>CM077646.1:27577714-28201464 GCA_039707465.1 Rhabdophis nuchalis | reverse complement strand
TCACGTGATCTAGATTCTATCCCTCTGTTTATGCAGCCTAGAACTGTGTTGGCTTTTTTGGCAGCTGCTGCACACTGCTGGCTCATATTTAAATGGTTGTCCACTAGGATTCCAAGATCCCTCTCACAGTTGCTACTATTGAGCAAGGTACCACCTATACTGTACCTGTGCATTTTGTTTTTCTTGCCTAAAAAAAACAAAGTGTCTGGCCTGATGCTGCTGCCATGTCTTAAAATCCAGGAAGCCACAGGAAATCAGTCATAAAGTGTTGGGGTATTAGAGAGGTTTTGATCTCCACTGAGAATCACCCCTAAGAAAGCTGATTGTGTAATTCTGTAAAACCTTCATGAACTTTTAGGGCTAATAGCTAAACTTCACAAGGTTAAATAACATCACACTTCACTATTTCACTAGGCTCAGTTGCTAGAAGTCAAAAACGAATTGATAGAATTTAATCAGTTTAAAACATGTTGCAAACGCCTTAGGTAGAAACTGGAGAACGATTGTTTTTTTCTGCCTCCTGTCTGGAGATGGTGCTCAAAAAGGCAACCCCTGTGCCTAGAAAAAGGGTAATACCTGTGGTTGAGCTGAAAGGGGTTAAAACCATCGAGTATTTTGTTGCTAGAAAGGTTGGAAAGAGACGGGAAGAGTAGAAGAAAGTCCAGTTGCCTTTTGAAAAAAAATAACCGTTGGGACAGCTAAACTTCCTGTTCCGGATGTCTCATTGGAGGAGAGTGGTGTGCAGAGCGGCTTCTCTGCTGTTCCCATGGTCGAAGCAGCGGCTTGAAAGTGAGTGGAGGGCAGGTGGGAGGAGAGTCATGTAAGCAGAGAAACAACTGGGCTGACTTATCTCAGCTGCTGCTGCAGGTTTCTTCCCTCCCCAAATTTAAGCCCACTGGTGCTGCACGCTGTGAAACTGGTGGCTGCAACTTTCCTTCTGGTGGGAAGATGGAAAAGTCTCCTTCGAGTGAAGGTGGATTCTTTGGGAATGGCTTCCCTTCAGAGGTTGTGGCTGCTCCCATCACTGGAGGGTTTGTGGCAGAGCTGGGAGGAACCTTGCAGGTCTCCTATTCCTAGTTTCCATCCAATTCCCTGTCCTGCCTTCAGGGGCTTTGGAGAATAGGTTGACCCCCCTCCCTCTTTTGTGGCAACTCCTCAAGAATTGGAAGATGGCTATCATGTCACCCCTAGCTCTTCCCTTCACTGGACTAGACATACCCAATTTGTGCTACCCTTCTTTATATTTAGCTTCCAGGCCCCTAATCCTTTTTTTTTGCTCTTTTTTTGCATTCTTTCTAGAATCTCAACATCTTTTTTATGATATGGTGACCAAACTGTCTGCAATTATCTAAGTCTGGTCTTACTCTTTATAAAGTGGAACTAGTCCTTCACATGATCTTGAGTCTATCTCTCTCTTAATGCAGCCTAGTACCTGTGGGCTTTTTTGCTGCTGCAATACACAGCTGGCTCATATCTAAATGACTGTGCAGTAGAGCCTCAAGGTTCCTCTCATACTTACTGCTTGAGGCAGGTGCTTCCTATTCTGTACCAGTACATTTGGTTTTTCTTGCATAAGTGTAAAACCTTTATTTTCTCCATCGAATTTCGTTTTGTTACGTAGTGTTCAAATCAACTGAGATTCTTGAGTCTATCTTCTGAGGTGTTGACTATTCCTGCCAACATGGTGTCATTTGCAAATTTGATGTGTTCCCATTCGATTCCCTCCTCTAAGGCATTTACGAAAATATTTAATATCTTTGTAAAAAAGGTACTAAAACAGAACATTGGGATACACTGTTTACCTCCCCCCATATAGATTTTGTCCCATTAAGGAATACACTTTAAGAGTGGTTTGTCAGCCACTATGAATCCATTTGTGTGGATGGATTCAGTTTACGAAAATAAATCTTTATGCAATCATGCTGGTTTCTTCTTGGATATCTTGTTTTCCCTTTTTAGTGATATTGTGTGGGAATGGGCTTCTATGATCATACTAGTCGGTTGGATACCCTTTCTTCACTACGGAAATGGAACAGCAGTAGGTAGCATTCTTCACCATCACGCTCCATTATCCTGCAGCTGTAATAGGCAGGCAAAGACAAGGTCTTTTTGAGGGGAACAGCCACTTTTGTAGTCATGGGGGCATTGAAATGACCTCAGTGCTCTCCAGAAGGCTTCCTATCAGCATTAATCAACTCTTGGAAGTCCTTGTGGCCCTTAGGAACAGAATCAACAGCACTCTTAAGTTACAGAATATACTTGTTGTGTTCTCGCAGCAACTTCTGCAGTTGGCCAACCAGTTGTGGATTAACGCCTGGGTAGATTCCACAATGGATTTTAATTTATTTGACTTTTATCCCGCACCTGTCTCCCCGAAGGGACTCAGGGTGGCGCACAGGAAATTAAAACAAGTATAAACATATAAATAAATAAAAAGACCATAAATACTACAATAAAAACTGATTAAACTTAGAATACCCTGTGCTAAAATTCACTAAATTCCCACTAATTAAAATGTTATGTTAATTTAAAACACAGTCTGATAGGATGGTCTCGGGGACCTAGGCTAGGCCGGCTTAATGGAAAATGTGCGTCTTCAGACGCTGGCGGAAAAGGCGGAGGTCCGTGATGGTCCAGAGTTCGGGGGGAAGGTCGTTCCAGAGGGCTGGGCCCGGCACAGAAAAGGCCCTTCCTCTAGGGGTTGCCAACCGGCATTGCCTGGCCGACGGCACCCGGAGAAGACCCTCTCTATGGGAGCGAATCGGTAGAAGGGATGTGTGAGGTAAGAGATGGTCTCGCAAATAACTAGGCCCCGTGCCATGGAGCGCTTTAAAGATGGTTATCAACACCTTATAATACAATACAATACAATAGCAGAGTTGGAAGGGACCTTGTAGGTCTTCTAGTCCAACCCCCTGCGTGGACAGGAACCTTATACCATTTCAGACAAATGGCTATCTAACATCTTCTTAAAGACTTCCAGGGTTGGGGCATTCACAACTTCTGGAGGCAAGCTGTTCCAGAGGTTAATTGTTCTAACTGTCAGGAAATTTTTCCTTAGTTCTAAGTTGCTTCTCTCCTTGATTAGTTTCCACCCATTGCTTCTTGTCCTGCCCCCAGGTGCCTTGGAGAATAGTTTGACTCCCTCTTCAGTTGCTACTATTGAGCAAGGTACCACCTATACTGTACCTGTGCATTTTGTTTTTCTTGCTTAATTGCAGAGGGGCTTCCCGCGGACTCTGATGAAGGAGGGAGCGGGTCACCCCAAACAGGGCGGCAGGGCAGTTATCTGCGGATGCAATAAGGGTGGCACAATACTCACGTTTGGCCACCCTTATCGCCACTAAGTAAGCCCTAATATGGGTTCTCACTAGTGTTCGGTCGGCTTCGGAGCGAGAGGATCTCCATCTGCTCTCTAGGCGTCTCTTGTGGCGTTTCATCCCCCGAAGCTCCTCGGTAAACCAAGGAGCCTGGGTGATTCGTCGCCGCAAGAGAGGCCGCAAGGGCGCGACTCGGTCCAAGGCCCCCGCGGCCGCACTTAACCATGCGGCCACCAGGTCCTCAGTCGAGTCGCGGGGCAGGGTCACAGGAATTGGCCCAAGCTCCCTCTGGAACCTTTCCGGGTCCATTAGAAGCCTGGGGCGGAACCATATAGGAATATCCGGTTCCGCCTCCCCGCGGTGAGGTGTAGCGATTGGAAAGTCTAGCCGAAGGAGAGCGTGATCTGTCCATGACAAGGGAGTGATGGCTAAGTCCCCTATTCCCAGATCACAACTCCACTGTCCCGAGACAAAGATGAGATCCAGTGTGTTTCCCCCCTCGTGAGTGGGGCCTAAAACTACCTGGGTCAGGTCCATGGCCGTCATGGAGGCCATACATGAATAAATACAATACCTAAAAATAGATTAAACCAATCGTCCCTGCACTAAAATCCCCATTACAACTAATCATTCCCTAAAAACCCTAAAGGAAGAGACTACCCTAGGCCGGCGAAGCAGAAAAAGTGTGTTTTTAATTTTTGGCGGAAGGTGCGGAGGTCCGTGGTTGTTCTAATGTCGGGGGTAAGGTCGTTCCAGAGGGCTGGGCCCGCCACAGAGAAGGCCCTTCCCCTGGGCGTCGCCCGCTGACAAAGTCTAGTGGACGGCACCCGGAGAAGTCCCTCTCTGTGGGAGCGAATCGGCCGTGAGGAAGTATGGGGCAGGATCCGATCCCGCAGGTAGCTAGGTCCCGAGCCATGAAGCGCTTTGAAGATGACCACTAGCACCTTGAAGCGCACCCGAAAGACGACAGGCAGCCAGTGCAGCTCACGCAAGAGCGGTGTTATGTGGGTGTACCTTGCGGTCCCCATTATAGCTCGCGCGGCTGCATTCTGGACCAGCTGAAGTCTCCGGGTGCACCTCAGGGGGAGCCCCATGTAGAGAGAGTTACAATAGTCCAGTCGGGATGTCACGAGGGCATGAGTGACTGTGCAAAGGACATCCCGATCCAATAAGGGGCGCAACTGGCGTACCAGGCGAACCTGGTAGAACGCCCTCCTGGCCACGGCTGTCACTTGATCTTCCATGGACAGCCGGGTATCCAGGAGGACACCCAAGTTGCGCGCCCCATCCACAGGGGCAAGATGTTCGCCCCCTATGGCCAGCGATGGAGTAAGCTGGTTGAATCGGGCAGCCGGAAACCACAGCCACTCTGTCTTGGTCGGGTTGAGCCTGAGTCTGTTACTTCCCATCCAGATCCGCACGGCTTCCAGGCACTGGCACATCACCGCTACGGCATCGTTGGGGTGGTTTGGGGTAGATATATACAGCTACGTATTATCAGCGTAGAGATGATACTCTACCCCAAAACCACGGATGATCTCGCCCAGTGGCTTCATATATGTGTTGAACAGGAGAGGCGAGAGGACCGACCCCTGAGGCACCCAACATGTGAGGGGTCTCGAGGTCGACCTCTGCTCTCCTGTCAACACAAATTGCGATCGACCAGAGAGGTAGGAGGAGAACCACCGTAAGACGGTGCCTTCCACCCCCAACCCCCCCAGCCGATGCAATAGGATACTATGGTCGATGGTATCGAAAGCCGCTGAGAGGTCTAATAGGACCAGGATGGAGGAACAACCCCCATCTCTGGCCCTCCAGAGATCATCGACCAACGCGACCAATGCCGTCTCGGTGCTATGCCCGGGCCGGAAGCCGAACTGGCGCGGGTCTAGATAATCAACTTCCTCCAGGTGACGGGGAAACTGTTGTGCCACCACACTCTCAACAACCTTTGCCAAAAAGGGAAGGTTGGAGACGGGACGATAGTTGGCTAATAAAGCTGGATCCAAAGAGGGCTTCTTGAGGAGGGGTCTCACCATGGCCTCTTTAAGGGAGGCAGGCAAGGAACCCTCACTTAGAGAAGCGTTGACAACCTCTTGGAGCCAGCCTCGTGTCACCTCCCAGGATGCCAGTACAAGCCAGGAGGGACACGGGTCCAGTAAACATGTGGTGGCTCGCAGTCGCCCACGTAACCTGTCCATATCCTCGGAAGTAACAGAGTCAAATTCCTCCCAACCAAGATCCGCCTCGTGGCATCCCACTGGGCCATCAATGGAGACTAACTCGTTCTGGATCTGAGCGATTTTCTCCTGCAGATAAATCACAAATTCCTCTGCTCTACCCTGTAATGGGGCTTCCCGCACCCTCTGTTGAAGGAGGGAACGGGTCACCCTAAACAGGGCGGCAGGGCGGTTATCTGCGGATGCTATGAGAGTGGCGCAATGATGCCGTTTGGCCACTCTCAGCGCCACAATGTAAGTCCATAAATGGGCTCTTACCTGTGTCCGGTCAGATTCAGATCGAGTAGACCTCCATCTTCTCTCTAGGCATCTCTTGTGGCGTTTCATCACCCTTAGCTCCTCGGTAAACCAAGGAGCCAGGGTGGCTCGCCGCCGCAAGAGAGGCCGCAAGGACGCGACCCGATTCAAGGCTCCCGTGGTCGCAATATTCCATGCGGCCACGAGGTCCTCCATCGGGGCGCGGGTCAGGGGTACAGGAAGTGGCCCAAGCGCCGCTTGGAACCCATCTGGGTCCATCAGGCGCCTGGGGCGGAACCAGATAGGTGACTCAGGTTCCGCCTCCCCGCGGTGGGGAGTAGCGGTTGGAAAGTCGAGCCGGAGAAGTGAGTGGTCTGACCATGACAAGGGTGTGATGACTATATCCCCTATACCCAGATCATTCTTCCATTGGCCTGAGACAAAGATGAGATCCGGTGTATGTTTGCCTTAGTTATGTCCCCCTCTTTCCACTTTTTATATTTATCCTTTTTGTCTTTCAATTTGTCAGAGAGTTCTTTATGCAGCCATGCTGGTTTCTTTTGAGAACTGTTATTTTTCTTCTTCATTGGTATTGCGCCAGACTGGGCTTTTATAATTTCATTTTTCAAAATTTCCCAAGCTTCTTGAGTTGTTTTCCCCTTGAGGATTCTCATCCATGGAATCCTTCCCAAGCTCTCTCTAAGTTTATTGAAATTAGCTCTCTTAAAGTCTAAGACTCTAGTTTGACTTTGTTCTACTACTTTTGTTTGCATAATGTTGAATTCCAGTATTTCATGATCGCTTGCCCCCAAGGTTCCTGTAGCTTCTACACCTTCTATCATTTCCTCTCTGTTAATGAGAATTAAGTCCAATATGGCTGATCCTCTTGTTCCCTTCTCTACCTTTTGGGAAACCTTGAAGCGCACCCGAAAGGCCACATGCAGCCAGTGCAGCTTGCGCAGGAGGGGTGTTACAGGGATGTCTCTCTCATTGTCATCATCACCAACAAAGTATATCTGGGGAAATGAAGGTTGTTCCTGATACTCCCTCTCCTGTGGTAGAACTGCCCCTGAACTTTGAATGTTGACATAAAAATTCCTTCCCTCACCTCTCTGACTCTAAAATAAGTCATTTGGAAGCATCTGTTATACTTTCAGACAGCAGACAGAAAGTGCTTTGCATTGGATGCTGGTGAATGAGAATGCTGTGTAAGGGTTCAGGGTATGGCTGAAGGGGAGAGGCGTGCACCATCACTGCAGTACATACAGGGACTCTCATCCTGCCATTCTGAAGCACAGCACGCTTGCCTGCACTTGGCAACAAACCAACATGGCTTGTGGCTTGGCTAGGATTGTTGTGAGCATGCATGAGCGGTGGGTGGATTCGCTGGAAGGTTTAAATAATGGAGGGGAGCGCTGGGCTTCAGTCTTGACTTCATCTCACTATATCTTATCCCTGGGTGTTTGTTGGATTGTGCCTCTTTTGCCTCTTTTCCCTTTAACTGGGTGTTACACTAGAAGGAACGGATTCATCTGAATTGAGGAATAAAATAAGGGGGGCGGGAAATCTGCCTTTCCCTACCAGCATCCATTGATATTCATCTGGCTAGCATCCTGTCAGTGTGTGAGAGAGTTGAGAGGTTTTTGGAAACTCAAACAGTATTTGCTGTGTGAGCAAGAAGGAGAAAGGAAGGAGCCTCGATGTGGCTTACCTCAACTGTTAGTAAAGCTGCTTGCTGCTTTGAAACTGAAACTCTTATTTTGAGATAGGGAGGGGGAGTAGAACTTCTTAGCATCAGAGTTTGGAACTGATTTCTTTTCAGGTGGGGAGGGAGAGTAGACCTCCTTAACATCAGAGGGCTAGTTTGAAAGTGAAACAGTATTTGCTGTGTGAGCAAGGAGACAGGAAGGAGCCTGGCTGTTGGTTAGCTCAACTGTTCTGGAGCTGTTTCCTTCTGTGAAAGTAAAACTGAAACTTAATCTCCTCTCCTCTGCTTGTGTTTTGCTTTAGGAGAGGGAGTAGAACTCGTTAGCATGAGAGCGTGTGAATAATAATATAGGAAATACTAATACTCTGATAGCCATTTTGAAAAATATTTTCTTAGTGAGCATCTTGAAGCCAAGAGAAACATATATGGAAAATGTGAGGTTTTTAGGCTTTATGGTTCTGGAGATTTTGTGATGATGCATGGGTGGTATTTCGCTTTTATATACTGTATATAGATTTTCCAGTATTTCACACACTCCTTACCTTGTTTTCTCGTTAGGATTTTTATCCATGAAATTTTGCTTAGGCTCTGAATTTCTTAAAATCAGCTCTTCTGAAGTTTAAGACACTTTTTGGATTATATTCTATTGCTTGTGTTTACATTATATTGAATTCCAGTAAGATGTGGTCACTCACCCAGGGTTCCAGCAACTTCAACTCCTATCGCTTCTCTATTAGTAAGAATTAGGTCGTATAGTTTTTCCTCTAGTTCCCTCCTCTACCTTTTAGATGACAAAGTTGTCAGCTAAGTTGGTTACGAATCTATTCAATCTCCTACTTGCTGTAGATAGAGTTTGTCTCCCAGTTGATATCAGGGTAGTTAAAATCTCTCATTACATCTTGAAGTTCCCTCTTGATATAGTTTGTAATCTACACATATTGAAAATGACTGATGAATAAAATTTACAAGTTTTTTTACTTCCACATCTTGCCAATAAGTATGGTATTTCCTGTCCCAGCCATGTATTAACCAGGTTCAATTGTGCTTAATCCAGCAGTTTCTAAAAAATAGTTATTGGAATCTTTGGTTGCACAGGTAACCCTCACTTACCTCTTCTTCTCTGAGCCTTCAAAGTTACTATGGCACAGTAGAAGGAGACGTAATTTGACTGCACTTCAGCAATAAATGACGCTTTTAAGGTGCAGGAAAAGGAGCTGCTCACCAGACTTACCTTGCATGGTCCACTTATTACTACCAACTTGCTCCATTACCCTGACTCTAAGAATTATTTTAAGAACTATTTTTAACAACTTTTTTAGAGCCAGATACCATACTCTCCTGGAATTATGTGAATTTTTGAAAGAATTTTAATATATTTAACATCTACTGTATAATATTTTAGCAGCCAGGATGCCCATACAATTAATACGCGACCTATTTTATATCTATTTTATACCTATTTATATATTGATTCCACAGCTATTTATATCTATTTATGTACACCAGAGCAGACCTGATTCGACTGCGAGAATCCATTTACTCGCAGGTATGGCCCTCCGCTCTAATGAGGGCCCACCTTGATGAGGGATTATGTAATCAAGAGAGGTGGGCGAAACGCAGATGTAGGGTTTTTTTAGTTAAAAGTCTGATTTCACCAGAGGGGTTGTAGACAGTATTTTCAGCCCTTATTTGAAGCTGAGGATGCCAGTGAGCAAAAGTGGTGTATGCTTTTCTTCTTTTTTCACCTCATCTCTAAGCATTTTATAAACAATTAAAGTTACACTTTTCTTTGCATCTTACAGATGAGCAGGATGGCAATGAGAGCACTCTGGACAACTGTAAATAACAATCAGTATTGAAAAGGGAAGAAAATCAAGCCAGAAATGAAAATATTTTCCATTTCCTGCAGGAAACCATACAAATCTGTTCCTCCTCCAGCTGTTTGACAAAAGAGAGAAAATTTAGAAAGAATAAGCAGATTATGCAGAACTCAAGGATAAATTAAATGAAAGGGGAAGGGATATTATTTATAATTCAGCAAGAGGGAAATATATGGAACTCTGATGGGAGTAAAATAAAGCCACGTAGAAGAGACAGTAAAACAGACCACTCCCTGTGAGGAAGAAGACTGCTTGAATGAAAGCACCACTAAAGAAGGCATTGTCCATATTTTTCACCTTCTCAAGAATATCAGTTGTGGAAAAGCTCCATAGATTTGCCTATTGTGGGAAAAGCACAGATTGTAAATCACAGCTGATTATGTTCTAGAGGAGCCAGCAAGGAGAAAATCCATACTAATTACCTGAAAGTGGCAAAAACTATGGTCACCACAGTTCCCCTGTGGTTCATGGAAGCACCTTCACACAAGAGGCAAGGCACAAAAGTGCTCCCAATGTGGTAAATGCTTTAGTGAACATGGCAACATGGTGTTACATCAGATAACTAAAAGGAGGGAGAAAATGTGTAACTGTGGACATTGTGTGAAACTTTCATTAGAAATTCCCAGGTCATGAGACACTAAAGGTTGTACATAAAGAAATAAGACCATTTGGACATCCTTTCAGTGGGAAAACTTTCAGTGAGAATTCCACCCTGGTGAAGGACCTGAGGATTCCTACAAAAGTGAAAATCTTTGAATGTCCTAATTATGGAAAAAAAATTAGTCAAAATTCAGTCTAGTGATGGATCAGTAGATTGACTCCAAGGAGAAACTGTATGAGTGTCTAGATTGTGGGGAAAACGCCATTAGAAATTTCCATCTCAAGAGACACCAGAGAACTCACACAGAAGCAAAACCCTTTCAATGTCCTGATTATGGGAAAGTCACAATTCTGGTGATACACCAGAAGACTCACATAGGAGAGAAATGCTTTGAATGTCTTGATTGTTGGAAAACTTTCAGTTATAATTCCAATTTGTGAAACACCAGAGAAACCATAAAGGAGAAAAACCCATTCAATATCCTGACTGTGGGAGAAGCTCTAATTTTAATTTCCACCTGATAAAACATCACAGGATTCATTCCGTGGAGAAACCTTATAAGCGTGGAGAGTGTGGGAAAAGTTTCATTAGAAATTTCCACCTTTTGAGACACAAGACCATGCATACAGGAGAGAAACCCTTTGAATGTCCTGACTGTGGGAAAAGCTTTAGTTATAATTCCAGTCTGGTGACACACCAGATGACTCACACAGGAGAGAAACCCTTTGAATGTCCTGATTGTGGGAGAGGTTTCAGTCAGAGTTCAAGCCTGGAGAGACACCAGAGGACTCACACAGGAGAGAAACCCTTTGAGTGTCCTGATTGTGGGAGAAGTTTCAGTCAGAGTTCCACCCTGCTGAACCACCAGAGGACTCACACAGGAGAGAAACCCTTTGAATGTCCTGATTGTGGGAGAGGTTTCAGTCAGAGTTCCAGCCTGGAGAGACACCAGAGGACTCACACAGGAGAGAAACCCTTTTATTGTCCTATTTGTGGGAAATTTTTTAGCGATAATTCCAGGCTGGTGACCCACCAGAGGACTCATACAGGAGAGCAACACTTTGAATGTCATATCTGTGGGAAAAGCTTTAGTTATAATTACAGGCTGGTGATCCACCAGATGACTCACACAGGAGAGAAACCCTTTGAATGTCCTGATTGTGGGAGAGGTTTCAGTCAGAGTTCCAGCCTGCTGAAACACCAGATGACTCACACAGGAGAGAAACCCTTTGAATGTCCTGATTGTGGGAAAGGTTTCAGTCAGAGCTGCAGCCTGGAGAGACACCAGAGGACACACACAGGAGAGAAACCCTTTGAATGTCCTATTTGTGGGAAAAGCTTTAGTGATAATTGTAATCTGGCGAAACACAAGAGGACTCATACAGGAGAGAAACCCTTTGAATGTCCTATTTGTGGGAAAAGCTTCAATCAGAATTCCAATCTGGTGAAACACCAGAGGACTCACACAGGAGAAAAACCCTTTGAATGTCCTATCTGTGGCAAAAGCTTTAGTTATAATTCCAGTTTGGTGACTCACCAGATGACTCACACAGGAGAGAAACCCTTTGAATGTCCTGATTGTGGGAAATGTTTTAATCGGAGTTCCAACCTGCTGAAACACCAGATGACTCACACAGGAGAGAAACCCTTTGAATGTCCTGATTGTGGGAAATGTTTCAGTCTGAGTTCCAACCTGGAGAGACACCAGAGGACTCACACAGGAGAGAAACCCTTTGAATGTCCTATTTGTGGGAAAAGCTTTAGTGTTAATTCTAATCTGGCGAAACACAAGAGGACTCACACAGGAGAGAAACACTTTGATTGTCCTATTTGTGGGAAAAAATTTAGTGATAATTCCAGTCTGGTGACACACCAGAGAACTCACACAGGAGAGAAACACTTTGAATGTCATATCTGTGGGAAAAGATTTAGTTGTAATTCCAAGCTGGTGACCCACCAGAGGACTCACACAGGAGAGAAACCCTTTGAATGTCCTATCTGTGGGAAAAGCTTTAGTTATAATTCCAGTTTGGTGAAACACCATAGGACTCACACAGGAGAGAAACCCTTTGAATGTCCTATCTGTGGGGAAAGCTTTAGCAATAATTTCAATATGTTGACCCACCAGATGACTCACACAGGAGAGAAACCCTTTGAATGTCCTGATTGTGGGAAATGTTTTAGTCGGAGTTCCAGCTTGAGGAGACACCAGAGGACTCACACAGGAGAGAAACCCTTTGAATGTTTTATTTGTGGGAAAAAATTTAGTGATAATTCCATGCTGGTGACCCACCAGAGGACTCACACAGGAGAGAAACCCTTTGAATGTCCTATCTGTGGGAAAAGCTTTAGTTATAATTCCAGTCTGGTGACACACCAGATGACTCACACAGGAGAGAAACCCTTTGAATGTCCTATTTGTGGGAAAAGCTTTAGTGATAATTCTAATCTGGTGAAACACAAGAGGACTCACACAGGAGAGAAACCCTTTGATTGTCCTGATTGTGAGAAATGTTTTAGTCGGAGTTCCAGCCTGGAGACACACCAGAAGACTCACATAGGAGAGAAACACTTTGATTGTCCTATTTGTGGGAAACATTTTAGGGATAATTCCAGCCTGGTGACCCACCAGAGGACTCGCAGGACAGGAGAGAAACACTTTGAATGTCCTGATTGAGGGAGAAGTTTCAGTCAGAATTCCAGCCTGGTGAGACACATATATGGTGAGGACATATAGCAGTGATAGCTAACCTTTTTTGGATCGGTGCTAAAAGCAGGAAGGAAATCGGGTTGAGCGTGCTTGGGCGTGCCCACACCCACAATTGTACGTGTGTGACCCCAGCGTGCATGTGTGTGCACCAGCAGTCCCCTCACTTTTGGCATGCTTTTTTTACCCTCCCCAAGCTCCAGAGGCCTTCTTGGAGCCTGGGGAGGGTGAAAACAGCCTACACCATCCACCTGGAGGCTTCAGGAGCTTCCCTGCAACCTCCAGAGAGTGAAAAATGACCCTATGGGGAACTCAGAAGTCAGGGAATGGTGACTGTGCTCCGTCCAACAAGGAATTGAGAGCATTATTGATGTCCTTGAGAATGCAATAATGTCAGTGGTGGAAAAGATCCACAAATCTGTCTATTGTGGCAAAAGCAAAGATTGTAGAATTATGCCTGAGAGGATCCACACTGGAGAAAAGCCATATCAGTGTTCCCAATGCAGCAAAAGCTTTAGTCAGAACTGCTTCCCAGTTATTCATGGAAAGGTTCACACCAGAGAAAACCCGTACTGATTGCCCCAATGTGGCAAAAGCTATAGCAAGCAGGACAAGCTGATAATGCACCAGAGAATCCTCACAAGAGAGAAACGATATGAATGCCCAGATTGTAAGAAATATTTCAGTGGAAATTCCAGTTTGGCAATACACCCAAGGGTTCACACAGGAGAAAAGCCTTTTCAATGTCCTGACTTTGGGAAAAGGAATGGTATTTGGGAGTGGTTGGCACAGCAAGTCAATATTCTTTTTATGTATGAAGATTTTGTTCTAGGGTTGTTGTTTTTTAACGGGGGCAGAGATTGGCAATGCCTGGGGAGGAAAAGCATTCTTCCACAAAGCAAGGGCTGGTTATGGGAACACGGCGGCCTAAGTTCATTGGGCTGGAGATGTTAACCATGCTCAAAACATTGTCTGGGCTTCTCATACTTATTGCAGCAGCCACAATGTGAGGAGCTACTCTTTCTTAGCAGTTGCGCCACTTTCTCCGGGGAAGCAGCCGCATCCTGAGCGCTTCCTTTCGCAGCCCCTTCACGGGTCACCCACTTGAGTTGTCCCCTGCCAATCACCATTCCCCTGCCCCACCCACCTCCAGGGCTTGCGTCAGGGTGGACAGGCCCATCATGCCAGTGGTGCCTAACATAGTGATTTTTTTGCAGGCTCTTGCAGCTGGGTCCCCAGTCACAGGGCTTCCCTTCATGCCGTTGCCATTGCCAAAGCAAGCCCTTCTGCCTGGAACTCCGCCGACAAGTAATCAAAACTTGTCTCCTCCACCGGCACGCCTGCTTCCCCTCCCCCCGTTCTCAAAAAAGCTGCTTGTTGGGCCTGGGCACTCAATAGGACTGCTGGGTGGTCATTTTGAAAGGGACAAGAGCAGTTTATGTGATGGGCAAGCCACAGGATACAGTCTGAGCTTCCTCAGTCAGGGCACCTCCCTGGGAATTGCTGTCTGGCCTGGGTATTTGGAAAAACAGGACACAGTGGAAAGGGGAAGGGAACCGGAGGAGGGGCCTCACTCACAGGTCTTATGGCAGACAAAAGCTGCAACGATCTACCATAGTATTTTCAGCTGAGTTGTCCTCGCCAAGCTCCCTGAACCCTGCCCAAACTGATCCCCACACACTCCCCTTGCAGGCCAGACCGGCTTCGGGAAACACCCCAAAAGGGCTCCAATGCCACAGTCTCTTGCATGCTCCCCCACTACCTGCACATGTCAGTACACCCACCGCCAATATCATCCATGTGCCAGCTCGCCCTCCCCCACTCATCCTCCGGCCCATGCCCTTTGCCCTTTGCAAACATTCATTTATTTCAGTAATGCAACATTAAAGGTGAAACTAATATATGAGTTAAGACTGGGAAAATATACTGGGCAGAGCCAGCCACACAAGGAGTGGCTGTAAATTGAGGGTCAGGGCTTAATCTTACCACTGTGCAGGTGCATACATCGTGCTGGCAGGCCATATCCAGCCCGCAAGCTGTAGTTTGAGGACTCCTGACATAAAGCTTCCCCTGGTTGGTTTTTGTTCTGTGGCACAAAGGCCCAATATTCTCCCAACTCCATGAAGAGGAGGGCATGTCCCCTTAGTCAATTTTCTCACTGAAGCAGTAACAGAAAGAGATTTCCAAATCTCAACACCCGATTGTGATTCACAAATGATGGTGCCCAGTTACCCAGTGAAGAAGAATATGTTGCACTGGTTATCCACTGCATTAGTAGGACTCCCAGGGCTCCTTGTGCGCAACTTCAAAAATATTCATAGTCTGGCTTGTACACTGGTTAATCTAAATTTGGCCTCACAAATCCCGGTTACAATAAACTAAGGTAGCTTCAGGAAGGAATCCTTGGAAATGGGCAACCTTTGATTATCTACAAAGGCACAATCGTGGCTGTAAAGAATTTTGAGGCATCTGCTTGGTTCAAACCTGACTGAAAGCTCCTAGAAAGTGACATCAGATATCTAAAAAGAATTGGCACAGAAAATTGCACACTATACATTTTTTTCCCTACTTAACAGAACTTCTGACCTGGTTGCTAGACATTCATTCATGGGTTGAAAACTCTTCTTTTTGGCACTACTGCCGTAATCATCATGAGAATCCTCTGCTGCCTCCACCAGTGTACTTTCCCTTGTCCCAGTGGCCTGCAAAATCCCCTCCCATTTCAATAGACCCCATGTAAGGATGCCAGGCAAATATCCCTCGTGATGTGAAAGGTGTACAGAAAGAACAGAGACCATTCTAATAGTGCGTAGGTTGGTCAATATATGTAAATACATATAGCTCAAAAGGGGGGAATTGTGGGAAGCCTCCACTCATCCAAGAATGAAATATTTTGGGGAATATTAAAAAGGTAGAAATGAGAAGCACGTTCTTAGAGGCAGAAAGCAGCCCCTGATCTTCCCTAATAGCCTACAGCAGATGCTCATTAAGAAATCCTGGGCCAACCTATTCACAAAGAAAATACCCTCACCTCTAGGTGATGGGATTAAGGACAGGACATGACCTTAACCCAGGGGCCTGAAACCTTTTAAATGGGGCCAATTTATGGTCCCTCAGACTGTTGGGAGGGCTGGGGTGGGTGGGTGGGTGGGTGTGACTAGGTGGTCATGTGACTAGATGGGCATGGCCAATTCAACAGTCCTTTGAAAAATGCACAAAAATCAAATTTTTAATTTGTTTCGTTCCTGGGGGTGTTTTACTTGCTTTTGTTTGCATGTTGCTCTTTCTGTTGCCCTTTCTTTTTACTAGATCAGTTTTCCATTGTTCAGGAGTCTAGTGGTCCACTTCAGGAAGTTCAGCTTTGCAGCAATCCTTCTCAGCCCCAAAGAATTTACAATCAACAACTCTCTCTCTCTCTCTGTCTCTCTCTCCCTCTCCCTCCCTCCCTCCCTCCCTCCCTCTTTCTGTCCCTCCCTCTATATGTGTTTGTCTCTCTTTTCTCTTTCATTTCCCTTTCTCTCATTCTATGTCTCTCTTTCTTCCTCTCTTTCTTATTCTTTTTTTTTTTTAAGTTTTAATTTTTTAAATCAAAATATCAAATCAATGGTCAGTATGGAACCAGAGTGTCATACATTCAAAATACAAATAAAACAAATCAAGTTAAACATAACCATTGCGTTCAATGCCCCTATATATTTCTAATTATGCATACTTACATACTTATATTAATTTATAGTCTCATTATTCAAGTAGTCCACATTTTCTCTTGTTCTTCCTTTCATTTTGTTATATAAAAGGTCTACACTAAAGTTCCCCATTTTCCTGTTTCTATCACTCTTATCTCCCTGTCTTTTTTTTATAAGAAAGTTTTTATTTTTAGACAGACATAGACAAACAAAACATAAAACATAAAACCATCTTCAATTACATAAAGTGTGTTGATTGGTTACAAGGTGTTTGCGCATCCTTTCCATAGTCATCACAATTCATATGAAATCACATATTATCAAATCTAATATATTTGTATACATTATTATCATTGTACCTCATTTATTTGACTATCACTATTATTCCTTCATTTTAAATGAGATATTCTAGGTATTGGATTCATTTATATTATAATGATTCATTATGTCATTTTAAATCTATCCAATAATAATATATCTTTATGTTATATTCTGTATAATTCTATTATTCTTGTATTTTTAACGTTCTCTAACATCTTTTATTTCCATGTTTTTTTAATCTAACTACTGATAAAATAGATCCCGTATCTCAAAAAATTGTTTATCTTCCTGTTCTCTAATTTCAAATGTCAATTTACTCATTGTAGCACATTCCATTATTTTGTGAATAATTTCCTCCTGCGTTGGTATTTTCTCATTTTTCCAATTTTTAGCAAGTACAATTCTAGCTGCTGTTAACACATTTACAATCAAATCATTTCTCTATTGTATGTTTTCGGTATGATTGCCAATAAAAAGATCTCTGGTTTAAAATCTATGTTTTTGGATCATTTTTTCCAAACAAGTGTGGATTTTAGTCCAATATCTTTTAGCTTCTATGCACGTCTACCACATATGGTAATATGAACCCGGTATCTGATGACATTTCCAACACTTTTCCGATTTATTCTTGAACATTCTTGCTATTCTCGTCCGGGATAGGTGCCACCTGTAAAACATCTTATACAAATTTTCTTTATATGCTGTTGACATTGTCATTTTATAATTTTGAGACCGCAATTTCTGCCAATTCTCTAAGTCAATCACACATCCAAAATCCCCCCCCCAAAAAACAATCATAGATTCTTTAACTTGTTCTTCTTCTAACTTAATCTCTAATAAGTATCCATACAGTTTTTAAATCACCTTTTCATCAGTACCTATCAAAATTTTATCTAACTCAGTAATTTTATCATGGAAATCTTCCATTTTAAGATCTTTATCATATATTTGCACATATGAAAACCAGTTCATCTTTATATCTTGCGCTTCCAGTTCTTGCATAGATTTAAGTTAACCCTTTGCATTCGATATTTCACCACATCTAACTGTTCCTTCTTGTATATTATTGGATATGAATATGCTTCAATAGTTGATAACCAGATATAAAATCCTGGGTAGTATATTCATCTTGATTGTTGATATTGTCCCAATTATTGATAGTTGTAAATTTTCCCATTTTTCCAAATCTGCCGCAATCTGTTGTTTGAGGGTATGGTAATTGTTCTCTTTAAGTGTACTACATCTTGCTGTCAATTATATCCCCAAATACTTGACCTTATTCGTGACTTGGATTTTCAAAGCGTCTGCCAATTCTTCCTTTTGTCTTAATGACATGTTATTTGTTAAAATCTTTGTTTTGTCGTTCTTTATTTTCAAGCCTGCTACTTTTCCATATTCCTCTATTTTTTCTATCAATTCAGGTGCGGGTTCTAGTGGATCCTCTAAGATGAAGACCAGGTCATCTGCAAATGTCTGTAATCTGTATTCTTCCTTTTTAATTTTCATTCCTTTTATGTCTTTTTCTTCTCTGATGTTTCTATTTAGGACTTCTAATGTTAAGAAGAACAACAGAGGCGATAGTGGACAACCTTGTCTCGTCCATTTATTTCAATAGAGTCTGTCAGTTCTCCATTTATCATTATCTTTGCTGTTTGTTTGTAGTATATAGTTTGTATGGCCTGGGTGAATTTCTTACCAAACCCCATCCGTTCCAGTTGTAACAACATAAATCGCCAATTCACATTGTCAAAGGCTTTCTGTGCATTTAAGAACATCAAAGCCATTTGTTTTTCAGCATGTGCCTCATAATATTTCAAAGTGTCCAGAATTATTCTCATGTTATCTTTGATTTGTCTCTTTGGTAGAACCCATTTTGATCAGGGTGAATAAAATTCTTTTAATGTTTTTTGAGTAGTTCTGCCAATATTGAAGCAAATATTTTATAGTTTGAGTTTAGCAGAGAAATAGATATATAATTTTTTTTTAATTGAAAAAGTTTTATTCAAACAAATTTCCCCCCTTTTTACCCCCGACATATAATATAAATCACATACGAATAATATACCCCCTCCCCTCCCCCCCGTCTTAAAATAAATTTCTCATTCAGATATTGTATCCCCTCACCTCCCAACAATCATAATATAAATTTCTCTAATATCCCATTAACCCCATCTTCTAAATTAATTGAACATATATAAATCATAGATCTATAATTCTTAATTTGAAGTGAGTCGGCCCCCTCTTTCAGCACAAGTGTAATATATGCTTCTGACCACGATTTGGGTATCCTCATCTTTGACCTCCAGTTGTGTCAGCACGGCATAGCTCCGCCCTCTCCTATAATATAGGAAATACTCTGATAGCCATTTTGAAAAATCTTTTCTTAGTGAGCATCTTGAAGCCAAGAGGAACATGTGGAAAATTTGAGGCTTTTAGGCTTTATGGTTCTGGAGATTATGTGATGATGCATGGGTGGTATTTCGCTTTTATATACTGTATATAGATTTTCCAGTATTTCACACACTCCTTACCTTGTCTTCTCGTTAGGATTTTTATCCATGAAATTTTGCTTTGGCTCTGAATTTGTTAAAATCAGCTCTTCTGAAGTTTAAGACACTTGTTGGATTATATTCTATTGCTTGTGTTTACATTATATTGAATTCCAGTAAGATGTGGTCACTCACCCAATGTTCCAACAACTTCAACTCCTTCTCTATTAATAAGAATTAGGTCGAGTATAGTTTTTCTTCTAGTTTCCTCCTCTACCTTTTAGATCAAGGGTCTCCAACCTTGATCAAGGGTCTCCAACTCCAACTTTAAGTCTAAACGACTTCAGCTTCCAGACTTCTCCAGCCAGTCTGAAGGACCTGAAGTCCTTCAGACTTAAAGTTGCAAAGGTTGGAGACCCCTGTTTTAGATGACAAAGTTGTCAACTAAGTTGGTTACGAATATATTCAATCTCCTACTTGCTGTAGAGTTTGTCTCCTAGTTGATATCAGGGTAGTTAAAGTCTTCCATTACATCTTGAAGTTGCCCTCTTGATATAGTTTGTAATCAACATGTGTATTTGAAATGACAGATGAATAAAATGTACAAGTTTTTTTTACTTCCACATCTTGCCAATAAGTATGGTATTTCCTTTCCCAGCCATGTATTAACCAGGTTCAATTGTGCTTAATCCAGCACTCTCTAAAAAATAGCTATTGGCATCATTGTTGCACAGGTAACCCTCACTTACCTCTTTTTCTCTGAGCCTTCAAAGTTACTTTGGCACAGTAGAAGCAGACGTGTAACTGGTGCACAAAATTTTTGTTAATCCTAGCACTTGTTCCATGACCGCATGTCAGCAGTGACTGTGGTTTTGAAGGTGCAGGAAAAGGAGTTGCACCAATTCGGGTTCTGCCAAGAGTTGCACATTTATGATGGCAATGGCATCCCACACTCATCATCCCCGTTTGTGACCTTCCCAGCTAGCTTCTGACAGCAAAATCAGTGGATATACTGGCAGGAAATTGCAAGTCTCGGTCATATGAAATTGCCTTTACCAACCCACAGTAATTAGCTTAACAACTACAGAGGAACAGATGTAAGTTGGCACTGTCATGTGACACAATGCTTAATGATTGAGCTGCTTAGTGACGCAAATATCAATTCCAATTGTGGTAGGTTAACTGAGGACTACTTGAACAAGGATGTCACCAAAGGGGTTGTAGACAGTATTTTCAGCCCTTATTTGCAGATGAGGACTTCCATGAGCAAAAGTGGTGTATACTTTTCTGTTTTTAACACATCTCTAACCATTTTACAGCAAACTAAAGTTACACTTTTTTTTTTGCATCTTACAGATGAACAGGATGCCAATAAGAGCACTCTGGACAACTGTAAATAACACTCAATGTTGAAAAGGGAAGAAAAGCAAGCCGGAAATCAAAGTTTTTTCCATTTCCTACAGAAAAACCATACAAATCTGCTTCTCCTCCAGCAGCTGTTTGACAAAAGAGAGAAAATTAAGAAATATAAAGAGATTATGCAGAACTCAAGGATAAATTAAATGAAAGGGGAAGGGAGATTATTTATAATTAAGCAAAAGAAGGAAATATATGGAAATCTGTTGGGAGGAAAAGATCAATAGTAAAGCCACGTAGAGGAGACAGTGAGGAAGAAGACTGCTTGAATGAAAGCACCACTAAAGAAGGCGTTGTCCATATTTTTGGCCTCCTCAAGAATATCAGCTGTGGAAAAGCTCCATAGGTTTGCCTATTGTGGAAAAAGCACAGATTGCAAATCACAAATGATTGTAAGAGAAAGGAGAAAATCCATACAAATTACCTGAAAGTGGCAAAAACTATGGTCACAGCAACTCCCTTGTGTTTCATGGAAGCACCTCTACACAAGAAGGAAGCCACAAAAGTGCTTCCAATGTGGTAAATGCTTAAGTGATCATGTCACCATGGTGCTACATCAGATAACTCACAGGAGGGAGAAAATGTGTGACTATGCAGATTATGTGAAAGTTTCATTAGAAATTCCCAGGTCTTCAGACACTGAAGGACGCATACACAGGAATAAAACCATTTGAACATCCTTTCTGTGGGAAAAGTTTCAGTGAGAATTTCATCCTGATAAAGCACCCGAAGACCCCCAGAAAAGTGAAATCCTTTCAATGTCCAGATTGTGGGGAAATATTTAATCACAATTTCAGTCTGGTGATGCATCAGTAGATTGACTCCAAGGAGAAACTGTATGAGTGTCTAGATTGTGAGAAAAGCTTCAGTAGAAATTTCCATCTCAAGAGACACCAGAGAACTCACACAGAAGCAAAACCCTTTCAATGGCCTGATTATGGAAAGTCACAATTCTAGTGATACACCAGAAATCTCACATAGGAGAGAAATGCTTTGAAAGTCCAGATTGTTGGAAAACTTTCAGTTATGATTCCAATTTGTGAAACACCAGAGAAACCATAAAGGAGAAAAACCCATTTAATGTCCTGAGTGTGGGAGAAGTTTCAATCGTAATTGTCACCTGATAATACATCAGAGGATGGGGAAACCTTATAAGTGTGGAGATTGTGGGAAAAGTTTCATTAGAAACTCCCACCTGCTGAGACACAAGATCACACACACAGGAGAGAAACCCTTTGAATGTCCTGACTGTGGGAAAGGTTTCACTCACAATTCCCAGCTGATGGTATACCAGAGGACTAACATAGTAGAGAAACCTTTTGAATGTCCTATCTGTGGGAAAAGCTTTAGTGATAATTACAACCAGGTGAAACACCAGCGGACTCACACAGGAGAGAAGCCCTTTGAATGTCCTATCTGTGGGAAAAGGTTTAGCGATAATTTAGGCCTGGTGAGGCACAATAGGATTCACACAGGAGAGAAACCCTTTGAATGTCCTATCTGTGGGAAAAGCTTTCGTCAGAATTCTCATCTGGTGACACACCAGAGGACACACACAGGAGAGAAGCCCTTTGAATGTCCTATCTGTGGTAAAAGTTTTAGCAATAATTCCAATCTGGTGACACACCAGAGGATTCACACAGGAGAGAAACCTTTTGAATGTATTGATTGTGGGAAAGTTTTTAGTCTGAATTCTAACCTGGTGGTACACCAGAGGACTCACACAGGAGAGAAACCCTTTGAATGTCCTATCTGTGGGAAATGCTTTAGTAATAATTCCAATCTGGTGAAACACCAGAGGACTCACACAGGAGAGAAACCCTTTGAATGTCCTATCTGTGGGAAAGGTTTTAGTCTGAGTTCCAACCTGGTGACGCACCAGAGAACTCACACGGGAGAGAAACCCTTTGAATGTCCTATATGTGGAAAAAGCTTTTGCGATAATTCCTATCTGGTGACACACCAGAGGACTCACACAGGTGAGAAACCCTTTGAATGTCCTGATTGTGGAAAAGGTTTTAGTTTGCGTTCCAACCTGGTGACACACCAGAGGACTCACACAGGAGAGAAACCCTTTGAATGTCTTATTTGTGGAAAAAGCTTTAATGGTAATTCCAATCTGGTGACACACCAGAAGACTCACACAGGAGAGAAACCCTTTGAATGTCCTGATTGTGGAAAAGGTTTTAGTCTGCGTTCCAGCCTGGTGAGGCACCAGAGGATTCACAGTGGAGAGAAATTCTTTGAATGCCCTACTTGTGGGGAAAGTTTCAGTCATAATTCCCATCTAATGATACACCAGAGGACTCACACCATGGAGAAATCTTAGAAATGCCCACTTATTAATCATCCCTTATTGCACACAAGGTAACCCATATAAGGAAAAGTAGACGATTTTAGAGAATGCTTGAATTTCATTTGTGTTCTCCCATTGAAAGTGTAGGTGAGAAATTGATTGTTTGAATTTTGGCCTGATTCATTCCTTCACTCCCCCTCTTACACCTGACTCCCACCCCACCCGACTTCACACTTGAGTCCTCATCTTTTGAAGATCTCTCAACTTTATGTTGGGGAGAGAAGAAGGACATATATCACTGGGCCACATGAGTTTGTCCTGGAAGCAACCACCATTTTCAATCGGCACTGGATTCACCCCTGATGTGAACTGTGGTAATGGCGCAATGTGACACATCATGTCCTGGTGCAAGCAGCAGCATACCATACACATATTTGTCTCACAGGCTGCTTGTTGGCCCTGGGCACTCCATAGAAGCGCTTGACCATTTCAAAAGGGGCAGGAATGGTTTATGTGGTGGGTAAACCATGGGATACAATCTGGGCCTCCTCAGTTGGGGCACCTCCCTAGGAATTGCTGCCGGCCTGGGTGTTTAGAAAAACAGGACACTGAAAAGGGGAAGGGAAGAGGAGGAGGGGCCTTACCCAGAGGACAGCCAGCACATAAAATCTGCAAGGCTCTGCTATATTTATTTCGGGTGAGCCATCCCTGCCAAGCTCTTGCCCAAACTGGCCCAGAAGCAGCATGTCACCTTGCACTTGTCCTTAGCCGCTTCCCACCTGGGCACCAGCTTTTTTTGTTGTTGTTGTTGAAAAAGTTTTATTGGGTTTTATAATTTTTTTACAAATAGGGTAAAGGGTAAGATGTAAAAAGACATTTTGAGAACTTGACGTCGAAGTCATCGACTCCTTCCGAGACTTCATAACAGAATATAGATAATACATTTAACTTTCATTTGTACTACAAAGTGGAGAGAAATGCAAATATATCATTGTAAAAAACTATGCCAGCAAACATGTATAAACAGCCAAACTATTATTATGTTATACTGAAATAAAGTCACTTTTGAGATCTAAGTCTTTTGGCAATTGTATCTTCTTCTCCCTGGCCCCCAGCGGGCGGGGCCGTGGCACCCTCCGCTCCCCCATTTTCATCCTCCAGGATTGAGGAATGTTTTTTGAGAAAGGCTTCTGCCTCTGCAATTATTTTAATTCTTACTCTTCCTCCCTCCCAGAACACCAACATTCCCTCTGGCATCACCCACTTAAACCAGACCCCCTGTTTAAATAATCTTTTAGATAAGAAGGAATACTTCCGTCTTATCTCTCTAATCTTCTTCGGAACCTGCTTCAAGATAGCGATCTCTTTCTGTTGATAAACTAAAGGACTGTCTCTCTGCATCCTCAAGATCCTTTCCCTTGTTGACCTTCTAACAAATTTAATATGTATCTCTCTGGGTACTTCATTTATCCTGGCATATGCTGAATTTATTCTGTATATTAAATCAATGTCCCGCCTAATCTCGTCCTTAGGTTTGTGTAAATAATCTGTTAAAATTGTGCACATTAAATCAGTTAAATCTTCACCAGACTCCTCAGGAACATTCTGAAATCTTAAAAAATATGACATCTTTTCAAAATCCATCCTAGACATATGACCAGTTAAATCCCCAATTTCATTATTAATACTTTTAAGCTCTCCCTTTGCCCCAACTAACCCCACCTCCAGCTCATCAGTCTTTTGTGTATTTTCCATTAATTTCTTCTGTACCTCCAAAAGTTCTAACTTAGAACTGACTTGATCCTTTCTCATTTCTTTAATTTCTTTCACCAAGGTCTGAAGCGTTTCTTCCATTGCTGTTAATCTAGCATCCGTATCAGGTTTTTCAGGTAACATCGAAGTGATTTTAGGCTGATGTGTCTGCTTTTTTGAAGCCATGGTGAATAATTTAAGTCTGTGTCAGTAAGATGGCGTCTGCTGGAAAGGAGCTAGTGTGGCAGAAGAAGAGCAAATTCCAATAAACAAAGTCTTAGTTGTTACCTAATTAAAGTCCAGAGAGAGACCAAATTTTAACAATCCCATAGAAAAAAGAAAGGCACTTTAGGGAAAGGACCAATTAATCAATTACAAACAATCATAAGTAAAGAAAAGGAGA
Source organism: Rhabdophis nuchalis (assembly GCA_039707465.1). Taxonomy (NCBI): domain Eukaryota; kingdom Metazoa; phylum Chordata; class Lepidosauria; order Squamata; family Natricidae; genus Rhabdophis; species Rhabdophis nuchalis. The sequence goes on along the minus strand of CM077646.1, from coordinate 28,176,408 downwards.
GGCAGTCCCATTCACAAGGGAATGTCAGCAATCATCCATGAATAGTGTATCTCAGGAGAACAAAGGAACGCCATCTTCCCCGCCCAGCTGGAAGCCACTGGGAAGTAACAAAGTAGAAAATTGCTTCTTTATTGCCAGACTTCGATTCTAAGTATCCACGATCATTCCGGAAAGACTTTCACTCACGTTTAGAAAAGTTTGAATGCAGGTTTCTGCGCTTCCTCAAGCCTGAGGAGCAGTTTCAAAACGCCGCTGTTCTTCCGTTCCAAGGGTTTTTTTTTTTCACAAACTCCCCCCTCCATCGTTTTGTAAACCAAAAGTTGCAAGCAGAAAGAGAAAGTCACTCACAATCCATTCTGCAGCGAAGAGTCTCAGCTGTGCCTCCGACTCCAGTGATTCAGCCCTATCGCAAAGCATTAGATGTTCCGGTCCTCCTTCAGCAAAGGGAATCAAGCCCCCCGCAGCATGTTCCTTTACTCCTGGGTCGAGGACAAGGACCCCCCCCGACCGCCGTCGGGATAGGGAAGTCCCAGCGAGCCGACCGTACAGCGGGAATCCTTTAAAAGGAATTCCCTGCCCCGTTGGGGGCCGTAAAAGAAGCAAAACGGCGGACAAGTCCCAGGACTCGACCGTTGCCTCCGGGAAACCGGAAGGAAGTCTGGGCACCAGCTTTTTTTTTTTTTTAATTGAAAAAGTTTTATTGAGTTTTACAAATTTTTATAACAAAAAGGGTAGGGTAAGGTGAGTTAAAAAGATATTTTGAGAACTTTCACGTCAAGAACGTTGGCCCCTCCGGGGCTTCTTAATAAGACATTGGTAGTACATTTTTCAAAAGTACAAGGTGAAAATAAATGCATACATGTAAATTCTAAATTCTATACTGGCAGTCGTATACAAACATCCAGATAAAAGATTATACTGTATTAATAAAAATAAAGATAAAAGTCATTTTTTAGATCTGTCTCTTAGCAATTGTGTCTTCTTGTTCTCCCTCCTGGCCCCCAGCGGGTGGGGCCGCGGCCCCCTCCGTCCCCCCTGAATCTTCCCCCAGAATAGAGGAATGTTTTTTAAGAAAGGCTTCCGCCTCAGCAACTGTTTTAATCCTAACTCTTCCTCCTTCCCAGAACACCAGCATCCCTTCTGGCATCGCCCACTTAAACCAAGTCCCGTGGTTAAACAATTTTTTAGATAAGAAGGAATACTTCCTCCTCACCTCTCGAATCTTTTTTGGGATCTGCTTCAACATAGCGACTTCCTTTTGTTGATAAATTAACGGACCCTCCCTCTGCGCCTTCAAGATTCCCTCCCTAGTCGACCTTCTAACAAATTTAATATGTATCTCTCTGGGTACTTCATTTATCCTGGCATATGCTGAATTTATTCTGTAGACTAGGTCAATGTCCCTCCTGATCTCATCTTTAGGTTTGTGTAAATAGTCTGCTAAAATTGTACTCATGAAATCAGGAAGGCATTCACCAGATTCTTCAGAGATATTCTGAAATCTTAAAAAATATGACATCCTCTCAAAATCCATCCTAGACACATGACCAGACAAATCTCCAATTTCCGTATTAATATTTTTAAGATCCCCCTTTGCCCCAGCCAGCCCCACCTCCAACTCCTCGGTCTTCTGTGTATTCTCCATCAATTTTTCTGTGTCTCCAAAAGTTCAAGTTTAGTGCTAGTGTGATCTTTTCTAAATTCTCTAATTTCCAGCACCAAGGAGTGTAACACTGTTTCCACAGCTGTCATTCTCTCTTCCAATCCTAGATTTCCTGGTTGTTTTTTTGAAGCCATGGTGAGCTGTTTAAGTCAATGCCACTAAGATGGCGTTTTTTGGGTGTGGCCGCTGGAGCAAATCCCGGGAACAAAGTTCAGAAAAGTTGTAAAAAAGTTATCATGTCCAGAGAGCAAAACACTTTCCACTATCAATTATTAAGACAAAGAAGGCACTCCTGGGAAGGAATCAATTAATCCAGAAAATCATCCATTGATAGAGGGAGGCAGTCCAAATCACAAAGGAGTGGTGAAAATTTTCCATAAAGAAATAAACATTCAGGAACAAAGGGCAGCCATCTTCCACCACCCACACTGGCAGCCAGCCGGAGAAAATAGCAAAGAAAAATGTTTCAGTAAAGCCAGGCTTAGATACATTGTATGAAAACAAGCCGCGGTTGACTTTCACTTGTTCCGCAAAAGTCCGGATGCAAAATATCCGCTCCCTGCATTCCAGGAGCCATTTCTGCGCGCCGCTGTTGTAAATCCGAGGGGGGGTTTAGCAATCAAAAAAACCCCTCCACGTTTCTCTCATCCAAAGCCGCCAGCAATGGGCACCAGCTTTTTGATGTAAGCAGAGGCTGATGGTTGCAGCAAGGGGAACCGTTGGGTTCAGCTCCTGCAGCTGCGAGTGCCAAGGCATAGCTACAATTGGAAGAAAAAGCTGCAAGAATGTGGCAGAAATAGCTGGAGCAACACCCGGCAGCTTGCATGAGAAGATGCAAGCAAGGCTGTGCCTTCTCTCACCGTTAATTGAGTGCACCACCCCAATTGGATTAAGGCGCAAAATTGGCACAGTGGGCTAAGTTAGCGGCAAGAGCAGCCTCTGCCTCGCTCACACTTTCTCATCCAAGCGGCTGCATGTTGCTCCAGTTCTATCTGTCACAACCACTCAACATTTCTTCTAGATATGCGTTGGCACTTGCAGCTGAGGGAGCCCAGCACTGCGGTTCCCCTTGCTCCAAGCAGCAGCCTTTGCTTGCATCAAAAATCTGGTATCTTAGCTGGAGGAAGCTAAGGGTGGGCTCAAGGTGATATGTGGCTTGCTTTCCAGTCCCGCTCTGTGGCACTAAAGCCCAAATAGTCTTATCTCGTTGCCAAATCCCTGGGGAGGAGGCATACCCCTTCAGTCAATTTCCTCACTGAAGAGAGAGCAGAAAAGAGATTTCCAAACTCCATGTCCTGACTGTGACTCACACAGGGGTAGGTTGCTCCCGGTTCGGGCAAAACAATAGTGATAATTGGGTATAGGTCACTGAACAGGTAGTGATGGCCAGCTGGCCACGCCCCCAAACCATCCAGTTCTAACACTCACCCTGCCTTGCTGTCATGTGTATCCACAGAACTGTCTTCTCCTGCCTACACACAGGTAAGGATTGGTTCTACCCTGCCGCCCCCCTGCACCGACCAGTGTCTTCTGAAACTACTAGCGTTGCAGCCGTCCCCCCTCCTCACAGTTTGGAGCTCCAGGGGGTGGCAAAGGTGAGCTCCGCACTTTTTCCACTGGTGGGAAAAAATGCTGAGGAGGATACTCCCTCAGCTCCACATGGCGGCGGGGATGGGGAGGGGGGCACTGAGTTACAAGCATTGTGGGAACATGACCTTTCTCTGATATAAGGAAGGAACATTCTGAGGGGCCGCTTGTTAGGCAACCTGTGAATCGTGCAGGCTGGCGGAAGTCAGCTGAAACACGCAAGATTGCGGCAACAATTCTGAGAAATGGCTTAACCACAAACAGCAGAATTCTGATAGATAACGTGTTTTGTACATATGCTAATGTGCTGGTCAGGCGATTTTGTGTGGGCTGAACTTGTATGAAATTTGACAATAAAGGAGGGTGCTGGAAATGATTCTGGGCTCTCGTCCCGAGTAAGACCCTGTGTCTGACTCTTTATCATGAGAGACCGCCACAAAGCATGCTCGCAAGAAGTTTTCCTTTACTGTGCAAGGGCCAGGAGCTGCTCCAAGGCTGCAGGCTCTGAGGCTGCAGGTGCCCATGGAGGGGGTGACCCCGACATGATAGGTGTTGCCTATACGTTATCTAGCCCACCCTACCTATCGTCTGGAATAGAATTCGTGCACGCAGTATCGTTGCTGGTCAAAGATACTCCCTCGTAAGTATGGGGTTAAGGTTGTCTAAGCAGCAAGAGAAGCATATAAATGAACTGGGACAACTGGCTAGACATAATTCTTTCATCTTTAAATCTAAAGGCAGAGAGAAAGGAAAAATAACAGGAAAGTCAATTAGAACCTTAATGCAGGAAATTTGGCGTCAATGTCCTTGGTATCCGGAAAGGGGGACTTTAAATCTTCATACATGGAGACGTATTGGCCAAGTACTCCATGATGAACCTAGGGTGGAGGCTCCGATATTAACAACATGGAAGGTGATTTTTTCAGCTTTAGAGGCTCACGAATAACCTTTGATTAAGTCTTTAATGGACCCTCCGCCGTATCAAAAGGATTCAGTAAAATTGGCTAGACCTCTGCCTGAGGAGACAATTAGCAGACCAAGCGCTCCTCCAACACAAATTAAAAAACAAATAGCTCCTGCAAAAATGGGAGTTATTCAAGAGACCCTTGAATTAGCGTACCAACAAGGGAATTTGCAACCTGAAGAATTAGGGGATTTGCAATGCTTTCCTGTTGCATATGAACAAGTTGATGGAGGTGTGGAAGCTAGATGGGAACCAATACCTTTAAACGTTTTAAGAGAAATTAAAAAAATCTGTTAAAGAATTTTGATTGAAAACACCATATACTATGGGATTGGTAAATAGCATTGGCAAAGCGTATCGGATGGCACCACAAGATTGGAAAGACCTGATGCGAATGATTTTAACTGGAGCACAATACGTGGTATGGGATTCTGTACATCAGAGGGAGGCCCATACCCGGGGTCTTGCTTCCAATGGTATCTATACTCCAGAACAACTTTACGGCACTGGAGCATTTAGTACCATTGAAGCACAAATTCAAATCCAGCCACAAACTTATCCAGTTATCGTTGCTGCCGTCATGGCAGCTTTCAATCAGGTCGAAGAGGCTGGGAAACCACTTAAATCTTTTTCACAAATTCATCAAGGACACACAGAACCCTACCAAGAATGTATTGATAGGCTTCATATAGCATTAGAAAAACAAATTGCTAATGCCGATGCTGCTAATGAATTGATGTTAAAATTAGCAGTAGAAAATGCAAATGCAGATTGTAAAAAGATATTGGAACCTATGGTAGCTCGAGGACCGATAACTTTAGCAGAAATGATTAGAGCTTGTGCTATGGGTGGGAGGTCATCTGTTTAACATGGAAACCTTGGCAGCAGCGTTGACTAAAGGAAATAAGCCTATGGGAAATTGTTTTAATTGTGGGAAACCAGGGCATTTTAAAGCACAATGTCATGCTCCTGGAGGGGTGTAAATAAATCTGCAACTTTGCCTGGTGGGGCGAAGCCCAAAACAGTCTGCCCAAAATGTAAAAAGGGATTTCACTGGGCAAATCAATGTAGATCTAAGCCCGGAAACTGAATGAGGAGTTTACAGCTAGCCCCTCTCCCAAGGTTGTTCCACTTTCTGCATGTCAACCTGCTACTAAAGGAAGTGCAGGTATTGATTTAACTTTAATTGAAGATTTGGATATTAATTTTCCTCAAGCTATTCAAATTGCTGATTCACAAATTAAAGGTCCTTTACCTGATGGTACTGTGGGTCTTATTTTATCCCGTTCTTCCTCTGCAAAAGGAATTTTTGTAGTTCCTGGGGTTATTGATTATGATTATTTGGGAATTTTGAAAGTTCAATTTTATACCATGATCCCTCTTAAATTGAAAAAGGGGGCTTCCATTGCACAATTGGTTGTGTTACCATATTGTTCAGTAGGACAGGAGTCTTCTCGTAATCATACAGGGGGATTCGGTTCTATGGACAGAGCCAATTCATCTTTTGACATAGCCCCAGAACTTTTGGCATTAACAAAAAATATGACATCACAAAGACCACAACATAAATTTTTTGTTAATGGTCGTTTGTTTTCTAGTGTTTTAGATACTGGAGCTGACGTGTCAGTTATTTGTGAAGATGACTGGCCCAAAGATTGGCCAGTCGACACCTCTCCAGCTGTTAGAGGCGTAGGAGGCTTGCAACAGGCACACGTAAGCAAAAATTGGTTTATTGTTCAAAGTAAAACGGAAGGACCAAAAGCTTCCATTAAACCAGTTATCTTGCTTCTTCATTTAAATTTGTGAGGACGAGATTTAATGCAGCAATTTGAAGCTAAATTGATTATTAATGATTAACTATGCCTTTACCTTTAAAACTTGAATTGTTGTCTAAAAAACCAGTATGGATAGATCAATGGCCTCTTCAAAAGGAAAAACTTGAAGCTTTGCATGTATTAGTCCAAGAACAATTGCAGGCTAAACAAATAGAAGCAACAACTAGTCCTTATAATACGCCTGTTTTTGTTATTAAGAAAAAATCTGGTAAATGGAGATTTTTGCATGACCTTAGAGCAGTTAACGCTGTAATTCAACCTATGGGGGCATTACAGTGTGGTATGCCCAATCCAAATGTAATCCCATGGGATTGGGACATTAATATTATTGATTTAAAAGATTGTTTTTTCACAATACCCCTATGTAAAGAGGATAAAATATTATTTGCCTTTACGATTCCACAACTTAATATGCAGCAACCAACTAAACGATATCAGTGGACTGTTTTGCCCCAAGGGATGTTAAATAGCCCTACCATGTGTCAATATTATGTTGATGCGGCATTACAACCATTTAGAGATCTATTTCCAAATTGGCTAATTTATCATTATATGGATGATATTTTGATTGCAGCTCCAGGACCAAAAGGAACTGTGAAACGTCATAGAGATAAATTACAAAAAATATTGCATAAGGCGGGTTTAATTACTGCACCTGACAAAATTCAAACATCTGAACCATTTTTGTTTTTAGGAAACAAGTTACTTGCTTCTTATGCACATCCTGAAATTGCAAAAATTGTTTTACCAGAACCATTAACTTTAGTGGTGTTGCAGCAATTATTGGGAACTATAAATTGGGTACGGTCTTATTTGGGATTGACTACAGCGCAATTAACACCTTTATTTGAGTCTTTAAAAGGTGGACCAACCTTCAGATATCAGATATCAGAAGTTTATCTCAGGAACAACATTTGGCAATTGACACTGTGAACCAAGCATTGGCCACTCAATGGGTGGACCGCTGTCAAGAAAATGCACCTATTCAGTTTAGTTTATTTGATACTCCATTATTGCCAACCTTAGCAATAATACAAATTATTCCTAACGTTTTAATACTTGAATGGATTCATTTAGGTCATACTCCAAAAAAGACCATTAATACAAAAATGTCATTAATAGCCAATATTTTTGCTAAAGGGAGACAAAGAGCAAAAGCTTTAATTGGATTAGAACCAGATGTAATCTATATTCCATGGGCTTTAAGCACATGGGAGTTAATGTATCAAAACAATGAGGTATTACAAGCAGTGTTAGGAGATTGGACAGGGAAAATATCCTGTCATCCTCCTGCTGATCCAAGATTTCAACTAATAAAAAATGTACCTATTACTTGGACCACTTGCTTGAGTCCAGTTCCATTAAAAGATTGTGTTACAGTCTTTGCAGATAGAGGAAAACAATATGGACTCTGTGTTTGGAAAAAGGGGTCCCAATGGGTGACTAAAGTCACCCCTCCTCAGACGTCTGCACAACGAGCCGAATTAGCCGCTTCTATTTTGGCTTTACAGCATTTTAAAAATGATTCTATTAATTTAATTGTGGATAGTTTATATGTGCATCAAGTAATATGTAATATTGAATGCTCATATTTGTCTCCCTTAACAGATAATGTTTTATTAGGTTTATTTGTCACTTTACAACATTTATTACAGGAACGGAGTTGTTCTTTATTTGTGGCACATGTTCGTAGCCACCAACCTTTCCCTGGAATGTTACAGGAAGGTAATGATAAGGCTAATGCAGTTGCGCGAGCTGCTGAAGCTTTGTCTTTGTCTCCTGTCACTCCATGGGAAAGTCACTCCTATTATCATTAAAATAAGAAATCTCTCGTTAAAGAATTTGGTATTACCAGTGCGGAGGCTACTGCAATTATTCAGCAATGCCCTACTTGCAGTCAGCAAGCACATGCCATTCCTCAAGGGGTGAACCCTAGAGAGACTCAGAGTTGTCAACTTTGGCAAATGGCTGTCACTCAATACACTCCATTTGCTCCTTGGAAATATTTGCATGTATCTATTGATTTATTATTTATTTTTATTTATTATTTATTTTTATATTTATTGGTTTATTATGGCCACTCCTCAGAGAGGGGAGACAACTAAGCATGTTATTAATCACTGTATTCGGACTTTCAGTATTTTGGGTCAACCTATTGAATTAAAGACTGATAATGGTTCTGCTTATACAAGTAAATATTTTGCAGAATTTTGTAACCAATGGACTATTGTTCATAAATTCGGCATTCCTTATAATTCCACAGGTCAAGCTATAGTGGAGCGTGCCAATGCAACCTTAAAAACTGCATTGGCTACACAAAAAACAAAAACGGGGGGAAAATACCCTGGTTTACCTGGAATACAAAATACTCTTCACCTTACTCTTTATACTTTAAATTTTTTAAACTTAACTGGACAGCCATCTCTAACGGCTGCAAGCAGGCACTTTTCTGCTTCTCCAATTGCAGGAACAAAAAGACCATTGGTGTATTTCAAGAGATTACCAAATCCTGAGTGGAAGGGACCTGCATCCTTAATCACTTGGGGGAAAGGATACGCTGCAGTTGAATATCAGGATGAAACTATCTGGGTACCTTCTAGGTTGGTTCGTCCTTACCATGCAGTGGACACTGAACCCGAGTAATGGACAACTGATTGCACCTGCAGGAGACTTGGGGGATGATCTTTGGCAGAACAACAATTATATTAAAGACGTCACAAAAACTGCAAGATTGCTTAATGTCACAAATTGTTGGATCTGTATGCATATGCCTGGAGAAGCAAGAGGAGGACTCATATTGCATGGTGTGCCATTCAATAAAACAGGGTTTATGTCACCACAAGGAACAGGCCAGCCACTCTATACTATACCAAAAGTGAAGATAGAACTTTGAGGAAGAGCTACCCTATGTTTGTCGTCAGCAGGCTATAATAGTAACTCAGCAATTGATTTAGGGACATGGGAGAGATGTAACCGTACACGTGTTTGGTCTGGTTTTAGCGGCGAATGTTCTGATAATTGGAAGCCTAAGCTAACAAGAATTAATGACACCCTTTGTAGTAATGAAAAAATGACCACATAGGAATATGGGGTATGTAATGATATAGAAGCAATGGTCACCATGGCAAACTCTACAAGTAAGCCATATTCTTTGCCAACATCACATTGGTTTTTATGTGGCAAATATGCTTATAGGCAGATACCAGCTAATTGGAAAGGTACATGTACATTTGGAGTAGTTATTCCAACATTATATCAGACAGAAAAATTGCCTAAAACACGACTTAGGAATAGGAGAGAAATAACATCTGATTTGACTCTAGGAGGCAGTGATTGGACTCAACTAGGGAGAGCGGTTTTACCACCATTAGGAGTTGCTATGAATTATAGAGACATTCATATTTTGAATAATTGGACAGTGGCCATGTTTAATGAGACTATAAAAACCATAAAATGATTAATATAGAACTGTCTGAAGTAAGAGAAGTCGCTTTACAAAATCGATATGCTTTGGACATTATTTTCGCTGCTAAGGGTGGTGTTTGTGCATTAATTCACTCTCATTGTTGTATGTATATTCATAATTATCAACCAAACATAACCAAAACAGTTCAGCACATGGAAGAAATGGTAGCTAACAACCCATTACAAGCAGGAGAAGGACAAGACTTCTGGTCTTTACTTACGTCCTGGTTACCAAATGGAGCCTGGTTAAGAGGACTTATAATTACTGTCATTGCCATTGTTGCTTTGTTTTTGTGCTTTTGTTGCTGTATTCAATGTCTCCCTGAAGTATTGCAAATGTGTAAACAACTTGTGCCAACAGGTCAATCAGACATCTTGTTGACTGAAAAAAATCATTCGTGGCATAAGGGACACACCCGATAAAAAAACAAAAACAGGGGAGATGTGGGAACATGACCTTTCTCTGATATGAGGAAAGAACATTCTGAGGGGCCGCTTGTTAGGCAACCTGTGAATCGTGCAGGCTGGCGGAAGTCAGCTGAAACACGCAAGATTGCGGTAACAATTCTGAGAAATGGCTTAACCACAAACAGCAGAATTCCGATAGATAACGTGTTTTGTACATATGCTAATGTGCTGGTCAGGCGATTTTGTGTGGGCTGAACTTGTATGAAATTTGACAATAAAGGGGTGCTGGAAATGATTCTGGGCTCTCATCCCGAGTAAGACCCTGTGTCTGACTCTTTATCATGAGAGACCGCCACAAAGCATGCTCGCAAGAAGTTTTCCTTTACTGTGCAAGGGCCAGGAGCTGCTCCAAGGCTGCAGGCTCTGAGGCTGCAGGTGCCCATGGAGGGGGGGGAAATGCTGCCCGACTGCCCCCTCCCAAAGCAACCTTGGAGGTTTTCAAGCTTGTCTGGAGAGGCAGCTTTTTTATAGAAAACCCTGAAAAAGCCACAAGATCTGGAGCTGCCAGTCTCTGATAAGATCCCCATTGCAAGTGACTCTCAACTGTTGTGTGCAGGCAAAAACCTTGCACAATAGCAAAAAAATTCAGAAATTTTCCTACCTTTTCCTGTGGGCGTTGGCTTGGTGGGGTAGGTTATGTGACTGAGTGGGCATAAATGCCATCAAATTGGCCATGCCTACTCAGGCACATGCCCCCCCCAACGCCCACAGAACTGGTAGTGAAAATTTTTGAAACCACAAAATGAGACTCACAAATGATGTTGCCCAGTAAAGCAGAATATCCCTCTCTCCTCTCTGTTCTTCTCTTTCTCCCCTCTCTTCCTCTTTCTCTCTCCCTCTTTCTGCCTCTGTCTCTCCCCCCCACTCTCTCTTCCAAGTTTTTTAATTTTTTTTAATCAAAACATAAAATCAATGTGGGAATAGTGTGCCACCTGAGTGTCATACATTCTAATGCAAATAAAGGTAATGAAGTTACTCATAACCCTTGCATTCAATCTGCTCATGTATTTCTAATAATAATGCATACTTATACGAGCTATGGAATATTGAGAGGCAAAAACTATATCACGGTAGGTAGGTAGGTTGTCTGGGGGACATTTACCCTGTAAAATTAACGCCTGCTGCCTTCTTAAGTTCTTGAATGAAAAGTAAATCAATAAAAGTTTGGAGTTATTTTATTCCAGATTGCTCCATACAACAGATGCCAGAACCAAAAGCCATTGTCCTCACCACCCATACCTTATTAAATCTGCATAAAAATCACATTGCAGGGTGTATTTCTAAAAAAAAAAGGCTAGCCTGGTGATCAGTTAGCCATGTGGTTTAATGAGCTATTCTATTATTGATTTTCTTTTTTTTTTTAACAATTTTTTTATGGGGGGGGAAACATTTCTTCTACCATATATAGGCAATCATGCCATGTTTCTTAGGCTCCATTTTCTAGGCAAAGCTGCACATGTTTCTCTCTCTGGCCTAATGGGAGTCTTCAGTGCAAGCAAATTTACAGAATTTACGCCTGGCATTTAGCAGATATAAAATTTCCTCCTCCAAGAACGATGCACTTAGATGCAGCCCTGGCCAGCAGGAGCGAAGCTGGTTCCCCTGGGGTGTCTGGCCTGATGCTGCTGCCATGTCCTAAAATCCAGGAAACCACAGCAATTCAGTCATAAAGTGTTGGGGTATTAGAGAGGTTTTGATCTCCACTGAGAATCACCCCTAAGAAAGCTGATTGCGTAATTCTGTAAAACCTTCATGAACTTTTAGGGCTAGTAGCTAAACTTCACAAGGTTAAGTAACATCACACTTCACTATTTCACTAGGCTCAGTTGCAGGGGTGGGTTTCAAAATTTTTGGAACAGGTTCTGTGGCTTGCCGGCCATGTGACCAGTGGGAGTGGCTTGCCGGCCATGTGACCGGGTGGGAGTGGCTTGCCGGCCATGTGACCGGGTGGGAGTGGCTTGCCGGCCATGTGACCGGGTGGGAGTGGCTTGCCGGCCATGTGACCAGGTGGGAGTGGCTTGCCGGCCATGTGACCGGGTGGGAATGTTAGCAGCTGCTGGAATTATGTTTGTACAACAGTGGAAAAACAGATATGAAAATGAATAAATACTACAATGTGCACATACATACATACATACACAGACAGACAGACAGACAGACAGACAGACATAGAAATAGATATATTCATGCATCACTATAAATTTGAATGGTACATTAACCACAGCTGCATTAGTATATGGAATGCAAAATGAGTTACCTGTTGCCATGGGAACATCCTAATCATGGTGGAATCCATGATCCCTTCAAAACTAATGAAACACTTATCACTAAATGAACTGGGTAGAAGTTCCACTAAATTGAACAGGGTTGGCTCCCCAAAGCAGCCTGAATTATTTTGTATAGCAACGTTTATTCAGTGTCCTTGCCATCTGTTTATAACAGGTCTACTAGAAATATGAAGAAATAAACAAATAAATAACAAAGATCAAATGATACCTGAGGTTTGTATAAAATAAAAAAACAAATAATGATGAATTCACACATCTACAAGAAAATAGCAGATATTGCTATTTATAACTCAATTTAGTTATTCACCAGTAGGCTTCTACCAAGTTACTTATTTAGAACAACCACAACCAAAAATGTTTTCTTTAACAAGTTCTCTCATGGACATATTGGTATAGTTTTCTTGGAAGTATTTTGCCACTGCCCTCTTCATTTCACCTTTCTAGTAAAGCCTACAATCAAGCAATTTCCTTGGCCACCCCTCCAGATATCAATCAGGACACTCTGCTTTCCATGATTGGCCAAGTGTTGAAAAGTCAACAAACTGAGTAGTCATACAAATAAATATATATATATAAATTCCTTATAAAATCCACATTGAAATTTACAGAGGTGACATACATTCACTCACCCAAACTCTAGCAAGAAACAGGTAATATTCTCTCTTGAATGTGCCTCATAATTTGATTTTTAATGTTTTATAACATTTTTCTAATTACAATAATCAAACTGTCAACTTGCTTTAATGTTTTCATAATTATATGTTCAACTCAACTAATTTAGTCATAATAGTTTAATTAGGAGTACAGTTCCAAAATATAGGTAGGTAAGTAAGTAGAGATAGATGGATAGATAGACATATAGATATAATTTGAACATGTCTTACTCTCCCAATTCTCAAGGATACTTCTTACTGTGTTACTATATGAATTAATTAACTTTGGTCAATAGAGCCAAATATCAACAGTACCACTACTGAAATTTCTTTTGAGAGCCAAAAGGTGTGGCCTTTTTTGTGGGAGTGGCTCAGTTGTCATGTGACCCATGGCCAACTTGGAAAATGTGGTGAAACTCACTTAACAGTCTTGCTTAGCAACCAAAATTTTGGGCTCAATTGTGGTCATAAGTTCTTTCTTTCTTTCTTTCTTTCTTTCTTTCTTTCTTTCTTTCTTTCTTTCTTTCTTTCTTTCTTTCTTTCTTTCTTCCTTTCTTCCTTACATTTCTGGCTGGTCTTTGGTCTTCTGAAGATGGTGAAAATGGATTTATGGGCACTCGTTATATATAAAGGCAGCCCATGACTCTTTGGGATGCTGGTTTGAATCCAGGAAATGACTGAGAGGATGTGATTCCTTTGAAATAACCACTGGGAGAAAAATAGATCTTTAACCTGGTTAACCAAACAGGTAGCTTGAGGTGAAAGGAAATAGGAAAATATATCATTTCCTTTCCTTCTTTCCTTCCATTGCCTCCCTCCCCCTTCCTCCCTTCCTTTCTTCCCTCCCTCCCTTTCCTTCCTTCCTTCCTTCCCTCCTACCCTCCCTCCCTTTCCTTCTTTCCTTCCTTCCCTCCCTTCCTTTCCTTCCCTCCTACCCTCCATCCCTTTCCTTCCTTCCTTCCCTCCTTCCCTCCCTCTCTCTCCTTCCTTCCCTCCCTCTTCCTTTCCTTTCCTTTCCATTCCTTTCCTTCCTTCCATTGCCTCCCTCCCCCTTCCTCCCTTCTTTCCTTCCTTCCCTCCTACCCTCCATCCCTCTCTTTTTCTTTCTTTCTTTCCTTCCTTCCTTCTTTCACTCCTCCCTCCCCTTTCTTTCCTTCACTCCCTCCCTCCCACCCTCCATTCATCTTTTTTCCTCTCTCTCTCTCTCTCTCTCTCTCTCTCTCTCTCTCTGTATCTGTCTCTCTCCTCCCCCCCACCCATCTGTCACTCTGTGTGTGTATGTGTGTCTGTTTCCCTCTCTCTCTCTTTCTGTCTCTCTGCCTCTCTGTGCATCTGCCATTCTCTCCCTCACTCCCCCCCCCCCCCGGGAAGCAGCAGAGGGGTCAGCATGTCGGTTGCGGAGGTTATCCCGCAGCGAGCGGACAGAGGACCCGAGCTGCAGGCGAGGAGGAGAAAGCAGCCCCTGGCCAGAGGATGGCCGAGCGCGCCTCCACCACCTTCCTTCCGACAGCCACCGCGGCGCACTGCACTTTCCGGGGCTTCCTGGAGAGGCCAGCATGTCGACTGGGGAGGTTATCCCGCAGCGGGCGGGCGAAGGACCCAAGCTGCGTGCGGCCGAAGCCGTCCAGGGCTAGGCGTGCGGCGCCCGGATGGCTTTGGCGGCACGCAGCTTGGATCCTTCGCCCGCCCGCTGCGGGATAACCTCCCCAGTCGACATGCTGGCCTCTCCAGGAAGCTCCGGAAAGTGCAAAGCGCTGCGGTGGCCGTCGGAAGGAGGTGTGGAGGCGCGTTCGCCCATCCTCTGGCCAGGGCGCTGCTCCCTCCTCCTCGCCGGCCCTGCGACTCCGGTTCCTATGAAGCCGCGGACCGGCACCGCTTTCCTTCGCTGAGCGCGGCTATCACGTGGGCGGCGTGTCGAAGGTCACAGCTCGCCTCACAATGGAGCTTTCGGAGCCTGTGCAACGCGCCTTACAGATCCTAGCTGATCCGGGTAGCTTCTCGCTCCGAGCTTTCCAGGCGCTGCTCCAGGCTGCCTTCCAGAGCTTGCTCAATTGACAGGCCGAGGAGGCCCTTTTCGGTGAATGCTAAGATCCGGGCTCGGTCTTCCGCCCGCCAGCGAGGAAGAGAGCTGCTCGCTCTCTGAAAGGGGACATTTGCTCTTGTCGAGGGAAGCGCGGCGGCGGAGGCTGTTCCTGCAAGGCTTGTCGCTCTTGCTTCGGCGTTGCTCTGTCCTGACGCCTGGGCTTGCTTCTCTGCGTCGGCCACAGCTGTTTCCCGTCAAATGCAGGAAGTCTGCCCCGTGCTGTGCTGGGCTCAGATGGGAGTCCCGGGTGGCGGGGGTGGACTGCGGAGAGGCACGGGCGAGCCTGCGAACTTCGCACACGCGCTCGTCCGCGCCTCTCCACAACTTCTTCCCACCACTGGCCAGCGAGTTTAGCGCTGGCTAGGCGGGGGAGGGGCGTGGACCTACTTACTTCCGGGTCCACCGGTCGAAAGGGATCGCTGGGGATCGGGAAAATTGACGAAAGGGTTCGCCCGAGCCCCCCCCGAACCCTTAGAAACCCACCCCTGCTCAGTTGCTAGAAGTCAAAAGCGAATTGATAGAATTTAATCAATTTAAAACATGGTGCAAACGCCTTAGATAGAAACTGGAGAACGATTGTTTTTTTCTGCCTCCTGTCTGGAGATGGTGCTCAAAAAGGCACCCCCTGTGCCTAGAAAAAGGGTAATACCTGAGGTTGAGCTGAAAGGGGTTAAAACCATCGAGTATTTTGTTGCTAGAAAGGTTGGAAAGCGACGGGAAGAGTAGAAAGTCCAGTTGCTTTTTGAAAAAAATAACCGTTGGGACAGCTGAACTTCCTGTTCCGGATATTTCATGGGAGGAGAGTGGTGTGCAGAGCGGTTTCTGTGCTCTTCCCGTGGTCGAAGCAGCAGCTAGAAGGTGAGTGGAGGGCAGGTGGGAGGAGAATCCTGGAAGCAGAGTAGCAAGTGGGCTGAAGCATCTCAGCTGCTGTTGCAGGTTCCTTCCCTTCCCTGAATTTAAGTGCTGCACGCTGTGAAACTGGTGGCTGCAACTTTCCTTCTGGTGGGAAGATGGAAAAAGTATCCTTCGAGTGAAGGTGGATTCTTTGGGAATGGCTTCCCTCCATAGGTTGTGGCTGCTCCCATCACTGGAGGGTTTGTGGCAGAGCTGGGAGGGACCTTGCAGGTCTCCTATTCCGACGCCCTGATCAAGCAGGAGACCCAATCTCCTTTCAGACAAATGGCCCTCCTGTCTCTGATTAAAAGCCACCAGGGATGGAGCTCCCACAACCTCTGAAGGGAAACTCTTCCACTGGTTCTCTGTTCTCAGTGTCAGGAAATCTCTCCTTAGTTCTAGGCTGCTTCTCTTCTTGATTAGTTTCCATCCAATTCCCTGTCCTGCCTTCAGGGGCTTTGGAGAATAGGTTGACCCCCCTCCCTCTTTTGTGGCAACTCCTCAAGAATTGGAAGATGGCTATCATGTCACCCCTAGTCCTTCCCTTCACTGGACTAGACATACCCAATTCGTGCTACCCTTCTTTATATTTAGCTTCCAGGCCCCTAATCCTCTTTTTTGCTCTTTTTTTGCATTCTTTCTAGAATCTCAACATCTTTTTTATGATATGGTGACCAAACTGTCTGCAATTATCTAAGTCTGGTCTTACTCTTTATAAAGTGGAACTAGTCCTTCACATGATCTTGAGTCTATCTCTCTCTTAATGCAGCCTAGTACCGTGTGGGCTTTTTTGCTGCTGCAATACACAGCTGGGTCATATCTAAATGACTGTGCAGTAGGGCCTCAAGGTTCCTCTCATACTTACTGCTTGAGGCAGGTGCTTCCTATTCTGTACCAATACATTTGGTTTTTCTCGCATAAGTGTAAAACCTTTATTTTCTCCATCGAATTTCATTTTGTTACGTAGTGTTCAAATCAACTGAGATTCTTGAGTCTATCTTCTGAGGTGTTGACTATTCCTGCCAACATGGTGTCATTTGCAAATTTGATGTGTTCCCATTCGATTCCTTCCTCTAAGGCATTTACGAAAATATTTAATATCTTCGTAAAAAAGGTACTAAAACAGAACATTGGGATACACCTGCCTACCTCCTTTCATATAGATTTTGTCCCATTAAGGAATACACTTTAAGAGTGGTTTGTCAGCCACTATGACAAACCTTCCGTCAAAAATTGAAAACACACTTTTTCTGCTTGGCCGGCCTAGGTTAGTCTTCCGTTTTTAACTGGGTTTTTTAGGGGGTGTATTTTAGTTTTAGTATAGTGGGTTTTAGCGCAGGGACAATTCGTTTAATTTTTATATTAACTATTTATGTATTTTATATTTGCTTTTTAACTTCCCTGTGCACCGCTCAGAGTCCCCTTGAGGAGAGGAGGCGGCCTACAAATAAAAATTATTATTATTATTATTATTATTATTATGAATCCATTTGTGTGGATGGATTCAGTTTATCAAATAAATCTTTATGCAACCATGCTGGTTTCTTCTTGGATATCTTGTTTTCCCTTTTTAGTGATATTGTGTGGGAATGGGCTTCTATGATCATACTAGTCGTTTGGATACCCTTTCTTCACTACGGAACTGGAACAGCAGTAGGTAGCATTCTTCACCATCACGCTCCATTATCCTGTAGCTGTAATAGGCAGGCGAAGACAAGGTCTTTTTGAGGGGAGCATCCACTTTTGTATTCGTGGGGGCATTGAAATGACCTCAGTGCTCTCCAGAAGGCTTCCTATAAGCATTAATCACCTCTTGGAAGTCCTTGTAGCCCTTAGGAACAGAATCGACAGCACTCTTAAGTTCCAGAATATACTTGTTGTGTTCTCGCAGCAACTTCTGCAGTTGGCCAACCAGTTGTGGATTAACGCCTGGGTAGATACCACAATGGATTTTAATTTATTTGACTTTTATCCCGCATTTGTCTCCCCGAAGGGACTCCGGGCGGCGCACAGGAAATTAAAACAAGTATAAACATATAAATAAATAAAAATACCATAAATACTACAACAATAAAAACTGATTAAATTTAGAATACCCTGTGCTAAAATTCACTAAATTCCCACTAATTAAAAAGTTATGTTAATTTAAAACACAGTGTGATAGGATGGTCTCGGGGGCTTAGGCTAGGCCGGCTTGATGGAAAAAGTGCGTCTTCAGACGCTGGTGGAAAAGGTGGAGATCCGTGATGGTCCAGAGTTCGGGGGGAAGGTCGTTCCAGAGGGCTGAGCCCGCCACAGAGAAGGCCCTTCCCTTGGGGGTCGCCAACCAGCATTGCCCGGCCAACAGCACCCGGAGAAGACCCTCTCTATGGGAGCGAATCGGTCAAAGGGATGTGTGAGGTAAGAGACGGTCTCGCAAATAACTAGGCCCCGTGCCATGGAGCGCTTTAAAGATGGTTATCAACACCTTATAATACAATACAATACAATAGCAGAGTTGGAAGGGACCTTGTAGGTCTTCTAGTCCAACCCCCTGCGTGGGCAGGAACCTTATACCATTTCAGACAAATGGCTATCTAACATCTTCTTAAAGACTTCCAGGGTTGGGGCATTCACAACTTCTGGAGGCAAGCTGTTCCAGAGGTTAATTGTTCTCACTCAGGAAATTTCTCCTTAGTTCTAAGTTGCTTCTCTCCTTGATTAGTTTCCACCCATTGCTTCTTGTCCTGCCCCCAGGTTCCTTGGAGAATTGTTTGACTCCCTCTTCTTTGTGGCACCCTCTGAGATATCGGAACACTGCTATCATGTCTCCCCTGGTCCTTCTCTTCATCAAACTAGACATACCCAGTTCCTGCAACCGTTCTTCATATGTTTTAGCCTCCAGTCCCCTAATCATCTTGGTTGCTCTTCTTTGCACTCTTTCCAGAGTCTCCACGACTTTTCTACATCGTGGTGACCTAAACTGTATGCAGTATCCCAAATGTGGCCTTACCAAGGCCTTATAAAGTGGCATTAACACTTCACATGATCTAGATTCTATCCCTCTGTTTATGCAGCCTAGAACTGTGTTGGCTTTTTTGGCAGCTGCTGCACACTGCTGGCTCATATTTAAATGGTTGTCCACTAGGATTCCAAGATTCCTCTCACAGTTGCTACTATTGAGCAAGGTACCACCTATACTGTACCTGTGCATTTTGTTTTTTTTTGCCTAAATGTAGAACCTTACTTTTTTCACAATTGAATTTCATTTTATTAGATAGTGCCCAATGTTTGTCAAGATATGATAGAAGGTGTAGAAGCTACAGGAACCTTGGGGGCAAGCGAATCACCATTAAGTGAATCACTATATATAAGAAATAACTACATCTCTACAGAAATAGAGCACAACAATGATGAGAACTATCTTGAATGTATTTGGGTCAATATTAAAGGTTGGGGGGGGGGAATGATATTGTCATAGGTCTATACTACAGGCCACCCAAGCAAGCAGAGGAAGTGGATGAACTTTTTGCTAATCAACTAACTAAGGTATGTAGGAAGCACACTACAATAGTAATGGGAGATTTTAACTACCCTGACATCAATTGGGAAACAAACTCTGCACCAAGTGGAAGATCCAACAGGTTCCTAACAAACCTAGCAGACAACTTTGTTTCCCAAAAGGTAGAGAAAGGAACAAGGGGATCAGCAATATTGGACTTAATTCTCACTAACAGAGAGGAAATGATAGAAGGTGTAGAAGCTACAGGAACTTTGGGGGCAAGCGATCATGAAATACTGGAATTCAACATTATGCAAACAAAAGTAGTAGAACAAAGTCATTGTTATTGTATTTTATTGTATTTCCTCTCTGTTAGTGAGAATTAAGTCCAATATGGCTGATCCTCTTGTTCCCTTCTCTACCTTTTGGGAAACCTTGAAGCGCACCCAAAAGGCCACAGGCAGCCAGTGCAGCTTGCGCAGGAGGGGTGTTACAGGGATGTCTCTCTCATTGTCATCATCACCAACAAATTATATCTGGGGAAATGAAGGTTGTTCCTGATACTCCCTCTCCTGTGGTAGAACTGCCCCTGAACTTCGAATGTTGACATAAAAATTCCTTCCCTCACCTCTCTGACTCCAAAAGAAGTCATTTGGAAGCATCTGTTATACTTTCAGACAGCAGACAGAAAGTGCTTTGCATTGGATGCTGGTGAATGAGAAGGCTGTGTAAGGGTTCAGGGTATGGCTGAAGGGGAGAGGCGTGCACAATCACTGCACCACATACAGGGACTCTCATCCTGCCATTCTGAAGCACAGCACGCCTGTCTGCACTTGGCAACAAACCAACATGGCTTGTGGCTTGGCTGGGACTGTTGTGAGCATGCATGAGCGGTGGGTGGATTTTCAGGAAGGTTTAAATGATGGAGGGGAGCGCTGGGCTTCAGTCTTGACTTCATCTCACTATATCTTATCCCTGGGTGTTTGTTGGATTGTGCCTCTTTTGCCTCTTTTCCCTTTAACTGGTGTTACACTAGAAGGAACGGATTCATCTGAATTGAGGAGTAAAATAAGGGGGACGGCAAATCTGCGTTTCCCTACCAGCATCCATTGATATTCATCTGGCTAGCATCCTGTCAGTGTGTGAGAGAGTTGAGAGGTTTTTGGAAACTCAAACAGTATTTGCTGTGTGAGCAAGAAGGAGAAAGGAAGGAGCCTCGATGTGGCTTAGCTCAAGTGTTAGTAAAGTTGCTTGCTGCTGTGAAACTGAAACTGAAACTCTTCTTTTGAGATAGGGAGGGGGAGTAGAACTTCTTAGCATCAGAGTTTGGAACTGATTTCTTTTCAGGTGGGGAGGGAGAGTAGAACTCCTTAGCATCAGAGGGCTAGTTTGAAAGTGAAAGAGTACTTGCTGTGTGAGCAAGGAGACAGGAAGGAGCCTGGCTGTTGGTTAGCTCAACTGTTCTGGAGCTGTTTCCTTCTGTGAAAGTAAAACTGAAACTGAATCTCCTCCCCGCTGCTTGTGTTTTGCTTTTGGAACAGATTTCTTTTCTGATTAGGAGAGGGAGTAGAACTCATTAGCATGAGAGCGTGTGAATAGTAAATACTAATACTCTGATAGCCATTTTGAAAAATCCTTTCTTAGTGAGCATCTTGAAGCCAAGAGAAACATATGTGGAAAATGTGAGGTTTTTAGGCTTTATGGTTCTGGAGATTTTGTGATGGTGCATGGCTGGTATTTCGCTTTTATATACTACTGTATATAGATTTTCCAGAATTTCCCACACTCCTTACCTTGTTTTGTCCTTAGGATTTTTATCCATGAAATTTTACTTTGTTAAAATCAGCTCTTCTAAAGTTTAGGACACTTATTGGATTATATTCTATTGCTTGTGTTTGCATTATATTGAATTCCAGTAAGACATGGTCACTCACCCAAGGTTCCAGCAACTTCAACTCCTATCGCTTCTCTATTAGTAAGAATTAGGTCGAGTATAGTTTTTCCTCTAGTTCCCTCCTCTATCTTTTAGATGACAAAGTTGTAAGATAAGTTGGTTACGAATCTATTCAATCTCCTACTTGCTGTAGATAGAGTTTGTCTCCCAGTTGATATCAGGGTAGTTAAAGTCTCCCAGTACATCTTGAAGTTCCCTCTTGATATAGTTTGTAATCTACACATATTGAAAATGACTGCTGAATAAAATTTACAAGTTTTTTTACTTCCACATCTTACCAATAAGTATGGTATTTCCTGTCCCAGCCATGTATTAACCAGGTTCAATTGTGCTTAATCCAGCAGTTTCTAAAAAATAGTTATTGGAATCTTTGGTTGCACAGGTAACCCTCACTTACCTCTTCTTCTCTGAGCCTTCAAAGTTACTATGGCACAGTAGAAGGAGACGTAATTTGACTGCACTTCAGCAATAAATGACGCTTTTAAGGTGCAGGAAAAGGAGCTGCTCACCAGACTTACCTTGCATGGACCACTTATTACTACCAACTTGCTCCATTACCCTGACTCTAAGAATTATTTTAAGAACTATTTCAAGAACTATTTTTAAGAACTTTTTTAGAGCCAGATACCATACTCTCCTGGAATTATGTGAATTTTTGAAAGAATTTTAATATATTTAACATCTACTGTATAATATTTTAGCAGCCAGGATGCCCATACAATTAATACGCGACCTATTTTATATCTATTTTATACCTATTTATATATTGATTCCACAGCTATTTATATCTATTTATGTACACCAGAGCAGACCTGATTCGACTGCGAGAATCCCCTTACTCGCATGTATGGCCCTCCGCTCTAATGAGGGCCCACCTTGATGAGAGATTATGTAATCAAGAGAGGTGGGCGAAACGCAGATGTAGGGTTTTTTTAGTTAAAAGTCTGATTCGGATTTTAAGGGGTCTTAAGGTGGAGGGTGGGGTGAGTCAGGCTGGGGTTTTAAATGTTATTAGATCGGTGAGGAAAGTGCAGAAGGAAGCGGCTCCATTAAGAGGGGGAATACACAAGTTGTTTCCATTGAGAGTCTACCCATTAAGACGGTCGTAGGAAGGGGTAGGTGCGAGGGGAGACAGGTTTTTCTTTCCCAGTTGGGGGCACAAGGCCGATGCTTACAAGCGGTCAGATGCCACAACCCCCGCAGGCTAGGTAGTCAGGGATTACAGAGCCAGGGCCCGAGACTGATGTTTTGCAATGCCAGGTCCGTGGTCAACAAAGCCCCCCTCATCCACGACCTTGTGTCGGAGGGGGAGCCGGACCTGGTGGGAATAGCGGAGACCTGGCTGGGCCACGAGGGAGGACTTCCCCTCGTAGAAATGTGCCCGCCACGTTAACGCACTTTTCATCAGCCACAGGCCCTAGGCAGGGGTAGAGGTGTAGCGGTTATTGTTAGGGAAGTCTTGAGCCGAGAGAGACCACTGTACCACAGACCACCGGCTGTGAGTCCCTCTGTGTGAAGTGGGGCCTAGGGAGGCAGTTGGGCGTGCTGATTGTATACCTGGCTCCCCGCTATGTAACAGCAGCCCTGCCCGAGCTCCTTGAGGTGATCGCCGAGATGGTGGTTGAGACCCCCAGACTGGTTGTCATGGGGGACTTCAACCTGCCATTGGTAGGCGAATCATCAGAGGCAGCTCGGGAGTTCATGGCCTCCATGACGGCCATGGACCTGACCCAAGTAATTTGGGGCCCCACGCACGAAGGAGGACACACGCTGGACTTAATTTTTGTCTGTGGTCAATGGAAGAGTGATCTGGGTATAGAGGACGTAGCCATCATACACCTGTCATGGTCAGACCACTCACTTCTCCGGCTCGACTTTCCAATCGCCACACCCCACCGCGGGGAGGTGGAACCGGATTCACCTATATGGTTCCGCCCCAAGCGCCTGATGGACCCCGATAGGTTCCAGACGGTGCTTGGGCCATTACCTGTGTCCTTGACCCGCGCCCCGACGGAGGACCTGGTGGCCGCATGGAATACCACGGCCATGGGGGCCTTGGATCGGATTGCGCCCTTGCGGCCTCTCCTGCGGCGACGAGTCACCCAGGCTCCCTGGTTTACTGAGGAGCTGAGGGTGATGAAGCGCCACAAGAGACACCTAGAGAGGAGATGGAGATCCACACGGTCTGAATCTGACCGAACACAGGTGAGAGCCCATTTACGGACTTATCTTGTGGCGCTGAGAGTGGCTAAACGTCATCATCGCATCCGTAGATAACCGCCCTGCCGTCCTGTTTAGGGTGACCCGCTCCCTCCTTCAACAGAGGGCGTGGGAAGTCCCTTTGCAGAGTAGAGCAGAGGAATTTGGGGAATATCTGCAGGATAAAATCGCTCAGATTCGGAGCGAGTTGGCCTCCATCAAAAGTGGCCCAGTGGGATGTCCCGAGGCAGATCTTGAGACAGTTTTGTGGGAAGAGTTTGACTCTGTTACTTCCGGAGATATGGACAGGTTACGTGGGCGACTGCGAGCTACCACATGTTTATTGGACCCGTGTCCCTCCTGGCTTGTACTGGCATCCTGGGAGGTTACACAAGGCTGGCTCCAGGAGGTGGTCAACGCTTCCTTGAGTGAGGGGTTCTTGCCAACTGTCTTGAAAGAGGCGGTGGTGAGACCCCTCCTCAAGAAGCCCTCTCTGGACCCAGCATTGTTGGTAAATTACCATCTGGTCTCCAAACTTCACTTTCTAGCGAAGGTTGTAGAGAGTGTGGTGGCACAACAGTTCCCCCATCATCTGGAGGAAATTGATTATCTGGACCCGCGCCATTCCGGCTTCCGGCCCGGGCACAGCACCGAGACGGCATTGGTCGCGTTGGTGGATGATCTCTGGAGGGCCAGAGATGGGGGTTGTTCCTCCATCCTGGTCCTATTAGACCTCTCAGCGGCTTTTGATACCATCGACCATGGTATCCTATTGCATCGGCTGGAGGGGTTGGGGGTGAGGGGCACCGTGCTACTGTGGTTCTCCTTCTACCTCTCCGGTCGATCGCAATTTGTGTTGGCAGGAGGGCAGAGGTCGATCTCGAGACCCCTCACCTGTGGGGTGCCTCAGGGGTCGGTCCTCTCGCCTCTCCTGTTCAACACATATATGAAGCCGCTGGGCGAGATCATCTGTGGTTTCGGGGTAGAGTACCACCTCTAGGCTGATGTTACGCAGCTGTATACATCTACCCCAAACCACCCCAACAATGCCCTAGAGGTGATGTGCCAGTGCCTGGAAGCTGTACGGGCCTGGATGGGAAGGAACAGACTCAGACTCAACCCGTCCAAGACCGAGTGGCTGTGGTTTCCGGCATCCCTCTACAACCAGTTGACTCCATCACTGGCCATAGGGGATGAATATCTAACCCCTGTGGATGGGGCACGCAACTTGGGCGTCCTCCTTGATGCACGGCTGTCCATGGAAGATCAAGTGACGGCCATAGCCAGGAGGGCGTTTTACCAGGTTCGCCTGGTCCGCCAGTTGCGTCCCCTATTGGACCGGGATTTTATTTTATTTATTTTTTATTTTATTAAATTTATATCCCGCCCTTCTCCAAACGGACCCAGGGCGGCGCACAGGAATGTTAAAATACATGCAAAACATATAAAATTAAAAAAACCTATTGTAGTAAAACCCTGTGCTAAAAACCGAATTAAAATCCCAAATTTAAAACTGTCTAATGGTCAATACAGGGGGTCACGCTAGGCCGGCTAGATGGAATAAATGTGTCTTCAGACACTTGCGGAAGAGGCGGAGGTCAGAGATGGTGCGGAGTTCAGGGGGAAGGTCGTTCCAGAGGGCTGGCTCAGCCACAGAGAAGGCTCTTCCCCTGGGTGTCGCCAGTCGGCACTCTCCAGCTGACGGCACCCTGAGGAGGCCCTCTCTGTGGGAGCGTATCGGTCTGAGGGATGTATGGGGCAGGAGGCGGTCTCGCATATAACTAGGCCCCGAGCCATGGAGCGCTTTAAAGATGGTCGTCAAGACCTTGAAGCGCACCCGAAAGACCACAGGAAGCCAGTGCAGCTCGCGCAGGATAGGTGTTATGTGGGAGTGTCTAGGCGCTCCCGTAATCACCCACGCGGCTGCGTTCTGGACTAGCTGCAGCTTTCGGGTGCACCTCAAGGGGAGCCCCATGTAGAGAGCATTACAGTAGTCGAGTTGAGAGGTGACGAGTGCTTGAGTGGCTGTGCGTAGGGCACCCCGGTCCAGTAAGGGGCGCAATTGGCGCATCAGGCGTACCTGATGGAACGCCCCCCTGGCCACGGCTGCCACATGATCTTCCATAGACAGCCGGGAATCCAGGAGGACACCCAAATTGCACGCCCTCTCCACGGGGGCCGGTGTTTCGCCCCCAATGGCCAGTGTTGGAATAATCTGGCTGAACCGGGGCGCCGGAAGCCACAGCCACTCAGTCTTGGACGGGTTGAGCTTGAGTTTGTTACCACCCATCCAGATCCGTATGGCTTCCAAGCACCGGAACATAACCTCGACGGCATCGTCGGGGTGGTCTGGGGTGGATATGTACAACTGAGTGTCATCAGCGTACAGATGATATCCCACCCCAAAACCACGGATGATCTCACCCAGTGGCTTCATATATGTGTTGAACAGTAGGGGCTAGAGGACCGACCCCTGAGGAACCCCACATATGAGCGACCTCGAGGCCGACCTCTGCCCCCCTGCCAACACATATTGCGACCGACCAGAGAGGTAGGACGAGAACCACCGCAAAACGGTGCCTCCCAGCCCCAACCCCCCCAGTCGGCGCAATAGGATACCATGGTCGATGGTATCAAAAGCCGCTGAGAGGTCTAATAGGACTAGGATAGAGGAATATCCTCTATCCCGCACCCTCCAGAGATCATCAACCAACGCGACCAATGCCGTCTCAGTGCTGTGACCGGGTCGGAAGCCGGACTGGCGCAGGTCTAGATAGTCAACTTCCTCCAAGTGTCGCGGAAACTGTTGAGCCACCACACTCTCAACAACCTTCACTAGAAAGTGGAGGTTGGAGACAGGACGATAGTTCTCTAATAATGCTGGATCCAGGGACGGCTTCTTGAGGAGGGGCCTTACCACCGCCTCTTTCAAGACGGCAGGCAAGGACCCCTCACTCAAAGATGCGTTGACAATGCCCTGGAGCCAGCCTCGTGTCGTCTCCCAGGATGCCAGTACAAGCCAGGAGGGACACGGGTCCAATAAACATGTGGTAGCCCTAAGTCTCTTTGACAACTTGTCCATATCCTCGGTGGTAACAAAATCAAACTCCTCCCAAGATGGTGTCACAAGATCAGCCTCGGCCCGCTCGACTGGACCACTGTCGATGGAGGGTAACTCGTTCCGAATCCGAGTGATTTTCTCCTGCAGATAAATCCCAAATTCCTCTGCTTGACCCTGTAAAGGGGCTTCCCGCGGCCTTTGTTGAAGGAGGGAGCGGGTCACCCCAAACAGGGCGGCAGGGTGGTTATCTGCGGATGCAATAAGAGTGGCACAATACTCACGTTTGGCCACTCTTATCGCCACTAAGTAAGTCCTAATATGGTCTCTCACTAGTGTTCGGTCGGCTTCGGAGCGAGAAGATCTCCGTCTGCTCTCTAGGCGTCTCTTGTGGTGCTTCATCCCCCTAAGCCCCTCGGTAAACCAAGGAGCCCAGGTGGTTCGTCGCCGCAAGAGAGGCCGCAAGGGCGCGACTCGGTCCAAGGCCCCCGTGGCCGCACTTAACCATGCGGCCACCAGGTCCTCAGTCGAGTCGCGGGGCAGGGTCACAGGAATTGGCCCAAGCTCCCTCTGGAACCTTTCCGGGTCCATTAGAAGCCTGGGGCGGAACCATATAGGAATGTCCGGTTTCGCCTCCCCGCAGTGAGGTGCAGCGATCGGAAAGTCGAGCCGAAGGAGAGCGTGATCTGTCCATGACAGGGGTGTGATGACTAGATCCCCTATTCCCAGATCACTACTCCACTGTCCCGAGACGAAGATTAGATCCAGGGTGTGTCCGCCCTCATGGGTAGGGCCTACAACTACTTGGGTCAGGTCCATGGCTGTCATGGAAGCCATGAACTCCCGAGCTACCTCAGAGGTTTCGCCTGCTGACGGCAGGTTAAAGTCCCCCATGACTAACAGTCTGGGGGTCTCAACCGCCGCCTCGGCTATCACCTCTAGGAGCTCGGGCAGGGCTGTTGTTGTATAGCGAGGAGCCAGGTATACAACTAACACGCCCAACTGCCACCCTAGGCCCCACTTCACAAGGAGGGACTCGCACCCGTTCGTCTGAGGGATCGTGGTCTCCTTTGGCTCAAGACCTTCCCTAACCATAATCGCCACCCCCCACACACACCTCCCTAGGGCCCTAGGCTGATGAAAGACTCGGTATCCTGGTGGGCACATTTCTACGAGGGGATGTCCTCCCTCGTGGCCCAACCAGGTTTCCGTGATACCTACCAGGTCCGGGTCCCCCTCTGACACAAGGTCATGGATGAGGGGGGCTTTTTGTACCACGGACCTGGCGTTGCACAACATCAGCCTAGGGCCCCGGGTCTGTGGTTCTTGCCCACCTAGTCTGCGATGGGAGCATGGGGGGTTGGAGCGCGTAACCGCCCGTAGCCAGCAGCCGCGGTCCTCCAACCGATGATGTCCACCCCGTCTCCCACCGAGGGGGATGCCCTTTGCACAGTCACTCATGCTCTCGTGACATCCCGACTGGACTACTGCAATGCTCTCTACATGGGGCTCCCCGTGAGGTGCATCTGAAGGCTTCAGCCTGTCCAGAATGCAGCTGCGCGGGCAGTTATGGGAACCTCTAGGTTTTCCCATGTAACACCGCTCCTGCGCGAGCTGCATTGGCTGCCTGTCGTCTTTTGGGTGCACTTCAAGGTGTTGGTTATCATCTTCAAAGCTCTCCATGGCACGAGACCTAGCTATCTGCGAGATCGCATCCTGCCCCATACATCCCTGCGGCCGATTCACTCCCACAGAGAGGGACTTCTCCGGGTGCCGTCCACTAGGTTATGCCAACGGGAGACGCCCAGGGGAAGGGTATTCTCTGTGGCGGGCCCGACACTCTGGAACGACCTTCCCCCCGAAATCAGAACAACCACGGACCTCCGCTCCTTCCGTCAAAAATTAAAAACACACTTCTTCTGCTTGGCCGGCCTAGGGTAATTAAACTGTTTTTAGGGGGTTTTAGGGCTTAGTTTTAGTTTTTATATGAGATTTTAGTGCAGGGTTAGTTTAATTCTTTTAACATTGTATTGTGTTTGTGGTTTTTATTTGTATTTTTAAATTCCCTGTGCCCCGCCTCAAGTCCCTTCGGGGAGAGAGAGCGGGTTATAAATTAAAATTATTATTATTATTATTATTAGGTTCTGCCAAGAGTTGCACATTTATGATGGTGATGGCATCCCACACTCATCATCCCCATTTGTGACCTTTCCTGCTAGCTTCTGACATGCTAAATCAGTGGATATACTGGCAGGAAATTGCAAGTCTCGGTCATACAAAATTGCCTTTACCAACCCACAGTAATTAGCTTAACAGCTACAGAGGAACAGATGTAAGTTGGCACTGTCATGTGACATCATGCCTAATGATTGAGCTGCTTAGTGACGCAAATATCAATTCCAATTTTGTTGGTTAAGTGAGGACTACTTGAACAAGGATTTCACCAGAGGGGTTGTAGACAGTATTTTCTGCCCTTATTTGAAGCTGAGGATGTCTATGAGCAAAAGTGGTGTATGCTTTACTTCTTTTTTCACCTCATCTCTAAGCATTTTACAGCAAACTAAAGTTACACTTTTCTTTGCATCTTACAGATGAGCAGGATGGCAATGAGAGCACTCTGGACAACTGTAAATAACACTCAATGTTGAAAAGGGAAGAAAAGCAAGCCAGAAATCAAAATATGTTCCATTTCCTGCAGGAAACCATACAAATCTGCTTCTCCTCCAGCAGCTGTTTGACAAAAGAGAGAAAATTTAGAAAGAATAAGCAGATTATGCAGAACTCAAGGATAAATTAAATGAAAGGGGAAGGTATATTATTTATAATTCAGCAAGAGGGAAATATATGGAACTCTGATGGGAGTAAAATAAAGCCACGTAGAAGAGACAGTAAATCAGACCACTCCCTGTGAGGAAGAAGACTGCTTGAATGAAAGCACCACTAAAGAAGGCATTGTCCATATTTTTTACCTCCTCAAGAATATCAGTTGCGGAAAAGCTCCATAGATTTGCCTATTGTGGGAAAAGCACAGATTGTAAATCACAGCTGATTATGTTCTAGAGGAGCCAGAAAAGAGAAAATCCATACTAATTACCTGAAAGTGGCAAAAACTATGGTCACCACAGTTCCCCTGTGGTTCATGGAAGCACCTTCACACAAGAGGCAAGGCACAAAAGTGTTCCCAATGTGGTAAATGCTTTAGTGAACATGGCAACATGGTGTTACATCAGATAACTAAAAGGAGGGAGAAAATGTGTGACTGTGGACATTGTGTGAAACTTTCATTAGAAATTCCCAGGTCATGAGACACTAAAGGTTGTACATAAAGGAATAAGACCATTTGGACATCCTTTCAGTGGGAAAACTTTCAGTGTGAATTCCACCCTGGTGAAGTACCTGAGGATTCCTACAAAAGAGAAACTCTTTGAATGTCCTAATTGTGGAAAAATATTTAGTCACAACTTCAGTCTAGTGATGCATCAGTAGATTGACCCCAAGGAGAAACTGTACGAGTGTCTAGATTGTGGGGGAAACGCCATTAGAAATTTCCATCTCAAGAGACACCAGACCTTCGACCTCGACCTTCCCCTGAACTTTGCACCATCTCGGACCTCTGCCTCTTCCGCCAGTGTCTAAAGATACACCTCTTTCAGCAAGCCGGCCTAGCCTAACCTCCCGTTAGGGCTATTTTAAATAGGGGATTTTAATTTGGATTTTAGCATAGGATTGTTACGTAATTTAATATGCTTTTAAATTCTGTATATTATTGTTTTATGTTTTTAAATTCCTGTGCGCCGCCCTGGGTCCTTTGTGGAGAAAGGCGGGATATAAATTTAATTAAAATTTAAAAAAAATAGATCTCAGAAGCAAAACCCTTTCAATGTCCTGATTATGGGAAAGTCACAATTATGGTGATGCACCAGAAAACTCACATAGGAGAGAAATGCTTTGAATGTCTTGATTGTTGGAAAACTTTCAGTTATGATTCCAATTTGTGAAACACCAGAGAAACCATAAAGGAGAAAAACCCATTCAATGTCCTGATTGTGGGAGAAGCTCCAATTATAATTTCCGCCTGATAAAACATCAGAGGATTCATTCCATGGAGAAATGGAAAGTGTGGAGAGTGTGGGAAAAGTTTCATTAGAAATTTCCACCTTTTGAGACATAAGACCATGCATACAGGAGAGAAACCCTTTGAATGTCCTGACTGTGGGAAAAGCTTTAGTTATAATTCCAGTCTGGTGACACACCAGATGACTCACACAGGAGAGAAACCCTTTGAATGTCCTGATTGTGGGAAATGTTTTAATCGGAGTTCCAACCTGCTGAAACACCAGATGACTCACAGAGGAGAGAAACCCTTTGAATGTTCTCATTGTGGGAGAGGTTTCAGTCAGAGTTCCACTCTGCTGAACCACCAGAGGACTCACACAGGAGAGAAACCCTTTGAATGTCCTGATTGTGGGAGAGGTTTCAGTCAGAGTTCCAGCCTGGAGAGACACCAGAGGACTCACACAGGAGAGAAACCCTTTTATTGTCCTATTTGTGGGAAAAGCTTTAGTGATAATTCTAATCTGGAGAAGCACAAGAGGACTCATACAGGAGAGAAACCCTTTGAATGTCCTGATTGTGGGAGAGGTTTCAGTCAGAGCTCCACCCTGCTGAACCACGAGAGGACTCACACAGGAGAGAAACCCTTTGAATGTCCTGATTGTGGGAGAGGCTTCAGTCAGAGTTCCAGCCTGGAGAGACACCAGAGGACTCACACAGGAGAGAAACCCTTTTATTGTCCTATTTGTGGGAAAAAGTTTAGCGATAATTCCAGGCTGGTGACCCACCAGAGGACTCATACGGGAGAGGAACACTTTGAATGTCATATCTGTGGGAAAAGGTTTAGTTATAATTACAGGCTGGTGATCCACCAGATGACTCACACAGGAGAGAAACCCTTTGAATGTCCTGATTGTGGGAAAGGTTTCAGTCAGAGCTCCAGCCTGAAGACACACAAGAGGACTCACACAGGAGAGAAACCCTTTGAATGTCCTATTTGTGGGAAAAGCTTTAGTAATAATTGTAATCTGGCGAATCACAAGAGGACTCATACAGGAGAGAAACCCTTTGAATGTCCTATTTGTGGGAAAAGCTTCAATCAGAATTCCAATCTGGTGAAACACCAGAGGACTCACACAGGAGAGAAACCCTTTGAATGTCCTATCTGTGGGAAAAGCTTTAGTTATAATTCCACTCTGGTTACACACCAGATGACTCACACAGGAGAGAAACCCTTTCAATGTCCTGATTGTGGGAAATGTTTTAGTCTGAGTTCCAGACTGGAGAGACACCAGAGGACTCACACAGGAGAGAAACCCTTTGAATGTCCTGATTGTGGGAAAAGCTTTAGTGTCAATTCTAATCTGACGAAACACAAGAGGACTCACACAGGAGAGAAACACTTTGATTGTTCTATTTGTGGGAAAATTTTTAGTGATAATTCCAGTCTGGTGACACACCAGAGGACTCACACAGGAGAGAAACACTTTGAATGTCATATCTGTGGGAAAAGCTTTAGTTGTAATTCCAAGCTGGTGACCCACCAGAGGACTCAC
Source organism: Rhabdophis nuchalis (assembly GCA_039707465.1). Classification (NCBI taxonomy): domain Eukaryota; kingdom Metazoa; phylum Chordata; class Lepidosauria; order Squamata; family Natricidae; genus Rhabdophis; species Rhabdophis nuchalis. The sequence continues at coordinate 28,144,207 of CM077646.1, read as the reverse complement.
ACAGGAGAGAAACCATTTGAATGTCATATCTGTGGGAAAAGCTTTAGTTATAATTCCAGTCTGGTGACACACCAGATGACTCACACAGGAGAGAAACACTTTGAATGTCCTATCTGTGGGAAAAGCTTTAGTTATAATTCCAGTCTGGTGACACACCAGATGACTCACACAGGAGAGAAACCCTTTGAATGTCCTATTTGTGGGAAAAGCTTTAGTGATAATTCTAATCTGGTGAAACACAAGAGGACTCACACAGGAGAGAAACCCTTTGATTGTCCTGATTGTGAGAAATGTTTTAGTCGGAGTTCCAGCCTGGAGACACACCAGAAGACTCACATAGGAGAGAAACACTTTGATTGTCCTATTTGTGGGAAACATTTTAGGGATAATTCCAGCCTGGTGACCCACCAGAGGACTCACAGGACAGGAGAGAAACACTTTGAATGTCCTGATTGAGGGAGAAGTTTCAGTCAGAATTCCAGCCTGGTGAGACACATATATGGTGAGGACATATAGCAGTGATAGCTAACCTTTTTTGGATCGGTGCTAAAAGCAGGAAGGAAATCGGGTTGAGCGTGCTTGGGCGTGCCCACACCCACAATTGTACGTGTGTGACCCCAGCGTGCATGTGTGTGCACCAGCAGTCCCCTCACTTTTGGCATGCTTTTTTTACCCTCCCCAAGCTCCAGAGGCCTTCTTGGAGCCTGGGGAGGGTGAAAACAGCCTACACCATCCACCTGGAGGCTTCAGGAGCTTCCCTGCAACCTCCAGAGAGTGAAAAATGACCCTATGGGGAACTCAGAAGTCAGGGAATGGTGACTGTGCTCCGTCCAACAAGGAATTGAGAGCATTATTGATGTCCTTGAGAATGCAATAATGTCAGTGGTGGAAAAGATCCACAAATCTGTCTATTGTGGCAAAAGCAAAGATTGTAGAATTATGCCTGAGAGGATCCACACTGGAGAAAAGCCATATCAGTGTTCCCAATGCAGCAAAAGCTTTAGTCAGAACTGCTTCCCAGTTATTCATGGAAAGGTTCACACCAGAGAAAACCCGTACTGATTGCCCCAATGTGGCAAAAGCTATAGCAAGCAGGACAAGCTGATAATGCACCAGAGAATCCTCACAAGAGAGAAACGATATGAATGCCCAGATTGTAAGAAATATTTCAGTGGAAATTCCAGTTTGGCAATACACCCAAGGGTTCACACAGGAGAAAAGCCTTTTCAATGTCCTGACTTTGGGAAAAGGAATGGTATTTGGGAGTGGTTGGCACAGCAAGTCAATATTCTTTTTATGTATGAAGATTTTGTTTTAGGGTTGTTGTTTTTTAACGGGGGCAGAGATTGGCAATGCCTGGGGAGGAAAAGCATTCTTCCACAAAGCAAGGGCTGGTTATGGGAACAGGGCGGCCTAAGTTCATTGGGCTGGAGATGTTAACCATGCTCAAAACATTGTCTGGGCTTCTCATACTTATTGCAGCAGCCACAATGTGAGGAGCTACTCTTTCTTAGCAGTTGCGCCACTTTCTCCGGGGAAGCAGCCGCATCCTGAGCGCTTCCTTTCGCAGCCCCTTCACGGGTCACCCACTTGAATTGTCCCCTGCCAATCACCATTCCCCTGCCCCACCCACCTCCAGGGCTTGCGTCAGGGTGGACAGGCCCATCATGCCAGTGGTGCCTAACATAGTGATTTTTTTGCAGGCTCTTGCAGCTGGGTCTCCAGTCACAGGGCTTCCCTTCATGCCGTTGCCATTGCCAAAGCAAGCCCTTCTGCCTGGAACTCCGCCGACAAGTAATCAAAACTTGTCTCCTCCACCGGCACGCCTGCTTCCCCTCCCCCCGTTCTCAAAAAAGCTGCTTGTTGGGCCTGGGCACTCGATAGAACTGCTGGGTGGTCATTTTGAAAGGGACAAGAGCAGTTTATGTGATGGGCAAGCCACAGGATACAGTCTGAGCTTCCTCAGTCAGGGCACCTCCCTGGGAATTGCTGTCTGGCCTGGGTATTTGGAAAAACAGGACACAGTGGAAAGGGGAAGGGAAGAGGAGGAGGGGCCTCACTCACAGGCCTTATGGCAGACAAATGCTGCAACGATCTGCCATAGTCTTTTCAGCTGAGTTGTCCTCGCCAAGCTCCCTGAGCCCTGCCCAAACTGATCCCCACACACTCCCCTTGCAGGCCAGACCGGCTTCGGGAAACACCCCAAAAGGGCTCCGATGCCACAGTCTCTTGCATGCTCTCCCACTACCTGCACATGTCAGTACACCCACCGCCAATATCATCCATCTGCCAGCTCGCCCTCCCCCACTCATCCTCCGGCCCATGCCCTTTGCCCTTTGCAAACATTCATTTATTTCGGTAATGCAACTTTAAAGGTAAAACTAATATATGAGTTAAGACTGGGAAAATATACTGGGCAGAGCCAGCCACACAAGGAGTGGCTGTAAATTGAGGGTCAGGGCTTAATCTTACCATTGTGCAGGTGCATACATCGTGCTGGCGGGCCATATCCAGCCCGCAAGCTGTAGTTTGAGGACTCCTGACATAAAGCTTCCCCTGGTTGGTTTTTGTTCTGTGGCACTAAGGCCCAATATTCTCCCAACTCCATGAAGAGGGGGGCATGTCCCCTTAGTCAATTTTCTCACTGAAGCAGTAACAGAAAGAGATTTCCAAATCTCAACACCCAATTGTGATTCACAAATGATGGTGCCCAGTTACCCAGTGAAGAAGAATATGTTGCACTGGTTATCCACTGCATTAGTAGGACTCCCAGGGCTCCTTGTGCGCAACTTCAAAAATATTCATAGTCTGGCTTGTACACTGGTTAATCTAAATTTGGCCTCACAAATCCCGGTTACAATAAACTAAGGTAGCTTCAGGAAGCAATCCTTGGAAATGGGCAACCTTTGATTATCTACAAAGGCACAATCGTGGCTGTAAAGAATTTTGAGACATCTGCTTGCTTCAAACCTGATTGAAAGCTGCTAGAAAGTGACATCAGATATCTAAAAAGAATTGGCAAAGAAAATTGCACACTATACATTTTTTTTCCTACTTAACAGAACTTCTGACCTGGTTGCTAGACATTCATTCATGGGTTGAAAACTCTTCTTTTTGGCGCTATTGCCATAATCATAATGAGAATCCTCTGCTGCCTCCACCAGTGTACTTTCCCTTATCCCAGTGGCCTGCAAAATCCCCTCCCATTTCAATAGACCCCATGTAAGGATGCCAGGCAAATATCCCTCGTGATGTGAAAGGTGTACAGAAAGAACAGAGACCATTCTAATAGTGCGTAGGTTGGTCAATATATGTAAATACATATAGCTCAAAAGGGGGGAATTGTGGGAAGCCTCCACTCATCCAAGAATGAAATATTTTGGGGAATATTAAAAAGGTAGAAATGAGAAGCACGTTCTTAGAGGCAGAAAGCAGCCCCTGATCTTCCCTAATAGCCTACAGCAGATGCTCATTAAGAAATCCTGGGCCAACCTATTCACAAAGAAAATACCCTCACCTCTAGGTGATGGGATTAAGGACAGGACATGACCTTAACCCAGGGCTTGAAACTTTTTAAATGGGGCCAATTTATTGTCCCTCAGATTGTTGGGAGGGCTGGGCCAGCTGGGTGGGTGTGACTAGGTGGTCATGTGACTAGATGGGCATGGCCAATTCAACAGTCCTTTGAACAATGCACAAAAATCAAAATTTTAATTTCTTTTGTTCCTAAGGGTGTTTTACTTGCTTTTGTTTGCATGTTGCTCTTTCTGTTGCCTGTTCTTTTTACTAGATCGTTTTCCCATTGTTCAGGAGTCTAGTGATCCACTTCAGGAAACTCAGCTTTGCAGCAATCCTTCTCAGCCCCAAAGAATTTACAATCAACAACTCTCTCTCTCCCCCCTCCCTTTCTGCCCCTCCCTCTATGTGTGTGTCCGTCTTTTCTCTCTCTTTTTCTCTCCCCTCTTCCTTTCTCTCTTCCTATCTCTCTCTTCCTCTCTTTCTTATTCTTACTTTTTAAGTTTCAATTTTTTTAATCAAAATATCAAATCAATGCTCAGTATGGAACCAGAGTGTCATACATTCTAATACAAATAAAACAAACCAAGTTAAACATAACCCTTGCGTTCAATGCGCCTATATATTTCTAATAATGCATACTTATATTAATTTATAGTCTCATTATTCAAATAGTCCACATTTTCTCTTGTTCTTCCTTTCATTTTGTTATAGACAAAATGACATAGACAAAACATAAAACATAAAGCCATCTTCAATTACATAAAGTGTGTTGATTAGTTACAAGGTTTTTGCGCATCCTTTCCATAGTCATCACAATTCATATGAAATCACATATTATCAAATCAAATATATTTGTATACATTATTATCATTGTACCTCATTTATTTGACTATCACTATTATTCCTTCATTTTAAATGTGATATTCTAGGTATTGGATTCATTTATATTATAACGATTCATTATGTCATTTTAAATCTATCCAATAATTTTATGTTATATTCTGTATAATTCCATTATTCTTGTATTTTTAACGTTCTCTAACATCTTTCATTTCCATGTTTTTTTAATCTAACTACTGCTAAAATAGATCCCGTATCTCATAAAATTGTTTATCTTCCTGTTCTCTAATTTCAAATGTCAATTTACTCATTTCAGCACATTCCATTATTTTGTGAATAATTTCCTCCTGCGTTTTTCTCATTTTTCCAATTTTTAGCAAATACAATTCTAGCTGCTGTTAACACATTTACAATCAAATGTTCATTTCTCTATTGTATGTTTCCGATATGATTGCCAATAAAAAGATCTCTGGTTTAAAGTCTATGTTTTTGGATCATTTTTTCCAACCAAGTGTGGATTTTAGTCCAATATCTTTTAGCTTCTATGCACGTCCACCACATATGGTAATATGAACCCGGTATCTGATGACATTTCCAACACTTTTCCGATTTATTCTTTTTTTTTTTATATTGAAAAAGTTTTATTGAGTTTACATTTTTTGTGGGGTAGGGTAAGGGTTACATAGAAATTTTGAGAGTGGTCACGTCAAAGTCGTCGGCTCCTCCGGAACCTCAAATTACATTATTAAAAAGAAAAAAAAAAGAAACATTTCACATAACACTACAAGCTGGGAGCAAGTACATATTCCTAAATTTTTCAGTTATATACTGTCAGTCAATTGCAAAAATCCAGATTACAAATATCATACAATATTACTCAAAAGAAAAACAAGGGCAAAGTTATTTTTTAGATCTAAGTCTCTTGGCAATTGTATCTTCCCCCTTCTCCCCCGGGCCCCCAGCGGGCGGGGCCATGGCTCCCCCTGCTCCCCCTGGATCTTCTCCCAGGACAGAGGAATGTTTTTTAAGAAAGGCTTCCGCCTCAGCAACTGTTTTAATCTTTACTCTACCTCCTTCCCAGAACACCAGCATCCCTTCGGGTATCACCCACTTGAACCAGATCCCATGATCAAACAATGTTTTAGACAAGAAGGAAAATTTCCTTCTGGCTTCTCTAATTTTTCTTGGAATCTGCTTCAAGATGGTAATCTCCTTTTGTTGGTAAATCATAGGACTCCCTCTTTGCACCTTCAAGATTTCCTCTCTGGTTGACCTTCTAACAAATTTTACATGTATCTCTCTGGGTACTTCATTCATCCTAGCATATGCAGAATTTATTCTGTAGACTAGGTCAAGGTCCCCTCTGATCTCATCTTTGGGTTTATGTAAATAGTCTGCAATAATTGTACTCATAAGATCAGGGAGACATTCACCATCCATCTCAGAAACATTCTGGAATCTCAAAAAATATGTCATCCTTTCCAAATCAATCCTAGTCACATGCGCATTTATTTCCACAACCTCATTAGAAACATTTTTAATCTCTCCCTTAGCCCCCTCCAGCCCCCCTTTCAATTCTTCATTCTTCTGTGTATTCTCAAGCACTTGTTTTCGAGTGTCCAATAGTTCCTTTTTAAAGTTGACATTTTCTGCCCTCTGAGCCTTAATTTCTGATACCAAATTTTGTATAACAGTTTCAAGGGCAGTCATTCTTTGTTCAAGGCTTGCGAGCGTTGCTTCTTGTGCCATGTTTAGCTGTTAATATCCATGCCAGTAAAATGGCATTTTTAGGGTGGGGCTGGTAAGGCAGATCAGGAGTCCAAAGTCCTCAAAGTTGTACAGCTGCAAAATTCAGAAGCCAACAGAGAAACACTTTTCCAACTCCATAGGTATAATAACGAAGGCAATCCAGAAAGGAAAACACAAATCCAAAAAAAGAAGATTCTTCATCAATAATTAGAGGAAGTCCAAATCGCAAAGAGACACTGGTAATTTTCCATAGGACATAGTCAGTCGGGGACAAAGAGAAGCCATTTTCCGCCCAAACTCAGAGCCCGAGGGAGAAAGCGGTTAAAAAGCAAAAAAGAAACTGTTTCAGCCAGACCTCGAGACATAATTGCAAACAAGCCGCAAAGTACTTTCGCTTGTTAGAGACCATCCAGATTTAAAGTTTCCGATTCCTCGCAACGAGGCATTTCCGAGTGCCGCTTTTAGTCCAAGGGGGGGTTTTTGGAAACAAACACCCCCCTCCAGTCCCTTTCAGCCCGGCTGACAGTACACAAAAAGAAAAGTTTTAAACGCTCACTCTCCGCTCGCAGCTGAGGTCCCGAAAAGCCTCCCGACTCTTCCGATCTTCTCTCTTCATAGAATTAAATGGTGCCGCCAACCTTTGGCGAAGGGAAGACCCCCCGCAGCATGTCCTCTTCCACCTAAGCCGAGGAGCAGGGTCGCTCTCCCCGCTGCCGCGGGGGGGGGGGCTTCCCTGTCGAGCCGGCTTTACGGGAGAAGCCCCAAACAAGGGGCTTCTCGCCCCCGTGGGGGGGCAGGAAAAGGATCAAAGCGGCGAGCGAACCCTAAGTTCGCCCGTCGCCGCCGGAGCCGGAACCTTTTCCGATTTATTCTTGAACATTCTTGCTATTCTCGTCGGGGATAGGTGCCATCTGTAAAACATCCTATACAAATTTTCTTTATATGCTGTTGACATTGTCATTTTATAATTTTGAGACCGCAATTTCTGCTAATTCACTAAAACAATCCCATATCCAAAATCCCCCCCCAAAACAAACATAGATTCTTTAACTTGTTCTTCTTCTAACTTAAGCTCTAATATGTATCCATGCAGTTTTTAAATCACCTTTTCATCAGTACCTATCAAAATTTTATCTAACTCAGTAATTTTATCATGGAAATCTTCCATTTTAAGATCTTTATCATATATTTGCACATATGAAAACCAGTTCATCTTTATACCTTGCTCTTCCAGTTCTTGCATAGATTTAAGTTAACCCTTTGCATTCAATATTTCACCACATCTAACTGTTTCTTCTTGTATATTATTGGATATGAATATGCTTCAATAGTTGATAACCAGACTTGAATTTTTAGATAATGCTGCCTTTTAATCTTCTCCCAATTTAATAGCAAAGCCTCAGGTATAAAATGTCTTCTAAAATACCCCTGCATTTTTGTTCCCTTGCACCGAAAAAAAGTGTGTCATCCCTACAGTAAATCATGTCCTTCTACAGCAGCGTTTCTCAAATAGTGGGGCGCGCCCCCCCAGGGGGGCGCGAGGCTCCGTAAGGGGGGGCGCGTTTGATAGTCAGGAGCCGCACACCCGGAAAGACCGATACCACCGACTGAGAAAGGCGTTGGGGAGCCAAGGATATTTATTCTCCATGGTGCCGCCGTTGCCTTCTCCGCATGGCCCGAGCGCCTGTTCCTTACTGAGACGGTCTCAGCAGCTCCCAGCGCGCCGCCCGGCTCGCCCGCTCAGGGCTCTTGCCCGCTGCCCGCCTGGACGCGGCCAGTCGAAAGCCGGGAGGGAGGCGACCCCCTTCCACGGCGTGGAAAAGCGGCCTCCCTCCCGGCTTTCGACTGGCTGCGTTGGGAGCGCTGGGAGCTGCTGAGACCATCGCAGTAAGGAACAGGCGCTCGGGCCATATGGAGAAGGCAACGGCGGCACCATGGAGAATAAATATCCTTGGCTCGGAAGGAGGCGAGGGAAAGAAGGGAGGGGGCAGCCCCGGGGCTGGGGGGGGCGCTTTCCGGGGCTGGGGGGGCGCTTTCCGGGGCTGGGCGGGCGCGAAATGTTTTCTTCTTCCTAGGGGGGCCTGACAGAAAATAATTGAGAACCACTGTTCTACAGTCATAATCTAGAATTCGTTAATGTTCTCCATTCCTTAACCCACATCTAACTTGTTGCCTGATAATATAACTCCCAGTTAGGGAGACCAAATCCTTCTCTTATTCTAGTGTCTTGTAACAATTTTATTCTTGCTTTCTATCCCTGCCAAATATATTTCAACACTATTTTGTTTAAATCGTCAAAATAATCCTACCCTAATCTAATTGGAATTGTCTGGAACAAATATAAAATCCTGGGTAGTATATTCATCTTGATTGTTGATATTGTCCCGATTATTGATAGTTGTAAATTTTCCCATTTTCCGAAATCTGCCGCAATCTGTTTGAGGGTATGGTAATTGTTCTCTTTAAGTGTACTACATCTTGCTGTCAAATATATACCCAAACACTTAACCTTATTCGTGACTTGGATCTTCAAAGCGTCCGCCAATTCTTCCTTTTGTCTTAATGACGTTATTTGTCAAAATTTTTGTTTTGTCGTTCTTTATTTTCAAGCCTGCTACTTTTCCATATTCCTCTATTTTTTCAATCAATTTAGGTGCGGCTTCTAGTGGATCCTCTAAGATGAAGACCAGGTCATCTGCAAATGTCTGCAGCTTGTATTCTTCCTTTTTAATTTTCATTCCTTTTATGTCTTTTTCATCTCTAATGTTTCTATTTAGGACTTCTAATGTTAAGAAGAACAACAGAGGCGATAATGGACAACCTTGTCTTGTCCATTTATTTCAATAGAGTCTGTCAGTTCTCCATTTATCATTATCTTTGCTGTTTGTTTGTAGTATATAGTTTGTATGGCCTGGGTGAATTTCTTACTAAAGCCCATCCATTCCAGCTGTAACAACATAAATCGCCAATTCACATTGTCAAAGGATTTCTGTGCATTTAAGAATATCAAAGCCATTTGTTTTTCAGCATGTGCCTCATAATATTTCAAAGTGTCCAGAATTATTCTCATGTTATCTTTGATTTGTCTCTTTGGTAGAAACCCATTTTGATCAGGGTGAATAAAATTGTTTAAATGTTTTTTGAGTAGTTCTGCCAATATTGAAGCAAATATTTTATAGTTTGAGTTTAGCAGAGAAATAGGTCTATAATTCTTAATTTGAAGAGAGTCGGACCCCTCTTTTAGCACAAGTGTAATATATGCTTCTGACCACGATTTGGGTATCCTCATCTTTGACATAAGCTCATTCATAACTTCTAGTAATGGAAGACACAACGATTCCTGCAAAGTCTTATAAAATTCCACTGGCAGCCCATCCAGACCTGGAGCCTTTCCATTGTTTTGTTTTTTAAGTGCTTCAGCTAACTCAAAATTTAGAGATACTCACCTTTCCAAGCAGCCTTTGAGCTCAATATTCAAAACCCCTTTAAAACCTTTGTTCCAAGTGAAGGAAAAAGTCCACCTGCCAAATCAATGGGTCTGTGCCAGCAAGGGAGGCTTACCCAGATCAGGTCCATTGGTCAGGTTAGTTTGGAGTCTCATCTGGGTTGCCAAATTGTTCGAAGAAATGTCCATCTGGGTTCAGTTGGACAGGACCACAAGGTTTGACGTCCTGGGCAAAATGAGCATGAAGGTGAGAGAAAGATTAATACCCTCTCTTGGCCCCTGCCTTAAAACTTCCTGTTTCTGTGTAAGAAATGTATTCTGATTGGTTGTCTTGAGTCCCAGGCTTGGTTGAGCCTTGCTGGTTGATACAATCTCCCCATGTTCTATGTGTTGAGTTCAGTTGCTAGATGGGTAGAGTGCTAATCCTATTATGTGCTGAGGGTGAAGATCTATTGTGTTGTAGATAAGGTGGATCATTCTTTCTGGGGCTGTTAACAAAGAGCATGTTTCTCCTTTTCTCATCCAGAGGCGTAGAATATTCTCCTCAAGAATTGGAAGATGGCTATCATGTCATCCCTAGTCCTTCCCTTCACTGGACTAGACACACCCAATTCGTGCTACCCTTGTTTATATTTTAAGTTCCAGGCCCCTAATCCTCTTTTTTGCTCTTTTTCTGCATTCTTTCTAGAGTCTCAACATCTTTTTTATGAAAAGTGACCAAACTCTCTGCAACTTTCTAAAAGTGGTACTAGTACTTCACTTGATCTTGATTCTATCTCTCTCTTAATGCAGCCTAGTAGTGTATGGGCTTTTTTGCTGCTGCAATACACAGCTGGCTCATATCTAAATGACTGTGCAGTAAGGCATCAAGGTTCCTTTCATAGTTACTGCTTGAGGCAGGTGCTACTTATTCTGCACCAGTACATTTGATATTTCTTGAATAACTGGAAAACGCTTTTTCCCTCTCCACTGCATTTTCATTTTGTTAGGCAGAGCGCAGTATTCAAATCTATCAAGATTCTCTATCATGAGCCTATCTTGTGAAGTGTTGACTATTCCTGCCATCTTGGTGTCATTTGCAAATTTGATGCATTCCCATAGTATTCCCTCATCTAGGGCATTTGCAAAAATATTAAAGAGTACTAAACAGAACGTTGAGGTACCCACTGCTTACTTCCCTCCATATAGATTTAGTCCCATTAAGGAATACCCTTTCAGTGTGGTTTGTCAGCCAGTTATGAATCCATGTGTGTGGATGGATGTACCTATCCCACATTTTTCTAATTTACCAAGAAGTAGGTTTTGGTCTACTTTGTCAACCTCCTTCGTGAAATCCAATTATACTATATATTTGATTGGTCTGCTAATTTCGCCACTTTGTGTAAGATTGAAATAACATGTTGACTTTTGGTTATATATTTGCTAGCTTTTAAGTGTTTGCAGATCTTTTCTTTCATTATCTTTTCCAAGATCTTCCCAGGTAGTGATGTCAGTCCAATTGGTTTTTAGTTTTATGGATCCATTTTTCTTTCTTTTTTTGAAGATAGGAAATACATCAGGTCTTTCCAGTCCACCTATAGTTTTTTGGTGCATGAAGATCTTTGAAAGATATGGCTCAATGATTCTTAGATCATGTCTGCTGTCTCCTTCAGAATTCTGGGATGTAATCAATGTGGTCCCAATGATTAGAACCCATCTAGAATGGACAGGTGTTCTTTTACCATTTTCTTGCCTGTTTTAATTTGTATTCCTAGTCTGCCTTTTACAGTTCTGTTTTTGATAGGTTTGGCTATTTTTTATTTTTGCCTGAAGATAGATGGAAATAATGAATTAAGTAGCTCTGCTGTGTCCCTACTGCCCATCACTTCCTTGCCACCATCCCCCAGTAGTGGACTGACTGTTTCCCTGCCTTTTTTTTCTTTTTTATACATGTTTTTAAATGATTTTCGATATTTTTTGCAAGTTTTAGTTCATTCTCACCATGAGCTTGATTTCATCTTTGCAGATTCGGGCTATATACTGCTATTCTGCCTTAGTTATGTGTCCCTCTTTCCATTTTTTATTCAGATCCTTTTTTCTTTCAGTTTATCAGAGAAATGTTTATCCAAACATGCTAGTTTCTTCTTGGATATCTTGTTTTCCCTTTTTAGTGATATTGTGTGGGACTGGGCTTATATGATCGTACTAGTCGGTTGGATACCCGTGCTTCGCTACCGAACTGGAAGAGCAGCAGGTAGCATTCTTCACCATCAAGCTCCATTATCCTGTAGCTGTAAAAGGCAGCAGCAAACACAGTCTTCTTGAGAGGAACTTTGGTGTTTGGTTCACACTGAGGTATATTGATGTAATAGCCAGTACAGGAGAGCTTCATAGGCACGGTGCATCTCACTGATTCATAACAACCTGTTTTCTCTACTGTGGAGAACAATATCTCTCTTCTGAAAATCCTGGCCGAAAATGAGAACAGCCACTTTTGTAGTCGTGGGGGCATTGAAATGACCTCGGTGCTCTCCAGATGGCTTCCTACCAACATTAATCACCTCTTGGAAGTCCTTCTGGCCCTTAGAAACAAAATCAACAGCACTCTTAAGTTCCAGGATATACTTGTTGTGTTCTCACAGCAACTTCTGCAGTTGGATAACCAGTTGTGGATTAACGCCTGGGGACTTCCACAACGGATGTCTCTCTCATTGTCATAATCACCAACAAAGTACATCTGGGGAAATGAAGGTTGCTTTGAGGCCCCGCCATGATAATCCCTATTCTGTGGTAGACCTGCCCCTGAACTTCGAATGTTGGCATAAAATTTCCCTCTCTTACTCCAAAAGAACTCATATGGAAGCATCCATTGTACTTCCAGACAGCAGACAGAAAGTGCTTTGCCATTGGATGCTGGTGGGTGAGAAGGCTGTGTAAGGGTTCAGGGTATGGCTGAAGGGGAGAGGCGTGCACCATCACTGCAGCACATTCAGGGACTCTCATCCTGCCTTTTTGAAGCATAGCACAGCTGCTTGCGCACGGCAGCAAATCAACATGGCTTGTGGCTTGGCTGTGACTGTTGTGAACATGCATGGACAGTGGGTGGAGTCGCGGGAAGGTTTAATCACTGGAGGGGAGCGCTGGACTTCAGCCTTGACTTCATCTCACTACATCTTATCCCTGGGTGTTTGTCGGAATGTGCTGGAGCGTGGAAGATAAAACACACTGAAAATTGTGTTGTTTATTTCTGATTCACCGAACAGGAACCTGACATAGAGCATGGCACCAGGCACAGGGTAACTGGGGTTTGAGATCAACAACCTTGTCCCTGGAGTAATCGATCTGAAGTTCATATTTAAAACCAGAGAAATACTTATTAGTCCAAGGCACTGATCTCATTTGTGACTGATTAACATAGGGGTTACTAGATATATACTTTTAACAGCCTTTCTACTGATTTGGGGATGAGTTTGACGATACTTGTGTGCAGGTTCCCTTACTTGTGTTTTCCTAATCGCATCTGTAAATCATTTTCTGCATTTTTGCCTCTTTTCCCTTTAACTGGTATTACACTAGAAGGAACGGATTCGTCTGAACTGAGGAGTAAAATAACGGGGGCGGGAAATCTACCTCTACCAGCATCCCTTGATATTGATCTGGCTAGCATCCTGTCAGTGTGTGAGAGAGTTGAGAGGTTTTTGGAAACTCAAACAGTATTTGCTGTGTGAGCATGAAGGAGAAAGGAAGGAGCCTCTATGTGGCTTACCTCAACTGTTAATAAAGCTGATTGCTGCTCTGAAACTGAAAGTGAAACTCTTCTTTTGAGATAGGGAGGGAGAGTAGAACTCGTTAGCATGAGAGCGTGTGAATAATAATATAGGAAATACTAATACTCTGATAGCCATTTTGAAAAATCCTTTCTGAGTGAGCACCTAGAAACCAAGAGGAACTTATATGGAAAATGTGAGGTTATAAGGCTTTATGGTTCTTGAGATTTTGTGATGATGCATGCGTAGTATTTCGCTTTTATATATATAGATTTTCCAGTATTTCCCATACTCCTTACCTTATTCTTTATGTTTACATTATATTGAATTCCAGTAAGACGTGGTCACTCACCCAAGGTAAGTGTGTGTGTTCAGAGGTGTTTGGAACAGTATTTGCTTTGTGAGCAAGAAGGAGAAAGGAAGGAACGTGGATGTGGCTTAGCTCAAGTGTTAGTAAACCTGCTTGCTGCTGTGAAAGTGAAAGTGAAACTCCTCTTTGAGGTAGGGAGGGGGAGTAGAACTTCTTAGCATCAGAGTTTGGAACTGATTTCTTTTCAGGTGGGGAGGGAGAGTAGAAATTCTTAACATCAGAGTTTGGAACTGATTTCTTTTCAGGTGGGGAGGGAGAGTAGAACTTCTTAGCATCAGAGGGCTAGTTTGGAAGTGAAACAGTAGGCTGTGTGAGCAAGGAGACAGGAAGAAGCCTGGCTGTTGGTTAGCTCAACTGTTCTGGAGGTGCTTCCTTCTGTGAAAGTAAAAGTGAAACTGAATCTCCTCTCTGCATCTGTTTTGCTTTTGAAACAGATTTTTTTTCTGATTGGGAGAGGGAGTAGAACTCGTTAGCATGAGAGTGTGTTAATGATAATATAGGAAATACTCTTTTTTTAAAGATAATTTTTAATTGATTTTACATAAACACAATTAATACAGAATTAACAAGAAAAAACACCAAAAGGCCATCTTGCATTACAAATTACAAATTTTAAAGTGTATATCAGTTATTCACAGGTTTCTGTATGTTTCATCAGTAATTATCACTTATTTTTCATATCAAATTATTACAATTCTTATATCTCAACCTTAATCTTACTAATTATTTTAGAATCCCTTTATGTGTAATGTATGACTATCTAATGGCATTCTATTTATAAAACAAACAGCAAGAAAACAAAAGAAATGTAAAAAGGAAAAATTATCACCCTAAATTGTGTGTTTTAAAAGACGTATTCATAAATTCTGTGCATTTCTAAAATGATTATTATTCATGAGTAATCTCATTTTATAAGTTTTAAATCTAAAAATTTGTCATGTAGCTTAATACCAATATCCCAAAATTCTCATCTAGTGATTCAATTTCAATCTATTTCTTCTTTAAGAGTGTCTTTATGATCTGACCACCTATTAGCATCCTTTTTTCATTCCCCAACTTACCTATGTAAATTCGATAACAATATGATACAATCTTATGTTTTATGGATAGGTATTAACTAATTAATAATTCTTCTATAACATTCTATAACCATCTAGCTAGTTATTTAATTATTAATAAATAACTAGCTAGATGGTCGCCACGATGTCGCCACGATGTAGAAAAGACGTGGAGACTCTGGAAAGAGTGCAGAGAAGAGCAACCAAGATGATTAGGGAACTGGAGACTAAAACATATGAAGAACGGCTGCAGGAGCTGGGTATGTCTAGTTTGATGAAGAGAAGGACCAGGGGAGACATGATAGCAGTGTTCCGATATCTCAGAGGGTGCCACAAAGAAGAGGGAGCCAAACTATTCTGCAAGGCACCTGGGGGTAGGACAAGAAGCAATGGGTGGAAACTAATCAAGGAGAGAAGCAACTTAGAACTAAGGAGAAATTTCCTGACAGTTAGAACAATTAACCTCTGGAACAGCTTGCCTCCAGAAGTTGTGAATGCCCCAACCCTGGAAGCCTTTAAAAAGATGTTGGATACCCATTTGTCTGAAATAGTATAAGGTTCCTGCCCATGCAGGGGGTTGGACTAGAAGACCTACAAGGTCCCTTCCAACTCTGCTATTGTATTGTATTAATAGTCTAAATATAAGAATTTCAACCAGTATTAACTATCATTTTTCCGTTGCTTATAATGTAACTCATAATTTCTGTTCTTGTGATTTTTCAATAATATCTAATATCGTCTCAAATTTATATCCAATCTCATATTCATAACTTTTCACCAGTATGTAAGTAAATATATATCATTAACTATAACATTTATTATAGGTTAGTCTTTATTGTAAATATATATAATTGTTAATAACTATTAATTAACTAATAATCCTTTGATGATATTTGAAATACAATCCAGCTAGTTGCTAATCATCAAAGAATAACAATTTTCCTTATCAGCCAGTGTCTTTCCAGTAGCAAATTAAATTTGCCTCTTTTGTTATTTGTGGTCTCCATCTCTTCTTACTTCCCTTCCCAGGTCTTTCTTCAACTTCTTTTTGCACTTTTTAATCCAATTTAACTATCCAATAGTAATGCTGTGCAGCTCCTATCCTTGCGTATTGCTTATTTTTAAATGTCCGGGGTATTCCTGGAGAAATTTCTCCTCTTCTTTCTTTTCACGGGACCTAGCTATCTGCGAGATCGTATCCTGCCCCATACACCCCTTCGACCGATTCGCTCGCACAGAGAGGGACTTCTCCGTGTGCCGTCCACTAGGCAATGCCAGCGGGCGACTCCCAAGGGAAGGGCCTTCTCTGTTGCAAGCCCTATCCTATGGAACGACCTACCCCTCCGACCTTAGAACAACTCCGGACCTCCGCTCCTTCCGCCGAAAGCTCAAAACATATTTCTTCCAACAGGCCGGCCTGGCCTAATCTATCTTTCACACCTCCAGTCTGTACATTTAAATTTTAATTGGGTTTTTAGGGGATTTAGGGTTTTAGGTTTTTTAGGTTTTAGTGCAGGGTTATTGTAATATAATTTAATTTTAGATATTTATATTGTTGTATGTTTTTATGTTTTATATTCCCTATGCACCGCCCCGAGTCCCTTCGGGGAGAGGGAGCGGTATACAAATAAACATTCAATTCAATTCCCTTTTCTTCTTGATGGCCAAGCTGGAATCCAGTTTTCTCATATTTTTTGGAGGGTTTTCCCTTTTCAATATTTTCCCCAACACTTAATCGATTAATATTATCTTCATTTTCTTCACTTAAAATAAGTTCCTCATTGTCTTGATCATTTTCCTCTTTCTCTTTGATTTCTTTAATTTCTGAAATCTTTGATTGATCTTTGCTTGTTTCAGTAGATAAGATTCTGTCCAATGTGTCATTAATTCTTTTATTACTTTGTTTTAGTAAATTCAAGATTTCAGCCAGAAGTTTTTGGTTTTCTATAGTATCCACTTCTATGTATGTATCAATAATGACAAATCCATAAGGTTGTAAAAGCCTCTTTGGTCGTTGGCTTATTCTTTCTTTAGCGATTCAAAGAACATAGCTGTTAAGTATCCACCAATGCCCTCTAGAGATGTTACAATGTAACAAGTAGCCTAACGATGTTACACTTTAACTTCCCTTTCTTTGTTCTCAAACGGAAGAACAGAAACAGAAAAAAAACAAAAGTATACTCCTTAGTTTAATTCACGAATGCACAATAAAACTTCAAAAATAATTATTAAAATTATTAATATTAATAATATTAAATTATTATTAAAGGTTCAATATTTGAGTAGAAAAAATTTTTTAAAGGAGAAAATAGAAGAGCCAGAAATAGTCCAATCACTTTCTGCGCAGACAAAAATAGCTTCGCTCTTGCGCTTTAATCCGTCATTTCGGAGAATTCTATAAAGGGTAAAAACCTGTCAATTCAATTAATTCCGCTGCTTATTTCAAAATTCAAGCCTTTAATAAAAAGAAAGGTTTTTTTAGCAAAATGTTTCAAAAAAAAGATAGAATACTTTCCCGGTGTTACACTTTCTCTTTCAAACGGTTCCTTCCATTCCGAAGCTTTCCCGTCGCCTTGTCTGCCCACAGGATGTGTGTGTGTGTGCCTATTTGTTGCCCTTCAGAAGCTTTCCCTCATGTCAAACAGGGGTTTTTGCGATACTCCTGTGATCAGCGAGGCTTGCTTCCTAATCTTCGTCCCTCCAGGACGGTTTAGGGTCCTATTGAACCAAGGGGGCGACAGAAGGTCAACTGGGGTCTCTGCAGCATAGAGACCTCCAGTTGTGTCGGCACGGCATAGCTCCGCCCTCTCCTGTAATATAGGAAATACTCTGAGAGCCATTTTGAAAAATCTTTTCTTAGTGAGCATCTTGAATCCAAGACGAACATATGTGGAAAATTTAATTTTTTTAGGCTTTATGGTTCTGGAGATTATGTGATTATACATGGGTGGTATTTCGCTTTTATATACTGTATATAGATTTTCCAGTATTTCACACACTCCTTACCTTGTTTTCTCATTAGGATTTTTATCCATGAAATATTGCTTTGGCTCTGAATTTGTTAAAATCAGCTCTTATAAAGTTTAGGACACTGGTTGGGTTGGGTTGGATTATATTCTATTGCTTGTATTCACATTATATTGAATTCCAGTAAGATGTGGTCACTCACCCAAGGTTCCAGCAACTTCAACTCCTTTCGCTTCTCTATTAGTAAGAATTAGGTCAAGTATAGTTTTTCCTCTAGTTCCCTCCTCTACCTTTTAGATGACAAAGTTGCCAGCTAAGTTGGTTATGAATCTATTCAATCTCGGGTTCTGCCAAGAGTTGCACATTTTTGGCCATTGGGGGCGAACAACTGGCCCCCGTGGAGAGGGTGCGCAACTTGGGTATCCTCCTGGATTCCCGGCTGTCCATGGAGGACTATGTGATGGTCGTGGCCAGGAGGGCATTGATATGCCAGCTGCGCCCCTTACTGGACCAGGTGGCCCTTCGCACAGTCACTCAAGCACTCATGACATCCCAGCTGGACTACTGTAACGCTCTCTACATGGGGCTCCCCTTGAGGTGCACTCGAAGGCTACAGTTGGTTCAGAATGTGGCCGCACGGGTTATTATGGGTGCCTCAAGGCAAGCCCACATAACACCTCTCCTGCGCGAGCTGCACTGGCTACCTGTGGCCTTTCGAGTGCACTTCAAGGTGTTGACGATAATCTTTAAATTGCTCCATGGCTTTGGGCCTAGCTATATACGAGACCCCCTTCTGCCCCATACATCCCTTCGTCCGATCCGCTCCCACAGAGAGGGTCTTCTCTGGGTACTGTCGGCCGGGCAATGCCGGTTGGTGACGCCCAAGGGAAGGGCCTTCTCTGTGGCGGGCCCAGCCCTCTGGAACGACCTACCCCCCGACCTACGCACAACCTCGGACCTCCGCCTCTTCTGCCAGCGTCTTAAAACATATTTATTCCAACTAGCCGGCCTAGCATAGCCCCCCGTTTCTGACTTTTATCTATAAATTTTAATTCTCAGGGTTTTAAATGGGTTTTTTAGCACGGGATTTAATTTAATTGTTTTTAATAATGTATTTTCTCATTTTGTTATGATTTTTTAATGATGCCTGTGCGCTGCCCTGGGTCCTAACAAGGATTAGGGCGGGGTATAAATTTGAAAATAAAATTTTAAAAAATGATGGCGATAGCATCCCACACTCATCATCCCCGTTTGTGACTTTCCCAGCTATCTTCTGACAAGCAAAATCAGTGGATATACTGGCAGGAAATTGCAAGTCTTGGTCATATGAAATTGCCTTTACCAACCCACAGTAATTAGCTTAACAACTACAGAGGAACAGATGTAAGTTGGCACTGTCATGTGACACAATGCTTAATTATCGAGCTGCTTAGTGACGCAAATATCAATTCCAATTGTGGTAGGTTAACTGAGGACTACTTGAACAAAGATGTCACCAGAGGGGTTGTAGACAGTATTTTCAGCCATTATTTGCAGATGAGGACTTCCATGAGCAAAAGTGGTGTATACTTTTCTGTTTTTAACACATCTCTAACCATTTTACAGCAAACTAAAGTTACAATTTTCTTTGCCTCTTACAGATGAACAGGATGCCAATAAGAGCACTCTGGACAACTGTAAATAACACTCAATGTTGAAAAGGGAAGAAAAGCAAGTAGGAAATCAAAGTTTTTTCCATTTCCTGCAGAAAAACCATACAAATCTGCTTCTCCTCGAGCAGCTGTTTGACAAAAGAGAGAAAATTAAGAAATATAAAGAGATTATGCAGAACTCAAAGATAAATTAAATGAAAGGGGAAGGGGGATTATTTATAATTCAGCAAAAGAAGGAAATATATGGAAATCTGTTGGGAGGAAAAGATCAATAGTAAAGCCACGTAGAAGAGACAGTAATCCAGGCCTCTCCCTGTAATGAAGAAGATGGTTTGAATAAAAGCACCATTTAAAAAGGCGTTGTCCATATTTTTGGTCTCCTCAAGAATATCAGCTGTGGAAAAGCTCCATAGGTTTGCACAGATTGCAAATCACAAATGATTGGGAGAGAAATGAGAAAATCCATACAAATTACTTGAAAGTGGCAAAAACTATGGTCACAGCATCTCCCTTGTGTTTCATGGAAGCACCTCTACACAAGAAGGAAGCCACAAAAGTGCTCCCAATGTGGTAAATGCTTAAGTGATCATGTCATCATGGTGCTACATCAGATAACTCACAGGAGGGAGAAAATGTGTGACTGTGCAGATTATCTGAAAGTTTCATTAGAAATTCCCAGGTCTTCAGACACTGAAGGACGCATACACAGGAATAAAACCATTTCAACATCCTTTCTGTGGGAAAAGTTTCAGTGAGAATTTCATCCTGATAAAGCACCCGAAGACCCCCAGAAAAGTGAAATCCTTTGAATGTCCAGATTGTGGGGAAATATTTAATCACAATTTCAGTCTGGTGATGCATCAGGTGATTGACTCCAAGGAGAAACTGTATGAGTGTCTAGATTGTGAGAAAAGCTTCTGTAGAAATTTCCATCTCAAGAGACACCAGAGAACTCACACAGAAGCAAAACCCTTTCAATGGCCTGATTAGGGAAAGTCACAATTCTGGTGATACACCAAAAATCTCACATAGGAGAGAAATGCTTTGAACGTCCAGATTGTTGGAAAACTTTTAGTTATGATTCCAATTTGTGAAACACCAGAGAAACTATAAAGGAGAAAAAACCATTTAATGTCCTGAGTGTGGGAGAAGTTTCAATCGTAATTGTCACCTGATAATACATCAGAGGATGGGGAAACCTTATAAGTGTGGAGATTGTGGGAAAAGTTTCATTAGAAACTCCCACCTGCTGAGACACAACATCACACACACAGGAGAGAAACCCTTTGAATGTCCTGACTGTGGGAAAGGTTTCACTCACAATTCCCACCTGATGGTACACCAGAGGACTCATACAGGAGAGAAACCCTTTGAATGTCCTGTTTGTGGGAAAAGCTTTAATCAGAATTCCAATCTGGTGAAACACCAGAGGACTCACACAGGAGAGAAACCTTTTGAATGTCCTATCTGTGGGAAAAGCTTTAGTGATAATTACAACCAGGTGAAACACCATCGGACTCACACAGGAGAGAAGCCCTTTGAATGTGCTATCTGTGGGAAAAGCTTTAGCGATAATTTAGGCCTGGTGAGACACAATAGGATTCACACAGGAGAGAAGCCCTTTGAATGTCCTATCTGTGGGAAAAGCTTTAGCGATAATTTAGGCCTGGTGAGACACAATAGGATTCACACAGGAGAGAAACCCTTTGAATGTCCTATCTGTGGGAAAAGCTTTCATCAGAATTCTAATCTGGTGGCACACCAGAGGACTCACACAGGAGAGAAACCCTTTGAATGTCCTATCTGTGGGAAAAGCTTTCGTCAGAATTCCAATCTGGTGGCACACCAGAGGACTCACACAGGAGAGAAACCCTTTGAATGTCCTATCTGTGGGAAAAGTTTTAGTAATAATTCCAATCTGGTGAAACACCAGAGGACTCACACAGGAGAGAAACCCTTTGAATGTCTTATCTGTGGAAAAAGCTTTAATGATAATTCCAATCTGGTGACACACCAGAAGACTCACACAGGAGAGAAACCCTTTGAATGTCCTGATTGTGGAAAAAGTTTTAGTTTGCGTTCCAGCCTGGTGAGGCACCAGAGGATTCACAGTTGAGAGAAATTCTTTGAATGCCCTACTTGTGGGGAAAGTTTCAGTCATAATTCCCATCTAATGATACACCAGAGGACTCACACCATGGAGAAATTTTAGAAATGCCCACTTATTAATCATCCCTTATTGCACACAAGGTAACCCATATGAGGAAAAGTAGATGATTTTAGAGAATGCTTGAATTTCATTTGTGTTCTCCCTTTGAAAGTGTAGGTGAGAAACTGATTGTTTGAATTTTGGCCTGATTCATTCCTTCACTCCCCCCCTTACACCTGACTCCCACCCCACCCGACTTTACACCTGAGTCCTCATCTTTTGAAGATCTCTCAACTTCATGTTGGGGGGAGAAGAAGGACATATATCACTGGGCCACATGAGTTTGTCCTGGAAGCAACCACCATTTTCAATCGGCACTGGATTCATCCCTGATGTGAACTGTGGTAATGGCGCAATGTGACACATCGTGTCCTGGTGCAAGCAGCAGCATACCATATACATGTCTCACAAGCAGCTTGTTGGCCCTGGGCACCCCATAGAAGCGCTTGGCCATTTCAAAAGGGGCAGGAAAGGTTTATGTGGCGGGCAAACCGTGGTTTACAGTCTGAGCCTCCTCAGTTGGGGCACCTCCCTAGGAATTGCTGCCCGGCCTGGGTGTTTGGAAAAACAGGACACTGGAAAGGGGAAGGGAAGAGGAGGAGGGGCCTCACCACAGGCCTTACCCAGAGGACAGCCAGCACATAAAATCTGCAAGGCTCTGCTATAATTATTTCGGGTGAGTCATCCCTGCCAAGCTCTTGCCCAAACTGGCCCAGAAGCAGCATGTCTCCTTGCACTTGTCCTTAGCCGCCTCCCACCTGGGCACCAGCTTTTTGATGTAAGCAGAGGCTGATGGTTGGAGCAAGAAGAACCATTGGGTTCAGCTCCTGCAGCTGCGAGTGCCAAGGCATAGCTACAATTTGAAGAAAAGGCTGCAAGATTGTGGCAGAAATAGCCGGAGCAACACCCGGCAGCTTGCATGAGAAGATGCAAGCAAGGCTGTGCCTGCTCTCACTGTTAATTGAGTGCACCACCCCAATTGGATTAAGGCGCAAATTGGCACAGTGGGCTCAGTTAGCGGCAAGAGCAGCGTCTGCCTCACTCACACTTTCTCATCCAAGCGGCTGCATGTTGCTCCAGTTCTATCTGTCACAACCACTCAACATTTCTTCTAGATATGCGTTGGCACTTGCAGCTGAGGGAGCCCAGCACTGCAGTTCCCCTTGCTCCAAGCAGCAGCCTTTGCTTGCATCAAAAAGCTGGTATTCTAGCTGGAGGAAGCTAAGGGTGGGATCAAGGTGATATGCGGCTTCCTTTCCAGTCCCGCTCTGTGGCACTAAGGCCCAAATAGTCTTATCTCGTTGCCAAATCCCTGGGGAGGAGGCATACCCCTTCAGTCAATTTCCTCACTGAAGAGAGAGCAGAAAAGAGATTTCCAAACTCCACATCCTGACTGTGACTCACACAGGGGTAGGTTGCTTCCGGTTCGGGCAAAACAATAGTGATAATTGGGTATAGGTCACTGAACAGGTAGTGATGGCCAGTTGGCCACGCCCCCAAACCATCCAGTTTTAACACTCACCCTGCCTTGCTGTCATGTGTATCCACAGAACTGCCTTCTCCTGCCTACACACAGGTAAGGATTGGTTCTACCCTGCCGCCCCTCTGCAGTGTCTCCCGAAGCTACTAGCATTGCAGCCGTCCCTCCTCCTCGCAGCTTGGAGCTCCAGGGGGTGGCAAGGGTGAGCTCCGCACTTTTTCCACTGGTGGGAAAAAATGCTGAGGAGGATACTCCCTCACCTTTCCCCAGCTCCACATGGCGGCGGGGATGGGGAGTTACAAGCATTGTGGGAACATGACCTTTCTCTGATATGAGGAAGGAACATTCTGAGGGGCCGCTTGTTAGGCAACCTGTGAATCGTGCAGGCTGGCGGAAGTCATCTGAAACACGCAAGATTGCGGTAACAATTCTGAGAAATGGCTTAACCACCAACAGCGGAATTCCGATAGATAACGTGTTTTGTACATATGCTAATGTGCTGGTCAGGCAATTTTGTGCGGGCTAAACTTGTATGAAATTTGACAATAAACGAGGGTGCTGGAAATGATTCTGGGCTCTCATCCCGAGTAAGACCCTGTGTCCAACTCTTTATCATGAGAGACTGCCACAAGTGGTGACCCCGACATGATAGGTGTTGCCTATACATTATCTAGCCCACCCTACTTATTGTCTGGAATAGACTTCGTGCACGTAGTATCGTTGCTGGTCAAAGATACTCCCTCGTAAGTATGGGGTTAAGGTTGTCTAAGCAGCAAGAGAAGCATATAAATGAACTGGGACGGCTGGCTAGACATAATTCTTTCATCTTTAAATCTAAAGGCAGCGAGAAAGGAAAAATAACAGGAAAGTCAATTAGAACCTTAATGCAGGAAATTTGGTGTCAATGTCCTTGGTATCCGGAAAGGGGGACTTTAAATCTTCATACATGGAGACGTATTGGCCAAGTACTCCATGATGAACCTAGGGTGGAGGCTCCGATATTAACAACATGGAAGGTGATTTTTTCAGCTTTAGAGGCTCACGAATAACCTTTGATTAAGTCTTTAATGGACCCTCCGCCATATCAAAAGGATGCAGTAAAATTGGCTAGACCTCTGCCTGAGGAGACAATTAGCAGACCAAGCGCTCCTCCAACACAAATTAAAAAACAAATAGCTCCTGCAAAAAGGGGAGTTATTCAAGAGACCCTTGAATTAGCATACCAACAAGGGAATTTGCAACCTGAAGAATTAGGGGATTTGCAATGCTTTCCTGTTGCATATGAACAAGTTTATGGAGGTGTGGAAGCTAGATAGGAACCAATACCTTTAAACATTTTAAGAGAAATTAAAAAATCTGTTAAAGAATTTGGATTGAAAACACCATATACTATGGGATTGGTAAATAACATTGGCAAAGCGCATCGGATGGCACCACAAGATTCGAAAGACCTGATGCGGATGATTTTAACTGGAGCACAATACGTGGTATGGGATTCTGTATATCAGAGGGAGGCCCATACCTGGGGTCTTGCTTCCAATGGTATCTATACTCCAGAACAACTTTACGGCACTGGATCATTTAGTACCATTGAAGCACAAATTCAAATCCAGCCACAAACGTATCCAGTTATCATTGCTGCCATCATGGCAGCTTTCAATCAAGTCGAAAAGGCTGGGAAACCACTTAAATCTTTTTCACAAATTCATCAAGGACACACAGAACCCTATCAAGAATTTATTGATAGGCTTCATATAGCATTAGAAAAACAAATTGCTAATGCCGATGCTGCTAATGAATTGATGTTAAAATTAGCAGTAGAAAATGCAGATTGTAAAAAGATATTGGAACTTATGGTAGCTCGAGGACCGATAACTTTAGCAGAAATGATTAGAGCTTGTGCTATGGTGGGAGGTCATCTATTTAACATGGAAACCTTGGCAGCAGCGTTGACTAAAGGAAATAAGCCTATGGGAAATTGTTTTAATTGTGGGAAACCGGGACATTTTAAAGCACAATGTCATGCTCCTGGGGGGGGGGGGTGCAAATAAATCTGCAACTTTGCCTGGTGGGGCGAAGCCCAAAACAGTCTGCCCAAAATGTAAAAAGGGATTTCACTGGGCAAATCAATGTAGATCTAAGCCCGGAAACTGAATGAGGAGTTTACAGCTAGCCCCTCTCCCAAGGCTGTTCCACTTTCCGCATGTCAACCTGCTACTAAAGGAAGTGCAGGTATTGATTTAACTTTAATTGAAGATTTGGATATTAATTTTCCTCAAGCTATTCAAATTGCTGATTCACAAATTAAAGGTCCTTTACCTGATGGTACTGTGGGTCTTATTTTATCCCGTTCTTCCTCTGCAAAAAAGGGAATTTTTGTAGTTCCTGGGGTTATTGATTATGATTATTTGGGAATTTTGAAAGTTCAATTTTATACCATGATCCCTCTTAAATTGAAAAAGGGGGCTTCCATTGCACAATTGGTTGTGTTACCATATTGTTCAGTAGGACAGGAGTCTTCTCGTAATCGTACGGGGGGATTCGGTTCTACGAACAGAGCCAATTCATCTTTTGACATAGCCCCAGAACTTTTGCCATTAACAAAAAATATGACATTACAAAGACCACAACATACATTTTTTGTTAATGGTCGTTTGTTTTCTGGTGTTTTAGATACTGGAGCTGACGTGTCAGTTATTTGTGAAGATGACTGGCCCAAAGATTGGCCAGTCGACACCTCTCCAGCTGTTAGAGGCGTAGGAGGCTGGCAACAGCCACACGTAAGCAAAAATTGGCTTATTGTTCAAAGTAAACCGGAAGGACCAAAAGCTTCCATTAAACCAGTTATCTTGCCTCTTCATTTAAATTTATGGGGACGAGATTTAATGCAGCAATTTGAAGCTAAATTGATTATTAATGATTAACTATGCCTTTACCTTTAAAACTTGAATTGTTGTCTAAAGAACCAGTATGGATAGATCAATGGCCTCTTCAAAAGGAAAAACTTGAAGCTTTGCATGTATTAGTCCAAGAACAATTGCAGGCTAAACAAATAGAAGCAACAACTAGTCCTTATAATACGCCTGTTTTTGTTATTAAGAAAAAATCTGGTAAATGGAGATTTTTGCATGACCTTAGAGCAGTTAACGCTGTAATTCAACCTATGGGGGCATTACAGTGTGGTATGCCCAATCCAAATTTAATCCCACGGGATTGGGACATTAATATTATTGATTTAAAAGATTGTTTTTTCACAATACCCCTATGTAAAGAGGATAAAAAATTATTTGCCTTTACGATTCCACAACTTAATATGCAGCAACCAACTAAACGATATCAGTGGACTGTTTTGCCCCAAGGGATGTTAAATAGCCCTACCATGTGTCAATATTATGTTGATGCGGCATTACAACCATTTAGAGATCTATTTCCAAATTGGCTAATTTATCATTATATGGATGATATTTTGATTGCAGCTCCAGGACCAAAAGGAACTGTGAAACATCATAGAGATAAATTACAAAAAATATTGCATAAGGCGGGTTTAATTATTGCACCTGACAAAATTCAAACATCCGAACCATTTTTGTTTTTAGGAAACAAGTTACTTGCTTCTTATGCACATCCTGACATTGCAAAAATTGTTTTACCAGAACCATTAACTTTAGTGGCGTTGCAGCAATTATTGGGAACTATAAATTGGGTACGGTCTTATTTGGGATTGACTACAGCGCAATTAACACCTTTATTTGAGTCTTTAAAAGGTGGACCAACCTTCAGATATCAGATATCAGAGGTTTATCTCAGGAACAACATTTTGCAATTGACACTGTGAACCAAGCATTGGCCACTCGATGGGTGGACCGCTGTCAAGAAAATGCACCTATTCAGTTTAGTTTATTTGATACTCCATTATTGCCAACCTTAGCAATAATACAAATTATTCCTAACGTTTTAATACTTGAATGGATTCATTTAGGTCATACTCCAAAAAAGACCATTAATACAAAAATGTCATTAATAACCAATATTTTTGCTAAAGGGAGACAAAGAGCAAAAGCTTTAATTGGATTAGAACCAGATGTAATCTATATTCCATGGGCTTTAAGCACATGGGAGTTAATGTATCAAAACAATGAGGTATTACAAGCAGTGTTAGGAGATTGGACAGGGAAAATATCCTGTCATCCTCCTGCTGATCCAAGATTTCAACTAATAAAAAATGTACCTATTACTTGGACCACTTGCTTGAGTCCAGTCCCATTAAAAGATTGTGTTACAGTCTTTGCAGATGGAGGAAAACAATATGGACCCTGTGTTTGGAAAAAGGGGTCTCAATGGGTGACTAAAGTCACCCCTCCTCAGACGTCTGCACAACGAGCCGAATTAGCCGCTTCTATTTTGGCTTTACAGCATTTTAAAAATGATTCTATTAATTTAATTGTGGATAGTTTATATGTGAATCAAGTAATATGTAATATTGAATGCTCATATTTGTGTCCCTCAACAGATAATGTTTTATTAGGTTTATTTGTCACTTTACAACATTTATTACAGGAACGGAGTTGTTCTTTATTTGTGGCACATGTTCGTAGCCACCAACCTTTCCCTGGAATGTTACAGGAAGGTAATAATAAGGCTGATGCAGTTGCGCGAGCTGCTAAAGCTTTGGCTTTGTCTCCTGTCACTCCATGGGAAAGTCACTCCTATTATCATCAAAATAAGAAATCTCTCGTTAAAGAATTTGGTATTACCAGTGCGGAGGCTACTGCAATTATTCAGCAATGCCCTACTTGCATTCAGCAAGCACATGCCATTCCTCAAGGAGTGAACCCTAGAGAGACTCAGAGTTGTCAACTTTGGCAAATGGCTGTCACTCAATACACTCCATTCGCTCCTTGGAAATATTTGCATGTATCTATTGATTTATTATTGATTTTTTTATTATTTATTTTTATATTTATTGGTTTATTATGGCCACTCCTCAGAGAGGGGAGACAACTAAGCATGTTATTAATCACTGTATTCGGACTTTGAGTATTTTGGGTAAACCTATTGAATTAAAGACTGATAATGGTTCTGCTTATACAAGTAAATATTTTGCAGAATTTTGTAACCAATGGACTATTGTTCATAAATTTGGCATTCCTTATAATTCCACAGGTCAAGCTATAGTGGAGCATGCCAATGCAACCTTAAAAACTGCATTGGCTACACAAAAAACAAAAACGGGGGGAAAATACCCTGGTTTACCTGGAATACAAAATACTCTTTTTTATATTGAAAAAGTTTTATTGGTTTTACAATTTTTTCTATAGGGTAGGGTAAGGGATACAAAGAAATTTTGAGAGTATTCACGTCAAAGTCGTCGGCCCTTCCGGGGCCTCAAAATACATCAATAACAATAAAAGAAAAAATTATTATCTTAACACTACAAAGTGAAAGCAAGTACATATACCTAAGTTCTCAGTTCTATACTGTCAGACATTTACAAAAAATCCAAATACAAATATTATGCAAAATTAATCAGAGAAAATCAAGGCAAAGTTATTTTTTTTTTATCTAAGTCTCTTGGCAATTGTATCTTCTTTTTCTCCTCCCAGGCCCCCAGTGGGCGGGGCCGTGGCCCCCTCCGTCCCCCCTGAGTCCTCCCCCAGGATAGAGGAATGTTTTTTAAGAAAGGCTTCCGCCTCAGCAACTGTTTTAATCCTCACTCTTCCTCCTTCCCAGAACACCAGCATCCCTTCAGGTGTCACCCATTTGAACCAAATCCCATGATCAAACAATGTTTTAGACAAGAAGGAAAATTTCCTTCTTGCATCTCTATTCTTTCTAGGGATCTGCTTCAAGATGGCAACCGTTTTTTGTTGGTAAATTAACGGACTCCCTTTCTGCACTTTCAGGATTTCCTCTCTGGTTGACCTTCTAACAAATTTCACATGTATCTCTCTAGGCACTTCATTTATCCTGGCATATGCTGAATTTATTCTATAAGCTAGGTCAATGTCCCCCCTGATCTCATCCTTAGGTTTTTGTAAATAGTCTGCTATAATCGTGCTCATAAGATCATGGAGGCATTCACCAGGTTGCTCAAAAACATTCTGAAATCTCAAAAAATATGTCATTCTTTCCATATCAATCCTAGACACATGCCCATTTATTTCCACAACCTCATTAGTAACATTTTTAATCTCTCCCTTAGCCCCCACCAGCCCCCCTTCCAGTTCTTCATTCTTCTGTGTATTTTCCAGCACCTGCTTCCGTGTATCCAATAGCTCCTTCTTGAAGTTGATATTTTCTGCCCTCTGGGCTTTAATCTCTTGTACCAAAGTTTGTATAACAGTTTCAAGAGAAGCCATCCTTTGTTCTAAGCTTGCCAGTGCTGTTTCTTGTGCCATGATTAATTGTTAAAGTCAGTGCCACTAAAATGGCGTTTTTGGGGTGGGGCTGTTGAGGCAAACCAGGAGCCAAAAGTTCAGTTCAGAGTTGTAAAGTTGTGAAATTCAGGAACCAAGAGACAGACAGTTTTCCAAATCAATAAGTATAATAACGAAGATACTCCAGAGAAGAAATCACAAATCCAAAGAAAAAAAAATTCTTCCTTAATATCCAGAGGGAGTCCAAGTTGCAAAGAGACACTGGAAATTTTCCATAAGTAAAATAGTCAGTCAGGAACAAAGAGAGGCCATCTTCCACTGCCCAAACTCAGAGCCCAGAGGAGAGAGTGGTAAAAGAAATTGTTTCAGCCAGACCTAGAGACATTGTTGCAAACAACCACAGACAACTTTCCCTTGCTGCAAACAGTCAGGATTAGAGATTTCCGCTTTCTCTCCACGAGAAGCCATTTCCAAGTGCCGCTTAAGTCCGAGGGGGGGGGGGTTTGAAAACAAACTCCCCCCTCCCAGTCCTTTCAACCTGGCTGACAGCAGAAAAAAAAGTTTTTTAAAAACTCACTCTCCCCTCGCAGCTGAAGCCTCGGGAAGCCTTCCGACTGAGCCGATTAACCCTCTTCATTGTTATGAATGGCGCCGTCTTCCTTAGGCGAAGGGAGAACCCCCCGCAGCATGTTCTCCCTCACCTAAGCCGCGCCGGGGGCCACTTCCTCCACCGCCGTGGGGGGGGGGCGCCCCCCGACGAGCCGGCTTTACGGGAGACCCTCAAACAAGAGGGGTCTCGCCCCTGTGGGGGGGCAGAAAGAGAAACAAAGCGGCGAGCGAGCGCTAGGCTCGCCCGTCGCCGCAGGAGCCGTGGAGCGTGGAGCGTGCCAATGAAACCTTAAAAACTGCATTGGCTACACAAAAAAACAAAAACGGGGGGGAAATACCCTGGTTTACCTGGAATACAAAATACTCTTCACCTTACTCTTTATACTTTAAATTTTTTAAACTTAACTGGACAGCCATCTCTAACGGCTGCAAGCAGGCACTTTTTTGCTTCTCCAATTGCAGGAACAAAAAGACCATTGGTGTATTTCAAGAGATTACCAAATCCTGAGTGGAAGGGACCTGCATCCTTAATCACTTGGGAGAAAGGATACGCTGCAGTTGAATATCAGGATGAAACTATCTGGGTACCTTCTAGGTTGGTTCGTCCTTACCATGCAGTGGACACTGAACCCGAGTAATGGACAACTGATTGCACCTGCAGTAGACTTGGGGGATGATCTTTGGCAGAACAACAATTATATTAAAGACGTTACAAAAACTGCAAGATTGCTTAATGTCACAAACTGTTGGATCTGTATGCATATGCCTGGAGAAGCAAGAGGAGGACTCATATTGCATGGCGTGCCATTCAATAAAACAGGATTTATGTCACCACCAGGAACAGGCCAGCCCCTCTATACTATACCAAAAGTGAAGATAGATCTTCGAGGAAGAGCTACCCTATGTTTGTCATCAGCAGGCTATAATAGTAACTCAGCAATTGATTTAGGGACATGGGAGAGATGTAACCGTACACGTGTTTGGTCTGGTTTTAGCGGCGAATGTTCTGAGAATTGGAAGCCTAAGCTAACAAGAATTAATGACACCCTTTATAGTAATGAAAAAATGACCACATAGGAATATGGGGTATGTAATGATATAGAAGCAATGGTTACCATGGCAAACTCTACAAGTAAGCCATATTCTTTGCCAACATCACATTGGTTTTTATGTGGCAAATATGCTTATAGGCAGATACCAGCTAATTGGAAAGGTACATGTACATTTGGAGTAGTTATTCCAACAATATATCAGACAGAAAAATTGCCTAAAACATGACTTAGGAATAGGAGAGAAATAACATCGGATTTGACTCTAGGAGGCAGTGATTGGACTCAACTAGGGAGAGCGGTTTTATCACCATTAGGAGTTGCTATGAATTATAGAGACATTCATATTTTGAATAATTGGACAGTGGCCATGTTTAATGAGACTATAAAAACCATAAAATGATTAATATAGAACTGTCTGAAGTAAGAGAAGTCGCTTTACAAAATCGATATGCTTTGGACATTATTTTCGCTGCTAAGGGTGGTGTTTGTGCATTAATTCACTCTCATTGTTGTATGTATATTCATAATTATCAACCTAACATAACCATGGAACCACATGGAAGAAATGGTAGCTAACAACCCATTACAAGCAGGAGAAGGACAAGACTTCTGGTCTTTACTTACGTCCTGGTTACCAAATGGAGCCTGGTTAAGAGGACTTATAATTACTGTCATTGCCATTGTTGCTTTGTTTTTGTGCTTTTGTTGCTGTATTCAATGTCTCTCTGAAGTATTGCAAATGTGTAAACAACTTGTGCCAACAGGTCAATCAGACATCTTGTTGACTGAAAAAAATCATACGTGGCATAAGGGACGCACCCGATAAAAAAACAAAAACAGGAGAGATGTGGGAACATGACCTTTCTCTGATATGAGGAAGGAACATTCTGAGGGGCCGCTTGTTAGGCAACCTGTGAATCGTGCAGGCTGGTGGAAGTCAGCTGAAACACGCAAGATTGCGGTAACAATTCTGAGAAATGGCTTAACCACAAACAGCAAAATTCCGATAGATAACGTGTTTTGTACATATGCTAATGTGCTGGTCAGGCGATTTTGTGTGGGCTGAACTTGTATGAAATTTGACAATAATGAGGGTGCTGGAAATGATTCTGGGCTCTCATCCCGAGTAAGACCCTGTGTCTGACTCTTTATCATGAGAGACCGCCACAAAGCATGCTCTCAAGAAGTTTTCCTTTACTGTGCAAGGGCCAGGAACTGCTCCAAGGCTGCAGGCTCTGAGGCTGCAGGTGCCCATGGAGGGGGGGGGGAATGCTTCCCGACTGCCCCCTCCCAAAGCAACCTTGGAGGTTTTCAAGCTTGTCTGGAGAGGCAGCTTTTTTATAGAAAACCCTGAAAAAGCCACAAGATCTGGAGCTGCCAGTCTCTGATAAGATCCCCATTGCAAGCGACTCTCAACTGTTGTGTGCAGGGAAAAACCTTGCACAGTAGCGAAAAATTTCAGAAATTTTCCTACCTTTTCCTGTGGGCGTTGGCTTGGTGGGGTAGCTTATGTGACTGAGTGGGCATAAATGCCATCAAATTGGCCATGCCTACTCAGTCACAGTGAAAATTTTTGAAACCACAAAATGAGACTCACAAATGATGTTGCCCAGTAAAGCAGAATATCCCTCTCTCCTCCCTGTTCTTCTCTCTCCCCCCTATCTTCCTCTTTCTCTCTCCCTCTTTCTGTCTCTGTCTCTCCCCCCCACTCTCTCTTCCAAGTTTTTTAATTTTTTTTAATCAAAACATAAAATCAATGTGGGAATAGTGTGCCACCTGAGTGTCATACATTCTAATGCAAATAAAGGTAATCAAGTTACTCATAACCCTTGCATTCAATCTGCTCATGTATTTCTAATAATAATGCATACTTATACGAGCTATGGAATATTGAGAGGCAAAAACTATATCACGGTAGGTAGGTAGGTTGTCTGGGGGACATTTACCCTGTAAAATTAAAGCATGTTGCCCAGGAAATGCTCTGTATGCCTTCTTAAATTCCTGAATGAAATGTAAATCAATAAAAGTTTGGAGATATTTTATTCCAGATTGCTCCATACAACAGATGCCAGAACCAAAAGCCATTGTCCTCACCACCCATACTTTATTAAATCTGCATTAAAAATCACGTTGCAGGGTGTCTTTCTAAAAAAAAGGCTAGCCTGGTGATCAGTTAGCCATGTGGTTTAATGAGCTATTCTATTATTGATTTTCTTTTTTTTTAAACAATTTTTTTATGGGGGGGGAAACATTTCTTCTACCATATATAGGCAATCATACCATGTTTCTTAGGCTCCATTTTCTAGGCAAAGCTGCACATGTTTCTCTCTCTGGCCTAATGGGAGACTTCAGTGCAAGCAAATTTACAGAATTTACACCTGGCATTTAGCAGATATAAAATTTCCTCCTCCAAGAACGATGCACTTAGATGCAGCCCTGGCCAGCAGGAGTGAAGCTGGTTCCCCTGGGGTGTCTGGCCTGATGCTGCTGCCATGTCCTAAAATCCAGGAAACCACAGCAATTCAGTCATAAAGTGTTGGGATATTAGAGAGGTTTTGATCTCCACTGAGAATCACCCCTAAGAAAGCTGGTTGTGTAATTCTGTAAAACCTTCATGAATTTTTAGGGCTAATAGCTAATCTTCACAAGGTTAAGTAACATCACACTTCACTATTTCACTAGGCTCAGTTGCTAGAAGTCAAAAACGAATTGATAGAATTTAATCAGTTTAAAACATGTTGCAAACGCCTTAGGTAGAAACTGGAGAACGATTGTTTTTTCTGCCTCCTGTCTGGAGATGGTGCTCAAAAAGGCAACCCCTGTGCCTAGAAAAAAGGTAATACCTGTGGTTGAGCTGAAAGGGGTTAAAACCATCGAGTATTTTGTTGCTAGAAAGGTTGGAAAGCGACGGGAAGAGTAGAAGAAAGTCCAGTTGCTTTTGAAAAAAATAACTTGTGGTTGAGCTGAAAGGGGTTAAAACCATCGAGTATTTTGTTGCTAGAAAGGTTGGAAAGCGGCGGGAAGAGTAGAAGAAAGTCCAGTTGCCTTTTGAAAAAAATAACCGTTGGGACAGCTGAACTTCCTGTTCCGGATGTCTCATGGGAGGAGAGTGGTGTGCAGAGCGGTTTCTGTGCTCTTCCCGTGGTCGAAGCAGCAGCTAGAAGGTGAGTGGAGGGCAGGTGGGAGGAGAATCCTGGAAGCAGAGGAGCAACTGGGCTGAAGCATCTCAGCTGCTGTTGCAGGTTCCTTCCCTCCCCGAATTTAAGCCCACTGGTGCTGCACGCTGTGAAACTGGTGGCTGCAACTTTCCTTCTGGTGGGAAGATGGAAAAAGTCTCCTTGCAGTGAAGGTGGATTCTTTGGGAATGGCTTCCCTCCAGAGGTTGTGGCTGCTCCCATCACTGGAGGGTTTGTGGCAGAGCTGGGGGGGACCTTGCAGGTCTCCTATTCCTAGTTTCCATCCAATTCCCTGTCCTGCCTTCAGGGGCTTTGGAGAATAGGTTGACCCCCCTCCCTCTTTTGTGACAAACCCTCCAGTATTGGGAGATGGCTATCATGTCACCCCTAGTCCTTCCCTTCACTGGACTAGACCTACCAAATTCCTGCAACCCTTCTTTATATTTAGCCTCCAGGCCCATAATCCTTTTTTGCTCTTTTTCTGCATTCTTTCTAGAGTCTCAACATCTTTTTTATGATATGGTGACCAAACTGTGTGCAATTATCTAAGTCTGGTCTTACTCTTTATAAAGTGGAACTAGTACTTCACATGATCTTGAATCTCTCTCTCTCTTAATGCAGCCTAGTACCATGTGGGCTTTTTTGCTGCTGCAATACACAGATGGCTCATATCTAAATGACTGTGCAGTAGGGCCTCAAGGTTCCTCTCATACTTACTGCTTGAGGCAGGTGCTTCCTATTCTGTACCAGTATATTTGGTTTTTCTTGCATAAGTGTAAAACCTTTATTTTCTCCATCGAATTTCGTTTTGTTACGTAGTGTTCAAATCAACTAAGATTCTTGAGTCTATCTTCTGAGGTGTTGACTATTCCTGCCAACATGGTGTCATTTGCAAATTTGATGTGTTCCCATTCAATTTCCTCCTCTAAGGCATTTACGAAAATATTTAATGTCTTCGTAAAAAAGGTACTAAAACAGAACATTGGGATACACTGCTTACCTCCCTCCATATAGATTTTGTCCCATTAAGGAATACACTTTAAGAGTCGTTTGTCAGCCATTTATGAATCCATTTGTGTGGATGGATTCAGTTTATTAAATAAATCTTTATGCAACTATGCTTGTTTCTTCTTGGATATCTTGTTTTCCCTTTTTAGTGATATTGTGTGGGACTGGGCTTCTATGATCATACTAGTCGTTTGGATACCCTTTCTTCACTACGGAACTGGAACAGCAGTAGGTAGCATTCTTCACCATCACGCTCCATTATCCTGTAGCCGTAAAAGGCAGCCGAAGACACGGTCTTCTTGAGGGGAACTTTGGTGTTTGGTTCACACTGAGGTATACTGATGTAATAGCCATCTTCTCCACGACAGAACATCAGAGGGTACTGGAGAGCTTCATAGTGACGGTGCATCTCACTGATTCATAACAACTTGTTTTCTCTGCTGTGGAGAACAATATCTCTCTTCTCAAAATCCTGGCCGAAAATGAGAACAGCCACTTTTATAGCCGTGGGGGCATTGAAATGACCTCGGTGCTCTCCAGAAGGCTTCCTATCAGCATTAATCACCTCTTGGAAGTCCTTGTGGCCCTTCGGAACAGAATCAACAGCACTCTTAAGTTCCAGGATATACTTGTTGTTTTCTCGCAGCAAGTTCTGCAGTTGGCCCAACAGTTGTGGATTAACGCCTGGGTAGATTCCACAATGGATGTCTCTCTCATTGTCATCATCACCAACAAAGTATATCTGGGGAAATGAAGGTTGTTCCTGATACTCCCTATCCTGTGGTAGATCTGCCCCTGAACTTCGAATGTTGACATAAAATTTCCTTCCTTCACCTCTCTGACTCCAAAAGAAGTCATTTGGAAGCATCTGTTGTACTTTCAGACAGCAGACAGAAAGTGCTCTGCCATTGGATGCTGGTGAATGAGAAGGCTGTGTAAGGGTTCAGGGTATGGGTGAAGGGGCAGACGGTGCACCATCACCCTAACACATCCCAGGACTCTCATCCTGCCATTCTGAAGCACAGCACGGCTGCCTGCGCAAGGCAACAAATCAACATGGCTTGTGGCTTGGCTGGGACTGTTGTGAGCATTCATGGGCGGTGGGTAGATTCACAGGAAGGTTTAAATGATGGAGGGGAGCGCTGGGCTTCAGTCTTGACTTCATCTCACTATATCTTATCCTTGGGTGATTGTCGGATCGTGCTGGAGCATGGAAGATAAAATAATACACACTGAGAACTGTGTAATTTGTTTATTTCTGATTCATTGAAGAGGAACCTGACATAGAGCACGACACCAGGCACAGGGTAACTGGGGTCCAAGATCAACAACCTTGTCCCTGGAGTAATCAATCTGAGGTTTATATTTAAAACCAGAGAAATACTTATTAGTCCAAGGCATTGATGTCATTTGTGACTGATTAACATAGGGGTTACTAGATGTATACTTTTTACAGCCTTTCTACTGACTTGGGGATGAGTTTGACGATACTTGTGTGCAGGTTCCCTTACTTGTGTTTTCCTAATCGCATCTGTAAATCTTTTTCTGCATTTTTGCCTCTTTTCCCTTTAACTGGTATTACACTAGAAGGAACGGATTCATCTGAGTTAAATAGGGGGGGGGGGCGGGAAATCTGCCTTTGCCTACCAGCATCCATTGATATTCATCTGGCTAGCATCCTGTCAGTGTGTGAGAGAGCTGAGAGGTGTTTGGAAACTCAAACAGTATTTGCTGTGTGAGCAAGAAGGAGAAAGGAAGGAGCCTCGATGTGGCTTACCTCAACTGTTAATAAAGCTGCTTGCTGCTCTGAAACTGAAACTCTTCTTTTGAGATAGGGAGGGGGAGTAGAACTTCTTAGCATCAGAGTTTGGAACTGATTTCTTTTCAGGTGGGGAGGGAGAGTAGAACTCCTTAGCATCATAGGGCTAGTTTCAAAGTGAAACAGTATTTGTTGTGTGAGCAAGGAGACAGGAAGGAGCCTGGCTGTTGGTTAGCTCAACTGTTCTGGAGCTGCTTCCTTCTGTGAAAGTAAAACTGAAACTGAATCTCCTCTTTATTTTATTTTTATTTCATTCGATTTGTAAACCGCACCAATCTCCGTCGAGACGGACTCTGGGCGGTACACAGGACATTCAAATCTACAATAATAAATAACAAATATACAAAAGTTAAAAAGAAATTAAATAATTTAATTATTTAATTATCTCCTCTGCTTGTGTTTTGCTTTTGGAACAGATTTCCTTTCTGATTAGGAGAAGGAGTAGAACTCGTTAGCATGAGAGCATGTGAATAATAATATAGGAAATACAATACTTTGACAGCCATTTTGGAAAATCTTTTTTTTTTAAAAGTAAAAGTTTTATTGGTTTTACAATTTTTTAAGGGTAAGGGTATATAGGGTACAATAGAGACATTTTAGAGCTTTCATGTCGGAAATAGTGGTCTTTTCTGAGGTTTCATATAAAAACATTTCAATATAAGGTGGAAGGGTATACATACATATTATATCAGGAATTCATGCATTCAATCATTTGTTTTTGTTAACATCCATTAAGGAATTACAATATGTAAAAGAAAAAATCATTTTAGTTATCAGAGTTTCTTTACTTTAGATTTTTCTTCTTTCCCGCCAGCGGGCGGAGCCACGGTCCCTCCTGCTTCCATATCTTCATCCTCCAGGGTTGGGGAGTATTTTGTTTTTAAAAAGAAAAAAGGCTTTCGCTTCTCTTTATTATTTTAAATCTTGCTCTACCCCCCACCCGGAGCACCAGCATTCCTTCAAACATTATCCATCTGAGACAGATCCCTTTTTTTTTTCTACAATTTTTTAAAAAGAAGAAATACTTCTAAAATTTTCTTTTCTGGGACCTATTTCAAAATGGTCATTTTTTTCTTGCTAATACATCAGATGCCCTTCTCCTTGCGCTTCCAGTATCCCGTCCCTTGCTGACCTTCTTACATCTTTAATATCTATCTTTCTGGTTATATCATTCCTCCTGGCATATACTAAAATTATATATTCTTTACTTTTTTTGGTGCATTCTGCTGAAATTGTATTTATTAAATCTTTTAAATTTTTTGAAGCATTTTGCAATCTTGAAAAGTAAAAAAAAATTCAAACTCAATTCTAGACATATAACCAGCCTTATCTATAAAATTCTTTTTGAGAATTCTTTATCCCTTCCCCCATTTCGACCATTCCACCCTCCAACCCATCAATTTTTTATTTATTATGAATTTTTAAATCTTATTGTTAAAGATGGCGTCTGGTGAGTGGACAGTCCCGTGAGGTCCCGGTAAAGGCAAAGTCTATGTCAAAATTCAAGATGTTGTATAAAATCCAGAGGAGCAGTTTTGGACTCCAATCTACCAAAGAAAGAAAGGCACACAATGGGAGAAACACTGGGAGTCACTTGAGTTGGCTGTATATAAGGAAAGAAACTTTAATCTTGTAGAGTTGAAGGAATGTTCCGATCTGAAAGGTTTTCTGCTGGAAGCAAGGAAGCGCCATTTTTCCGCCACTTTGGCAGTCATGAAGACTTAGTAAAAACTCCATTTCCCCTCTAGCAAGTCCCAGATATAAAGTCTCAAAAAGCAATTCCTTGTATGGTAATAGTATACTTTCATTTTCAATTGGTTAAAAATCGGAAGTAACTTTTTCCTTCTCCCCGAGCCCGGGAAGCATTATAAAGCGCCGCTTATTTCCGAGGAGGGTTTTTTATAAACTTCCCCCTCTATTCTTCTCTTTAGAAAAAGTTGAAGGCATCAAAATCACACCACTCAGCAGCAACAGAGCCTCGGAGCTTCCTCCAGCTCTGGCTTTCAGCCCACTTCTTCAATAGTTGCTGTTCCTGTGCTCCTTCGGCAAGAGGGACTCTTCCCTCCTGCATTCTGCTCTCCAGCTCCTGGGACGAGGCGGGAACGATCTCGTCCCAGGAGCTGGTATTTCGCTTTTATATACTGTATATAGATTTTCCAGTATTTCACACACTCCTTACCTTGTTTTGTCCTTAGGATTTTTATCCATGAAATTTTGCTTAGGCTCTGAATTTGTTAAAATCAGCTCTTCTAAAGTTTGGGACACTTGTTGGATTATATTCTATTGGTTGTGTTTGCATTATATTGAATTCCAGTAAGATGTGGTCACTCACTCAAGGTTCCGACAACTTCAATTCCTTCTGTTGTTCTCTATTAGTAAGAATTAGGTCGAGTATAGTTTTTCCTCTAGTTCCTTTCACTACATTTGGGATGCCAATATTGTCAGCTAAATTGGTTACGAATCTATTCAATCTTCTACTTGCTGTAGACTTTATCTCCCAGTTGATATCAGGGTATTTAAAGTCTCCCATTACATCTTGAAGTTCCCTCGTGATATAGTTTGTAATCTACACATATTAAAAATGACTGATGAATAAAATTTACAAGTTTTTTTACTTCCACATTTTGCCAATAAGTATGGTATTTCCTGTCCCAGCCATGTATTAACCAGGTTCAATTGTGCTTAATCCAGCAGTTTCTAAAAAAATAATTATTGGCATCTTTGGTTCACAGGTAGTCCTCACTTAACACTTCTTCCCTAAGCCTTCAAATTACTATAGCACACTAAAAGCAGACGTAATTTGTGGTAATCCTAGCACTTATTCCATGACTGCACTTCAGCAATGAATGTGGCTTGGAAGGTGCAGGAAAAGGAGCTGCACCAATTTAGGTTCTGCCAAGAGTTGCACATTTATGATGGTGATGGCATCCCACACTCATCATCCCCATTTGTGACCTTCCTTGCTATCTTCTGACAAGCAAAATCAGTGGATATACTGGCAGGAAATTGCAAGTCTTGGTCATATGAAATTGCTTTTACCAACCCACAGTAATTAGCTTAACAGCTACAGAGGAACAGATGTAAGTTGGCACTGTCATGTGACATCATGCCTAATGATTGAGCTGCTTAGTGATGCAAATATCAATTCCAATTTTGTTGGTTAAGTGAGGACTACTTGAACAAGGATTTCACCAGAGGGGTTGTAGACAGTATTTCCAGCCCTTATTTGAAGCTGAGGATGCCAGTGAGCAAAAGTGGTGTATGCTTTACTTCTTTTTTCACCTCATCTCTAAGCATTTTATAAACAATTAAAGTTACACTTTTCTTTGCATCTTACAGATGAGCAGGATGGCAATGAGAGTACTCTGGACAACTGTAAATAACAATCAGTATTGAAAAGGGAAGAAAATCAAGCCAGAAATCAAAATATTTTCTATTTCCAGCAGGAAACCATACAAATCTGCTTCTCCTCCAGCAGCTGTTTGACAAAAGAGAGAAAATTTATAAGGAATAAGCAGATTATGCAGACGTCAAGGATAAATTAAATGAAAGGGGAAGGGATATTATTTATAATTCAGCAAGAGGGAAATATATGGAAATCTGATGGAAGTAAAAAATCAATAATAAAGCCACGTAGAAGAGACAGTAAAACAGACCACTCCCTGTGAGGAAGAAGACTGCTTGAATGAAAGCACCACTAAAGAAGGCATTGTCCATATTTTTGACCACCTCAAGAATATCAGTTGTGGAAAAGCTCCATAGATTTGCCTATTGTGGGAAAAGCACAGATTGTAAATCACAGCTGATTATGTTCTAGAGGAGCCAGAAAAGAGAAAATCCATACTAATTACCTGAAAGTGGCAAAAACTATGGTCACCACAGTTCCCCTGTGGTTCACGGAAGCACCTCCACACAAGAGGCAAGGCACAAAAGTGTTCCCAATGTGGTAAATGCTTTAGTGAACATGGCAACATCGTGTTACATCAGATAACTAAAAGGAGGGACAAAATGTGTGACTGTGGACATTGTGTGAAACTTTCATTAGAAATTCCCAGGTCATGAGACACTAAAGGATGTACATAAAGGAATAAAACCATTTGAACATCCTTTCAGTGGGAAAAGTTTCATTGAGAATTCCACCCTAGTGAAGGACCTGAGAATTCCTACAAAAGTGACAATCTTTGAATGCCCTAATTGTGGAAAAAAATTTAGTCACCACTTCAGTCTGGTGATGCATCAGTAGATTGACTCCAAGGAGAAACTGTATGAGTGTCTAGATTGTGGGGAAAACGCCATTAGAAACTTCCATCTCAATAGACACCAGAGAGCTCACACAGAAAAAATGTCCTGATTATGGGAAAGTCACAATTGTGGTCATACACCAGAAGACTCACATAGGAGAGAAATGCTTTGAATGTCTTGATTGTTGGAAAACTTTCAGTTATGATTCCAATTTGTGAAACACCAGAGAAACCATAAAGGAGAAAAACCCATTCAATGTCCTGACTGTGGGAGAAACTCCAATTATAATTCCCACCTGATAAAACATCAGAGGATTCACTCCATGGAGAAACCTTATAAGTGTGGAGATTGTGGGAAAAGTTTCATTAGAAATTTCCACCTTTTGAGACATAAGACCATGCATACAGGAGAGAAACCCTTTGAGTGTCCTGACTGTGGGAAAAGCTTTACTGATAATTCCAGCCTGATGAAACACCAGAAGACTCACACAAGAGAGAAACCCTTTGAATGTCCTATCTGTGGGAAAAGCTTTAGTTATAACTCCAGTCTGGTGAAACACCAGAGGACTCACACAGGAGAGAAACCCTTTGAATGTCCTGACTGTGGGAAATGTTTTAGTCAGAGTGCCATCCTGGTGACACACCAG
Organism: Rhabdophis nuchalis; assembly: GCA_039707465.1. NCBI lineage: Eukaryota > Metazoa > Chordata > Lepidosauria > Squamata > Natricidae > Rhabdophis > Rhabdophis nuchalis. The sequence goes on along the minus strand of CM077646.1, from coordinate 28,102,243 downwards.
AGGACTCACACAGGAGAGAAACCTTTTGAATGTCCCATCTGTGGGAAAAACTTTAGTGATAATTCTAATCTGGTGAAACACAAGAGGACTCACACAGGAGAGAAACCCTTTGAATGTCCTATCTGTGGGAAAGGTTTTAGTGATAATTCCAGTCTGGTGACACACCAGCAGACTCACACAGGAGACAAACCCTTTGATTGTCCTGATTGTGGGAGAGGTTTCAGTCAGAGTTCCAGCCTGCTGAAACACCAGATGACTCACACAGGAGAGAAACCCTTTGAATGTCCTGATTGTTGGAAATGTTTTAGTCGGAGTTCCAGCCTGGAGAAACACCAGAGGACTCACACAGGAGAGAAACCCTTTGAATGTCCTATTTGTGGGAAAAGCTTTAGTGATAATTCTAATCTGGCGAAACACAAGAGGACTCACACAGGACTGAAACCCTTTGAATGTCCTATTTGTGGGGGGAAATTTAGCGATAATTCCAGGCTGGTAACCCACCAGAGGACTCACACAGGACAGAAACACTTTGAATGTCATATCTGTGGGAAAAGCTTTAGTTATAATTCCAGTCTGGTGACTCACCAGATGACTCACACAGGAGAGAAACCCTTTGAATGTCCTGATTGTGGGAGAGGTTTCAGTCAGAGTTCCAGCCTGCTGAAACACCAGATGACTCACACAGGAGAGAAACCCTTTGAATGTCCTGATTGTGGGAAATGTTTTAGTCGGAGTTCCAGCCTGGAGAGACACCAGAGGTCCCACACAGGAGAGAAACCCTTTGAATGTCCTATTTGTGGGAAAAGCTTTAGTGATAATTCTAATCTGGCGAAACACAAGAGGACTCACACGGGACTGAAACCCTTTGAATGTCCTATTTGTGGAAAACATTTTAGTGATAATTCCAGGCTGGTAACCCACCAGAGGACTCACACAGGAGAGAAACCCTTTGAATGTCCTATCTGTGGGAAAAGCTTTAGTTATAATTCCAGTTTGGTGACACACCAGATGACTCACACAGGAGAGAAACCCTTTGAATGTCCTGATTGTGGGAGAGGTTTCAGTCAGAGTTCCAGCCTGCTGAAACACCAGATAACTCACACAGGAGAAAAACCCTTTGAATGTCCTGATTGTGGAAAATCTTTTAGTCTGAGTTCCAGTCTGGAGAGACACCAGAGGTCCCACACAGAAGAGAAACCCTTTGAATGTTCTATTTGTGGGAAAAGCTTTAGTGTTAATTCTAATCTGGCAAAACACAAGAGGACTCACACAGGACAGAAACCCTTTGATTGTTCTATTTGTGGAAAACATTTTAGTGATAATTCCAGGCTGGTGACCCACCAGAGGACTCACACAGGAGAAAAACACTTTGAATGTCCTGATTGAGGGAGAAGTTTCAGTCAGAATTCCAGCCTAGTGAGACACATATATGGTGAGGACATATAGTAGTGATGGCTAACCTTTTTTGGATCGGGTGCTAAAAGCAGGAAGGAAATCGGGTTGAGCGTGCTCGGGTGTGCCCACACCCACAATTGTACGTGCGTGACCCCATCATGGATGTGTGTGCACCAGCAGTCCCCTCACTTTTGGCACGCTTTTTTTGCCCTCCCCAAGCTCCAGAGGCCTTCTAGGAGCCTGGGGAGGGCGAAAACAGCCTACACCATCCACCTGGAGGCTTCAGGAGCTTCCCTGCAGCCTCCAGAAAGTGAAAAATGACCCTATGGGGAACTCAGAAGTCAGGGAATGGTGACTGTGCTCCGTCCAACAAGGAATTGAGAGCATTATTGATACCCTTGAGAATGCAATAATGTCAGTGGTGGAAAAGATCCACAAATCTGTCTATTATGGCAAAAGCAAAGATTGTAGAATTATTCTCGAGAGCATCCACACTGGAGAAAAGCCATATCAGTGTTCCCAATGCAGCAAAAGCTTTAGTCAGAACTGCTTCCCAGTTATTCATGGAAAGGCTCACACCAGAGAAAACCCGTACCAATGTGGCAAATGTTATAGCAAGCAGGACAAGCTGATAATGCACCAGAGAATCCTCACAAGAGAGAAACGATATGAATGCCCAGATTGTAAGAAATATTTCAGTGGAAATTCCAGTTTGGCAATACACCCAAGGGTTCACACAGGAGAAAAGCCTTTTCAATGTCCTGACTTTGGGGAAAGGAATGGTATTTGGGAGTGGTTGGCACAGTAAGTCAATATTCTTTTTATGTATGAAGATTTTGTTCTAGGGTTGTTGTTTTTTAACGGGGGCAGAGGTTGGCAATGCCTGGGGAGGAAAAGCATGCTTCCACAAAGCAAGGGCTGGTTATGGGAACAGGGCGGCCTAAGCTCATTGGGCTGGAGATGTTAACCATGCTCAAAACATTGTCTGGGCTTCTCATACTTATTGCAGCAGCCACAATGTGAGGAGCTGCTCTTTCTTAGCAGCTGCGCCACTTTCTCCGGGGAAGCAGCCGCATCCTGAGCGCTTCCTTTCGCAGCCTCTTCATGGGTCACCCACTTGTGTTGTCCCCTGCCAATCACCATTCCCCTGCCCCACCCACCTCCAGGGCTTGCGTCAGGGTGGACAGGCCCATCATGCCAGTGGTGCCTAACATAGTGATTTTTTTGCAGGCTCTTGCAGCTGGGTCCCCAGTCACAGGGCTTCCCTTCATGCCGTTGCCATTGCCAAAGCAAGCCATTCTGCCTGGAACTCCGCCGACAAGTAATCAAAACTTGTCTCCTCCACCGGCACGCCTTCTTCCCCTCCCCCCGTTCTCAAAAAAGCTGCTTGTTGGGCCTGGGCACTCGATAGAACTGCTGGGTGGTCATTTTGAAAGGGACAAGAGCAGTTTATGTGATGGGCAAGCCACAGGATACAGTCTGAGCTTCCTCAGTCAGGGCACCTCCCTGGGAATTGCTGTCTGGCCTGGGTATTTGGAAAAACAGGACACAGTGGAAAGGGGAAGGGAACCGGAGGAGGGGCCTCACTCACAGGCCTTATGGCAGACAAATGCTGCAACGATCTGCCATAGTCTTTTCAGCTGAGTTGTCCTCGCCAAGCTCCCTGAGCCCTGCCCAAACTGATCCCCACACACTCCCCTTGCAGGCCAGACCGGCTTCGGGAAACACCCCAAAAGGGCTCCGATGCCACAGTCTCTTGCATGCTCCCCCACTACCTGCACATGTCAGTACACCCACCGCCAATATCATCCATGTGCCAGCTCGCCCTCCCCCACTCATCCTCCAGCCCATGCCCTTTGCCCTTTGCAAACATTCATTTATTTCGGTAATGCAACTTTAAAGGTAAAACTAATATATGAGTTAAGACTGGGAAAATATACTGGGCAGAGCCAGCCACACAAGGAGTGGCTGTAAATTGAGGGTCAGGGCTTAATCTTACCATTGTGCAGGTGCATACATCGTGCTGGCGGGCCATATCCAGCCCGCAAGCTGTAGTTTGAGGACTCCTGACATAAAGCTTCCCCTGATTGGTTTTTGTTCTGTGGCACTAAGGCCCAATATTCTCCCAACTCCATGAAGAGGGGGGCATGTCCCCTTAGTCAATTTTCTCACTGAAGCAGTAACAGAAAGAGATTTCCAAATCTCAACACCCGATTGTGATTCACAAATGATGGTGCCCAGTTACCCAGTGAAGAAGAATATGTTGCACTGGTTATCCACTGCATTAGTAGGACTCCCAGGGCTCCTTGTGCGCAACTTCAAAAATATTCATAGTCTGGCTTGTACACTGGTTAATCTAAATTTGGCCTCACAAATCCCGGTTACAATAAACTAAGGTAGCTTCAGGAAGCAATCCTTGGAAATGGGCAACCTTTGATTATCTACAAAGGCACAATCGTGGCTGTAAAGAATTTTGAGACATCTGCTTGCTTCAAACCTGATTGAAAGCTGCTAGAAAGTGACATCAGATATCTAAAAAGAATTGGCAAAGAAAATTGCACACTATACATTTTTTTTCCTACTTAACAGAACTTCTGACCTGGTTGCTAGACATTCATTCATGGGTTGAAAACTCTTCTTTTTGGCGCTATTGCCATAATCATAATGAGAATCCTCTGCTGCCTCCACCAGTGTACTTTCCCTTGTCCCAGTGGCCTGCAAAATCCCCTCCCATTTCAATAGACCCCAAGTAAGGATGCCAGGCAAATATCCCTCGTGATGTGAAAGGTGTACAGAAAGAACAGACCATTCTAATAGTGCGTAGGTTGGTCAATATATGTAAATACATATAGCTCAAAAGGGGGGAATTGTGGGAAGCCTCCACTCATCCAAGAATGAAATATTTTGGGGAATATTAAAAAGGTAGAAATGAGAAGCACGTTCTTAGAGGCAGAAAGCAGCCCCTGATCTTCCCTAATAGCCTACAGCAGATGCTCATTAAGAAATCCTGGGCCAGCTGATGCACAAAGAAAATACCCTCACCTCTAGGTGATGGGATTAAGGACAGGACATGACCTTAACCCAGGGGCTTGAAACTTTTTAAATGGGGCCAATTTATTGTCCCTCAGATTGTTGGGAGGGCTGGGCCAGCTGGGTGGGTGTGACTAGGTGGTCATGTGGCTAGATGGGCATGGCCAATTCAACAGTCCTTTGAACAATGCACAAAAATCAAAATTTTAATTTCTTTTGTTCCTAAGGGTGTTTTACTTGCTTTTGTTTGCATGTTGCTCTTTCTGTTGCCTGTTCTTTTTACTAGATCGTTTTCCCATTGTTCAGGAGTCTAGTGATCCACTTCAGGAAACTCAGCTTTGCAGCAATCCTTCTCAGCCCCAAAGAATTTACAATCAACAACTCTCTCTCTCCCCCCTCCCTTTCTGCCCCTCCCTCTATGTGTGTGTCCGTCTTTTCTCTCTCTTTTTCTCTCCCCTCTTCCTTTCTCTCTTCCTATCTCTCTCTTCCTCTCTTTCTTATTCTTACTTTTTAAGTTTCAATTTTTTTAATCAAAATATCAAATCAATGCTCAGTATGGAACCAGAGTGTCATACATTCTAATACAAATAAAACAAACCAAGTTAAACATAACCCTTGCGTTCAATGCGCCTATATATTTCTAATAATGCATACTTATATTAATTTATAGTCTCATTATTCAAATAGTCCACATTTTCTCTTGTTCTTCCTTTCATTTTGTTATAGACAAAATGACATAGACAAAACATAAAACATAAAGCCATCTTCAATTACATAAAGTGTGTTGATTAGTTACAAGGTTTTTGCGCATCCTTTCCATAGTCATCACAATTCATATGAAATCACATATTATCAAATCAAATATATTTGTATACATTATTATCATTGTACCTCATTTATTTGACTATCACTATTATTCCTTCATTTTAAATGTGATATTCTAGGTATTGGATTCATTTATATTATAACGATTCATTATGTCATTTTAAATCTATCCAATAATTTTATGTTATATTCTGTATAATTCCATTATTCTTGTATTTTTAACGTTCTCTAACATCTTTCATTTCCATGTTTTTTTAATCTAACTACTGCTAAAATAGATCCCGTATCTCATAAAATTGTTTATCTTCCTGTTCTCTAATTTCAAATGTCAATTTACTCATTTCAGCACATTCCATTATTTTGTGAATAATTTCCTCCTGCGTTTTTCTCATTTTTCCAATTTTTAGCAAATACAATTCTAGCTGCTGTTAACACATTTACAATCAAATGTTCATTTCTCTATTGTATGTTTCCGATATGATTGCCAATAAAAAGATCTCTGGTTTAAAGTCTATGTTTTTGGATCATTTTTTCCAACCAAGTGTGGATTTTAGTCCAATATCTTTTAGCTTCTATGCACGTCCACCACATATGGTAATATGAACCCGGTATCTGATGACATTTCCAACACTTTTCCGATTTATTCTTTTTTTTTTTATATTGAAAAAGTTTTATTGAGTTTACATTTTTTGTGGGGTAGGGTAAGGGTTACATAGAAATTTTGAGAGTGGTCACGTCAAAGTCGTCGGCTCCTCCGGAACCTCAAATTACATTATTAAAAAGAAAAAAAAAAGAAACATTTCACATAACACTACAAGCTGGGAGCAAGTACATATTCCTAAATTTTTCAGTTATATACTGTCAGTCAATTGCAAAAATCCAGATTACAAATATCATACAATATTACTCAAAAGAAAAACAAGGGCAAAGTTATTTTTTAGATCTAAGTCTCTTGGCAATTGTATCTTCCCCCTTCTCCCCCGGGCCCCCAGCGGGCGGGGCCATGGCTCCCCCTGCTCCCCCTGGATCTTCTCCCAGGACAGAGGAATGTTTTTTAAGAAAGGCTTCCGCCTCAGCAACTGTTTTAATCTTTACTCTACCTCCTTCCCAGAACACCAGCATCCCTTCGGGTATCACCCACTTGAACCAGATCCCATGATCAAACAATGTTTTAGACAAGAAGGAAAATTTCCTTCTGGCTTCTCTAATTTTTCTTGGAATCTGCTTCAAGATGGTAATCTCCTTTTGTTGGTAAATCATAGGACTCCCTCTTTGCACCTTCAAGATTTCCTCTCTGGTTGACCTTCTAACAAATTTTACATGTATCTCTCTGGGTACTTCATTCATCCTAGCATATGCAGAATTTATTCTGTAGACTAGGTCAAGGTCCCCTCTGATCTCATCTTTGGGTTTATGTAAATAGTCTGCAATAATTGTACTCATAAGATCAGGGAGACATTCACCATCCATCTCAGAAACATTCTGGAATCTCAAAAAATATGTCATCCTTTCCAAATCAATCCTAGTCACATGCGCATTTATTTCCACAACCTCATTAGAAACATTTTAATCTCTCCCTTAGCCCCCTCCAGCCCCCCTTTCAATTCTTCATTCTTCTGTGTATTCTCAAGCACTTGTTTTCGAGTGTCCAATAGTTCCTTTTTAAAGTTGACATTTTCTGCCCTCTGAGCCTTAATTTCTGATACCAAATTTTGTATAACAGTTTCAAGGACAGTCATTCTTTGTTCAAGGCTTGCGAGCGTTGCTTCTTGTGCCATGTTTAGCTGTTAATATCCATGCCAGTAAAATGGCGTTTTTAGGGTGGGGCTGGTAAGGCAGATCAGGAGTCCAAAGTCCTCAAAGTTGTACAGCTGCAAAATTCAGAAGCCAACAGAGAAACACTTTTCCAACTCCATAGGTATAATAACGAAGGCAATCCAGAAAGGAAAACACAAATCCAAAAAAAGAAGATTCTTCATCAATAATTAGAGGAAGTCCAAATCGCAAAGAGACACTGGTAATTTTCCATAGGACATAGTCAGTCGGGGACAAAGAGAAGCCATTTTCCGCCCAAACTCAGAGCCCGAGGGAGAAAGCGGTTAAAAAGCAAAAAAGAAACTGTTTCAGCCAGACCTCGAGACATAATTGCAAACAAGCCGCAAAGTACTTTCGCTTGTTAGAGACCATCCAGATTTAAAGTTTCCGATTCCTCGCAACGAGGCATTTCCGAGTGCCGCTTTTAGTCCAAGGGGGGGGTTTTGGAAACAAACACCCCCCTCCAGTCCCTTTCAGCCCGGCTGACAGTACACAAAAAGAAAAGTTTTAAACGCTCACTCTCCGCTCGCAGCTGAGGTCCCGAAAAGCCTCCCGACTCTTCCGATCTTCTCTCTTCATAGAATTAAATGGTGCCGCCAACCTTTGGCGAAGGGAAGACCCCCCGCAGCATGTCCTCTTCCACCTAAGCCGAGGAGCAGGGTCGCTCTCCCCGCTGCCGCGGGGGGGGGGGCTTCCCTGTCGAGCCGGCTTTACGGGAGAAGCCCCAAACAAGGGGCTTCTCGCCCCCGTGGGGGGGCAGGAAAAGGATCAAAGCGGCGAGCGAACCCTAAGTTCGCCCGTCGCTGCCGGAGCCGGAACCTTTTCCGATTTATTCTTGAACATTCTTGCTATTCTCGTCGGGGATAGGTGCCACCTGTAAAACATCCTATACAAATTTTCTTTATATGCTGTTGACATTGTCATTTTATAATTTTGAGACCGCAATTTCTGCTAATTCACTAAAACAATCCCATATCCAAAATCCCCCCCCAAAACAAACATAGATTCTTTAACTTGTTCTTCTTCTAACTTAAGCTCTAATAAGTATCCATGCAGTTTTTAAATCACCTTTTCATCAGTACCTATCAAAATTTTATCTAACTCAGTAATTTTATCATGGAAATCTTCCATTTTAAGATCTTTATCATATATTTGCACATATGAAAACCAGTTCATCTTTATACCTTGCTCTTCCAGTTCTTGCATAGATTTAAGTTAACCCTTTGCATTCAATATTTCACCACATCTAACTGTTTCTTCTTGTATATTATTGGATATGAATATGCTTCAATAGTTGATAACCAGACTTGAATTTTTAGATAATGCTGCCTTTTAATCTTCTCCCAATTTAATAGCAAAGCCTCAGGTATAAAATGTCTTCTAAAATACCCCTGCGTTTTTGTTCCCTTGCACCGAAAAAAAGTGTGTCATCCCTACAGTAAATCATGTCCTTCTACAGCAGCGTTTCTCAAATAGTGGGGCGCGCCCCCCCAGGGGGGCGCGAGGCTCCGTAAGGGGGGGCGCGTTTGATAGTCAGGAGCCGCACACCCGGAAAGACCGATACCACCGACTGAGAAAGGCGTTGGGGAGCCAAGGATATTTATTCTCCATGGTGCCGCCGTTGCCTTCTCCGCATGGCCCGAGCGCCTGTTCCTTACTGAGACGGTCTCAGCAGCTCCCAGCGCGCCGCCCGGCTCGCCCGCTCAGGGCTCTTGCCCGCTGCCCGCCTGGACGCGGCCAGTCGAAAGCCGGGAGGGAGGCGACCCCCTTCCACGGCGTGGAAAAGCGGCCTCCCTCCCGGCTTTCGACTGGCTGCGTTGGGAGCGCTGGGAGCTGCTGAGACCATCGCAGTAAGGAACAGGCGCTCGGGCCATACGGAGAAGGCAACGGCGGCACCATGGAGAATAAATATCCTTGGCTCGGAAGGAGGCGAGGGAAAGAAGGGAGGGGGCAGCCCCGGGGCTGGGGGGGGCGCTTTCCGGGGCTGGGGGGGCGCTTTCCGGGGCTGGGCGGGCGCGAAATGTTTTCTTCTTCCTAGGGGGGCCTGACAGAAAATAATTGAGAACCACTGTTCTACAGTCATAATCTAGAATTCGTTAATGTTCTCCATTCCTTAACCCACATCTAACTTGTTGCCTGATAATATAACTCCCAGTTAGGGAGACCAAATCCTTCTCTTATTCTAGTGTCTTGTAACAATTTTATTCTTGCTTTCTATCCCTGCCAAATATATTTCAACACTATTTTGTTTAAATCGTCAAAATAATCCTACCCTAATCTAATTGGAATTGTCTGGAACAAATATAAAATCCTGGGTAGTATATTCATCTTGATTGTTGATATTGTCCCGATTATTGATAGTTGTAAATTTTCCCATTTTCCGAAATCTGCCGCAATCTGTTTGAGGGTATGGTAATTGTTCTCTTTAAGTGTACTACATCTTGCTGTCAAATATATACCCAAACACTTAACCTTATTCGTGACTTGGATCTTCAAAGCGTCCGCCAATTCTTCCTTTTGTCTTAATGACGTTATTTGTCAAAATTTTTGTTTTGTCGTTCTTTATTTTCAAGCCTGCTACTTTTCCATATTCCTCTATTTTTTCAATCAATTTAGGTGCGGCTTCTAGTGGATCCTCTAAGATGAAGACCAGGTCATCTGCAAATGTCTGCAGCTTGTATTCTTCCTTTTTAATTTTCATTCCTTTTATGTCTTTTTCATCTCTAATGTTTCTATTTAGGACTTCTAATGTTAAGAAGAACAACAGAGGCGATAATGGACAACCTTGTCTTGTCCATTTATTTCAATAGAGTCTGTCAGTTCTCCATTTATCATTATCTTTGCTGTTTGTTTGTAGTATATAGTTTGTATGGCCTGGGTGAATTTCTTACTAAAGCCCATCCGTTCCAGCTGTAACAACATAAATCGCCAATTCACATTGTCAAAGGATTTCTGTGCATTTAAGAATATCAAAGCCATTTGTTTTTCAGCATGTGCCTCATAATATTTCAAAGTGTCCAGAATTATTCTCATGTTATCTTTGATTTGTCTCTTTGGTAGAAACCCATTTTGATCAGGGTGAATAAAATTGTTTAAATGTTTTTTGAGTAGTTCTGCCAATATTGAAGCAAATATTTTATAGTTTGAGTTTAGCAGAGAAATAGGTCTATAATTCTTAATTTGAAGAGAGTCGGACCCCTCTTTTAGCACAAGTGTAATATATGCTTCTGACCACGATTTGGGTATCCTCATCTTTGACATAAGCTCATTCATAACTTCTAGTAATGGAAGACACAACGATTCCTGCAAAGTCTTATAAAATTCCACTGGCAGCCCATCCAGACCTGGAGCCTTTCCATTGTTTTGTTTTTTAAGTGCTTCAGCTAACTCAAAATTTAGAGATACTCACCTTTCCAAGCAGCCTTTGAGCTCAATATTCAAAACCCCTTTAAAACCTTTGTTCCAAGTGAAGGAAAAAGTCCACCTGCCAAATCAATGGGTCTGTGCCAGCAAGGGAGGCTTACCCAGATCAGGTCCATTGGTCAGGTTAGTTTGGAGTCTCATCTGGGTTGCCAAATTGTTCGAAGAAATGTCCATCTGGGTTCAGTTGGACAGGACCACAAGGTTTGACGTCCTGGGCAAAATGAGCATGAAGGTGAGAGAAAGATTAATACCCTCTCTTGGCCCCTGCCTTAAAACTTCCTGTTTCTGTGTAAGAAATGTATTCTGATTGGTTGTCTTGAGTCCCAGGCTTGGTTGAGCCTTGCTGGTTGATACAATCTCCCCATGTTCTATGTGTTGAGTTCAGTTGCTAGATGGGTAGAGTGCTAATCCTATTATGTGCTGAGGGTGAAGATCTATTGTGTTGTAGATAAGGTGGATCATTCTTTCTGGGGCTGTTAACAAAGAGCATGTTTCTCCTTTTCTCATCCAGAGGCGTAGAATATTCTCCTCAAGAATTGGAAGATGGCTATCATGTCATCCCTAGTCCTTCCCTTCACTGGACTAGACACACCCAATTCGTGCTACCCTTGTTTATATTTTAAGTTCCAGGCCCCTAATCCTCTTTTTTGCTCTTTTTCTGCATTCTTTCTAGAGTCTCAACATCTTTTTTATGAAAAGTGACCAAACTCTCTGCAACTTTCTAAAAGTGGTACTAGTACTTCACTTGATCTTGATTCTATCTCTCTCTTAATGCAGCCTAGTAGTGTATGGGCTTTTTTGCTGCTGCAATACACAGCTGGCTCATATCTAAATGACTGTGCAGTAAGGCATCAAGGTTCCTTTCATAGTTACTGCTTGAGGCAGGTGCTACTTATTCTGCACCAGTACATTTGATATTTCTTGAATAACTGGAAAACGCTTTTTCCCTCTCCACTGCATTTTCATTTTGTTAGGCAGAGCGCAGTATTCAAATCTATCAAGATTCTCTATCATGAGCCTATCTTGTGAAGTGTTGACTATTCCTGCCATCTTGGTGTCATTTGCAAATTTGATGCATTCCCATAGTATTCCCTCATCTAGGGCATTTGCAAAAATATTAAAGAGTACTAAACAGAACGTTGAGGTACCCACTGCTTACTTCCCTCCATATAGATTTAGTCCCATTAAGGAATACCCTTTCAGTGTGGTTTGTCAGCCAGTTATGAATCCATGTGTGTGGATGGATGTACCTATCCCACATTTTTCTAATTTACCAAGAAGTAGGTTTTGGTCTACTTTGTCAACCTCCTTCGTGAAATCCAATTATACTATATATTTGATTGGTCTGCTAATTTCGCCACTTTGTGTAAGATTGAAATAACATGTTGACTTTTGGTTATATATTTGCTAGCTTTTAAGTGTTTGCAGATCTTTTCTTTCATTATCTTTTCCAAGATCTTCCCAGGTAGTGATGTCAGTCCAATTGGTTTTTAGTTTTATGGATCCATTTTTCTTTCTTTTTTTGAAGATAGGAAATACATCAGGTCTTTCCAGTCCACCTATAGTTTTTTGGTGCATGAAGATCTTTGAAAGATATGGCTCAATGATTCTTAGATCATGTCTGCTGTCTCCTTCAGAATTCTGGGATGTAATCAATGTGGTCCCAATGATTATAACCCATCTAGAATGGACACGTGTTCTTTTACCATTTTCTTGCCTGTTTTAATTTGTATTCCTAGTCTGCCTTTTACAGTTCTGTTTTTGATAGGTTTGGCTATTTTTTATTTTTGCCTGAAGATAGATGGAAATAATGAATTAAGTAGCTCTGCTGTGTCCCTACTGCCCATCACTTCCTTGCCACCATCCCCCAGTAGTGGACTGACTGTTTCCCTGCCTTTTTTTTCTTTTTTATACATGTTTTTAAATGATTTTCGATATTTTTTGCAAGTTTTAGTTCATTCTCACCATGAGCTTGATTTCATCTTTGCAGATTCGGGCTATATACTGCTATTCTGCCTTAGTTATGTGTCCCTCTTTCCATTTTTTATTCAGATCCTTTTTTCTTTCAGTTTATCAGAGAAATGTTTATCCAAACATGCTAGTTTCTTCTTGGATATCTTGTTTTCCCTTTTTAGTGATATTGTGTGGGACTGGGCTTATATGATCGTACTAGTCGGTTGGATACCCGTGCTTCGCTACCGAACTGGAAGAGCAGCAGGTAGCATTCTTCACCATCAAGCTCCATTATCCTGTAGCTGTAAAAGGCAGCAGCAAACACAGTCTTCTTGAGAGGAACTTTGGTGTTTGGTTCACACTGAGGTATATTGATGTAATAGCCAGTACAGGAGAGCTTCATAGGCACGGTGCATCTCACTGATTCATAACAACCTGTTTTCTCTACTGTGGAGAACAATATCTCTCTTCTGAAAATCCTGGCCGAAAATGAGAACAGCCACTTTTGTAGTCGTGGGGGCATTGAAATGACCTCGGTGCTCTCCAGATGGCTTCCTACCAACATTAATCACCTCTTGGAAGTCCTTCTGGCCCTTAGAAACAAAATCAACAGCACTCTTAAGTTCCAGGATATACTTGTTGTGTTCTCACAGCAACTTCTGCAGTTGGATAACCAGTTGTGGATTAACGCCTGGGGACTTCCACAACGGATGTCTCTCTCATTGTCATAATCACCAACAAAGTACATCTGGGGAAATGAAGGTTGCTTTGAGGCCCCGCCATGATAATCCCTATTCTGTGGTAGACCTGCCCCTGAACTTCGAATGTTGGCATAAAATTTCCCTCTCTTACTCCAAAAGAACTCATATGGAAGCATCCATTGTACTTCCAGACAGCAGACAGAAAGTGCTTTGCCATTGGATGCTGGTGGGTGAGAAGGCTGTGTAAGGGTTCAGGGTATGGCTGAAGGGGAGAGGCGTGCACCATCACTGCAGCACATTCAGGGACTCTCATCCTGCCTTTTTGAAGCATAGCACAGCTGCTTGCGCACGGCAGCAAATCAACATGGCTTGTGGCTTGGCTGTGACTGTTGTGAACATGCATGGACAGTGGGTGGAGTCGCGGGAAGGTTTAATCGCTGGAGGGGAGCGCTGGACTTCAGCCTTGACTTCATCTCACTACATCTTATCCCTGGGTGTTTGTCGGAATGTGCTGGAGCGTGGAAGATAAAACACACTGAAAATTGTGTTGTTTATTTCTGATTCACCGAACAGGAACCTGACATAGAGCACGGCACCAGGCACAGGGTAACTGGGGTTTGAGATCAACAACCTTGTCCCTGGAGTAATCGATCTGAAGTTCATATTTAAAACCAGAGAAATACTTATTAGTCCAAGGCACTGATCTCATTTGTGACTGATTAACATAGGGGTTACTAGATATATACTTTTAACAGCCTTTCTACTGATTTGGGGATGAGTTTGACGATACTTGTGTGCAGGTTCCCTTACTTGTGTTTTCCTAATCGCATCTGTAAATCATTTTCTGCATTTTTGCCTCTTTTCCCTTTAACTGGTATTACACTAGAAGGAACGGATTCGTCTGAACTGAGGAGTAAAATAACGGGGGCGGGAAATCTACCTCTACCAGCATCCCTTGATATTGATCTGGCTAGCATCCTGTCAGTGTGTGAGAGAGTTGAGAGGTTTTTGGAAACTCAAACAGTATTTGCTGTGTGAGCATGAAGGAGAAAGGAAGGAGCCTCTATGTGGCTTACCTCAACTGTTAATAAAGCTGATTGCTGCTCTGAAACTGAAAGTGAAACTCTTCTTTTGAGATAGGGAGGGAGAGTAGAACTCGTTAGCATGAGAGCGTGTGAATAATAATATAGGAAATACTAATACTCTGATAGCCATTTTGAAAAATCCTTTCTGAGTGAGCACCTAGAAACCAAGAGGAACTTATATGGAAAATGTGAGGTTATAAGGCTTTATGGTTCTTGAGATTTTGTGATGATGCATGCGTAGTATTTCGCTTTTATATATATAGATTTTCCAGTATTTCCCATACTCCTTACCTTATTCTTTATGTTTACATTATATTGAATTCCAGTAAGACGTGGTCACTCACCCAAGGTAAGTGTGTGTGTTCAGAGGTGTTTGGAACAGTATTTGCTTTGTGAGCAAGAAGGAGAAAGGAAGGAACGTGGATGTGGCTTAGCTCAAGTGTTAGTAAACCTGCTTGCTGCTGTGAAAGTGAAAGTGAAACTCCTCTTTGAGGTAGGGAGGGGGAGTAGAACTTCTTAGCATCAGAGTTTGGAACTGATTTCTTTTCAGGTGGGGAGGGAGAGTAGAAATTCTTAACATCAGAGTTTGGAACTGATTTCTTTTCAGGTGGGGAGGGAGAGTAGAACTTCTTAGCATCAGAGGGCTAGTTTGGAAGTGAAACAGTAGGCTGTGTGAGCAAGGAGACAGGAAGAAGCCTGGCTGTTGGTTAGCTCAACTGTTCTGGAGGTGCTTCCTTCTGTGAAAGTAAAAGTGAAACTGAATCTCCTCTCTGCATCTGTTTTGCTTTTGAAACAGATTTTTTTTCTGATTGGGAGAGGGAGTAGAACTCGTTAGCATGAGAGTGTGTTAATGATAATAAAGGAAATACTCTTTTTTTAAAGATAATTTTTAATTGATTTTACATAAACACAATTAATACAGAATTAACAAGAAAAAACACCAAAAGGCCATCTTGCATTACAAATTACAAATTTTAAAGTGTATATCAGTTATTCACAGGTTTCTGTATGTTTCATCAGTAATTATCACTTATTTTTCATATCAAATTATTACAATTCTTATATCTCAACCTTAATCTTACTAATTATTTTAGAATCCCTTTATGTGTAATGTATGACTATCTAATGGCATTCTATTTATAAAACAAACAGCAAGAAAACAAAAGAAATGTAAAAAGGAAAAATTATCACCCTAAATTGTGTGTTTTAAAAGACGTATTCATAAATTCTGTGCGTTTCTAAAATGATTATTATTCATGAGTAATCTCATTTTATAAGTTTTAAATCTAAAAATTTGTCATGTAGCTTAATACCAATATCCCAAAATTCTCATCTAGTGATTCAATTTCAATCTATTTCTTCTTTAAGAGTGTCTTTATGATCTGACCACCTATTAGCATCCTTTTTTCATTCCCCAACTTACCTATGTAAATTCGATAACAATATGATACAATCTTATGTTTTATGGATAGGTATTAACTAATTAATAATTCTTCTATAACATTCTATAACCATCTAGCTAGTTATTTAATTATTAATAAATAACTAGCTAGATGGTCGCCACGATGTCGCCACGATGTAGAAAAGACGTGGAGACTCTGGAAAGAGTGCAGAGAAGAGCAACCAAGATGATTAGGGAACTGGAGACTAAAACATATGAAGAACGGCTGCAGGAGCTGGGTATGTCTAGTTTGATGAAGAGAAGGACCAGGGGAGACATGATAGCAGTGTTCCGATATCTCAGAGGGTGCCACAAAGAAGAGGGAGCCAAACTATTCTGCAAGGCACCTGGGGGTAGGACAAGAAGCAATGGGTGGAAACTAATCAAGGAGAGAAGCAACTTAGAACTAAGGAGAAATTTCCTGACAGTTAGAACAATTAACCTCTGGAACAGCTTGCCTCCAGAAGTTGTGAATGCCCCAACCCTGGAAGCCTTTAAAAAGATGTTGGATACCCATTTGTCTGAAATAGTATAAGGTTCCTGCCCATGCAGGGGGTTGGACTAGAAGACCTACAAGGTCCCTTCCAACTCTGCTATTGTATTGTATTAATAGTCTAAATATAAGAATTTCAACCAGTATTAACTATCATTTTTCCGTTGCTTATAATGTAACTCATAATTTCTGTTCTTGTGATTTTTCAATAATATCTAATATCGTCTCAAATTTATATCCAATCTCATATTCATAACTTTTCACCAGTATGTAAGTAAATATATATCATTAACTATAACATTTATTATAGGTTAGTCTTTATTGTAAATATCTATAATTGTTAATAACTATTAATTAACTAATAATCCTTTGATGATATTTGAAATACAATCCAGCTAGTTGCTAATCATCAAAGAATAACAATTTTCCTTATCAGCCAGTGTCTTTCCAGTAGCAAATTAAATTTGCCTCTTTTGTTATTTGTGGTCTCCATCTCTTCTTACTTCCCTTCCCAGGTCTTTCTTCAACTTCTTTTTGCACTTTTTAATCCAATTTAACTATCCAATAGTAATGCTGTGCAGCTCCTATCCTTGCGTATTGCTTATTTTTAAATGTCCGGGGTATTCCTGGAGAAATTTCTCCTCTTCTTTCTTTTCACGGGACCTAGCTATCTGCGAGATCGTATCCTGCCCCATACACCCCTTCGACCGATTCGCTCGCACAGAGAGGGACTTCTCCGTGTGCCGTCCACTAGGCAATGCCAGCGGGCGACTCCCAAGGGAAGGGCCTTCTCTGTTGCAAGCCCTATCCTATGGAACGACCTACCCCTCCGACCTCAGAACAACTCCGGACCTCCGCTCCTTCCGCCGAAAGCTCAAAACATATTTCTTCCAACAGGCCGGCCTGGCCTAATCTATCTTTCACACCTCCAGTCTGTACATTTAAATTTTAATTGGGTTTTTAGGGGATTTAGGGTTTTAGGTTTTTTAGGTTTTAGTGCAGGGTTATTGTAATATAATTTAATTTTAGATATTTATATTGTTGTATGTTTTTATGTTTTATATTCCCTATGCACCGCCCCGAGTCCCTTCGGGGAGAGGGAGCGGTATACAAATAAACATTCAATTCAATTCAATTCCCTTTTCTTCTTGATGGCCAAGCTGGAATCCAGTTTTCTCATATTTTTTGGAGGGTTTTCCCTTTTCAATATTTTCCCCAACACTTAATCGATTAATATTATCTTCATTTTCTTCACTTAAAATAAGTTCCTCATTGTCTTGATCATTTTCCTCTTTCTCTTTGATTTCTTTAATTTCTGAAATCTTTGATTGATCTTTGCTTGTTTCAGTAGATAAGATTCTGTCCAATGTGTCATTAATTCTTTTATTACTTTGTTTTAGTAAATTCAAGATTTCAGCCAGAAGTTTTTGGTTTTCTATAGTATCCACTTCTATGTATGTATCAATAATGACAAATCCATAAGGTTGTAAAAGCCTCTTTGGTCGTTGGCTTATTCTTTCTTTAGCGATTCAAAGAACATAGCTGTTAAGTATCCACCAATGCCCTCTAGAGATGTTACAATGTAACAAGTAGCCTAACGATGTTACACTTTAACTTCCCTTTCTTTGTTCTCAAACGGAAGAACAGAAACAGAAAAAAAACAAAAGTATACTCCTTAGTTTAATTCACGAATGCACAATAAAACTTCAAAAATAATTATTAAAATTATTAATATTAATAATATTAAATTATTATTAAAGGTTCAATATTTGAGTAGAAAAATTTTTTTAAAGGAGAAAATAGAAGAGCCAGAAATAGTCCAATCACTTTCTGCGCAGACAAAAATAGCTTCGCTCTTGCGCTTTAATCCGTCATTTCGGAGAATTCTATAAAGGGTAAAAACCTGTCAATTCAATTAATTCCGCTGCTTATTTCAAAATTCAAGCCTTTAATAAAAAGAAAGGTTTTTTTAGCAAAATGTTTCAAAAAAAAGATAGAATACTTTCCCGGTGTTACACTTTCTCTTTCAAACGGTTCCTTCCATTCCGAAGCTTTCCCGTCGCCTTGTCTGCCCACAGGATGTGTGTGTGTGTGCCTATTTGTTGCCCTTCAGAAGCTTTCCCTCATGTCAAACAGGGGTTTTTGCGATACTCCTGTGATCAGCGAGGCTTGCTTCCTAATCTTCGTCCCTCCAGGACGGTTTAGGGTCCTATTGAACCAAGGGGGCGACAGAAGGTCAACTGGGGTCTCTGCAGCATAGAGACCTCCAGTTGTGTCGGCACGGCATAGCTCCGCCCTCTCCTGTAATATAGGAAATACTCTGAGAGCCATTTTGAAAAATCTTTTCTTAGTGAGCATCTTGAATCCAAGACGAACATATGTGGAAAATTTAATTTTTTTAGGCTTTATGGTTCTGGAGATTATGTGATTATACATGGGTGGTATTTCGCTTTTATATACTGTATATAGATTTTCCAGTATTTCACACACTCCTTACCTTGTTTTCTCATTAGGATTTTTATCCATGAAATATTGCTTTGGCTCTGAATTTGTTAAAATCAGCTCTTATAAAGTTTAGGACACTGGTTGGGTTGGGTTGGATTATATTCTATTGCTTGTATTCACATTATATTGAATTCCAGTAAGATGTGGTCACTCACCCAAGGTTCCAGCAACTTCAACTCCTTTCGCTTCTCTATTAGTAAGAATTAGGTCAAGTATAGTTTTTCCTCTAGTTCCCTCCTCTACCTTTTAGATGACAAAGTTGCCAGCTAAGTTGGTTATGAATCTATTCAATCTCGGGTTCTGCCAAGAGTTGCACATTTTTGGCCATTGGGGGCGAACAACTGGCCCCCGTGGAGAGGGTGCGCAACTTGGGTATCCTCCTGGATTCCCGGCTGTCCATGGAGGACTATGTGATGGTCGTGGCCAGGAGGGCATTGATATGCCAGCTGCGCCCCTTACTGGACCAGGTGGCCCTTCGCACAGTCACTCAAGCACTCATGACATCCCAGCTGGACTACTGTAACGCTCTCTACATGGGGCTCCCCTTGAGGTGCACTCGAAGGCTACAGTTGGTTCAGAATGTGGCCGCACGGGTTATTATGGGTGCCTCAAGGCAAGCCCACATAACACCTCTCCTGCGCGAGCTGCACTGGCTACCTGTGGCCTTTCGAGTGCACTTCAAGGTGTTGACGATAATCTTTAAATTGCTCCATGGCTTTGGGCCTAGCTATATACGAGACCCCCTTCTGCCCCATACATCCCTTCGTCCGATCCGCTCCCACAGAGAGGGTCTTCTCTGGGTACTGTCGGCCGGGCAATGCCGGTTGGTGACGCCCAAGGGAAGGGCCTTCTCTGTGGCGGGCCCAGCCCTCTGGAACGACCTACCCCCCGACCTACGCACAACCTCGGACCTCCGCCTCTTCTGCCAGCGTCTTAAAACATATTTATTCCAACTAGCCGGCCTAGCATAGCCCCCCGTTTCTGACTTTTATCTATAAATTTTAATTCTCAGGGTTTTAAATGGGTTTTTTAGCACGGGATTTAATTTAATTGTTTTTAATAATGTATTTTCTCATTTTGTTATGATTTTTTAATGATGCCTGTGCGCTGCCCTGGGTCCTAACAAGGATTAGGGCGGGGTATAAATTTGAAAATAAAATTTTAAAAAATGATGGCGATAGCATCCCACACTCATCATCCCCGTTTGTGACTTTCCCAGCTATCTTCTGACAAGCAAAATCAGTGGATATACTGGCAGGAAATTGCAAGTCTTGGTCATATGAAATTGCCTTTACCAACCCACAGTAATTAGCTTAACAACTACAGAGGAACAGATGTAAGTTGGCACTGTCATGTGACACAATGCTTAATTATCGAGCTGCTTAGTGACGCAAATATCAATTCCAATTGTGGTAGGTTAACTGAGGACTACTTGAACAAAGATGTCACCAGAGGGGTTGTAGACAGTATTTTCAGCCCTTATTTGCAGATGAGGACTTCCATGAGCAAAAGTGGTGTATACTTTTCTGTTTTTAACACATCTCTAACCATTTTACAGCAAACTAAAGTTACAATTTTCTTTGCCTCTTACAGATGAACAGGATGCCAATAAGAGCACTCTGGACAACTGTAAATAACACTCAATGTTGAAAAGGGAAGAAAAGCAAGCAGGAAATCAAAGTTTTTTCCATTTCCTGCAGAAAAACCATACAAATCTGCTTCTCCTCGAGCAGCTGTTTGACAAAAGAGAGAAAATTAAGAAATATAAAGAGATTATGCAGAACTCAAAGATAAATTAAATGAAAGGGGAAGGGGGATTATTTATAATTCAGCAAAAGAAGGAAATATATGGAAATCTGTTGGGAGGAAAAGATCAATAGTAAAGCCACGTAGAAGAGACAGTAATCCAGGCCTCTCCCTGTAATGAAGAAGATGGTTTGAATAAAAGCACCATTTAAAAAGGCGTTGTCCATATTTTTGGTCTCCTCAAGAATATCAGCTGTGGAAAAGCTCCATAGGTTTGCACAGATTGCAAATCACAAATGATTGGGAGAGAAATGAGAAAATCCATACAAATTACTTGAAAGTGGCAAAAACTATGGTCACAGCATCTCCCTTGTGTTTCATGGAAGCACCTCTACACAAGAAGGAAGCCACAAAAGTGCTCCCAATGTGGTAAATGCTTAAGTGATCATGTCATCATGGTGCTACATCAGATAACTCACAGGAGGGAGAAAATGTGTGACTGTGCAGATTATCTGAAAGTTTCATTAGAAATTCCCAGGTCTTCAGACACTGAAGGACGCATACACAGGAATAAAACCATTTCAACATCCTTTCTGTGGGAAAAGTTTCAGTGAGAATTTCATCCTGATAAAGCACCCGAAGACCCCCAGAAAAGTGAAATCCTTTGAATGTCCAGATTGTGGGGAAATATTTAATCACAATTTCAGTCTGGTGATGCATCAGGTGATTGACTCCAAGGAGAAACTGTATGAGTGTCTAGATTGTGAGAAAAGCTTCTGTAGAAATTTCCATCTCAAGAGACACCAGAGAACTCACACAGAAGCAAAACCCTTTCAATGGCCTGATTATGGAAAGTCACAATTCTGGTGATACACCAGAAATCTCACATAGGAGAGAAATGCTTTGAACGTCCAGATTGTTGGAAAACTTTTAGTTATGATTCCAATTTGTGAAACACCAGAGAAACTATAAAGGAGAAAAAACCATTTAATGTCCTGAGTGTGGGAGAAGTTTCAATCGTAATTGTCACCTGATAATACATCAGAGGATGGGGAAACCTTATAAGTGTGGAGATTGTGGGAAAAGTTTCATTAGAAACTCCCACCTGCTGAGACACAACATCACACACACAGGAGAGAAACCCTTTGAATGTCCTGACTGTGGGAAAGGTTTCACTCACAATTCCCACCTGATGGTACACCAGAGGACTCATACAGGAGAGAAACCCTTTGAATGTCCTGTTTGTGGGAAAAGCTTTAATCAGAATTCCAATCTGGTGAAACACCAGAGGACTCACACAGGAGAGAAACCTTTTGAATGTCCTATCTGTGGGAAAAGCTTTAGTGATAATTACAACCAGGTGAAACACCATCGGACTCACACAGGAGAGAAGCCCTTTGAATGTGCTATCTGTGGGAAAAGCTTTAGCGATAATTTAGGCCTGGTGAGACACAATAGGATTCACACAGGAGAGAAGCCCTTTGAATGTCCTATCTGTGGGAAAAGCTTTAGCGATAATTTAGGCCTGGTGAGACACAATAGGATTCACACAGGAGAGAAACCCTTTGAATGTCCTATCTGTGGGAAAAGCTTTCATCAGAATTCTAATCTGGTGGCACACCAGAGGACTCACACAGGAGAGAAACCCTTTGAATGTCCTATCTGTGGGAAAAGCTTTCGTCAGAATTCCAATCTGGTGGCACACCAGAGGACTCACACAGGAGAGAAACCCTTTGAATGTCCTATCTGTGGGAAAAGTTTTAGTAATAATTCCAATCTGGTGAAACACCAGAGGACTCACACAGGAGAGAAACCCTTTGAATGTCTTATCTGTGGAAAAAGCTTTAATGATAATTCCAATCTGGTGACACACCAGAAGACTCACACAGGAGAGAAACCCTTTGAATGTCCTGATTGTGGAAAAAGTTTTAGTTTGCGTTCCAGCCTGGTGAGGCACCAGAGGATTCACAGTTGAGAGAAATTCTTTGAATGCCCTACTTGTGGGGAAAGTTTCAGTCATAATTCCCATCTAATGATACACCAGAGGACTCACACCATGGAGAAATTTTAGAAATGCCCACTTATTAATCATCCCTTATTGCACACAAGGTAACCCATATGAGGAAAAGTAGATGATTTTAGAGAATGCTTGAATTTCATTTGTGTTCTCCCTTTGAAAGTGTAGGTGAGAAACTGATTGTTTGAATTTTGGCCTGATTCATTCCTTCACTCCCCCCCTTACACCTGACTCCCACCCCACCCGACTTTACACCTGAGTCCTCATCTTTTGAAGATCTCTCAACTTCATGTTGGGGGGAGAAGAAGGACATATATCACTGGGCCACATGAGTTTGTCCTGGAAGCAACCACCATTTTCAATCGGCACTGGATTCATCCCTGATGTGAACTGTGGTAATGGCGCAATGTGACACATCGTGTCCTGGTGCAAGCAGCAGCATACCATATACATGTCTCACAAGCAGCTTGTTGGCCCTGGGCACCCCATAGAAGCGCTTGGCCATTTCAAAAGGGGCAGGAATGGTTTATGTGGCGGGCAAACCGTGGTTTACAGTCTGAGCCTCCTCAGTTGGGGCACCTCCCTAGGAATTGCTGCCCGGCCTGGGTGTTTGGAAAAACAGGACACTGGAAAGGGGAAGGGAAGAGGAGGAGGGGCCTCACCACAGGCCTTACCCAGAGGACAGCCAGCACATAAAATCTGCAAGGCTCTGCTATAATTATTTCGGGTGAGTCATCCCTGCCAAGCTCTTGCCCAAACTGGCCCAGAAGCAGCATGTCTCCTTGCACTTGTCCTTAGCCGCCTCCCACCTGGGCACCAGCTTTTTGATGTAAGCAGAGGCTGATGGTTGGAGCAAGAAGAACCATTGGGTTCAGCTCCTGCAGCTGCGAGTGCCAAGGCATAGCTACAATTTGAAGAAAAGGCTGCAAGATTGTGGCAGAAATAGCCGGAGCAACACCCGGCAGCTTGCATGAGAAGATGCAAGCAAGGCTGTGCCTGCTCTCACTGTTAATTGAGTGCACCACCCCAATTGGATTAAGGCGCAAATTGGCACAGTGGGCTCAGTTAGCGGCAAGAGCAGCGTCTGCCTCACTCACACTTTCTCATCCAAGCGGCTGCATGTTGCTCCAGTTCTATCTGTCACAACCACTCAACATTTCTTCTAGATATGCGTTGGCACTTGCAGCTGAGGGAGCCCAGCACTGCAGTTCCCCTTGCTCCAAGCAGCAGCCTTTGCTTGCATCAAAAAGCTGGTATCCTAGCTGGAGGAAGCTAAGGGTGGGATCAAGGTGATATGCGGCTTCCTTTCCAGTCCCGCTCTGTGGCACTAAGGCCCAAATAGTCTTATCTCGTTGCCAAATCCCTGGGGAGGAGGCATACCCCTTCAGTCAATTTCCTCACTGAAGAGAGAGCAGAAAAGAGATTTCCAAACTCCACATCCTGACTGTGACTCACACAGGGGTAGGTTGCTTCCGGTTCGGGCAAAACAATAGTGATAATTGGGTATAGGTCACTGAACAGGTAGTGATGGCCAGTTGGCCACGCCCCCAAACCATCCAGTTTTAACACTCACCCTGCCTTGCTGTCATGTGTATCCACAGAACTGCCTTCTCCTGCCTACACACAGGTAAGGATTGGTTCTACCCTGCCGCCCCTCTGCAGTGTCTCCCGAAGCTACTAGCATTGCAGCCGTCCCTCCTCCTCGCAGCTTGGAGCTCCAGGGGGTGGCAAGGGTGAGCTCCGCACTTTTTCCACTGGTGGGAAAAAATGCTGAGGAGGATACTCCCTCACCTTTCCCCAGCTCCACATGGCGGCGGGGATGGGGAGTTACAAGCATTGTGGGAACATGACCTTTCTCTGATATGAGGAAGGAACATTCTGAGGGGCCGCTTGTTAGGCAACCTGTGAATCGTGCAGGCTGGCGGAAGTCATCTGAAACACGCAAGATTGCGGTAACAATTCTGAGAAATGGCTTAACCACCAACAGCGGAATTCCGATAGATAACGTGTTTTGTACATATGCTAATGTGCTGGTCAGGCAATTTTGTGCGGGCTAAACTTGTATGAAATTTGACAATAAACGAGGGTGCTGGAAATGATTCTGGGCTCTCATCCCGAGTAAGACCCTGTGTCCAACTCTTTATCATGAGAGACTGCCACAAGTGGTGACCCCGACATGATAGGTGTTGCCTATACATTATCTAGCCCACCCTACTTATTGTCTGGAATAGACTTCGTGCACGTAGTATCGTTGCTGGTCAAAGATACTCCCTCGTAAGTATGGGGTTAAGGTTGTCTAAGCAGCAAGAGAAGCATATAAATGAACTGGGACGGCTGGCTAGACATAATTCTTTCATCTTTAAATCTAAAGGCAGCGAGAAAGGAAAAATAACAGGAAAGTCAATTAGAACCTTAATGCAGGAAATTTGGTGTCAATGTCCTTGGTATCCGGAAAGGGGGACTTTAAATCTTCATACATGGAGACGTATTGGCCAAGTACTCCATGATGAACCTAGGGTGGAGGCTCCGATATTAACAACATGGAAGGTGATTTTTTCAGCTTTAGAGGCTCACGAATAACCTTTGATTAAGTCTTTAATGGACCCTCCGCCATATCAAAAGGATGCAGTAAAATTGGCTAGACCTCTGCCTGAGGAGACAATTAGCAGACCAAGCGCTCCTCCAACACAAATTAAAAAACAAATAGCTCCTGCAAAAAGGGGAGTTATTCAAGAGACCCTTGAATTAGCATACCAACAAGGGAATTTGCAACCTGAAGAATTAGGGGATTTGCAATGCTTTCCTGTTGCATATGAACAAGTTTATGGAGGTGTGGAAGCTAGATAGGAACCAATACCTTTAAACATTTTAAGAGAAATTAAAAAATCTGTTAAAGAATTTGGATTGAAAACACCATATACTATGGGATTGGTAAATAACATTGGCAAAGCGCATCGGATGGCACCACAAGATTCGAAAGACCTGATGCGGATGATTTTAACTGGAGCACAATACGTGGTATGGGATTCTGTATATCAGAGGGAGGCCCATACCTGGGGTCTTGCTTCCAATGGTATCTATACTCCAGAACAACTTTACGGCACTGGATCATTTAGTACCATTGAAGCACAAATTCAAATCCAGCCACAAACGTATCCAGTTATCATTGCTGCCATCATGGCAGCTTTCAATCAAGTCGAAAAGGCTGGGAAACCACTTAAATCTTTTTCACAAATTCATCAAGGACACACAGAACCCTATCAAGAATTTATTGATAGGCTTCATATAGCATTAGAAAAACAAATTGCTAATGCCGATGCTGCTAATGAATTGATGTTAAAATTAGCAGTAGAAAATGCAGATTGTAAAAAGATATTGGAACTTATGGTAGCTCGAGGACCGATAACTTTAGCAGAAATGATTAGAGCTTGTGCTATGGTGGGAGGTCATCTATTTAACATGGAAACCTTGGCAGCAGCGTTGACTAAAGGAAATAAGCCTATGGGAAATTGTTTTAATTGTGGGAAACCGGGACATTTTAAAGCACAATGTCATGCTCCTGGGGGGGGGGGGGTGCAAATAAATCTGCAACTTTGCCTGGTGGGGCGAAGCCCAAAACAGTCTGCCCAAAATGTAAAAAGGGATTTCACTGGGCAAATCAATGTAGATCTAAGCCCGGAAACTGAATGAGGAGTTTACAGCTAGCCCCTCTCCCAAGGCTGTTCCACTTTCCGCATGTCAACCTGCTACTAAAGGAAGTGCAGGTATTGATTTAACTTTAATTGAAGATTTGGATATTAATTTTCCTCAAGCTATTCAAATTGCTGATTCACAAATTAAAGGTCCTTTACCTGATGGTACTGTGGGTCTTATTTTATCCCGTTCTTCCTCTGCAAAAAAGGGAATTTTTGTAGTTCCTGGGGTTATTGATTATGATTATTTGGGAATTTTGAAAGTTCAATTTTATACCATGATCCCTCTTAAATTGAAAAAGGGGGCTTCCATTGCACAATTGGTTGTGTTACCATATTGTTCAGTAGGACAGGAGTCTTCTCGTAATCGTACGGGGGGATTCGGTTCTACGAACAGAGCCAATTCATCTTTTGACATAGCCCCAGAACTTTTGCCATTAACAAAAAATATGACATTACAAAGACCACAACATACATTTTTTGTTAATGGTCGTTTGTTTTCTGGTGTTTTAGATACTGGAGCTGACGTGTCAGTTATTTGTGAAGATGACTGGCCCAAAGATTGGCCAGTCGACACCTCTCCAGCTGTTAGAGGCGTAGGAGGCTGGCAACAGCCACACGTAAGCAAAAATTGGCTTATTGTTCAAAGTAAACCGGAAGGACCAAAAGCTTCCATTAAACCAGTTATCTTGCCTCTTCATTTAAATTTATGGGGACGAGATTTAATGCAGCAATTTGAAGCTAAATTGATTATTAATGATTAACTATGCCTTTACCTTTAAAACTTGAATTGTTGTCTAAAGAACCAGTATGGATAGATCAATGGCCTCTTCAAAAGGAAAAACTTGAAGCTTTGCATGTATTAGTCCAAGAACAATTGCAGGCTAAACAAATAGAAGCAACAACTAGTCCTTATAATACGCCTGTTTTTGTTATTAAGAAAAAATCTGGTAAATGGAGATTTTTGCATGACCTTAGAGCAGTTAACGCTGTAATTCAACCTATGGGGGCATTACAGTGTGGTATGCCCAATCCAAATTTAATCCCACGGGATTGGGACATTAATATTATTGATTTAAAAGATTGTTTTTTCACAATACCCCTATGTAAAGAGGATAAAAAATTATTTGCCTTTACGATTCCACAACTTAATATGCAGCAACCAACTAAACGATATCAGTGGACTGTTTTGCCCCAAGGGATGTTAAATAGCCCTACCATGTGTCAATATTATGTTGATGCGGCATTACAACCATTTAGAGATCTATTTCCAAATTGGCTAATTTATCATTATATGGATGATATTTTGATTGCAGCTCCAGGACCAAAAGGAACTGTGAAACATCATAGAGATAAATTACAAAAAATATTGCATAAGGCGGGTTTAATTATTGCACCTGACAAAATTCAAACATCCGAACCATTTTTGTTTTTAGGAAACAAGTTACTTGCTTCTTATGCACATCCTGACATTGCAAAAATTGTTTTACCAGAACCATTAACTTTAGTGGCGTTGCAGCAATTATTGGGAACTATAAATTGGGTACGGTCTTATTTGGGATTGACTACAGCGCAATTAACACCTTTATTTGAGTCTTTAAAAGGTGGACCAACCTTCAGATATCAGATATCAGAGGTTTATCTCAGGAACAACATTTTGCAATTGACACTGTGAACCAAGCATTGGCCACTCGATGGGTGGACCGCTGTCAAGAAAATGCACCTATTCAGTTTAGTTTATTTGATACTCCATTATTGCCAACCTTAGCAATAATACAAATTATTCCTAACGTTTTAATACTTGAATGGATTCATTTAGGTCATACTCCAAAAAAGACCATTAATACAAAAATGTCATTAATAACCAATATTTTTGCTAAAGGGAGACAAAGAGCAAAAGCTTTAATTGGATTAGAACCAGATGTAATCTATATTCCATGGGCTTTAAGCACATGGGAGTTAATGTATCAAAACAATGAGGTATTACAAGCAGTGTTAGGAGATTGGACAGGGAAAATATCCTGTCATCCTCCTGCTGATCCAAGATTTCAACTAATAAAAAATGTACCTATTACTTGGACCACTTGCTTGAGTCCAGTCCCATTAAAAGATTGTGTTACAGTCTTTGCAGATGGAGGAAAACAATATGGACCCTGTGTTTGGAAAAAGGGGTCTCAATGGGTGACTAAAGTCACCCCTCCTCAGACGTCTGCACAACGAGCCGAATTAGCCGCTTCTATTTTGGCTTTACAGCATTTTAAAAATGATTCTATTAATTTAATTGTGGATAGTTTATATGTGAATCAAGTAATATGTAATATTGAATGCTCATATTTGTGTCCCTCAACAGATAATGTTTTATTAGGTTTATTTGTCACTTTACAACATTTATTACAGGAACGGAGTTGTTCTTTATTTGTGGCACATGTTCGTAGCCACCAACCTTTCCCTGGAATGTTACAGGAAGGTAATAATAAGGCTGATGCAGTTGCGCGAGCTGCTAAAGCTTTGGCTTTGTCTCCTGTCACTCCATGGGAAAGTCACTCCTATTATCATCAAAATAAGAAATCTCTCGTTAAAGAATTTGGTATTACCAGTGCGGAGGCTACTGCAATTATTCAGCAATGCCCTACTTGCATTCAGCAAGCACATGCCATTCCTCAAGGAGTGAACCCTAGAGAGACTCAGAGTTGTCAACTTTGGCAAATGGCTGTCACTCAATACACTCCATTCGCTCCTTGGAAATATTTGCATGTATCTATTGATTTATTATTGATTTTTTTTATTATTTATTTTTATATTTATTGGTTTATTATGGCCACTCCTCAGAGAGGGGAGACAACTAAGCATGTTATTAATCACTGTATTCGGACTTTGAGTATTTTGGGTAAACCTATTGAATTAAAGACTGATAATGGTTCTGCTTATACAAGTAAATATTTTGCAGAATTTTGTAACCAATGGACTATTGTTCATAAATTTGGCATTCCTTATAATTCCACAGGTCAAGCTATAGTGGAGCATGCCAATGCAACCTTAAAAACTGCATTGGCTACACAAAAAACAAAAACGGGGGGAAAATACCCTGGTTTACCTGGAATACAAAATACTCTTTTTTATATTGAAAAAGTTTTATTGGTTTTACAATTTTTTCTATAGGGTAGGGTAAGGGATACAAAGAAATTTTGAGAGTATTCACGTCAAAGTCGTCGGCCCTTCCGGGGCCTCAAAATACATCAATAACAATAAAAGAAAAAATTATTATCTTAACACTACAAAGTGAAAGCAAGTACATATACCTAAGTTCTCAGTTCTATACTGTCAGACATTTACAAAAAATCCAAATACAAATATTATGCAAAATTAATCAGAGAAAATCAAGGCAAAGTTTTTTTTTTTTATCTAAGTCTCTTGGCAATTGTATCTTCTTTTTCTCCTCCCAGGCCCCCAGTGGGCGGGGCCGTGGCCCCCTCCGTCCCCCCTGAGTCCTCCCCCAGGATAGAGGAATGTTTTTTAAGAAAGGCTTCCGCCTCAGCAACTGTTTTAATCCTCACTCTTCCTCCTTCCCAGAACACCAGCATCCCTTCAGGTGTCACCCATTTGAACCAAATCCCATGATCAAACAATGTTTTAGACAAGAAGGAAAATTTCCTTCTTGCATCTCTATTCTTTCTAGGGATCTGCTTCAAGATGGCAACCGTTTTTTGTTGGTAAATTAACGGACTCCCTCTCTGCACTTTCAGGATTTCCTCTCTGGTTGACCTTCTAACAAATTTCACATGTATCTCTCTAGGCACTTCATTTATCCTGGCATATGCTGAATTTATTCTATAAGCTAGGTCAATGTCCCCCCTGATCTCATCCTTAGGTTTTTGTAAATAGTCTGCTATAATCGTGCTCATAAGATCATGGAGGCATTCACCAGGTTGCTCAAAAACATTCTGAAATCTCAAAAAATATGTCATTCTTTCCATATCAATCCTAGACACATGCCCATTTATTTCCACAACCTCATTAGTAACATTTTTAATCTCTCCCTTAGCCCCCACCAGCCCCCCTTCCAGTTCTTCATTCTTCTGTGTATTTTCCAGCACCTGCTTCCGTGTATCCAATAGCCCCTTCTTGAAGTTGATATTTTCTGCCCTCTGGGCTTTAATCTCTTGTACCAAAGTTTGTATAACAGTTTCAAGAGAAGCCATCCTTTGTTCTAAGCTTGCCAGTGCTGTTTCTTGTGCCATGATTAATTGTTAAAGTCAGTGCCACTAAAATGGCGTTTTTGGGGTGGGGCTGTTGAGGCAAACCAGGAGCCAAAAGTTCAGTTCAGAGTTGTAAAGTTGTGAAATTCAGGAACCAAGAGACAGACAGTTTTCCAAATCAATAAGTATAATAACGAAGATACTCCAGAGAAGAAATCACAAATCCAAAGAAAAAAAAATTCTTCCTTAATATCCAGAGGGAGTCCAAGTTGCAAAGAGACACTGGAAATTTTCCATAAGTAAAATAGTCAGTCAGGAACAAAGAGAGGCCATCTTCCACTGCCCAAACTCAGAGCCCAGAGGAGAGAGTGGTAAAAGAAATTGTTTCAGCCAGACCTAGAGACATTGTTGCAAACAACCACAGACAACTTTCCCTTGCTGCAAACAGTCAGGATTAGAGATTTCCGCTTTCTCTCCACGAGAAGCCATTTCCAAGTGCCGCTTAAGTCCGAGGGGGGGGGGTTGAAAACAAACTCCCCCCTCACAGTCCTTTCAACCTGGCTGACAGCAGAAAAAAAAGTTTTTTAAAAACTCACTCTCCCCTCGCAGCTGAAGCCTCGGGAAGCCTTCCGACTGAGCCGATTAACCCTCTTCATTGTTATGAATGGCGCCGTCTTCCTTAGGCGAAGGGAGAACCCCCCGCAGCATGTTCTCCCTCACCTAAGCCGCGCCGGGGGCCACTTCCTCCACCGCCGTGGGGGGGGGGCGCCCCCCGACGAGCCGGCTTTACGGGAGACCCTCAAACAAGAGGGGTCTCGCCCCTGTGGGGGGGCAGAAAGAGAAACAAAGCGGCGAGCGAGCGCTAGGCTCGCCCGTCGCCGCAGGAGCCGTGGAGCGTGGAGCGTGCCAATGAAACCTTAAAAACTGCATTGGCTACACAAAAAAACAAAAACGGGGGGAAAATACCCTGGTTTACCTGGAATACAAAATACTCTTCACCTTACTCTTTATACTTTAAATTTTTTAAACTTAACTGGACAGCCATCTCTAACGGCTGCAAGCAGGCACTTTTTTGCTTCTCCAATTGCAGGAACAAAAAGACCATTGGTGTATTTCAAGAGATTACCAAATCCTGAGTGGAAGGGACCTGCATCCTTAATCACTTGGGAGAAAGGATACGCTGCAGTTGAATATCAGGATGAAACTATCTGGGTACCTTCTAGGTTGGTTCGTCCTTACCATGCAGTGGACACTGAACCCGAGTAATGGACAACTGATTGCACCTGCAGTAGACTTGGGGGATGATCTTTGGCAGAACAACAATTATATTAAAGACGTTACAAAAACTGCAAGATTGCTTAATGTCACAAACTGTTGGATCTGTATGCATATGCCTGGAGAAGCAAGAGGAGGACTCATATTGCATGGCGTGCCATTCAATAAAACAGGATTTATGTCACCACCAGGAACAGGCCAGCCCCTCTATACTATACCAAAAGTGAAGATAGATCTTCGAGGAAGAGCTACCCTATGTTTGTCATCAGCAGGCTATAATAGTAACTCAGCAATTGATTTAGGGACATGGGAGAGATGTAACCGTACACGTGTTTGGTCTGGTTTTAGCGGCGAATGTTCTGAGAATTGGAAGCCTAAGCTAACAAGAATTAATGACACCCTTTATAGTAATGAAAAAATGACCACATAGGAATATGGGGTATGTAATGATATAGAAGCAATGGTTACCATGGCAAACTCTACAAGTAAGCCATATTCTTTGCCAACATCACATTGGTTTTTATGTGGCAAATATGCTTATAGGCAGATACCAGCTAATTGGAAAGGTACATGTACATTTGGAGTAGTTATTCCAACAATATATCAGACAGAAAAATTGCCTAAAACATGACTTAGGAATAGGAGAGAAATAACATCGGATTTGACTCTAGGAGGCAGTGATTGGACTCAACTAGGGAGAGCGGTTTTATCACCATTAGGAGTTGCTATGAATTATAGAGACATTCATATTTTGAATAATTGGACAGTGGCCATGTTTAATGAGACTATAAAAACCATAAAATGATTAATATAGAACTGTCTGAAGTAAGAGAAGTCGCTTTACAAAATCGATATGCTTTGGACATTATTTTCGCTGCTAAGGGTGGTGTTTGTGCATTAATTCACTCTCATTGTTGTATGTATATTCATAATTATCAACCTAACATAACCATGGAACCACATGGAAGAAATGGTAGCTAACAACCCATTACAAGCAGGAGAAGGACAAGACTTCTGGTCTTTACTTACGTCCTGGTTACCAAATGGAGCCTGGTTAAGAGGACTTATAATTACTGTCATTGCCATTGTTGCTTTGTTTTTGTGCTTTTGTTGCTGTATTCAATGTCTCTCTGAAGTATTGCAAATGTGTAAACAACTTGTGCCAACAGGTCAATCAGACATCTTGTTGACTGAAAAAAATCATACGTGGCATAAGGGTAAAAAAACAAAAACAGGGGAGATGTGGGAACATGACCTTTCTCTGATATGAGGAAGGAACATTCTGAGGGGCCGCTTGTTAGGCAACCTGTGAATCGTGCAGGCTGGTGGAAGTCAGCTGAAACACGCAAGATTGCGGTAACAATTCTGAGAAATGGCTTAACCACAAACAGCAAAATTCCGATAGATAACGTGTTTTGTACATATGCTAATGTGCTGGTCAGGCGATTTTGTGTGGGCTGAACTTGTATGAAATTTGACAATAATGAGGGTGCTGGAAATGATTCTGGGCTCTCATCCCGAGTAAGACCCTGTGTCTGACTCTTTATCATGAGAGACCGCCACAAAGCATGCTCTCAAGAAGTTTTCCTTTACTGTGCAAGGGCCAGGAACTGCTCCAAGGCTGCAGGCTCTGAGGCTGCAGGTGCCCATGGAGGGGGGGGGGGGGAATGCTTCCCGACTGCCCCCTCCCAAAGCAACCTTGGAGGTTTTCAAGCTTGTCTGGAGAGGCAGCTTTTTTATAGAAAACCCTGAAAAAGCCACAAGATCTGGAGCTGCCAGTCTCTGATAAGATCCCCATTGCAAGCGACTCTCAACTGTTGTGTGCAGGGAAAAACCTTGCACAGTAGCGAAAAATTTCAGAAATTTTCCTACCTTTTCCTGTGGGCGTTGGCTTGGTGGGGTAGCTTATGTGACTGAGTGGGCATAAATGCCATCAAATTGGCCATGCCTACTCAGTCACATGCCCCCCCCCCCCAACGCCCACAGAACTGGTAGTGAAAATTTTTGAAACCACAAAATGAGACTCACAAATGATGTTGCCCAGTAAAGCAGAATATCCCTCTCTCCTCCCTGTTCTTCTCTCTCCCCCCTATCTTCCTCTTTCTCTCTCCCTCTTTCTGTCTCTGTCTCTCCCCCCCACTCTCTCTTCCAAGTTTTTTAATTTTTTTTAATCAAAACATAAAATCAATGTGGGAATAGTGTGCCACCTGAGTGTCATACATTCTAATGCAAATAAAGGTAATCAAGTTACTCATAACCCTTGCATTCAATCTGCTCATGTATTTCTAATAATAATGCATACTTATACGAGCTATGGAATATTGAGAGGCAAAAACTATATCACGGTAGGTAGGTAGGTTGTCTGGGGGACATTTACCCTGTAAAATTAAAGCATGTTGCCCAGGAAATGCTCTGTATGCCTTCTTAAATTCCTGAATGAAATGTAAATCAATAAAAGTTTGGAGATATTTTATTCCAGATTGCTCCATACAACAGATGCCAGAACCAAAAGCCATTGTCCTCACCACCCATACCTTATTAAATCTGCATAAAAATCACATTGCAGGGTGTCTTTCTAAAAAAAAGGCTAGCCTGGTGATCAGTTAGCCATGTGGTTTAATGAGCTATTCTATTATTGATTTTCTTTTTTTTAAAACAATTTTTTTATGGGGGGGGAAACATTTCTTCTACCATATATAGGCAATCATACCATGTTTCTTAGGCTCCATTTTCTAGGCAAAGCTGCACATGTTTCTCTCTCTGGCCTAATGGGAGACTTCAGTGCAAGCAAATTTACAGAATTTACACCTGGCATTTAGCAGATATAAAATTTCCTCCTCCAAGAACGATGCACTTAGATGCAGCCCTGGCCAGCAGGAGTGAAGCTGGTTCCCCTGGGGTGTCTGGCCTGATGCTGCTGCCATGTCTTAAAATCCAGGAAACCACAGCAATTCAGTCATAAAGTGTTGGGATATTAGAGAGGTTTTGATCTCCACTGAGAATCACCCCTAAGAAAGCTGGTTGTGTAATTCTGTAAAACCTTCATGAATTTTTAGGGCTAATAGCTAAACTTCACAAGGTTAAGTAACATCACACTTCACTATTTCACTAGGCTCAGTTGCTAGAAGTCAAAAACGAATTGATAGAATTTAATCAGTTTAAAACATGTTGCAAACGCCTTAGGTAGAAACTGGAGAACGATTGTTTTTTCTGCCTCCTGTCTGGAGATGGTGCTCAAAAAGGCAACCCCTGTGCCTAGAAAAAAGGTAATACCTGTGGTTGAGCTGAAAGGGGTTAAAACCATCGAGTATTTTGTTGCTAGAAAGGTTGGAAAGCGACGGGAAGAGTAGAAGAAAGTCCAGTTGCTTTTGAAAAAAATAACTTGTGGTTGACCTGAAAGGGGTTAAAACCATCGAGTATTTTGTTGCTAGAAAGGTTGGAAAGCGGCGGGAAGAGTAGAAGAAAGTCCAGTTGCCTTTTGAAAAAAATAACCGTTGGGACAGCTGAACTTCCTGTTCCGGATGTCTCATGGGAGGAGAGTGGTGTGCAGAGCGGTTTCTGTGCTCTTCCCGTGGTCGAAGCAGCAGCTAGAAGGTGAGTGGAGGGCAGGTGGGAGGAGAATCCTGGAAGCAGAGGAGCAACTGGGCTGAAGCATCTCAGCTGCTGTTGCAGGTTCCTTCCCTCCCCGAATTTAAGCCCACTGGTGCTGCACGCTGTGAAACTGGTGGCTGCAACTTTCCTTCTGGTGGGAAGATGGAAAAAGTCTCCTTCGAATGAAGGTGGATTCTTTGGGAATGGCTTCCCTCCAGAGGTTGTGGCTGCTCCCATCACTGGAGGGTTTGTGGCAGAGCTGGGAGGGACCTTGCAGGTCTCCTATTCCAACACCCTGATCAAGCAGGCGACCCAATCTCCTTTCAGACCAATGGCTCTCCTGTCTCTAATTAAAAGCCACCAGGGATGGAGCTCCCACAACCTCAGAAGGGAAACCCTTCCACTGGTTCTCTGTTCTCAGTGTCAGGAAATCTCTCCTTAGTTCTAGGCTGCTTCTCTTCTTGATTAGTTTCCATCCAATTCCCTGTCCTGCCTTCAGGGGCTTTGGAGAATAGGTTGACCTCCCTCCCTCTTTTGTGACAAACCCTCCAGTATTGGGAGATGGCTATCATGTCACCCCTAGTCCTTCCCTTCACTGGACTAGACCTACCAAATTCCTGCAACCCTTCTTTATATTTAGCCTCCAGGCCCATAATCCTTTTTTGCTCTTTTTCTGCATTCTTTCTAGAGTCTCAACATCTTTTTTATGATATGGTGACCAAACTGTGTGCAATTATCTAAGTCTGGTCTTACTCTTTATAAAGTGGAACTAGTACTTCACATGATCTTGAATCTCTCTCTCTCTTAATGCAGCCTAGTACCATGTGGGCTTTTTTGCTGCTGCGATACACAGATGGCTCATATCTAAATGACTGTGCAGTAGGGCCTCAAGGTTCCTCTCATACTTACTGCTTGAGGCAGGTGCTTCCTATTCTGTACCAGTACATTTGGTTTTTCTTGCATAAGTGTAAAACCTTTATTTTCTCCATCGAATTTCGTTTTGTTACGTAGTGTTCAAATCAACTAAGATTCTTGAGTCTATCTTCTGAGGTGTTGACTATTCCTGCCAACATGGTGTCATTTGCAAATTTGATGTGTTCCCATTCAATTCCCTCCTCTAAGGCATTTACGAAAATATTTAATGTCTTCGTAAAAAAGGTACTAAAACAGAACATTGGGATACACTGCTTACCTCCCTCCATATAGATTTTGTCCCATTAAGGAATACACTTTAAGAGTCGTTTGTCAGCCATTTATGAATCCATTTGTGTGGATGGATTCAGTTTATTAAATAAATCTTTATGCAACTATGCTTGTTTCTTCTTGGATATCTTGTTTTCCCTTTTTAGTGATATTGTGTGGGACTGGGCTTCTATGATCATACTAGTCGTTTGGATACCCTTTCTTCACTACGGAACTGGAACAGCAGTAGGTAGCATTCTTCACCATCACGCTCCATTATCCTGTAGCCGTAAAAGGCAGCCGAAGACACGGTCTTCTTGAGGGGAACTTTGGTGTTTGGTTCACACTGAGGTATACTGATGTAATAGCCATCTTCTCCACGACAGAACATCAGAGGGTACTGGAGAGCTTCATAGTGACGGTGCATCTCACTGATTCATAACAACTTGTTTTCTCTGCTGTGGAGAACAATATCTCTCTTCTCAAAATCCTGGCCGAAAATGAGAACAGCCACTTTTGTAGCCGTGGGGGCATTGAAATGACCTCGGTGCTCTCCAGAAGGCTTCCTATCAGCATTAATCACCTCTTGGAAGTCCTTGTGGCCCTTCGGAACAGAATCAACAGCACTCTTAAGTTCCAGGATATACTTGTTGTTTTCTCGCAGCAAGTTCTGCAGTTGGCCCAACAGTTGTGGATTAACGCCTGGGTAGATTCCACAATGGATGTCTCTCTCATTGTCATCATCACCAACAAAGTATATCTGGGGAAATGAAGGTTGTTCCTGATACTCCCTATCCTGTGGTAGATCTGCCCCTGAACTTCGAATGTTGACATAAAATTTCCTTCCTTCACCTCTCTGACTCCAAAAGAAGTCATTTGGAAGCATCTGTTGTACTTTCAGACAGCAGACAGAAAGTGCTCTGCCATTGGATGCTGGTGAATGAGAAGGCTGTGTAAGGGTTCAGGGTATGGGTGAAGGGGCAGACGGTGCACCATCACCCTAACACATCCCAGGACTCTCATCCTGCCATTCTGAAGCACAGCACGGCTGCCTGCGCAAGGCAACAAATCAACATGGCTTGTGGCTTGGCTGGGACTGTTGTGAGCATTCATGGGCGGTGGGTAGATTCACAGGAAGGTTTAAATGATGGAGGGGAGCGCTGGGCTTCAGTCTTGACTTCATCTCACTATATCTTATCCTTGGGTGATTGTCGGATCGTGCTGGAGCATGGAAGATAAAATAATACACACTGAGAACTGTGTAATTTGTTTATTTCTGATTCATTGAAGAGGAACCTGACATAGAGCACGACACCAGGCACAGGGTAACTGGGGTCCAAGATCAACAACCTTGTCCCTGGAGTAATCAATCTGAGGTTTATATTTAAAACCAGAGAAATACTTATTAGTCCAAGGCATTGATGTCATTTGTGACTGATAAACATAGGGGTTACTAGATGTATACTTTTTACAGCCTTTCTACTGACTTGGGGATGAGTTTGACGATACTTGTGTGCAGGTTCCCTTACTTGTGTTTTCCTAATCGCATCTGTAAATCTTTTTCTGCATTTTTGCCTCTTTTCCCTTTAACTGGTATTACACTAGAAGGAACGGATTCATCTGAGTTAAATAGGGGGGGGGGCGGGAAATCTGCCTTTGCCTACCAGCATCCATTGATATTCATCTGGCTAGCATCCTGTCAGTGTGTGAGAGAGCTGAGAGGTGTTTGGAAGCTCAAACAGTATTTGCTGTGTGAGCAAGAAGGAGAAAGGAAGGAGCCTCGATGTGGCTTACCTCAACTGTTAATAAAGCTGCTTGCTGCTCTGAAACTGAAACTCTTCTTTTGAGATAGGGAGGGGGAGTAGAACTTCTTAGCATCAGAGTTTGGAACTGATTTCTTTTCAGGTGGGGAGGGAGAGTAGAACTCCTTAGCATCATAGGGCTAGTTTCAAAGTGAAACAGTGTTTGTTGTGTGAGCAAGGAGACAGGAAGGAGCCTGGCTGTTGGTTAGCTCAACTGTTCTGGAGCTGCTTCCTTCTGTGAAAGTAAAACTGAAACTGAATCTCCTCTTTATTTTATTTTTATTTTATTCGATTTGTAAACCGCACCAATCTCCGTCGAGACGGACTCTGGGCGGTACACAGGACATTCAAATCTACAATAATAAATAACAAATATACAAAAGTTAAAAAGAAATTAAATAATTTAATTATTTAATTATCTCCTCTGCTTGTGTTTTGCTTTTGGAACAGATTTCCTTTCTGATTAGGAGAAGGAGTAGAACTCGTTAGCATGAGAGCATGTGAATAATAATATAGGAAATACAATACTTTGACAGCCATTTTGGAAAATCTTTTTTTTTTTAAAGTAAAAGTTTTATTGGTTTTACAATTTTTTAAGGGTAAGGGTATATAGGGTACAATAGAGACATTTTAGAGCTTTCATGTCGGAAATAGTGGTCTTTTCTGAGGTTTCATATAAAAACATTTCAATATAAGGTGGAAGGGTATACATACATATTATATCAGGAATTCATGCATTCAATCATTTGTTTTTGTTAACATCCATTAAGGAATTACAATATGTAAAAGAAAAAATCATTTTAGTTATCAGAGTTTCTTTACTTTAGATTTTTCTTCTTTCCCGCCAGCGGGCGGAGCCACGGTCCCTCCTGCTTCCATATCTTCATCCTCCAGGGTTGGGGAGTATTTTGTTTTTAAAAAGAAAAAAGGCTTTCGCTTCTCTTTATTATTTTAAATCTTGCTCTACCCCCCACCCGGAGCACCAGCATTCCTTCAAATATTATCCATCTGAGACAGATCCCTTTTTTTTTTCTACAATTTTTTAAAAAGAAGAAATACTTCTAAAATTTTCTTTTCTAGGACCTATTTCAAAATGGTCATTTTTTTCTTGCTAATACATCAGATGCCCTTCTCCTTGCGCTTCCAGTATCCCGTCCCTTGCTGACCTTCTCACATCTTTAATATCTATCTTTCTGGTTATATCATTCCTCCTGGCATATACTAAAATTATATATTCTTTACTTTTTTTGGTGCATTCTGCTGAAATTGTATTTATTAAATCTTTTTAAATTTTTTGAAGCATTTTGCAATCTTGAAAAGTAAAAAAAAATTCAAACTCAATTCTAGACATATAACCAGCCTTATCTATAAAATTCTTTTTGAGAATTCTTTATCCCTTCCCCCATTTCGACCATTCCACCCTCCAACCCATCAATTTTTTATTTATTATGAATTTTTAAATCTTATTGTTAAAGATGGCGTCTGGTGAGTGGACAGTCCCGTGAGGTCCCGGTAAAGGCAAAGTCTATGTCAAAATTCAAGATGATGTTGTATAAAATCCAGAGGAGCAGTTTTGGACTCCAATCCACCAAAGAAAGAAAGGCACACAATGGGAGAAACACTGGGAGTCACTTGAGTTGGCTGTATATAAGGAAAGGAACTTTAATCTTGTAGAGTTGAAGGAATGTTCCGATCTGAAAGGTTTTCTGCTGGAAGCAAGGAAGCGCCATTTTTCCGCCACTTTGGCAGTCATGAAGACTTAGTAAAAACTCCATTTCCCCTCTAGCAAGTCCCAGATATAAAGTCTCAAAAAGCAATTCCTTGTATGGTAATAGTAAACTTTCATTTTCAATTGGTTAAAAATCGGAAGTAACTTTCTCCTTCTCCCCGAGCCCGGGAAGCATTATAAAGCGCCCCTTATTTCCGAGGAGGGGTTTTTATAAACTTCCCCCTCTATTCTTCTCTTTAGAAAAAGTTGAAGGCATCAAAATCACACCACTCAGCAGCAACAGAGCCTCAGAGCTTCCTCCAGCTCTGGCTTTCAGCCCACTTCTTCAATAGTTGCTGTTCCGATGCTCCTTCGGCAAGAGGGACTCTTCCCTCCTGCATTCTGCTCTCCAGCTCCTGGGACAAGGCGGGAACGACCTCACCGCGAGACATCTTTATGGTGGGGGCTCTTTTACAGAAGCCCCTGTGACCCCGAAGGGGCCACTGGAGAAGGCAAGCGGCAGACGTGTCTGGGACACATCCGTTGCCTCTGGAAGCAATCTCTCGGAAAATCTTTTCTTAGTGAACATCTTGAAGCCAAGAAAAACATAAGTGGAAAATTTGAGGTTTTTAGGCTTTATGGTTCTGGAGATTTTGTGATGATGCATGGGTGGTATTTTGCTTTTATATACTGTATATAGATTTTCCAGTATTTCCCACACTCCTTACCTTGTTTTGTCCTTAGGATTTTTATCCATGAAATTTTGCTTAGGCTCTGAATTTGTTAAAATCAGCTCTTCTAAAGTTTGGGACACTTGTTGCATTATATTCTATTGGTTGTGTTTGCATTATATTAAATTCCAGTAAGATGTGGTCACTCACTCAAGGTTCCGACAACTTCAATTCCTTCTGTTGTTCTCTATTAGTAAGAATTAGGTCGAGTATAGTTTTTCCTCTAGTTCCTTTCACTACATTTGGGATGCCAATATTGTCAGCTAAATTGGTTACGAATCTATTCAATCTTCTACTTGCTGTAGACTTTATCTCCCAGTTGATATCAGGGTATTTAAAGTCTCCCATTACATCTTGAAGTTCCCTCGTGATATAGTTTGTAATCTACACATATTAAAAATGACTGATGAATAAAATTTACAAGTTTTTTTACTTCCACATTTTGCCAATAAGTATGGTATTTCCTGTCCCAGCCATGTATTAACCAGGTTCAATTGTGCTTAATCCAGCAGTTTCTAAAAAAATATTTATTGGCATCTTTGGTTCACAGGTAGTCCTCACTTAACACTTCTTCCCTAAGCCTTCAAATTACTATAGCACACTAAAAGCAGACGTAATTTTGGTAGTCCTAGCACTTATCCCATGACTGCACTTCAGCAATGAATGTGGCTTGGAAGGTGCAGGAAAAGGAGCTGCACCAATTTAGGTTCTGCCAAGAGTTGCACATTTATGATGGCGATGGCATCCCACACTCATCAGCCCCATTTGTGACCTTCCCAGCTAGCTTCTGACAAGCAAAATCAGTGGATATACTGGCAGGAAATTGCAAGTCTTGGTCGTATGAAATTGCTTTTACCAACCCACAGTAATTAGCTTAACAGCTACAGAGGAACAGATGTAAGTTGGCACTGTCATGTGACATCATGCCTAATGATTGAGCTGCTTAGTGATGCAAATATCAATTCCAATTGTGGTAGGTTAAGTTAGGACTACTTGAACAAGGATTTCACCAGAGGGGTTGTAGACAGTATTTCCAGCCCTTATTTGAAGCTGAGGATGCCAGTGAGCAAAAGTGGTGTATGCTTTACTTCTTTTTTCACCTCATCTCTAAGCATTTTATAAACAAT
Organism: Rhabdophis nuchalis; assembly: GCA_039707465.1. Lineage (NCBI taxonomy): Eukaryota > Metazoa > Chordata > Lepidosauria > Squamata > Natricidae > Rhabdophis > Rhabdophis nuchalis. The sequence continues at coordinate 28,060,510 of CM077646.1, read as the reverse complement.
TAAAATTACACTTTTCTTTGCATCTTACAGATGAGCAGGATGGCAATGAGAGTACTCTGGACAACTGTAAATAACAATCAGTATTGAAAAGGGAAGAAAATCAAGCCAGAAATCAAAATATTTTCTATTTCCAGCAGGAAACCATACAAATCTGCTTCTCCTCCAGCAGCTGTTTGACAAAAGAGAGAAAATTTATAAGGAATAAGCAGATTATGCAGAAGTCAAGGATAAATTAAATGAAAGGGGAAGGGATATTATTTATAATTCAGCAAGAGGGAAATATATGGAAATCTGATGGAAGTAAAAAATCAATAATAAAGCCACGTAGAAGAGACAGTAAAACAGACCACTCCCTGTGAGGAAGAAGACTGCTTGAATGAAAGCACCACTAAAGAAGGCATTGTCCATATTTTTGACCACCTCAAGAATATCAGTTGTGGAAAAGCTCCATAGATTTGCCTATTGTGGGAAAAGCACAGATTGTAAATCACAGCCGATTATGTTCTAGAGGAGCCAGAAAGGAGAAAATCCATACTACTTACTTGAAAGTGGCAAAAACTATGGTCACCACAGTTCCCCTGTGGTTCATGGAAGCACCTCCACACAAGAGGCAAGCCACAAAAGTGCTCCGAATGTGGTAAATGCTTTAGTGAACATGGCAACATCGTGTTACATCAGATAACTAAAAGGAGGGAGAAAATGTGTGACTGTGGACATTGTGTGAAACTTTCATTAGAAATTCCCAGGTCATGAGACACTAAAGGATGTACATAAAGGAATAAAACCATTTGAACATCCTTTCAGTGGGAAAAGTTTCATTGAGAATTCCACCCTAGTGAAGGACCTGAGAATTCCTACAAAAGTGACAATCTTTGAATGCCCTAATTGTGGAAAAAAATTTAGTCACCACTTCAGTCTGGTGATGCATCAGTAGATTGACTCCAAGGAGAAACTGTATGAGTGTCTAGATTGTGGGGAAAACGCCATTAGAAACTTCCATCTCAATAGACACCAGAGAGCTCACACAGAAAAAATGTCCTGATTATGGGAAAGTCACAATTGTGGTGATACACCAGAAGACTCACATAGGAGAGAAATGCTTTGAATGTCTTGATTGTTGGAAAACTTTCAGTTATGATTCCAATTTGTGAAACACCAGAGAAACCATAAAGGAGAAAAACCCATTCAATGTCCTGACTGTGGGAGAAACTCCAATTATAACTCCCACCTGATAAAACATCAGAGGATTCACTCCATGGAGAAACCTTATAAGTGTGGAGATTGTGGGAAAAGTTTCATTAGAAATTTCCACCTTTTGAGACATAAGACCATGCATACAGGAGAGAAACCCTTTGAATGTCCTGACTGTGGGAAAAGCTTTACTGATAATTCCAGCCTGATGAAACACCAGAAGACTCACACAAGAGAGAAACCCTTTGAATGTCCTATCTGTGGGAAAAGCTTTAGTTATAACTCCAGTCTGGTGAAACACCAGAGGACTCACACAGGAGAGAAACCCTTTGAATGTCCTGACTGTGGGAAATGTTTTAGTCAGAGTGCCATCCTGGTGACACACCAGAGGACTCACACAGGAGAGAAACCTTTTGAATGTCCCATCTGTGGGAAAAACTTTAGTGATAATTCTAATCTGGTGAAACACAAGAGGACTCACACAGGAGAGAAACCCTTTGAATGTCCTATCTGTGGGAAAGGTTTTAGTGATAATTCCAGTCTGGTGACACACCAGCGGACTCACACAGGAGACAAACCCTTTGATTGTCCTGATTGTGGGAGAGGTTTCAGTCAGAGTTCCAGCCTGCTGAAACACCAGATGACTCACACAGGAGAGAAACCCTTTGAATGTCCTGATTGTTGGAAATGTTTTAGTCGGAGTTCCAGCCTGGAGAGACACCAGAGGACTCACACAGGAGAGAAACCCTTTGAATGTCCTATTTGTGGGAAAAGCTTTAGTGATAATTCTAATCTGGCGAAACACAAGAGGACTCACACAGGACTGAAACCCTTTGAATGTCCTATTTGTGGGGGGAAATTTAGCGATAATTCCAGGCTGGTAACCCACCAGAGGACTCACACAGGACAGAAACACTTTGAATGTCATATCTGTGGGAAAAGCTTTAGTTATAATTCCAGTCTGGTGACTCACCAGATGACTCACACAGGAGAGAAACCCTTTGAATGTCCTGATTGTGGGAGAGGTTTCAGTCAGAGTTCCAGCCTGCTGAAACACCAGATGACTCACACAGGAGAGAAACCCTTTGAATGTCCTGATTGTGGGAAATGTTTTAGTCGGAGTTCCAGCCTGGAGAGACACCAGAGGTCCCACACAGGAGAGAAACCCTTTGAATGTCCTATTTGTGGGAAAAGCTTTAGTGATAATTCTAATCTGGCGAAACACAAGAGGACTCACACGGGACTGAAACCCTTTGAATGTCCTATTTGTGGAAAACATTTTAGTGATAATTCCAGGCTGGTAACCCACCAGAGGACTCACACAGGAGAGAAACCCTTTGAATGTCCTATCTGTGGGAAAAGCTTTAGTTATAATTCCAGTTTGGTGACACACCAGATGACTCACACAGGAGAGAAACCCTTTGAATGTCCTGATTGTGGGAGAGGTTTCAGTCAGAGTTCCAGCCTGCTGAAACACCAGATAACTCACACAGGAGAAAAACCCTTTGAATGTCCTGATTGTGGAAAATCTTTTAGTCTGAGTTCCAGTCTGGAGAGACACCAGAGGTCCCACACAGAAGAGAAACCCTTTGAATGTTCTATTTGTGGGAAAAGCTTTAGTGTTAATTCTAATCTGGCAAAACACAAGAGGACTCACACAGGACAGAAACCCTTTGATTGTTCTATTTGTGGAAAACATTTTAGTGATAATTCCAGGCTGGTGACCCACCAGAGGACTCACACAGGAGAAAAACACTTTGAATGTCCTGATTGAGGGAGAAGTTTCAGTCAGAATTCCAGCCTAGTGAGACACATATATGGTGAGGACATATAGTAGTGATGGCTAACCTTTTTTGGATCGGGTGCTAAAAGCAGGAAGGAAATCGGGTTGAGCGTGCTCGGGTGTGCCCACACCCACAATTGTACGTGCGTGACCCCATCATGGATGTGTGTGCACCAGCAGTCCCCTCACTTTTGGCATGCTTTTTTTGCCCTCCCCAAGCTCCAGAGGCCTTCTAGGAGCCTGGGGAGGGCGAAAACAGCCTACACCATCCACCTGGAGGCTTCAGGAGCTTCCCTGCAGCCTCCAGAAAGTGAAAAATGACCCTATGGGGAACTCAGAAGTCAGGGAATGGTGACTGTGCTCCGTCCAACAAGGAATTGAGAGCATTATTGATACCCTTGAGAATGCAATAATGTCAGTGGTGGAAAAGATCCACAAATCTGTCTATTATGGCAAAAGCAAAGATTGTAGAATTATTCTCGAGAGCATCCACACTGGAGAAAAGCCATATCAGTGTTCCCAATGCAGCAAAAGCTTTAGTCAGAACTGCTTCCCAGTTATTCATGGAAAGGCTCACACCAGAGAAAACCCGTACCAATGTGGCAAATGTTATAGCAAGCAGGACAAGCTGATAATGCACCAGAGAATCCTCACAAGAGAGAAACGATATGAATGCCCAGATTGTAAGAAATATTTCAGTGGAAATTCCAGTTTGGCAATACACCCAAGGGTTCACACAGGAGAAAAGCCTTTTCGATGTCCTGACTTTGGGAAAAGGAATGGTATTTGGGAGTGGTTGGCACAGCAAGTCAATATTCTTTTTATGTATGAAGATTTTGTTCTAGGGTTGTTGTTTTTTAACGGGGGCAGAGGTTGGCAATGCCTGGGGAGGAAAAGCATGCTTCCACAAAGCAAGGGCTGGTTATGGGAACAGGGCGGCCTAAGCTCATTGGGCTGGAGATGTTAACCATGCTCAAAACATTGTCTGGGCTTCTCATACTTATTGCAGCAGCCACAATGTGAGGAGCTGCTCTTTCTTAGCAGCTGCGCCACTTTCTCCGGGGAAGCAGCCGCATCCTGAGCGCTTCCTTTCGCAGCCCCTTCATGGGTCACCCACTTGTGTTGTCCCCTGCCAATCACCATTCCCCTGCCCCACCCACCTCCAGGGCTTGCGTCAGGGTGGACAGGCCCATCATGCCAGTGGTGCCGAACATAATGATTTTTTTGCAGGCTCTCGCCGCTGGGTCTCCAGTCATGGGGTTTCCCTTCATGCTGTTGCCATTGCCGCCTTGCCGCTCCAGCCCAGGGCCAAAACAAGCCCTTCTGCCTGGAACTCCGCTTTCAAGTAATTAAAACTTGTCTCCTCCACCGGCGCGCCTGCTTCCCCTCCCCCGGTTCTCATAAAAGCTGCTTGTTGGGCCTGGGCACTCGATAGAACTGCTGGGTGGTCATTTTGAAAGGGACAAGAGCAGTTTATGTGATGGGCAAGCCACAGGATACAGTCTGAGCTTCCTCAGTCAGGGCACCTCCCTGGGAATTGCTGTCTGGCCTGGGTATTTGGAAAAACAGGACACAGTGGAAAGGGGAAGGGAACCGGAGGAGGGGCCTCACTCACAGGCCTTATGGCAGACAAAAGCTGCAACGATGTGCCATAGTCTTTTCAGCTGAGTTGTCCTCGCCAAGCTCTCTGAGCCCTGCCCAAACTGATCCCCACACACTCCCCTTGCAGGCCAGACCGGCTTCGGGAAACACCCCAAAAGGGCTCCGATACCACAGTCTCTTGCATGTTCCCCCACTACCTGCACATGTCAGTACACCCACCGCCAATATCATCCATGTGCCAGCTCGCCCTCCCCCACTCACCCTCCGGCCCATGCCCCTTGCCCTTTGCAAACATTCATTTATTTCGGTAATGCAACTTTAAAGGTAAAACTAATATATGAGTTAAGACTGGGAAAATATACTGGGCAGAGCCAGCCACACAAGGAATGGCTGTAAATTGAGGGTCAGGGCTTAATCTTACCACTGTGCAGGTGCATACATCGTGCTGGCGGGCCATATCCAGCCCGCAAGCTGTAGTTTGAGGACTCCTGACATAAAGCTTCCCCTGGTTGGTTTTTGTTCTGTGGCACTAAGGCCCAATATTCTCCCAACTCCATGAAGAGGAGGGCATGTCCCCTTAGTCAATTTTCTCACTGAAGCAGTAACAGAAAGAGATTTCCAAATCTCAACACCCGATTGTGATTCACAAATGATGGTGCCCAGTTACCCAGTGAAGAAGAATATGTTGCACTGGTTATCTACTGCATTAGTAGGACTCCCAGGGCTCCTTGTGCGCAACTTCCAAAAATATTCATAGTCTGGCTTGTACACTGGTTAATCTAAATTTGGCCTCACAAATCCCGGTTACAATAAACTAAGGTAGCTTCAGGGAGCAATCCTTGGAAATGGGCAATCTTTGATTATCTACTAAGGCACAATCGTGGCTGTAAAGAATTTTGAGACATCTGCTTGCTTCAAACCTGACTGAAAGCTCCTAGAAAGTGACATCAGATATCTAAAAAGAATTGGCACAGAAAATTGCACACTATACATTGTTTTTTGTACTTAACAGAACTTTTGAATTGGTTGCTAGACATTCATGGGTTGAAAACTCTTCTTTTTGGCACTACTGCCGTAATCATGAGAATCCTCTGCTGCCTCCACCAGTGTACTTTCCCTTATCCCAGTGGCCTGCAAAATCCCCTCCCATTTCAATAGACCCCAAGTAAGGATGCCAGGCAAATATCCCTCGTGATGTGAAAGGTGTACAGAAAGAACAGACCATTCTAATAATGGGATTAACGACAGGACATGACCTTAACCCAGGGGCCTGAAACCTTTTAAATGGGGCCAATTTATGGTCCCTCAGACTGTTGGGAGGGCTGGGCTGGGGTGGGTGGGTGTGACTAGGTGGTCATGTGACTAGATGGGCATGGCCAATTCAACAGTCCTTTGAAAAATGCACAAAAATCAAAATTTTAATTTGTTTCGTTCCTGGGGGTGTTTTACTTGCTTTTGTTTGCATGTTGCTCTTTCTGTTGCCTGTTCTTTTTACTAGATCAGTTTTCCATTGTTCAGGAGTCTAGTGGTCCACTTCAGGAAACTCAGCTTTGCAGCAATCCTTCTCAGCCCCAAAGAATTTACAATCAACAACTCTCTCTCTCTCTCTCTCTCTCTCTCTCTCTCTCTCTCTCTCTCTCTCTCTCTCCCTCCCTCCCTCCCTCCCTCCCTCCCTCCCTCCCTCTTTCTGTCCCTTCCTCTATATGTGTTTGTCTCTCTTTTCTCTCTCCTTTCCCTTTCTCTCATTTGATGTCTCTCTCCCTCTCTTTCTTATTCTTTCTTTCTTTTTAAGTTTTAATTTTTTAAATCAAAATATCAAATCAATGGTCAGTATGGAACCAGAGTGTCATACATTCTAAATACGAATAAAACAAATCAAGTTAAACATAACCATTGCGTTCAATGCCCCTATATATTTCTAATAATGCATACTTACATATTTATATTAATTTATAGTCTCATTATTCAAGTAGTCCACATTTTCTCATTCTTCCTTTCATTTTGTTATATAAAAGGTCTACACTAAAGTTCCCCATTTTCTTGTTTCTATCACTCTTATCTCCCTGTCTTTTTTTTATAAGAAAGTTTTTATTTTTAGACAGACATAGACAATCAAAATATAAAACATAAAGCCATCTTCAATTACATAAAGTGTGTTGATTAGTTACAAGGTTTTTGCGCATCCTTTCCATAGTCATCACAATTCATATGAAATCACATATTAGCAAATCAAATATATTTGTATACATTATTATCATTGTACCTCATTTATTTGACTATCACTATTATTCCTTCATTTTAAATGAGATATTCTAGGTATTGGATTCATTTATATTATAATGATTCATTATGTCATTTTAAATCTATCCAATAATAATATATCTTTATGTTATATTCTGTATCATTCTATTATTTTTGCATTTATAACGTTCTCTAACATCTTTCATTTCCATGTTTTTTTAGCTAACTACTGATAAAATAGATCCCGTATCTCATAAAATTGTTTATCTTCCTGTTCTCTAATTTCAAATGTCAATTTACTCATTTCAGCACATTCCATTATTTTGTGAATAACTTCCTCCTGCGTTGGTATTTTCTCATTTTCCAATTTTTAGCAAATACAATTCTAGCTGCTAACACATTTACAATCAAATATTCATTTCTCTATATACAAATTTTCTTTATATGCTGTTGACATTGTCATTTTATAATTTTGAGACCGCAATTTCTGCTAATTCTCTAAATCAATCCCATATCCAAAATCCCCCCCACAAAACAATCATAGATTCTTTAACTTGTTCTTCTTCTAACTTAAGCTCTAATAAGTATCCATACAGTTTTTAAATCACCTTTTCATTAATACCTATCAAAATTTTATCTAACTCAGTAATTTTATCATGGAAGTCTTCCATTTTAAGATCTTTATCCTATCTTGAATTTTTAGATAATGCTGCCTTTTAATCTTCTCCCAATTTAATAGCAAAGCCTCAGGTATGAAATGTCTTCTAAAATACCCCTGCGTTTTTGTTCCCTTGTACCGAAAGAATGCGTATCTTCCCTACAGTAAATCATGTTCTTCTACAGTCAATAATCTAGAATTTCTTAATGTTCTCCATTCCTTAACCCACATCCAACTTGTTGCCTGATAATATAACTCCCAGTTAGGGAGACCAAATCCTCCTCTTATTCTAGTATCTTGTAACAATTTTAATTTTATTCTTGCTTTCTTTCCCTGCCAAATATATTTCAACACTATTTTGCTTAAATCGTCAAAATAATCCTTCCCTAATCTAATTGGAATTGTCTGGAACAAATATAAAATCCTGGGTAGTATATTCATCTTGATTGTTGATATTGTCCCAATTATCGCTAGTTGTAAATTTTCCCATTTTGCCAAATCTGCCGCAATCTGTTGTTTGAGGTTATGGTAATTGTTCTCTTTAAGTGTACTACATCTTGCTGTCAAATATATCCCCAAATACTTGACCTTATTCGTCACTTGGATCTTCAAAGCGTCCGCCAATACTTCCTTTTGTCATGTTATGACATGTTGTCATAACATGTTCTTTGTCAAAATCTTTGTTTTGTCTTTCTTTTTTTTTCAAAGCCTGCTACTTTTCCATATTCCCCTATTTTTTCTATCAATTCAGGTGCGGGTTCTAGTGGATCCTCTAAGATGAAGACCAGGTCATCTGCAAATGTCTGTAATTCGTATTCTTCCTTTTTAATTTTCATTCCTTTTATGTCTTTTTCTTCTCTAATGTTTCTATTTAGGACTTCTAATGTTAAGATGAACAACAGAGGCAATAGTGGACAACTTTGTCTCATCCCTTTATTTATATTTATATTATATTTATATTTATTCAATTTATACCCCGCCCTTCTCCAAGCGGACCCAGGGCGGCGCACAGGAAAATTAAAATACATACAAAACATCATATAAAATTTAAAAAACTAATTCAATGGATCCTGTGCTAAAACCAGATTAAAATCCCCAAATTTAAAAACTATCTAAAAGTCAGTTTAGGGAGCTACGCTAGGCCGGCTAGATGGAACAAATGTGTCTTAAGACACTTGCGGAAGAGGCGGAGGTCAGAGATGGTGCGAAGTTCAGGGGGTAAGTCGTTCCAAAGGGCTGGACCTGCCACAGAGAAGGCTCTCCCCCTGGGTGTCGCCAGTCGGCATTGTCCGGCCGATGGCACCCTGAGGAGGCCCTCTCTGTGGGAGCGTATTGGTCTGAGGGATGTATGGGGCAGGAGGCGGTCTCGCATATAGCTAGGCCCCGAGCCATGGAGCACTTTAAAGATGGTCGTCAAAACCTTGAAGCGCACCCGAAAGACCACAGGAAGCCAGTGCAACTCGCGCAGGATAGGTGTTATGTGGGAGTGTCTAGGCGCTCCCTTAATCACCCGCGCGGCTGCATTCTGGACTAACTGCAGCTTTCGAGTGCACCTCAAGGGAAGCCCCATGTAGAGAGCATTACAGTAGTCGAGTAGAGAGGTCACGAGGGCCTGAGTGACTGTGCGAAAGGCAGCCTGGTCCAGTAAGGGGCGCAATTGGCGCATCAGGCATACCTGATAAAAGGCCTCCCTGGCCACGGCCGCCACATGGTCCTCCATGGACAGCCGGGAATCCAGGAGGACACCCAAATTGCGCGCCCTCTCCACGGGGGCCGGTGTTTCGCCCCCAATGGCCAGAGTTGGAATAATCTGGCTGAACCAGGGTGCAGGAAGCCACAGCCACTCAGTCTTGGACGGGTTGAGCCTGAGTTTGTTACTACCCATCCAGATCCGTACGGCCTCCAAACACCGGGACATGACCTCGATGGCATCGTTGGGGCGGTCTGGGGTGGATATGTACAACTGAGTATCATCAGCGTACAGATGATATCCCACCCCAAAGCCACGGATGATCTCGCCCAGCGGCTTCATGTATGTGTTGAACAGTAGGGGCGAGAGGACCGACCCCTGAGGTACCCCACATACGAGGGGCCTCGAGGCCGACCTCTGCCCCCCTGCCAACACATATTGCAACCGACCAGAGAGGTAGGACGAGAACCACCGTAGAACGGTGCCTCCCAGCCCCAACCCCCCCAGTCGGCGCAATAGGATACCATGTTCGATGGTATCAAAAGCCGCTGAGAGGTCTAATAGGACTAGGATAGAGGAATATCCTTATCCCGCGCCCTCCAGAGATCATCAACCAACGCGACCAATGCCGTCTCGGTGCTGTGCCCGGGTCGGAAGCCGGACTGGCGCGGGTCTAGATAATCAACTTCCTCCAAGTGTCGCGGAAACTGTTGGGCCACCACACTCTCAACAACCGTCACTAAAAAGTAATGCTGGATCCAGGGACGGCTTCTTGAGGAAGGGCCTTACTACCACCTCTTTCAAGACGGCAGGCAAGGACCCCTCACTCAAAGATGCGTTGACAATGCCCTGGAGCCAGCCTCGTGTCGTCTCCCAGGATCCCAGTACAAGCCAGGAGGGACACGGGTCCAATAAACATGTGGTAGCCCTAAGTCTCTTTGACAACTTGTCCATATCCTCGGTAGTAACAAAATCAAACTCCTCCCAAGATGGTGTCTCAAGAGCAACCTCGGACCGCTCAGCTGGACCACTGTCGATGGAGGGCAGCTCGCTCCGAATCCGCTGTCGATGGAGGGCAGCTCGCTCTAATTTCAATAGAGTCTGTTAGTTCTCCATTTATCATTATCTTTGCTGTTTGTTTGTAGTATATAGTTTGTATGGCCTGGGTGAATTTCTTACCAAAGCCCATCCGTTCCAGCTGTAACAACATAAATCGCCAATTCACATTGTCAAAGGCTTTCTGTGCATTTAAGAACATCAAAGCCATTTGTTTTTCAGGATGTGCCTCATAATATTTCAAAGTGTCCAGAATTATTCTCATGTTATCTTTGATTTGTCTCTTTGGTAGAAACCCATTTTGATCATGGTGAATAAACTTGTTTAAATATTTTTTGAGTAGTTCTGCCAATATTGAAGCAAATATTTTATAGTTTTGAGTTTAGCAGAGAAATAGGTCTATAATTCTTAATTTGAAGTGGGTTGCCCCCTCTTTTAGCACAAGTGTAATATATGCTTCTGACCATGATTTCGGTATCCTCATCTTTGACATTAGCTCATTCATAACTTCTATGGAAGACACAACGATTCCTGCAACATCTTATAAAATTCCGCTGGCTGTCCATCCGGACTTGGAGCCTTTCCATTGTTTTGTTTTTTAAGTGCTTCAGTTAACTCAAAATTTAGAGGTAGTCACCTTTCCAAGCAGCCTTTGAGCTCAACATTCAAAACCCCTTTAAACCTTTGTTCCAAGTGAGGGTAAAAAACCACCCACGAAATCAATGGGTCTGTGCCAGCAAGGGAGGCTTACCCAGATCAGGTCCATTGGTCAGGTTAGTTTGGAGTCCCATCTGGGTTGCCAAATTGTTTGAAGAAATGTCCATCTGGGTTCAGTTGGACAGGACCACATGGTTTGAAGTCCTGGGCAAAATGAGCATGAAGGTGAGAGAAAGATTAATACTCTCTCTTGGCCCCTGCCTTAAAGCTTCCTGTTTCTATGTAAGAAATGTATTCTGATTGGTTGTCTTGAGTCCCAGGCTTGGTTGAGCCTTGCTGGTTGATACAATCTCCCCATGTTCCGTGTGGTGAGTTCTGTTGCTAGATGGGTAGAGGGCTAATCCTATTATGTGCTGAGGGTGAAGATCTATTGTGTTGTAGATAAGGTGGATCATTCTTTCTGGGGCTGTTAACAAAGAGCATGTTTCTCCTTTTCTCATCTAGAGACGTATAATATTCTGCTTTTTAATATATTCTAGAATAGTGGTGGGCAAACTCATTAGTCAACAGAGCCAAATATCAACAATACCACGATTGAAATTTCTTTTGAGAGCCGGAAGGTGTGGCCTATTTTGTGGGAGTGGCTCAGCGGTCATGTGACTGGGTGGGCATGGCCAACTTGGAAAATGTGAAACTCACTTAACAATGGCCTTGGTTAGGAACCAAAATGTTGGGCTCAAGTGTGGTCATAAGTTCTTTCTTTCTTTGTCTCTTTCTTTCTCTCTCTCTCTCTTTCTTTCTCTTTCTTTCTTTCAACCAGTATTAACTATCATTTTTCCGTTGCTTATAATGTAACTCATAATTTCTGTTCTTGTGATTTTTCAATATCTAATATCGTCTCAAATTTATATCCAATCTCATATTCACAACTTTTCACCAGTAGGTAAGTAAATATATATCATTAACTATAACATTTATTATAGGTTAGTGTTTATTGTAAATATCTATCATTGTTAATAACTATTAATTAACTAATAATCCTTTGATGATATTTGAAATACAATCCAGCTAGTTGCTAATCATCAAAGAATAACAATTTTCCTTATCAGCCAGTGTCTTTCCAGTAGCAAATTAAATTTGCCTCTTTTGTTATTTATGGTCTCCATCTCTTCTTACTTCCCTTCCCAGGTCTTTCTTCAACTTCTTTTTGCACTTTTTAATCCAATTTAACTATCCAATAGTAACGCTGTGCAGCTCCTATCCTTGCGTATTGCTTATTTTTAAATGTCCGGGGTATTCCTGGATAAATTTCTCCTCTTTTCACGGGACCTAGCTATGTGCGAGATCGCACCTGCCCCATACATCCCTTCGACCGATTCGCTCACACAGAGAGGGACTTCTCCGTGTGCCGTCCACTAGGCAATGCCAGCGGGTGACTCCCAGGGGAAGGGCTTTCTCTGTTGCAGGCCCTATCCTATGGAACGACCTACCCCCCGACCTCAGAACAACTCCGGACCTCCGCTCCTTCCGCCGAAAGCTCAAAACATATTTCTTCCAACAGGCCGGCCTGGCCTAATCTATCTTTCACACCTCCAGTCTGTACATTTAAATTTTAATTGGGTTTTTAGGGGGTTTAGGGTTTTAGGTTTTTTAGGTTTTAGTGCAGGGTTATTGTAATATAATTTAATTTTAGATATTTATATTGTTAATACTAATAATAATAATAATTTAATTTCTTGACCGCTCCCTCTCCCCGTAGGGACTCGGAGCGGTGCACAGGGAAACTAAAAAACCATAAATATACAATAAATATACAACATCTTAAAAACAAATTAAACCGTACCTGTGCTAAAATACCCATTTTAGACTAAAATTCCCACTATACTAAAACCCCATAGAGAGAGACTACCCTAGGCCGGCCAAGCAGAAAAGATATGTTTTTAATTTTAGACGGAAGGAGCGGAGGTCCGTGGTCGTTCTAATATCGGGGGGAAGGTCATTCCAGAGGGCTGGGCCCACCACAGAGAGAGCCCTTCCCCTGGGCGTCGCCCGCTGACAAAGTCTAGTGGACGGCACCCGGAGAAGTCCCTCTCTGGGAGCGGATCGGCCGTGAGGATGTATGAGGCAGGATCCGATCCCGCAGATAGCTAGGTCCCGAGCCATGGAGCGCTTTAAAGATGATGATTAATACCTTGAAGCGCACCCGGAAGACTACAGGCAGCCAGTGCAGCTCGCGCAGGAGAGGTGTTACATGGGTAAACCTAGAGGTATCCAGGATTGCCCGCGCGGCTGCGTTCTGGACCATCTGCAGTCTCCGGGTGCACCTCAAGGGGAGCCCCATGTAGAGAGAGTTACAATAGTCCAGTCGGGATGTCACGAGAGCATGAGTGACTGTGCGAAGGGCGTCCCGATCCAATAGGGGGCGCAACTGGCGAACCAGGCGAACCTGGTAAAACGCCCTCCAAGCCACGGCTGTCACTTGATCTTCCATGGACAGCCGGGCATCTAGGAGGACACCCAAGTTGCGCGCCCCATCCACAGGGGCAAGATGTTCGCCCCCTATGGCCAGCGATGGAGTTAGCTGGTTGAATCGGGCAGCCGGAAACCACAGCCACTCGGTCTTGGTCGGGTTGAGCCTGAGTCCGTTACTTCCCATCCAGATCCGTACGGCTTCCAGGCACTGGCACATCACCGCTACGGCATCGTTGGGTGGTTTGGGGTAGATATATACAGCTGAGTATCATCAGCGTAGAGATGGTACTCTACCCCAAAACCACGGATGATCTCACCCAGCGGCTTCATATATGTGTTGAACAGGAGAGGCGAGAGGACCGACCCCTGAGGCACCCCACATGTGAGGGGTCTCGAGGTCGACCTCTGCTCTCCTGTCAACACAAATTGCGATCGGCCAGAGAGGTAGGAGGAGAACCACCGTAAAACGGTGCCTCCCACCCCCAACCCCCCCAACCGATGCAATAGGATACCATGGTCGATGGTATCGAAAGCCGTCGAGAGGTCTAATAAGACCAGGATGGAGGAGCAACCCTCATCCCTGGCCCTCCAGAGATCATCGACCAACGCGACCAATGCCGTCTCGGTGCTATGCCCGGGCCGAAAGCCGGACTGGCACGGATCTAGATACTCAACTTCCTCCAGGTGACGGGGAAACTGTTGTGCCACCACACTCTCAACAACCTTCGCCAAAAAGGGAAGGTTGGAGACTGGACGATAGTTGGTTAATAGAGCTGGATCCAAAGAGGGCTTCTTGAGGAGGGGCCTCACCATAGCCTCTTAGGGAGGCAGGCAAGGAACCCTCACTCAAGGATGCGTTGATAACCTCTTGGAGCCAGCCTCGTGTCACCTCCCAGGATGCCAGTACAAGCCAGGAGGGACACGGGTCCAATAAACATGTGGTGGCTCGCAGTCGCCCACGTAACCTGTCCATATCCTCGAAAGTAACGGAGTCAAACTCCTCCCAAACAAGATCTGTCTCGTGGCATTCCACTGGGCCATCAATGGGGGCTAGCTCGTTCTGTATCAGAGCGATTTTCTCCTGCAGAAAAATCACAAATTCCTCTGCTCTACCCTGTAACGGGGCTTCCCGCACCCTCTGTTGAAGGAGGGAGCGGGTCACCTAAACAGGGCGGCAGGGCGGTTTTCTGCGGATGCTATGATGGTGGCACAATGATGACGTTTGGCCACTCTCAGAGCCACAATGTAAGTCCGTAAATGGGCTCTTACCTGTGTTCGGTCGGATTCGGAACGGGTAGACCTCCATCTTCTCTCTAGGCATCTCTTACGGCGTTTCATCACCCTCAGCTCCTCGGTAAACCAGGGAGCCGTGGTGACTCGCCGCCGCAAGAGAGGCCGCAAGGGCGCGACCCGATCCAAGGCTCCCGTGGTCGCAGTATTCCATGCAACCACAAGGTCCTCGATCGGGGAGCGGGTCAGGGGTATAGGGAATGGCCCAAGCGCCGTCTGAAACCCATCCGGGTCCATCAGGCGCCTGGGGCGGAACCAAATAGGTGACCCAGGTTCCGCCTCCCCGCGGAGGGGGGTGGCGGTTGGAAAGTCGAGCCGGAGAAGTGAGTGGTCTGACCATGACAAGGGCGTGATGACTATATCCCCTACACCCAGATCACTCTTCCACTGGCCAGAGACAAAGATGAGATCCAGTGTGTGTCCACCCTCGTGGGTGGGGCCTACAATTAGTTGGGTCAGGTCCATGGCCGTCATGGAAGCCATGAACTCCCGAGCTACCTCGGATGATTCGCCCACCGATGGCAGTTTAAAGTCCCCCATGACTAGAAGTCTGGGGGTCTCAACTGCCACCGTAGCGATCACCTCCAGGAGCTCGGGCAGGGCTGCTGCTACATAGCGGGGAGCCAGGTATATAACCAGCATGCCCAACTGCCTCCCTAGGCCCCACTTCACGCAGAGGGACTCACAACCGGTAGTCTGTGGCACAGTGGTCTCTCTCGGCTCAAGACTTTCCTTTACAATAACCGCTACCCCACCACCCCTACCAAGGGCCCGAGGCTGATGAAAAGCGCGGTAGCCTGGTGGGCACATTTCAACGAGGGGGAGTCCGCCCTCGTGGCCCAACCAGGTCTCCGCTATTCCTGCCAGGTCCGGCCCCTCCTCTGACACAAGGTCATGTACGAGGGGGGCTTTGTTGACCACGGACCTGGCATTGCAAAACATCAGCCGCAAGCCCTGGCTCTACTTCCTGACCACCTAGCAAGCGGGGGTTGTGGCACTTCACCGTAAGCAACCAACGGTTCTGTGCCCTCAACCGGGAGGATGGAAATTGTCTCCCCTCGGACCTGCCTCTCCCCACGACCTTTTGGATAGAATTGCCCTCTAACGGGATGACTCGTGTTTCCCCCCTACTCACGGCTCCTACCGCTACCTTCCGTCGTCTGCTGGCCTGGCCCTCTCTCTCCGTCTCTATCTCTATGCATCTATCCCCTCCCCCCTCCCTGGTACCCCTTAAGACAGACAATAACCTAACAACTAAAAAACCCCTAAGACCACGCTTCTTCCACCTCTCCGGATTAATAAATCCCTCATCAAGGCGGGCCCTCGTTAGAGTGGAGGGCCAGACCTGCGAGAGCGGGGACTCTCGCAGTCGCAACAGGTCAGCTCTTAAGTACATACTATAATAGATGATAAATACAATTGATTAATAATTAAAATAATATAGATAGCTGTAAATATAAATAGATGATAAAATTTAAAAATATATATAGGTCGCTATGCATGATTTAAAAGGCACAATGGCAGCTAAAATGTATAAGATGTTAAATGCAAAATTCATGATTACTTCCAGGAGTGCTCATAATGATAATAAATAGTGATAAAAGGCGATAAAAGGCTCAGAGGTCTTAGAATAATAGTTCTTGTAGTTCTTATAGTTCTTATAGTTCTTATAGTTCAAGGCAGGGAAATTAATGATGGTAAAAGTTAATGATGATAAATAAATAGATGAGGTAAATGGACCATGGGTAAGGTCTAAAATGCAAGCCTCAGCTGCAGGTCTTTCGATTCCCTCATGGTCCCTCGGCTCCATCCCGGCAGCCAGGCCTCCATACCAGGCCTCCACGCCGCCCGTCGTTCGCCCCCACTGCTCGCCACTCATTTGTCCGGCTCTCTCACAGCCTTCTGGCCCTCTCACGGCCTCTGAATGGCGCTCAGTGTGCAGCGTCTGTCGTCCGGCGTCCGGCTCGACTGCCAGGTGGCCAGGCCAGGCCTCCATGCCGCCCTGCCGCTCGCCCCCGCCACTCACCGCTCACCGCTCGGTCGTTTCGGTCGTTCCGGCTCTCTCTCACCCCGGCTCTCTCACAGCCTCAGTCCTTCGGCTCTCTCACAGCCTCTCTCTCGGCCTCTCTTACTGCCGTCGACTCAATTCTTCCTTCCAGCTGGAGGCTCTCTCACAGCCTCCAGCCTCCCGGGGTGGCGCTCGGCGGAGAGCGCCCAGCGTCCGGCTCGGCGCCCGGCCCAGCGTTTCATCCTGCCTCCAGCCTCCGGCTTCGTTGTTCTGCCTCCGGCCTCGTTGTTCGCGCCTCCGACCACCCTGAGAGACCCGCCTGGTCTCAAAACGTTACTCGGGTGGTCCACTCGCTGGGTCCGGCCTCTTTGGTCGTCTCAAGGCCGGACATACCCATTTTAACCAGCCATTGAGCCTCCGCGACCCGCACGGGACTCAGGAGCCGACCGCCATCTTGCGCATGCGCAGTCCTCTGTTGTATGTTTTTATGTTTTATATTCCCTGTGCACCGCCCCGAGTCCCTTCGGGGAGAGCGAGCGGTATACAAATAAACATTCAATTAAATTAAATTCCCTTTTCTTCTCTTTGATGGCCAAGCTGGAATCCAGTTTTCTCATATTTTTTGGAGGGTTTTCCCTTTTCAATATTTTCTCCAACACTTAATCGATTAATAGTATCCTCATTTTCTTCACTTAAAATAAGTTCCTCATTGTCTTGATCATTTTCCGCTTTCTCTTTGATTTCTTTAATTTCTGAAATCTTTGATTGATCTTTGCTTGTTTCAGTAGATAAGATTCTGTCCAATGTGTCATTAATTCTTTTATTACTTTGTTTTAGTAAATTCAAGATTTCAGCCAGAAGTTTTTGGTTTTCTATAGTATCCACTTCTATGTATGTATCCATAATGACAAATCCATAAGGTTGTAAAAGCCTCTTTGGTCGTTGGCTTATTCTTTCTTTAGCGTTTCAAAGAACATAGCTGTTAAGTATCCACCAACGCCCTCTAGAGATGTTACAATGTAACAAGTAGCCTAACGATGTTACACTTTAACTTCCCTTTCTTTGTTCTCAAGCGGAAGAACAGAAACAGGAAAAAAAAAAAAGTATACTCCTTATTTTAATTCACGAATGCACAATAAAACTTCAAAAATAATTATTAAAATTATTAATAATAATATTAAATTATTATTAAAGGTTCAAGATTTGAGTAGAATTTTTTTTTTAAAGGAGAAAATAGAAGAGCCAGAAATAGTCCAATCACTTTCTGCACAGACAAAAATAGCTTCGCTCTTGCGCTTTAGTCCGTCATTTCGGAGAATTCTATAAAGGGTAGAAACCTCTCAATTCAATTAATTCCGCTGCTTATTTCAAAATTCAAGGCTTTAATAAAAAGAAAGGTTTTTTAGCAAAATGTTTAAAAAAAAAGTTACTTTCCCGGTGTTACACTTTCTCTTTCAAATGGTTCCTTCCATTCCGAAGCTTTCCCGTTGCCTTGTCTGCCCACGGGGTGTGTGTGTGTGCTTATTTGTCACCCTTCAGAAGCTTTCCCTCATGTCAAACAGGGGTTTTTGCGATACTCCTGTGATCAGCGAGGCTTACTTCCTAATCGCCATCCCTCCAGGACAGTTTAGGTTCCTATTGAACTAAGGGGGCGACAGAAGGTCAACCGGGGTTTCTCCAACATAGAGACCTCCAGTTGTGTCAGCACGGCATAGCTCCGCCCTCTCCTATAATATAGGAAATACTCTGATAGCCATTTTGAAAAATCTTTTCTTATTGAGCTTCTTGAAGCCAAGAGGAACATGTGAAAAATTTGAGGCTTTTAGGCTTTATGGTTCTGGAGATTATGTGATGATGCATGGGTGGTATTTCGCTTTTATATACTGTATATAGATTTTCCAGTATTTCACACACTCCTTACCTTGTTTTCTCGTTAGGAATTTTAACCATGAAATTTTGCTTTGGCTCTGAATTTCTTAAAATCAGCTCTTCTAAAGTTTAAGACACTTGTTGGATTATATTCTATTGCTTGTGTTTACATTATATTGAATTCCAGTAAGATGTGGTCACTCACCCAATGTTCCAGCAACTTCAACTCCTATCGCTTCTCTATTAGTAAGAATTAGGTCGAGTATAGTTTTTCCTCTAGTTCCCTCCTCTACCTTTTAGATCAGGGGTCTCCAACCTTTGCAACTTTAAGTTTAAACGACTTCAGCTCCCAGACTTCTGGGACCTGAAGTCCTTCAGACTTAAAGTTGCAAAGGTTGGAGACCCCTGTTTTAGATGACAAAGTTGTCAGCTAAGTTGGTTACGAATATATTCAATCTCCTACTTGCTGTAGAGTTTGTCTCCCAGTTGATATCAGGGTAGTTAAAGTCTTCCATTGCATCTTGAAGTTGCCCTCTTGATATAGTTTGTAATCAATATGTGTATTTGAAATGACAGATGAATAAAATGTACAAGTTTTTTTTACTTCCACATCTTGCCAATAAGTATGGTATTTCCTTTCCCAGCCATGTATTAACCAGGTTCAATTGTGCTTAATCCAGCACTTTCTAAAAAATAGCTATTGGCATCATCTTTAAAGCGCTCCATGGCTCGGGACCTAGCTATCTGCGGGATCGGATTCTGCCCCATACATCCTCCCGGCCGATTCGCTCCCACAGAGAGGGACTGCTCCGGGTGCCGTCCACTAGACTTTGTCAGCGGGCGACGCCCAGGGGAAGGGCCTTCTCTGTGGCGGGCCCAGCCCTCTGGAACGACCTTCCCCCCGACATTAGAACAACTACGGACCTCCGCTCCTTCCGTCAGAAATTAAAAACTCACTTTTTCTGCTTGGCCGGCCTAGGTTAGTCTCTACCTCAGGGGTTAGGGAATGTTAATTTTAAAATGGGGATTTTAGTGCAGGGACAGTTGATTTAATTTGTTTTTATTGTATTTATTTATGTATATATTTTATGTTGTTTTAATTTTCCCTGTGCACCGCTCCGAGTCCCCCTGGGGAGAGGACGCGGTATAGAAAAATAAAATCTATCTATCTATCTATTGTTGCACAGGTAACTCTCACTTACCACTTACCCAAGATGGTTCCGCCCCAGGCGCCTGATGGAACCTGAAAGGTTCCAGACGGAGCTTGGGCCACTATCTGTAGCCCTGACCCGCGCCCGGATGGAGGACCTAGTGGCTGCATGGAATAGTGCGGCCACTGGGGCCTTGGTTGCGCCTTTGCGGCCTCTCTTGCGGCAGCGAACCACCCTGGCTCCCTGGTTCTCCGAGGAGCTGAGGGTGATGAAGCACCACAAGAGACGCCTAGAGAGGAGCAAGGTTGGCAAAGATTGTAGAGATTGTGGTGGCACAACAGTTTCCATGTCATGTGGAGGAAATTGATTATCTGGACCCGCGCCAGTCCAGCTTCCGGCCCAGTCACAGCACCGAGACGGCATTGGTCGCGTTGGTGAATGATCTCTGGAGGGCCAGAGATGGGGGTTGTTCCTCCATCCTGGTTCTATTAGACCTCTCAGCGGCTTTTGATACCATTGACCATGGTATCCTATTGCACCGACTGGAGGGGTTGGGGGTGAGGGGCACCGTTTTATGGTGATTCTCCTCCTACCTCTCCGGTCGGTCGCAATTTGTATTGACGGGGGCAGAGGTCGACCGCGAGGCCTCTCACATGTGGGGTGCCTCAGGGGTCGGTCCTCTCGCCTCTCCTGTTCAATACATATATGAAGCCGCTGGGCGAGATCATACGTGGGTTTGGGGTAGATTACCATCTGTACGTGGATAACACCCAGCTGTACATCTCTACCCCAAACCACCTCAAACCACCCCAACGATGCCGTCGAAGTAATGTCCCGGTATCTGGAAGCCATGCGGATCTGGATGGGAAGGAACAGACTCAGGCTCAACCCGTCCAAGACTGAGTGGCTGTGGCTACCGGCGCCCCAGTTCAACCAGTTGACACCATCACTGGCCATAGGGGGCGAACATCTAGCCCCTATGGAGCGGGCACACAACTTAGGCGTCCTCCTGGATTCCCGGCTGTCTATAGAAGACCATGTGACAGCTGTGGCCAGGGGGGCATTTTACCAGGTTCGCCTGGTACGCCAGTTGCGTCCCCTATTGCAGGGGTCCCCAACCCCTGGGCCGCGGACCGGTGCCGGTCCGTGGCTGGATGGGAGCCGGGCCCGCAGGGCTGGAGAGGGAGGAGGGAGGAGGGGGCAGCCCCCTGAGCAGAGCGCGCGGGAGAATGCAGGCGCGGCTGTTCGCGCCATTGGAGTGTGGCTCTTCCTCCACCCTCGTCGACGGAGGGACTCCTGTGCGCCGCCGGACCGGCCACCGATTCCCTTCCCTGCTGGCATGCCGGCCACTCGTTTTCTTCCAGGGGCTGCGGAGGCTCCGCGGGCAAGAGAGGGAACTGGCGGCCGTAGGGAGGGCTGCTCCGGTGTCTCACAGGAGTCCCTCCGTCGACGAGGGTGGAGGAAGAGCCCCCACCATCCTCCTGCGTTCTCCTGCGCGCTCTGCCCAATGGGCTGCCCCCTCCTCCCTCCTCCTCCTCTCCAGCCCGGCGAACAGAGCCTGAATGAGCGAACGAGTGACCAAGCGCGGCAGGCGGGCTGAGGAGGCTGCGGGGGGGACGGGATGACGACGACAACGACAGACACACATAGAGAGACAGAGTGAGGGGGGGAGGGAGAGAAAGATAGACAGAGACACAGAATGAGTGATTGAGTGAATGCAAGACAGACAGACACGCACACACACACACACAGAGTGACAGAGATGGGCGGATGAAGGAGAGAGACAGAGAAAGAAAGAAAATGAAAAAGAAAGAAAAAGAAAGTGGGAGAGTGAGAAAGACAGACAGAGAGAAAGAGACAGAAAAGAAAGAAAGAGACAGAAAAAGATACAGAAAGAGAGAAAGAAAAAGAGAGAAAGAGGGAAAGAGAAAAAGAAAGAAAGAGAAAGAAATAAAGAGAGAAAGGGAAAGAGGGAAAGAAATAGCGAAAGAAAGAGAAAGAGAGAGATAGAGAGAGAGAGAGAGAGAGAAAGAAAGAAAGAAATAACTTATGACCACAGTTGAGGCCAAAAGTTTGGTTGCTAACCAAGATCATTGTTAAGTGAGTTTCACATTTTCCAAGTTGGCCACGCCCACCCAGTCACATGACTGCTGAGCCACTCAGCCGGTCCGCAGAGTTTTCTTTAAAATGAAACCGGTCCCTGGTGAAAAAAAGGTTGGGGACCCCTGCCCTATTGGACCGGGACGCCCTTCGCACGGTCACTCATGTGCTTGTGAAATCTCGGCTGGACTACTGTAATGCTCTCTACATGGGGCTCCCCTTGAGATGTACCCGGAGACTACAGCTGGTCCAGAACGCAGCCGCGCGGGCAGTTATGGGAGTCACTAGATACTCCCATGTAACACCACTCCTGCGCGAGCTGCACTGGCTACCTGTGGTCTTTTGGATGCGTTTCAAGGTGTTGATTATCATCTTTAAAGCGCTCCATGGCACAGGATCTAGCTATTTGCGGGATCGTATCCTGCCCCATACATCTCTTCGGCCGATTCACTCACACAGAGAGGGACTTCTCCAGGTGCCGTCCACTAGGCAGTGCCAGCGGGCGACGCCCAGGGGAAGGGCCTTCTCTGTGATGGGCCGACTCTCTGGAACGACCTACCCCCGGATATTAGAACGACTAGGGACCTCCGCGCCTTCCGCCAAAAAGTAAACACCTATTTGTTTCATCAGGCCAGCTTGGCCTAATCTACGCTTCTCGCCCCAGTCTGTTTTCTCAAATTGTTTATTGGGTTTTAATGGGTGGTAATTTTAATGGTTTTTTAAATTTTATACAGGGTAGTTTAATTCGTTTTTAAATTTGTGTGTATTGTATGTTTTTAGTCAGTTTTTAATTTTCCTGTACACTGCCCCGAGTCCCTTTGGGGAGAGGGGGCGGTTTATAAATATAATAAATTATTAATTATTAATTATTATTATTATTATTATTCTCTGAGCCTTCAAAGTTACTATGGCACAGTAGAAGCAGACGTGTAACTGGTGCACAAAATTTGTGTTAATGACCGCATGTCAGCAGTGACTATGGTTTTGAAGGTGCAGGAAAAAATGTTGCACCAATTCGAGTTCTGCCCAGAGTTGCACATTTATGATATATTGGCAGGAAATTGCAAGTCTCGGTCATATGAAATTGCCTTTACCAACCCACAGTAATTAGCTTAACAACTACAGAGGAACAGATGTAAGTTGGCACTGTCATGTGACACAATGATTAATGATTGAGCTGCTTAGTGACGCAAATATCAATTCCAATTGTGGTAGGTTAACTGAGGACTACTTGAACAAGGATGTCACCAGAGGGGTTGTAGGCAGTTTTTTCAGCCCTTATTTGCAGATGAGGACTTCCATGAGCAAAAGTGGTGTATACTTTTCTGTTTTTAACACATCTCTAACCATTTTAGAGCAAACTAAAGTTACAATTTTCTTTGCATCTTACAGATGAACAGGATGCCAATAAGAGCACTCTGGACAACTGTAAATAACACTCAATGTTGAAAAGGGAAGAAAAGCAAGCCGGAAATCAAAGTTTTTTCCATTTCCTGCAGAAAAACCATACAAATCTGCTTCTCCTCCAGCAGCTGTTTGACAAAAGAGAAAATTAAGAAATATAAAGAGATTATGCAGAACTCAAGGATAAATTAAATGAAAGGTGAAGGGATATTATTTATAATTCAGCAAAAGAAGGAAATTTATGGAAATCTGTTGGGAGGAAAAGATCAATAGTAAAGCCACGTAGAGGAGACAGTGAGGAAGAAGACTGCTTGAATGAAAGCACCACTAAAGAAGGCGTTGTCCTTATTTTTGGCCTCCTCAAGAATATCAGCTGTGGAAAAGCTCCATAGGTTTGCCTATTGTGGGAAAAGCACAGATTGCACAAATGATTGTGAGAGAAAGGAGAAAATCCATACAAATTACTTGAAAGTGGCAAGAACTATGGTCACAAAAGTTCCCTTGTGTTTCATGGTAGCAGCTCTACACAAGAAGGAAGCCACAAAAGTGCTCCCAATGTGGTAAATGCTTAAGTGATCATGTCACCATGGTGCTACATCAGATAACTCACAGGAGGGAGAAAATGTGTGACTGTGCAGATTATGTGAAAGTTTCATTAGAAATTCCCAGGTCTTCAGACACTGAAGGACGCATACACAGGAACATCCTTTCTGTGGGAAAAGTTTCAGTGAGAATTTCATCCTGATGAAGTACCCGAAGACTCCCAGAAAAGTGAAATCCTTTGAATGTCCAGATTGTGGGGAAATATTTAATCACAATTTCAGTCTGGTGATGCATCAGTAGATTGACTCCAAGGAGAAACTGTATGAGTGTCTAGATTATGAGAAAAGCTTCAGTAGAAATTTCCATCTCAAGAGACACCAGAGAACTCACACAGAAGCAAAACCCTTTCAATGGCCTGATTATGGGAAAGTCACAATTCTAGTGATACACCAGAAATCTCAAATAGGAGAGAAATGCTTTGAACATCCAGATTGTTGGAAAATTTCAGTTATGATTCCAATTTGTGAAACAGCAGAGAAATCATATAGGAGAAAAACCCATTCAATGTCTTGAGTGTGGGAGAAATTTCAATCGTAATTCTCACCTGATAAAATATCAGAGGATTCACTCTATGGGGAAACATTATAAGTGTGGAGATTGTGGGAAAAGTTTCATTAGAAATTCCCACCTACTGAGACACAAGATCACACACACCGGAGAGAAACCCTTTGAATGTCCTGACTGTGGAAAAGGTTTCAGTCACAATTCCCAGCTGATGGTACACCAGAGGACTCACACAGGAGACAAACCCTTTGAATGTCCTACCTGTGGGAAACATTTTAGTGATAATTATAGCCAGGTGAAACACCAACGGACTCACACAGGAGAGAAGCCATTTGAATGTCCTATCTGTGGGAAAAGCTTTAGCGATAATTTAGGCCTGGTGAGACACAATAGGATTCACACAGGAGAGAAGCCCTTTGAATGTCCTATCTGTGGGAAAAGCTTTAGCGATAATTTAGGCCTGGTGAGACACAATAGGATTCACACAGGAGAGAAACCCTTTGAATGTCCTATCTGTGGGGAAAGTTTTCGTCAGAATTCCCATCTGGTGACCCACCAGAGGACACACACAGGAGAGAAGCACTTTGAATGTCCTATCTGTGGGAAAAGCTTTAGCAATAATTCCAATCTGTTGACACACCAGAGGACTCACACAGGAGAGAAACCCTTTGAATGTCCTGAATGTGGGAAATGTTTTAGTCGGAGTTCCAGCCTGGTGATACACCAGAGGAGTCACACAGGAGATAAACCCTTTGAATGTCCTATTTGTGGGAAAAGCTTTAGTGATAATTCTAATCTGGTGAGACACCAGAGGAGTCACACAGGAGAGAAACCCTTTGATTGTCCTATTTGTAGGAAAAGTTTTAGTGATAAATCCAGGCTGGTGACACACCAGAGGACTCACACAGGAGAGAAACCATTTGAATGTCCTATCTGTGGGAAACATTTTAGTGATAATTATAGCCAGGTGAAACACCAGCGGACTCACACAGGAGAGAAGCCCTTTGAATGTCCTATCTGTGGGAAAAGCTTTAGCGATAATTTAGGCCTGGTGAGACACAATAGGATTCACACAGGAGAGAAGCCCTTTGAATGTCCTATCTGTGGGAAAAGCTTTCGTCAGAATTCCAATCTGGTGGCCCACCAGAGGACACACACAGGAGAGAAGCCCTTTGAATGTCCTATCTGTGGGAAAAGCTTTAGCAATAATTCCAATCTGGTGACACACCAGAGGACTCACACAGGAGAGAAACCCTTTGAATGTCCTGAATGTGGGAAAGTTTTTAGTCTGAGTTCCAACCTGGTGACACATCAGAGGACTCATACAGGAGAGAAACCTTTTGAATGTCCTATTTGTGGGAAAGGTTTTAGTGATAATTCCACCCTGTTGAAACACCAGCGGACTCACACAGGAGACAAATCCTTTGACTGTCCTGATTGTGGGAGAGGTTTCAGTCAGAATTTCCAGCTGCTGAGACACCAGATGGCTCACACAGGAGAGAAACCCTTTGAATGTCCTATTTGTGGGAAATGTTTTAGTCGGCGTTCCAGCCTGGAGAGACACCAGAGGTCCCACACAGGAGAGAAACCCTTTGAATGCCCTACCTGTGGGAAAAGTTTTAGTCTGAATTCCAGCCTGGTGACACACCAGAGGACTCACACAGGAGAGAAACCTTTTGAATGTCCTGATGGTGGGAAAGGATTTAGTCTGAGTTCCACCCTGGTGACACACCAGAGGACTCACACAGGAGAGAAACCCTTTGATTGTCCTATTTGTGGGAAATGTTTTAGTGATAATTCTAGGCTGGTGAAACACCAGAAGACTCACACAGGAGAGAAACACTTTGAATGTCCTGATTGAGGGAGAAATTTCAGTCAGAATTCCAGCCTGGTGAGACACATATATGGCAAGGACATATATCAGTGATGGCTAATGTTTTTTGGATCGGGTGCCAAAAGCAGGAAAGAGAGCAGATTGAGTGTGCTTGGCCGTGCCCACACCCATAATGGTACGTGCATGACCCCAGCATGCAAGTGTGTGCACCAGCAGTCCCCCCACTTTTGACACACTTTTTTTACCCTCCCCATTTTTGATGTCCTTGAGAATGCAATAATGTCCGTGGTGGAAAAGATCCACAAATCTGTCTATTGTGGCAAAAGCAAAGATTGTAGAATTATGCCTGAGAGGATCCACACTGGAGAAAAGCCATTTCAGTGTTCCCAATGCAGCAAAAGCTTTAGTCAGAATGGCTTCCCAGTTGTTCATGGAAGGGCTCACACCAGAGAAAACCCGTACTGGTTGTCCCAATGTTGCAAAAGCTATAGCAAGCAGGACAAGCTGATAATACACCAGAGAATTCACACAAGAGAGAAACGATATGAATGCCCAGATTGTAAGAAAAATTTCATTTGAAATTCCAGTTTGGCAATACACCCGATGGTTCACACAGGAAAAAAGCCTTTTTAATGTCCTGACTTTGGGGAAAGGAATGGTATTTGGAGTGGTTGGCACAGCAAGTCAATATTCTTTTTATGTGTGAAGATTTTGTTCTAGAGGTTTTTTAACGGGGGCAGTGGTTTGCAATGCTTGGAAAAGGAAAGGCATCCTTTCCGCAAAGCAAGGGCTGGTTATGGGAACAGGGCGGTCTAAGCTGGAGATGTTAACCATGCTCAAAACATTGTCTGGGCTTCTCATACTTATTGCAGCAGCCACAATGTGAGGAGCTGCTCTTTTGGTGCATGCCCCGCAATTCTCAGCAGTTGCGCCCCTTCCTCCGGGGAAACAGCCGCATCCTGAGCACTTCCTTTCGCAGCCCCTTCATGGGTCACCCACTTCTGTTGTCCCCTGCCAATCACCATTCTCCTGCCCCACCCACCTCCAGGGCTTGCGTCAGGGTGGCCAAGCTGGGTCTCCAGTCATGCGGTTTCCCTTCATGCCGTTGCCATTGCCTCCTTGCCGCTCCAGCCCAGGGCCAAAGCAAGCCCTTCTGCCTGGAACTCTGACGACAAGCAATCAAAACTTGTCTCCTCCACTGACGCGCCTGCTTCCCCTCGCCCAGTTCTCAGAACAGCTGCTTGTTGGGCCTGGGCACTCGAGAGAACCGCTGGGTGGCCATTTTGAAAGGTGCCGAGGCAGTTTATGCGATGGTTAAACATAACCATTGCGTTCAATGCCCCTATATATTTCTAATAATGCATACTTATATTAATTTATAGTCTCATTATTCAAGTAGTCCACATTTTCTCTTGTTCTTCCTTTCATTTTGTTATATAAAAGGTCTGCACTAATGTTCCCCATTTTATTGTTTCTATCACTCTTATCTCCCTGTCTTTTTTTTATAAGAAAGTTTTTATTTTTAGACAGACATAGACAATCAAAATATAAAACATAAAGCCATCTTCAATTACATAAAGTGTGTTGATTAGTTACAAGGTTTTTGCGCATCCTTTCCATAGTCATCACAATTCATATGAAATCACATATTAGCAAATCAAATATATTTGTATACATTATTATCATTGTACCTCATTTATTTGACTATCACTATTATTCCTTCATTTTAAATGAGATATTCTAGGTATTGGATTCATTTATATTATAATGATTCATTATGTCATTTTAAATCTATCCAATAATAATATATCTTTATGTTATATTCTGTATCATTCTATTATTTTTGCATTTATAACGTTCTCTAACATCTTTCATTTCCATGTTTTTTTAGCTAACTACTGATAAAATAGATCCCGTATCTCATAAAATTGTTTATCTTCCTGTTCTCTAATTTCAAATGTCAATTTACTCATTTCAGCACATTCCATTATTTTGTGAATAACTTCCTCCTGCGTTGGTATTTTCTCATTTTCCAATTTTTAGCAAATACAATTCTAGCTGCTAACACATTTACAATCAAATATTCATTTCTCTATATACAAATTTTCTTTATATGCTGTTGACATTGTCATTTTATAATTTTGAGACCGCAATTTCTGCTAATTCTCTAAATCAATCCCATATCCAAAATCCCCCCCACAAAACAATCATAGATTCTTTAACTTGTTCTTCTTCTAACTTAAGCTCTAATAAGTATCCATACAGTTTTTAAATCACCTTTTCATTAATACCTATCAAAATTTTATCTAACTCAGTAATTTTATCATGGAAGTCTTCCATTTTAAGATCTTTATCCTATCTTGAATTTTTAGATAATGCTGCCTTTTAATCTTCTCCCAATTTAATAGCAAAGCCTCAGGTATGAAATGTCTTCTAAAATACCCCTGCGTTTTTGTTCCCTTGTACCGAAAGAATGCGTATCTTCCCTACAGTAAATCATGTTCTTCTACAGTCAATAATCTAGAATTTCTTAATGTTCTCCATTCCTTAACCCACATCCAACTTGTTGCCTGATAATATAACTCCCAGTTAGGGAGACCAAATCCTCCTCTTATTCTAGTATCTTGTAACAATTTTAATTTTATTCTTGCTTTCTTTCCCTGCCAAATATATTTCAACACTATTTTGCTTAAATCGTCAAAATAATCCTTCCCTAATCTAATTGGAATTGTCTGGAACAAATATAAAATCCTGGGTAGTATATTCATCTTGATTGTTGATATTGTCCCAATTATCGCTAGTTGTAAATTTTCCCATTTTGCCAAATCTGCCGCAATCTGTTGTTTGAGGTTATGGTAATTGTTCTCTTTAAGTGTACTACATCTTGCTGTCAAATATATCCCCAAATACTTGACCTTATTCGTCACTTGGATCTTCAAAGCGTCCGCCAATACTTCCTTTTGTCATGTTATGACATGTTGTCATAACATGTTCTTTGTCAAAATCTTTGTTTTGTCTTTCTTTTTTTTTCAAAGCCTGCTACTTTTCCATATTCCCCTATTTTTTCTATCAATTCAGGTGCGGGTTCTAGTGGATCCTCTAAGATGAAGACCAGGTCATCTGCAAATGTCTGTAATTCGTATTCTTCCTTTTTAATTTTCATTCCTTTTATGTCTTTTTCTTCTCTAATGTTTCTATTTAGGACTTCTAATGTTAAGATGAACAACAGAGGCAATAGTGGACAACTTTGTCTCATCCCTTTATTTATATTTATATTATATTTATATTTATTCAATTTATACCCCGCCCTTCTCCAAGCGGACCCAGGGCGGCGCACAGGAAAATTAAAATACATACAAAACATCATATAAAATTTAAAAAACTAATTCAATGGATCCTGTGCTAAAACCAGATTAAAATCCCCAAATTTAAAAACTATCTAAAAGTCAGTTTAGGGAGCTACGCTAGGCCGGCTAGATGGAACAAATGTGTCTTAAGACACTTGCGGAAGAGGCGGAGGTCAGAGATGGTGCGAAGTTCAGGGGGTAAGTCGTTCCAAAGGGCTGGACCTGCCACAGAGAAGGCTCTCCCCCTGGGTGTCGCCAGTCGGCATTGTCCGGCCGATGGCACCCTGAGGAGGCCCTCTCTGTGGGAGCGTATTGGTCTGAGGGATGTATGGGGCAGGAGGCGGTCTCGCATATAGCTAGGCCCCGAGCCATGGAGCACTTTAAAGATGGTCGTCAAAACCTTGAAGCGCACCCGAAAGACCACAGGAAGCCAGTGCAACTCGCGCAGGATAGGTGTTATGTGGGAGTGTCTAGGCGCTCCCTTAATCACCCGCGCGGCTGCATTCTGGACTAACTGCAGCTTTCGAGTGCACCTCAAGGGAAGCCCCATGTAGAGAGCATTACAGTAGTCGAGTAGAGAGGTCACGAGGGCCTGAGTGACTGTGCGAAAGGCAGCCTGGTCCAGTAAGGGGCGCAATTGGCGCATCAGGCATACCTGATAAAAGGCCTCCCTGGCCACGGCCGCCACATGGTCCTCCATGGACAGCCGGGAATCCAGGAGGACACCCAAATTGCGCGCCCTCTCCACGGGGGCCGGTGTTTCGCCCCCAATGGCCAGAGTTGGAATAATCTAGCTGAACCAGGGTGCAGGAAGCCACAGCCACTCAGTCTTGGACGGGTTGAGCCTGAGTTTGTTACTACCCATCCAGATCCGTACGGCCTCCAAACACCGGGACATGACCTCGATGGCATCGTTGGGGCGGTCTGGGGTGGATATGTACAACTGAGTATCATCAGCGTACAGATGATATCCCACCCCAAAGCCACGGATGATCTCGCCCAGCGGCTTCATGTATGTGTTGAACAGTAGGGGCGAGAGGACCGACCCCTGAGGTACCCCACATACGAGGGGCCTCGAGGCCGACCTCTGCCCCCCTGCCAACACATATTGCAACCGACCAGAGAGGTAGGACGAGAACCACCGTAGAACGGTGCCTCCCAGCCCCAACCCCCCCAGTCGGCGCAATAGGATACCATGTTCGATGGTATCAAAAGCCGCTGAGAGGTCTAATAGGACTAGGATAGAGGAATATCCTTATCCCGCGCCCTCCAGAGATCATCAACCAACGCGACCAATGCCGTCTCGGTGCTGTGCCCGGGTCGGAAGCCGGACTGGCGCGGGTCTAGATAATCAACTTCCTCCAAGTGTCGCGGAAACTGTTGGGCCACCACACTCTCAACAACCGTCACTAAAAAGTAATGCTGGATCCAGGGACGGCTTCTTGAGGAAGGGCCTTACTACCACCTCTTTCAAGACGGCAGGCAAGGACCCCTCACTCAAAGATGCGTTGACAATGCCCTGGAGCCAGCCTCGTGTCGTCTCCCAGGATCCCAGTACAAGCCAGGAGGGACACGGGTCCAATAAACATGTGGTAGCCCTAAGTCTCTTTGACAACTTGTCCATATCCTCGGTAGTAACAAAATCAAACTCCTCCCAAGATGGTGTCTCAAGAGCAACCTCGGAC
This sequence comes from Rhabdophis nuchalis, assembly GCA_039707465.1. Taxonomy (NCBI): domain Eukaryota; kingdom Metazoa; phylum Chordata; class Lepidosauria; order Squamata; family Natricidae; genus Rhabdophis; species Rhabdophis nuchalis. The sequence goes on along the minus strand of CM077646.1, from coordinate 28,029,365 downwards.
CGCTCAGCTGGACCACTGTCGATGGAGGGCAGCTCGCTCCGAATCCGCTGTCGATGGAGGGCAGCTCGCTCTAATTTCAATAGAGTCTGTTAGTTCTCCATTTATCATTATCTTTGCTGTTTGTTTGTAGTATATAGTTTGTATGGCCTGGGTGAATTTCTTACCAAAGCCCATCCGTTCCAGCTGTAACAACATAAATCGCCAATTCACATTGTCAAAGGCTTTCTGTGCATTTAAGAACATCAAAGCCATTTGTTTTTCAGGATGTGCCTCATAATATTTCAAAGTGTCCAGAATTATTCTCATGTTATCTTTGATTTGTCTCTTTGGTAGAAACCCATTTTGATCATGGTGAATAAACTTGTTTAAATATTTTTTGAGTAGTTCTGCCAATATTGAAGCAAATATTTTATAGTTTTGAGTTTAGCAGAGAAATAGGTCTATAATTCTTAATTTGAAGTGGGTTGCCCCCTCTTTTAGCACAAGTGTAATATATGCTTCTGACCATGATTTCGGTATCCTCATCTTTGACATTAGCTCATTCATAACTTCTATGGAAGACACAACGATTCCTGCAACATCTTATAAAATTCCGCTGGCTGTCCATCCGGACTTGGAGCCTTTCCATTGTTTTGTTTTTTAAGTGCTTCAGTTAACTCAAAATTTAGAGGTAGTCACCTTTCCAAGCAGCCTTTGAGCTCAACATTCAAAACCCCTTTAAACCTTTGTTCCAAGTGAGGGTAAAAAACCACCCACGAAATCAATGGGTCTGTGCCAGCAAGGGAGGCTTACCCAGATCAGGTCCATTGGTCAGGTTAGTTTGGAGTCCCATCTGGGTTGCCAAATTGTTTGAAGAAATGTCCATCTGGGTTCAGTTGGACAGGACCACATGGTTTGAAGTCCTGGGCAAAATGAGCATGAAGGTGAGAGAAAGATTAATACTCTCTCTTGGCCCCTGCCTTAAAGCTTCCTGTTTCTATGTAAGAAATGTATTCTGATTGGTTGTCTTGAGTCCCAGGCTTGGTTGAGCCTTGCTGGTTGATACAATCTCCCCATGTTCCGTGTGGTGAGTTCTGTTGCTAGATGGGTAGAGGGCTAATCCTATTATGTGCTGAGGGTGAAGATCTATTGTGTTGTAGATAAGGTGGATCATTCTTTCTGGGGCTGTTAACAAAGAGCATGTTTCTCCTTTTCTCATCTAGAGACGTATAATATTCTGCTTTTTAATATATTCTAGAATAGTGGTGGGCAAACTCATTAGTCAACAGAGCCAAATATCAACAATACCACGATTGAAATTTCTTTTGAGAGCCGGAAGGTGTGGCCTATTTTGTGGGAGTGGCTCAGCGGTCATGTGACTGGGTGGGCATGGCCAACTTGGAAAATGTGAAACTCACTTAACAATGGTCTTGGTTAGGAACCAAAATGTTGGGCTCAAGTGTGGTCATAAGTTCTTTCTTTCTTTGTCTCTTTCTTTCTCTCTCTCTCTCTTTCTTTCTCTTTCTTTCTTTCAACCAGTATTAACTATCATTTTTCCGTTGCTTATAATGTAACTCATAATTTCTGTTCTTGTGATTTTTCAATATCTAATATCGTCTCAAATTTATATCCAATCTCATATTCACAACTTTTCACCAGTAGGTAAGTAAATATATATCATTAACTATAACATTTATTATAGGTTAGTGTTTATTGTAAATATCTATCATTGTTAATAACTATTAATTAACTAATAATCCTTTGATGATATTTGAAATACAATCTAGTTAGTTGCTAATCATCAAAGAATAACAATTTTCCTTATCAGCCAGTGTCTTTCCAGTAGCAAATTAAATTTGCCTCTTTTGTTATTTGTGGTCTCCATCTCTTCTTACTTCCCTTCCCAGGTCTTTCTTCAACTTCTTTTTGCACTTTATTATCCAGTGTAACTATCCAATAGTAACGCTGTGCAGCTCCTATCCTTGCGTATTGCTTATTTTTAAATGTCTGGGGTATTCCTGGAGAGATTGGTTTTCTATAGTATCCACTTCTATGTATGTACCCATAATGACAAATCCATAAAGTTGTAAAAGCCACCTTGCTCATTGGCTTATTCTTTCTTTAGCCTTTCAAAGAACATAGCTGTTAAGTATCCACCAACGCCCTCTAGAGATGTTACAATGTAACAAGTAGCCTAACGATGTTACGCTTTAACTTCCCTTTCTTTGTTCTCAAGCGGAAGAACAGAAACAGAAAAAAAAGTATAGTCCTTAATTTAATTCACGAATGCACAATAAAACCAAAAATAATTATTAAAATTATTAATATTAATAATATTAAATTATTATTAAAGGTTCAAGATTTGAGTAGAAAAGTTTTTTAAAAAGCAGAAAATAGAAGAGCCAGAAATAATTCAATCACTTTCTGCGCAGACAAAAATAGCTTCGCTCTTGTGCTTTAATCCACCATTTTGGATAATTCTATAAAGTGTAGAAACCTGTCAATTCAATTAATTCCGCTGCTTATTTCAAAATTCAAGGCTTTAATAAAAAGAAAGTTTTTTTAGCAAAATGTTTTTTAAAAAAGATAGAATACTTTCCCGGTGTTACACTTTCTCTTTCAAACGGTTCCTTCCATTCCGAAGCTTTCCCGTCGCCTTGTCTGCCCATGGGGTGTATGTATTTGTCGCCCTTCAGAAGCTTTCCCTCGTGTCAAACAGGGGTTTTTGCGATACTCCTGTGATCAGCGAGGCTTACTTCCTAATCGCCGTCCCTCCAGGATGGTTTAGGTTCCTATTGAACCAAGGGGGTGACAGAAGGTCAACTATGGTCTCTGCAGCATAGAGACCTCCAGTTGTGTCGGCACGGCATAGTTCCGCCCTCTCCTATAATATATGAAATACTCTGATAGCCATTTTGAAAAATCTTTTCTTAGTGAGCATCTTGAAGCCAAGAGGAACATGTGGAAAATTTGAGGTTTTTAGGCTTTATGGTTCTGGAGATTATGTGATTATGCATGGGTGGTATTTCGCTTTTATATACTGTATATAGATTTTCCAGTATTTCACACATTCCTTACCTTGTTTTCTCGTTAGGATTTTTATCCATGAAATTTTGCTTTGGCTCTGAATTTGTTAAAATCAGCTATTCTAAAGTTTAGGACACTGGTTGGGTTGGATTATATTCTATTGCTTGTGTTTACATTATATTGAATTCCAGTAAGATGTGGTCACTCACCCAAGGTTCCAGCAACTTCAACTCCTATCCCTTTTCTATTAGTAAGAATTAGGTCGAGTATAGTTTTTTTTCTAGTTCCTTCCTCTACCTTTTAGATGACAAAGTTGTCAGCTAAATTGGTTACGAATCTATTCAATCTCCTACTTGCTGTAGAGTTTGTCTCCCAGTTGATATCAGGGTATTTAAAGTCTTCCATTACATCTTGGAGTTGCCCTCTTGATATAGTTTGTAATCAACATGTGTATTTGAAATGACAGATGAATAAAAGTTTTTTTTACTTCCACATCTTGCCAATAAGTATGGTATTTCCTTTCCCAGCCATGTATTAACCAGGTTCAATTGTGCTTAATCCAGCACTTTCTAAAAAATAGCTATTGGCATCTTTGTTGCACAGGTAGCCCTCACTTACCTCTTCTTCTCTGAGACTTCAAAGTTACTTTGGCACAGTAGAAGCAGAGGTGTAACTGGTGCACAAAATTTGTGTTAATCCTAGCACTTTTTCCATGACCGCATGTTAGCAGTGACTGTGGTTTTGAAGGTGCAGGAAAAGGAGTTGCACCAATTTAGGTTCTGCCAAGAGTTGCACATTTATGATGGCGATGGCATCCCACACTCATCATCTCCATTTATGACCTTCCCAGCTAGCTTCTGACAAGCAAAATCAGTGGATATACTGGCAGGAAATTGCAAGTCTCGGTTATGTAAATTGCGTTTACCAACCCACAGTAATTAGCTTAACAACTACAGAGGAACAGATGTAAGTTGACACTGTCATGTGACATCATACTTAATGATTGTGCTGCTTAGTGACGCAAATATCAATTCCAATTGTGGTAGGTTTTTTCAATGCATCTCTAACCATTTTACAGCAAACTAAAGTTACACTTTTCTTTGCATCTTACAGATGAACAGGATGCCAATAAGAGCACTCTGGACAACTGTAAATAACACTCAATGTTGAAAAGGGAAGAAAAGCAAGCCGGAAATCAAAGTTTTTTCCATTTCCTACAGAAAAACCATACAAATCTGCTTTCCCTCCAGCAGCTGTTTGACAAAAGAGAGAAAATTAAGAAATATAAAGAGATTATGCAGAACTCAAAGATAAATTAAATGAAAGGGGAAGGGAGATTATTTATAATTAAGCAAAAGAAGGAAATATATGGAAATCTGTCGGGAGGAAAAGATCAATAGTAAAGCCACATAGAAGAGACAGTAATGCAGGCCTCTCCCTGTGAGGAAGAAGACTGCTTGAATGAAAGCACCACTAAAGGCGTTGTCCATATTTTTGACCTCCTCAAGAATATCAGCTGTGGAAAAGCTCCATAGGTTTGCCTCTTGTAGGAAAAGCACAGATTGTAAATCATAGTTGATTATGTAATAGAGGAGAAAGAAAGGAGAAAATCCATACAAATTTCCTGAAAGTGGCAAAAACTATGGTCACAACAGTTCCCTTATGGTTCATGGAAGCACCTTCACACAAGAGGCAAGCCACAAAAGTGTTCCCAATGTGGTAAATGCTTTAGTGAACATGGCAACATGGTGCTACATGAGATAACTCAAAGGAGGGAGAAAATGTTTGACTGTAGAGATTGTGTGAAACTTTCATTAGAAATTCCCAGGTCATGAGACACTAAAGAATGTACACAAAGGAATAAAACCATTTGAACATCCTTTCTGTGCGAAAAGATTCAGTGAGAATTCCACCTTAGTGAAGGACCTGAGGATTCCTACAAAAATGAAACTCCTTGAATGTCCTAATTGTGGAAAAATATTTAGTCACCACTTCAGTCTGGTGATGTATCAGTAGATTGACTCCAGTGAGAAACTCTATGTGTCTAGATTGTGGGGGAAACGCCATTAGAAATTTCCATCTCAAGAGACACCAGAGAACTCACACAGAAGCAAAACCCTTTCAATGTCCTGATTATGGGAAAGTCACAATTGTGGTGATACACCAGAAGACTCACATAGGAGACAAATGCTTTGAATGTCTTGATCGTTGGAAAACTTTCAGTTATGATTCCAATTTGTGAAACACCAGAGAACCCATAAAGGAGAAAAGCCCATTAAATGTCCTGACTGTGGGAGAAGTTCCAATTATAATTCCCAACTGATAAAACATCAGAGGATTCACTCCATGGAGAAACCTTATAAGTGTGGAGATTGTGGGAAAAGTTTCATTAGAAATTTCCACCTTTTGAGACATAAGACCATGCATACAGGATTGAAACCCTTTGAATGTCCTGACTGTGGGAAAAGCTTTATTGATAATTCCAGCCTGGTGAAACACCAGAAGACTCACACAAGAGAGAAACCCTTTGAATGTCGTGATTGTGGGAAATGTTTTAGTCGGAGTGCCATCCTGGAGACACACCAGAGGACTCACACAGGAGAGAAACCCTTTGAATGTCCTATTTGTGGGAAAAGCTTTAGTTATAATTCCAATCTGGTGACACACCAGATGACTCACACAGGAGAGAAACCCTTTGAATGTCCTGATTGTGGGAAATGTTTTAGTCGGAGTTCCAGCCTGGTGATACACCAGAGGAGTCACACAGGAGATAAACCCTTTGAATGTCCTATTTGTGGGAAAAGTTTTAGTGATAATTCCACCCTGTTGAAACACCAGCGGACTCACACAGGAGACAAACCCTTTGACTGTCCTGATTGTGGGAGAGGTTTCAGTCAGAATTCCCAGCTGGTGAGACACCAGATGACTCACACAGGAGAGAAACCCTTTGAATGTCCTATTTGTGGGAAATGTTTTAGTCGGAGTTCCAGTCTGGAGAGACACCAGATGACTCACACAGGAGAGAAACCCTTTGAATGTCCAGATTGTGGGAAATGTTTTACTCTGAGTTCCAGCCTGGTGACACACCAGAGGACTCACACAGGAGAGAAACCCTTTGAATGTCCTGATTGTGGGAAAGGATTTAGTCTGAGTTCCACCCTGGTGACACACCAGAGGACTCACACAGGAGAGAAACCCTTTGAATGCCCTTATTGTGGGAAAGGTTTTAGTCAGAATTCCAGGTTGGTTAGTCACCAAAGGATTCACACAGGAGAAAGGCCCTTTGAATGTCCTATCTGTGGGAAATGTTTTAGTCGGAGTTGCAGCCTGCTGACACACCAGAGGACTCATACAGGAGAGAAACCGTTTGAATGTCCTGATTGTGGGAAATGTTTTAGTCGGAGTTCCAGCTTGCTGACACACCAGAGGACTCACACAGGAGAGAAACCCTTTGAATGTCTTATTTGTGGGAAAAGTTTTAGTGATAATTCTAATCTGGTGAGACACAAGAGGAATCACACAGGAGAGAAACCCTTTGATTGTCCTATTTGTGGGAAAAGTTTTAGTGATAATTCCAGGTTGGTGACACACCAGAGGACTCACACAGGAGAGAAACACTTTGAATGTCCTGATTGAGGGAGAAGTTTCAGTCAGAATTCCAGCCTGGTGAGACACATATATGGTGAGGACATATAGCAGTGATGGCTAATCTTTTTTGGATCGGGTGACAAAAGCAGGAAGGAGAGCAGGTTGAGCGTGCTCGGCCGTGCCCACACCCATAATGGTACGTGCACGTCCCTAGCGTGCATGTGTGTGCACCAGCCGTCCCCCCACTTTTGGCACGCTTTTTTTACCCTCCCCAAGCTCCAGAGGCGTTCTTGGAGCCTGGGGAGAGCGAAAACAGCCTACACCATCCACCTGGCGGCTTCAGGAGCTTCCCTGCAGCCTCCAGAGAGTGAAAAATGACCCTATGGGGAACTCAGAAGTCCGGGAATGGTGACTGTGCTCCGTCCAACAAGGAATTGAGAGTATTATTGATGTCCTTGAAAATGCAATTATGTCAGTGGTGGAAAAGATCCACAAATCTGTCTATTGTGGCAAAAGCAAAGATTGTAGAATTATGCCTGAGAGGATCCACACTGGAGAAAAGCCATTTCAGTGTTCCCAATGCAGCAAAAGCTTTAGTCAGAATGGCTTCCCAGTTGTTCATGGAAGGGCTCACACCAAAGAAAACTCGTACTGGTTTTCCCAATGTTGCAAAAGTTATAGCAAGCAGGACAAGCTGATAATACACCAGAGAATTCACACAAGTTTGGCAATACACCCGATGGTTCACACAGGAGAAAAGCCTTTTCAATGTCCTGACTTTGGTTGAAATGAAAGGGAATTTGGAGTGGTTGGCATAGCAAGTCAATATTCTTTTTGTGTGTGAAGATTTTGTTCTAGGGTTGTTGTTTTTTAACGGGGACAGAGGTTTGCAATGCCTGGAAAAGGAAAGGCATGCTTCCACAAAGCAACGGCTGGTTATGGGAACAGGACGGCCTAAGCTCATTGGGCTGGAGATGTTAACCGTGTTCAAAACATTGTCTGGGCTTCTCATACTTATTGCAGCAGCCACAATGCGAGGAGCTGCTCTTTTGGTGCATGCCCCGAAATTCTCAGCAGTTGTGCCCCTTTCTCTGGGGAAGCAGCCGCATCCTGAGCACTTGCTTTCGCAGCCCCTTCACGGGTCACCCACTTGTGTTGTCCCCTGCCAATCACCATTCCCCTGCCCCACCCACCTCCAGGGCTTGCGTCAGGGTGGCATGGCTGGGTCTCCAGTCATGGGGTTTCCCTTCATGCCGTTGCCATTGCCTCCTTGCCGCTCCAGCCCAGGGCCAAAGCAAGCCCTTCTGCCTGGAACTCTGCCCACAAGCAATCAAAACTTGTCTCCTCCACTGACGCGCCTGCTTCCCCTCGCCCAGTTCTCAGAACAGCTGCTTGTTGGGTCTGGGCAATCGAGAGAACCGCTGGGTGGCCATTTTGAAAAGTGCCGAGGCAGTTTATGCGATGGGCAAGCAGCGGCCTACAGTCTGAGCTTCCTCAGTTGAGGCACCTCCCTGGGAATTGCTGCCCGGCCAGGGTGTTTGGAAAAACAGGACACTGTGCAAAGGGGAAGGGAAGAGGATGAGGGGCCTTACCCAGAGGCCAGTCAGCAGATAAAAACTGCAAGGCTATGCCATAGTCTTTTCAGGCAAGCTGTCCCCACCAAGCTCTCTGGCCCCTAACCAAACTAGCCCGGAAGCGGCATATGATCCCGACGCACTCCCCTCATGGGCTAGGCCAGCTTTGGGAAACATCCCAGAAGGGCTCCGATGCCATGGTCTCCCGCATGCTCCCCTACTCCCTGCTCATGTCAGAACGCTCACCGCCAACATCACCCGTATGCCAACTCGCCCACCCCCACCCACCCACCGGCGCAGGCCCTTTGTCCTTACCTTTGTGAGCAGCAATGAAAAGAAGTACACAGCTGAGCTGCTAGAGTCTGCAAGGTATATATAAGCCTGACAGCTGGAGCAGGGATAATAAGGCTGGCAGGAAAAGCCACACAAGAAGTGGCTGTAAATTGAGGGGCAGGGCTTAATCCTACCACTGTGCATGCTGGATACATTGTGTTGGCAGGCCATATCCAGCCCGCAAGCTGTAGTTTGAGGACTCCTGAGGACTTCCCCTGGTTCGTTGTTGTTCTGTGGCACTAAGGCCCAATATTCTCCCAACTCCATGAAGAGGGGGGCATGTCCCCTTAGTCAATTTTCTCACTGAAGCAGTAGCAGAAAAGAGATTTCCAAACCCCAAGTCCTGATTGTGACTCACAAATGATGGTGCCCAGTTGCCCAGTGAAGAATATGTTGCACTGGTTATCCACTGCATTAGTAGGAGTCCCAGGGCTCCTTGTGCACAACTTCAAAAATATTCATAGTCTGGCTTGTACACTGGTTAATCTAAATTTGGCCTCACAAATCCCGGTTACAATAAACTAAGGTAGCTTCAGGAAGCAATCCTTGGAAATGGGCAATCTTTGATTATCTACTAAGGCACAATCATGGCTGCAAAGAATTTTGAGACATCTGCTTGCTTCAAACCTGACAGAAAGCTCCTAGAAAGTGATATCAGACATCTTAAAAGAATTGGCACAGAAAATTGCACACTATGCACATTTTTTTCCTACTTAACAGAACTTCTGACCTGGTTGCTAGACATTCATGGGTTGAAAACTCTTCTTTTTGGCACTACTGCCATAATCATGAGAATCCTCTGCTGCCTCCACCAGTGTACTTTCCCTTGTCCCAGTGGCCTGCAAAATCCCCTCCCATTTCAATAGATCCCAAGTAAGGATGCCAGGCAAATATCCCTCGTGATGTCAAAGGTGTACAGAAAGAACAGAGACCATTCTAATAGTGCGTAGGTTGGTCAATATATGTAAATACATACAGCTCAAAAGGGGGGAATTGTGGGAAGCCTCCACTCATCCAAGAATGAAATATTTGGGGGAATATTAAAAAGGTAGAAATGAGAAGCACGTTCTTAGAGGCAGAAAGCAGCTCCCAATCTTCCCTAATAGCCTACAGCAGATGATCATTAAGAAAACCTGCGCCAACCTATTCACAAATAAAATACCCTCACCTGGGATTAAGGACAGAAGATGGCCTTAACCCAGGGGCCCTGAAACTTTTTAAATGGGGCCAATTTATGGTCCCTCAGACTGCTGGGAGGGCTGGGCCAGCTGGGTGGGCGTGATTAGGTGGTCATGTGACTAGATGGGCATGGCCAATTCAACAGTCCTTTGAACAATGCACAAAAATCAAAATTTTAATTTCTTTTGTTCCTGAGGGTGTTTTACTTGCTTTTGTTTGCATGTTGCTCTTTCTGTTGCCTTTTCTTTTTACTAGATCGTTTTTCTGTTGTTCAGGAGTCTAGTGGTCCACTTCAGGAAACTCAGCTTTGCAGCAATTCTTCTCAGCCCCAAAGAATGTACAATCAACAACTCTCTCTTTCTCTCTCTCTCTCTCTCCCCCTCTTTCTGTCCCTCCCGCTATATGTGTGTGTCCGTCTTTTCTCTCTCTTTTTCTCTCCCCTTTCCCTTTCTCTCTTCCTATCTCTCTCTTTCTTCCTCTTTCTTATTCTTTCTTTCTTTTTAAGTTTTAATTTTTTTAATCAAAATATCAAATCAATGCTTAGTATGGAACGAGAGTGTCATACATTCTAAATACGAATAAAACAAACCATTGCTAGGGTAAGCAACTCACTGGGCCCGGCCCTTAGGAATGGAAAACAGACCGGGCTGCATGTTTAAATAAGCCAACAAGCTCCAGGACCCAACGGAGCTCAGAGGCAGACCTCCTCCAACAGAGGGAGCGGGAAGCCCCACTACAGGGTAGAGCAGAGGAATTTGTGACTTTTCTGCAGGAGAAAACCGCTCAGATACAGAGTGAGCTAGCCCCCATTCATGGCCCAGTGGGATGCCACGAGAGAGATCTTGTTTGGGAGGAGTTTGACTCCGTTACTTCCGAAGATATGGACAGGTTACGTGGGCGACTGCGAGCCACCACATGTTTATTGGACCCGTGCCCCTCCTGGCTTGTACTGGCATCCTGGGAGGTGACACGAGGCTGGCTCCAAGAGGTTGTCAACGCATCCTTGAGTGAGGGTTCCTTGCCTGCTTCCCTAAAAGAAGCCATGGTGAGGCCCCTCCTCAAGAAGCCCTCTTTGGACCCAGCTCTTTTAAACAACTATCGTCCAGTCTCCAACCTTCCCTTTTTGGCGAAGGTTGTTGAGAGTGTGGTGGCACAACAGTTTCCCCGTCACCTGGAGGAAATTGAGTATCTAGATCCGCGCCAGTCCGGCTTTCGGCCCGGGCATAGCACCGAGACGGCATTGGTCGCGTTGGTAGATGATCTCTGGAGGGCCAGAGATGGGGGATGTTCCTCCATCCTGGTCCTATTAGACCTCTCGGCGGCTTTCGATACCATCGACCATGGTATCCTATTGCATCGGCTGGGGGGGTTGGGGGTGGGAGGCACCGTTTTACGGTGGTTCTCCTCCTACCTCTCTGGCCGATCGCAATTTGTGCGGGCAGGAGAGCAGAGGTCGACCCCGAGACCCCTCACATGCGGGGTGCCTCAGGGGTCGGTCCTCTCGCCTCTCCTGTTTAACGCATATATGAAGCCGCTGGGTGAGATCATCCGTGGTTTTGGGGTAGATTACCACCTGTACGCTGATGACACCCAGCTGTACATATCTACCCCAAACCACCCCAACGATGCCGTAGCGGTGATGTGCCAGTGCCTGAAAGCCGTGCGGATCTGGATGGGAAGTAACGGACTCAGGCTCAACCCGACCAAGACCGAGTGGCTGTGGTTTCCGGCTGCCCGATTCAACCAGCTTTCTCCAACGCTGGCCATAGGGGGCGAACATCTTGCCCCTGTGGATGGGGCGCGCAATTTGGGTGTCCTCCTGGATACCCGGCTGTCTATGGAAGAGCAAGTGACAGCCGTGGCCAGGAGGGCGTTTTACCAGGTTCGCCTGGTTCGCCAATTGCGCCCCCTATTGGATCGGGACGCCCTTCGCACAGTCACTCATGCCCTCGTGACATCCCGACTGGACTATTGTAACTCTCTCTACATGGGGCTTCCCTTGAGGTGCACCCGGAGGCTTCAGTTAGTTCAGAATGCAGCCGCGCGGGCAATTATGGGGACCACCAGGTTCACCCACGTTACACCACTCCTGCGCGAGCTGCACTGGCTGCCTGTCGTCTTCCGGGTGCGCTTCAAGGTGCTAACTATCATCTTTAAGGCGCTCCATGGCTCGGGACCTAGCTATCTGCGGGATCGGATCCTGCCCCATACATCCTCACGACCGATTCGCTCCCACAGAGAGGGACTTCTCCGGGTGCCGTCCACTAGACTTTGTCAGCGGGCGACGCCCAGGGGAAGGGCTCTCTCTGTGGCGGGCCCGGCCCTCTGGAACGACCTTCCCCCCGATATTAGAACGACCACGGACCTCCGCTCCTTCCGTATGAAACTAAAGACCCATTTCTTTCGACTGGCCGGCCTTGGATAGTCTCTCTGTCTATAGATTTTTAAATGTATTTTAATGGGTTTTAATTTTTTAGCACGGGATAACATAGTTTAATGGTGTTTTAAACTGTATATTTTGTATTGATTGTTTATATTGTTTTTAGTTTCTCCTGTGCACCGCCCCGGGTCCCTGTGGGGAGAGGGAGCGGTTAATAAATGCAAAAAAAAAAAAGTTATCTTCAATTACATAAAGTGTGTTGATTGGTTACAAGGTTTTTGCGCATCCTTTCCATAGTCATCACAATTCATATGAAATCACATATTATCAAATCAAATATATTTGTATACATTATTATAATTGTACCTCATTTATTTGACTATCACTATTATTCCTTCATTTTAAATGAGATATTCTAGGTATTGGATTCATTTATATTATAACGATTCATTATGTCATTTTAAATCTATCCAATAATAATATATCTTTATGTTATATTCTGTATCATTCTATTATTCTTGTATTTTTAACGTTCTCTAACATCTTTCATTTCCATGTTTTTTTAATCTAACTACTGATAAAATAGATCCCGTATCTCATAAAATTGTTTATCTTCCTGTTCTCTAATTTCAAATGTCAATTTACTCATTTCAGCACATTCCATTATTTTGTGAATCACTTCCTCCTGCGTTGGTATTTTCTCATTTTTCCAATTTTTAGCAAATACAATTCTAGCTGCTGTTAACACAATCAAATATTCATTTCTCTATTGTATGTTTCCAGTATGATTGCCAATAAAAAGATCTCTGGTTTAAAGTCTATGTTTTTGGATCATTTTTTCCAACCAAGTGTGGATTTTAGTCCAATATCTTTTAGCTTCTATGCACGTCCACCACATATGGTAATATGAATCCGGTACCTGATGACATTTCCAACTTTTCCAAATTTTCTTTATATGCTGTTGACATTGTCATTTTATAATTTTGAGACCGCAATTTCTGCTAATTCTCTAAATCAATCCCATATCCAAAATCCCCCCCACAAAACAATCATAGATTCTTTAACTTGTTCTTCTTCTAACTTAAGCTCTAATAAGTATCCATACAGTTTTTAAATCACCTTTTCATCAGTACCTATCAAAATTTTATCTAACTCAGTAATTTTATCATGGAAATCTTCCATTTTAAGATCTTTATCATATATTTGCACATATAAAAAACAGTTCATCTTTATACCTTGCTCTTCCAGTTCTTGCATAGATTTAAGTTAACCCTTTGCATTCAATATTTCACCACATCTAACAGTTCCTTCTTGTATATTATTGGATATGAATATGCTTCAATAGTTAACCAGAGAAGATAACCAGACTTGAATTTTTAGATAATGCTGCCTTTTAATCTTCTCCCAATTTAATAGCAAAGCCTCAGGTATGAAATGTCTTCTAAAATACCCCTGCATTTTTGTTCCCTTGTACCGAAAGAAAGCGTGTCCTCTCTACAGTAAATTATGTGCTTCTACAGTCAATAATCTAAAATTTCTTAATGTTCTCCTATATGCGAGACCGCCTTCTGCCCCATACATTCCTTCGGCCGATCCGCTCCCACAGAGAGGGTCTTCTCAGGGTGCCGTCGGCCGGACAATGCCGACTGGCGACGCCCAGGGGAAGAGCCTTCTCTGTGGCGGGCCCAGCCCTTTGGAACGACCTACCCCCTGAATTACGCACCATCACCGACCTCCGCTGCTTCTGCCAATGTCTAAAGACACATCTTTTCCAACAAGCCGGCCTAGCCTAACCTCCCATGGGGACTTTTTAGAAAGTTTTAAATTGGGTATTTTAAAATTTGGTTTTAGCATAGGATTAGGATAGTTTAATATATTTTAAATTATGTTTATTTTTTGTATTTTTGTATGTTTTTAAATTCCTGTGCGCCGCCCTGGGTCCTCTGTGGAGAAGGTCGGGATATAAATATAAATAAATTCAAATTCAAAAAATTCCTTAACGCACATCCAACTTGTTGCCTGATAATATAACTCCCAGTTAGGGAGACCAAATCCTCCTCTTATTCTAGTATCTTGTAACAATTTTAATTTTATTCTTGCTTTCTTTCCCTGCCAAATATATTTCAACACTATTTTGTTTAAATCGTCAAAATAATCCTACCCTAATCTAATTGGAATTGTCTGGAACAAATATAAAATCCTGGGTAGTATATTCATCTTGATTGTTGATATTGTCCCAATTATTGATAGTTGTAAATTTTCCCATTTTGCCAAATCTGCCGCAATCTGTTGTTTGAGGGTATGGTAATTGTTCTCTTTAAGTGTACTACATCTTGCTGTCAAATATAGCCCCAAACACTTGACCTTATTCGTGACTTGGATCTTCAAAGCGTCCACCAATTCTTCCTTTTGTCTTAATGACATGTTCTTTGTCAAAATCTTTGTTTTGTCTTTCTTTATTTTCAAGCCTGCTACTTTTCCATATTCCTCTATTTTTTCAATCCATTTAGGTGCGGCTTCTAGTGGATCCTCTAAGATGAAGACCAGGTCATCTGCAATTTGTATTCTTCCTTTTTAATTTTCATTCCTTTTATGTCTTTTTCTTCTCTAATGTTTCTATTTAGGACTTCTAATGTTAAGAAGAACAACAGAGGCGATAGTGGACAACCTTGTCTCGTCCATTTATTTCAATAGAGTCTGTCAGTTCTCCATTTATCATTATCTTTGCTGTTTGTTTGTAGTATATAGTTTGTATGGCCTGGGTGAATTTCTTACTAAAGCCCATCCGTTCCAGCTGTAACAACATAAATCACCAATTCACATTGTCAAAGGATTTCTGTGCATTTAAGAACATCAAAGCCATTTGTTTTTCAGGACGTGCCTCATAATATTTGAGTGTGTCCAGAATTATTCTCATATTATCTTTGATTTGTCTCTTTGGTAGAAACCCATTTTGATCGGGGTGAATAAAATTGTTTAAATGTTTTTTGAGTAGTTCTGCCAATATTGAAGCGAATATTTTATAGTTTGAGTTTAGCAGAGAAATAGGTCTATAATTCTTAATTTGAAGTGAGTCGGCCCCCTCTTTCAGCACAAGTGTAATATATGCTTCTGACCACGATTTGGGTATCCTCATCTTTCACATAAGCTCATTCATAACTTAATTAATGATTAATGATTAAAAGAGCATGAATAAAAGGGGGAGGAATAAATGGGGACAGTAGGACAGGTCCAGTAGGCACAATGGTGTGCTTATGCACACCCCTTACAGAACCCTTAGGAATGGAGTGTGGTCAATAGTAATAACTTTAAGGTTAAAGTTATGGGGATTTGAAGATGTAACAAATTTGCAACGAATAAGAGGCATCTTGGTGCTGCTACCACCAGGGTAACAAACAGGCACCTCCAAGAAGACAAGCTCACAACAGGGGTTGTTCATGAACCTTAAGAACCCTGTACTTAAAACCACAATGCTTTTTCTTCGTGAGTTACAACCTCTGTGCATGTTTTTACCATGCATTTTTTAGAAGCTTCAGCAACTTACTGGGGCCACTCAGAAACTCTGCTTATGACTCACAGATATTTTGTGCAAAGGATATGCTGACTAGGAAATTCTGGCCTCAAAATCTGGAAGACATTCAGGATGCAGAAGGATGAAACTGAACATTGCGTTTCTCTAAGACACGTTAAAATTAACATTAGGGAAATAGCAGAATATATAAAAATATAGGACTAATACCTAAACTTCACAAAGTTAAGTAACATCACATTTCACTATTTCACTAGGATCAGCTGCAAAGTCGGTTGCTAGAAGTCAAAAACGACGTAATAGCATTTAATGTTTAAAACATGTTGTAAACGCCTTAGGTAGAAACTGGAGAAGGATTTTTTCCGCTGCCTCCTATCTGGAGATGATGCTCAAACAGTAAACTCCTGTGCCTAGAAAGAGAATATCGAGCTTAAAGGAGTTAATACCATCGAGTACTGTGTTGCTAGAAAGGTTGAAAAGCGAAGGTAAGAGTAGAAGGAAGAAAGCCCAGTTGCCTTTTGAAATAAGCACCTTTGGGAACAGCGGAACTTCCTGTTCCGGATAACTCAGGGGAGGAGAGTAGTGTACAGAGTTGTGTTCTTCCCGTGGTGGAAGGAGCAGGTGGAAGGTGAGTGGAGGGCAGGTGGGAGGAGAGTCCTGGAAGCAGAGAAGCAACTGGGCTGAAGCATCTCAGCTGCTGCTGCTGCTGCTGCAGGTTCCTTCCCTCCCCGAATTTAAGCCCACTGGTGCTGCACGCTGTGAAACTGGTGGCTGCAACTTTCCTTCTGGTGGGAAGATGGGAAAAGTCTCCTTCGAGTGAAGGTGGATTCTTTGGGAATGGCTTCCATCCAGAGGTTGTGGCTGCTCCCATCACTGGAGGGTTTGTGGCCGAGCTGGGAGGGACCTTGCAGGTCTCCTATTCCGACGCCCTGATCAAGCAGGAGACCCAATCTCCTTTCAGACAAATGGCTCTCCTGTCTCTGATTAAAAGCCACCAGGGATGGAGCTCCCAGAACTTCTGAAGGGAAACCCTTCCACTGTTCTCAGTAGCAGGAAATCTCTCCTTAGTTCTAGGCTGCTTCTCTTCTTGATGAGTTTCCATCCAATTCCCTGTCCTGCCTTCAGGTACTTTGGAGAATTGGTTGACCCCCCCTCCCTCTTTTGTGGCAACTCCTCCAGTATTGGAAGATGGCTATCATGTCACCCCTAGTCCTTCCCTTCACTGGACTAGACATACCCAATTCGTGCTACCCTTCTTTATATTTTAACTTCCAGGCCCCTAATCTTTATTTTTGCTCTTTTTCTGCATTTTTTTTTAGAGTCTCAACGTCTTTTTTATGAAAAGTGACCAAACTCTCTGCAACTTTCTAAATGTGGCCTTACTCTTTCTAAAAGTGGTACTAGTACTTCACATGATCTTGAGTCTATCTCTCTCTTAATGCAGCCTAGTAGTGTATGGGCTTTTTTGCTGCTGCAATACACAGCTGGCTCATATCTAAATGACTGTGCAGTAAGGCATCAAGGTTCCTTTCATAGTTACTGCTTTAGGCAGGTGCTACTTATTCTGCACCAGTACATTTGATATTTCTTGAATAACTGGAAAACGCTTTTTCCCTCTCCACTGCATTTTCATTTTGTTAGGCAGAGCGCAATATTCAAATCTATCAAGATTCTCTATCTTGAGCCTATCTTGTGAAGTGTTGACTATTCCTGCCATCTTGGTGTCATTTGCAAATTTGATGCCTTCCCATTGTATTCCCTCATCTAAGGCATTTGCAAAAATATTAAAGAGTACTAAACAGAACCTTGAGGTACCCACTCCTTACTTCCCTCCATGTTGATTTAGTCCCATTAAGGAATACCCTTTCAGTGTGGTTTGTCAGCCAGTTATGAATCTATCTGTGTGGATGGATGTACCTATCCCACATTTTTCTAATTTACCAAGAAATAGGTTTTGGTCTACTTTGTCAACTTCCTTAGTGAAATCCAATTATACTATATATTTGATTGGTCTGCTAATTTCGCCACTTTATGTAAGATTGAAATAACATGTTGACTTCTGGTTATATATTTGCTGGCTTTTAAGTGTTTGCAGATCTTTTCTTTCATTATCTTTTCCAAGATCTTCCCAGGTAGTGATGTCAGTCTAACTGGCCTTCAGTTTTATGGATCCATTTCTCTCTCCTTTTTTGAAGATGGGAAATACATCAGGTCTTTCCAGTCCACCTATAGTTTCTTGGTGCATGAAGATCTTTGAAAGATATGGCTCAATGATTCTTAGATCATGTCTGCTGTCTCCTTCAGAACTCTGGGATGTAATCAATGTGGTCCCAATGATTAGAAGCCATCTAGAATGGACAGGTGTTCTTTTACCATTTTCTTGCCTGTTTTAATTTGTATTCCTAGTCTGCCTTTTACAGTTCTGTTTTTGGTAGGTTTGGCTATTTTTTATTTTTGCCTGAAGATTGATGCAAATAATAAATTAAGTAGCTCTGCTGTGTCTCTACTGGCCATCACTTCCTTGCCATTATCTCCCATTAGTGGACTGACTTTTTCCCTGACTTTTTTCTTTTTTTGATACATGTTTTTAAATGATTTTTGATATTAGTTGCAAGTTTTAGTTCATTCTCACCATGAGCTTGATTTCATCTTTGCAGATTCGGGCTATATGCTGCTATTCTGCCTTAGTTATGTGTCCCTCTTTCCGTTTTTTATTCAGATCCTTTTTTCTTTCAGTTTATCAGAGAAATGTTTATGCAACCATGCTGGCTTCTTCTTGGATAGCTTGTTTTCCCTTTTTAGTGATATTGTGTGGGACTGGGCTTATATGATCATACTAGTCGGTTTGATACCCGTGCTTCGCTATGGAACTGGAACAGCAGTAGGTAGCATTCTTCACCATCACGCTCCATTATCCTGTAGAAAGGCAGCAGCAAACACAGTCTTCCTGAGAGGAACTTTGGTGTTTGGTTCACACTGAGGTATATTGATGTAATAGCCATCTTTTCCATGGCAGAACATCAGAGGGTACCGGAGAGCTTCATAGGCACAGTGCATCTCACTGATTCGTACCATCCTGTTTTCTCTGCTGTAGAGAACAATATCTCTCTTCTGAAAATCCTGGCCAACAATGAGAACTGCCACTTTTGTAGTCATGGGGGCATTGAAACTACCTCAGTGCTCTCCAGAAGGCTTCCTATCTCCATTAATCACCACTTGGAAGTCCTTGTGGCCCTTAGGAACAGAATCAACAGCACCCTTAACTTCCAGAATATAGTTGTTGTGTTCTTGCAGCAACGTCTGCAGTTGGCTAACCAGTTGTGAATTAACGCCTGAGTACTTTCACAACGGATGTCTCTCTCATTGTCATCATCACCAACAAAGTACATCTGGGGAAATGAAGGTTGCTCAGAGGCCCCGCCATGATAATCCCTATCCTGTGGTAGACCTGCCCCTGAACTTTGAATGTTGGCATAACATTTCCCTTTCTTACTCCAAAAGAACTCATATGGAAGCATCCATTGTACTTCCAAACAGCAAACAGAAAGTGCTTTGCCATTGGATGCTGGTGGGTGAGAAGGCTGTGTAAGGGTTCAGGGTATGGCTGAAGGGGAGAGACGTGCACCATCACTGCAGCACATACAGGGACTCTCATCCTGCCATTTTGAAGCATATCACAGATGCCTGCGCAGGGTAGCAAACCAACATGGCTTGTGGCTTGGCTGGGACTGTTGTGAGCATGCATGGACGGTGGGTGGAGTCGTGGGAAGGTTTAAACAGTGAAGGGGAGCGCTGGGTTTCAGGCTTGACTTCATCTCATTACATCTTATCCCTGGGTGTTTGTCGGATTGTGCTGGAGCGTGGAAGATAAAACACACTGAAAATTGTATTATTGTTTATTTCTGATTCACCGAACAGGAACCTGACATAGAGCACGGCACCAGGCACAGGGTAAATGGGATCTGAGATCAACAACCTTGTCCCTGGAGTAATCGATCTGAGGTTCATATTTAAAACCAGAGAAATACTTATTAGTCCAAGGCATTGATGTCATTTGTGACTGATTAACATAGGGGTTACTAGATATATACTTTTAACAGCCTTTCTACTGATTTAGGGATGAGTTTGATGATACTTGTGTGCAGGTTCCCTTACTTGTGTTTTCCTAATTACATCTGTACATCTTTTTCTGCATTTTTGCCTCTTTTCCCTTTAACTGGTATTACACTAGAAGGAACGGATTCGTCTGAACTGAGGAGTAAAATAATGGGGGCGGGAAATCTACCTCTAACTACCAGCATCCCTTGATATTCATTTGGCTAGCATCCTGTCAGTTTGTGAGAGAGTTGAGAGGTTTTTGGAAACTCAAACAGTATTTGCTGTGTGAGCATGAAGGAGAAAGGAAGGAGCCTGGATGTGTCTTTGCTCAAGTGTTAGTAAAGCTGCTTGCTGCTGTGAAACTGAAACTGAAACTCTTCTTTTGAGATAGGGAGGGAGAGTAGAACTTCTTAGCATCAGAGTTTGGAACTGATTTCTTTTCAGGTGGGGAGGGAGAGTAGACCTCCTTAGCATCAGAGGGCTAGTTTGAAAGTGAAACAGTATTTGCTGTGTGAGCAAGGAGACAGGAAGGAGCTTGGCTCTTGGTTAGCTCAACTGTTCTGGAGCTGCTTCCTTCTGTGAAAGTAAAACTGAAACTGAATCTCCTCTCCTCTGCTTGTCCTTTGCTTTTGGAACAGATTTTTTTCTGATTAGGAGAGGGAGTAGAACTCGTTAGCATGAGAGCATGTGAATAATAATATAGGAAATTCTAATGCTCTGATGGTCATTTTGAAAAATCCTTTCTTAGTGAGCACCTAGAAACCAAGAGGAACATATGTGGAAAATTTGAGGTTTTAAGGCTTTATGGTTCTTGAGATTTTGTGATGATGCATGAGTGGTATTTCACTTTTATATATATAGATTTTACAGTATTTCCCGTACCTTGTTTTCTCCTTTAGGATTTTTATCTATGAAATTTTGCTTTGGCTCTGAGTTTAAGACACTTGTTGGATTATATTCTATTGCTTGTGTTTACATTATATTGAATTCCAGTAAGATGTGGTCACTCACCCAAGGTTCCAGCAACTTCAACTCCTATCGCTTCTCTATTAGTAAGAACTAGGTCGAGTATAGTTTTTCCTCTAGTTCCCTCCTCTACCTTTTAGATGACAAAGTTGTCAGCTAAATTGGTTACGAATCTATTCAATCTCCTACTTGCTGTAGAGTTTGTCTCCCAGTTGATATCAGGGTAGTTAAAGTCTTCCATTACATCTTGAAGTTGCCCTCTTGATATAGTTTGTAATCAACATATGTATATGAAATGACAGATGAATAAAATTTACAAGTTTTTTTTACTTCCACATGTTGCCAATAAGTATGGTATTTCCTTTCCCAGCCATGTATTAACCAGGTTCAATTGTGCTTAATCCAGCACTCTCTAAAAAATAGCTATTGGCATCATTGTTGCACAGGTAGCCCTCACTTACCTCTTCTTCTCTGAGCCTTCAAAGTTACTATGGCACAGTAGAAGCAGACGTGTAACTGGTGCACAAAATTTGTGTTAATGACCGCATGTTAGCAGTGACTGTGGTTTTGAAGGTGCAGGAAAGGAGTTGCACCAATTCGGGTTCTGCCAAGAGTTGCACATTTATGATGGCGATGGCATCCCACACTCATCATCCCCATTTGTGACCTTCCCAGCTATCTTCTGACAAGCAAAATCAGTGGATATACTGGCAGGAAATTGCAAGTCTCGGTCATATGAAATTGCCTTTACCAACCCACAGTAATTAGCTTAACAACTACAGAGGAACAGATGTAAGTTGACACTGTCATGTGACACAATGCTTAATGATTGAGCTGCTTAGTGACGCAAATATCAATTCCAATTGTGGTAGGTTAAGTGAGGACTACTTGAACAAGGATGTCACCAGAGGGGTTGTAGACAGTTTTTTCTGCCCTTATTTGCAGATGAGGACTTCCATGAGCAAAAGTGGTGTATACTTTTCTGTTTTTTTCAACGCATCTCTAACCATTTTACAGCAAACTAAAGTTACACTTTTCTTTGCATCTTACAGATGAACACAATGCCAATAAGAGCACTCTGGACAACTGTAAATAACACTCAAGGTTGAAAAGGGAAGAAAATCAAGCCAGAAATCAAAGTTTTTTCCATTTCCTGCAGAAAAAACATACAAATCTACTTCTCCTCCAGTAGCTGTTTGACAAAAGAGAGAAAATTAAGAAATATAAAGAGATTATGCATAACTCAAGGATAAATTAAATGAAAGGGGAAAGGA
This sequence comes from Rhabdophis nuchalis, assembly GCA_039707465.1. NCBI lineage: Eukaryota > Metazoa > Chordata > Lepidosauria > Squamata > Natricidae > Rhabdophis > Rhabdophis nuchalis. Next base: position 28,007,438 of record CM077646.1, on the reverse strand, counting down.
GATTATAATTCAGCAAAAGAAGGAAATATATGGAAATCTGTTGGGAGGAAAAGATCAATAGTAAAGCCATGTAGAAGAAACAGTAATGCAGGCCTCTCCCTGTAATGAAGAAGATGGCTTGAATAAAAGCACCATTTAAAAAGGCATTGTCCATATTTTTGACCTCAGGAATATCAGCTGTGGAAAAGCTCCAAAGATTTGCTTATTGCACAGATTGCAAATCACAAATGATTATGTAATAGAGAAGCTGGAAAGGAGAAAATCCATACTAATTACCTGAAAGTGGCAAAAACTATGGTCACAACAGCTCCCTTGTGTTTCATGGAAGCACCCCTACACAAGAATGAAGCCACAAAAGTGCTCTCAATGTAGTAAATGCTTAAGTGATCATGTCACCATGCTGCTACATCAGATAACTCACAGGAGGGAGAAAATGTGTTTCTGTGCAGGTTATGTGAAAGTTTCATTAGAAATTCCCAGGTCTTCAGACACAGGAATAAAACCATTTGAACATCCTTTCTGTGCAAAACATTTCAGTGAGAATTCCATCCTGAGGAAGCACCTGAGGACTCCTACAAATGTGAAATCCTTTGAGTGTCCTGATTGTGGGAAAAGATTTAGTCCCAATTTCAGTCTGGTGATGCATCAGTAGATTGACTCCAAGGAGAAACTATGAGTGTCTAGATTGTGAGAAAAGCTTCAGTAGACATTTCCATTTCAAGAGACACCAGAGAACTCACACAGAATAAAAACCCTTTCAATGTCTTGATTATGGGAAAGTCACAATTCTGGTGATACACCAGAAGACTCACATAGGAGAGAAATGCTTTGAATGTCCTGATTGTTGGAAAACTTTCAGTTATGCTTCCAATTTGTGAAACACCAGAGAAACCATATAGGAGAAAAACCCATTCAATATCTTGACTGTGGGAGAAATTTCAATTGTAATTCTCACCTGATAAAACATCAGAGGATTCATTCCATGGGGAAACCTTATAAGTGTGGAGATTGTGGGAAACGTTTCATTAGAAATTCCCACCTATTGAGACATAAGATCACACACACAGGAGAGAAACCCTTTGAATGTCCTGACTGTGGGAAAAGCTTTAGTAATAATTCAAATTTGGTGAGACACCAGAAGACTCACACAGGAGAGAAGCCCTTTGAATGTCCTGACTGTGGGAAAAATTTCGGTTGGAATTCCCACCTGGTGATACACCAGAGGACTCATGCAGGAGAGAAACCCTTTGAATGTCCTGACTGTGGGAAACATTTCAGTCGGAATTCCCACCTGGAGAGACATCAGAGGATTCACACAGGAGAGAAACCCTTTGAATGTCCTATTTGTGGGAAAAGCTATAGTGATAATTCCAGCCTGGTGACACACCAGAGGACTCACACAGGAGAGAAACCCTTTGAATGTCCTGATTGTGGGAGAGGTTTCAGTCAGAATTCCCACCTGGTTCAACACCAGTGGACTCACACAGGAAACAAACCCTTTGAATGTCCTGACTGTGGGAAACGTTTCACTCACAATTCCCACCTGATGGTACACCAGAGGACTCATACAGGAGAGAAACCCTTTGAATGTCCTATTTGTGGGAAAAGCTTTAATCAGAATTCCAATCTGGTGAAACACCAGAGGACTCACACAGGAGAGAAACCCTTTGAATGTCCTATCTGTGGGAAAGGTTTTAGTGATAATTACAGCCAGGTGACACACCAGCGGACTCACACAGGAGAGAAGCCCTTTGAATGTCCTATCTGTGGGAAAAGCTTTAGGGATAATTTCCGCCTGGTGAGACACAATAGGACTCACACAGGAGAGAAACCCTTTGAATGTCCTATCTGTGGGAAAAGCTTTCGTCAGAATTCCCACCTGGTGACGCACCAGAGGACTCACACAGGAGAGAAGCCCTTTGAATGTTCTGATTGTGGAAAATGTTACAGTCAGAATTCCTACTTGGTGATACACCAGAGGACTCACACAGGAGAGAAGCCCTTTGAATGTCCTATCTGTGGGAAATGCTTTAGCAATAATTCTAATCTGGTGACACACCAGAGGACTCACACAGGAGAGAAACCCTTTGAATGTCCTGATTGTGGGAAAGGTTTTAGTCTGAGTTCCAGCCTGGTGACACACCAGAGGACTCACACAGGAGAGAAACCCTTTGAATGTCCTATCTGTGGGAAAAGCTTTAGTAATAATTCCAATCTGGTGACACACCAGAAGACTCACACAGGAGAGAAACCCTTTGAATGTTCTGATTGTGGGAAATGTTACAGTCAGAATTCCAACCTGTTGACACACTACAGGACTCACACAGGAGAGAAATCCTTTAAATGTCCAGATTGTGGGAAAAGCTTTAATAATAATATCAAACTGGTGAAACATCAGAGGTCCCACACAGGAGAGAAACCCTTCGAATGTCGTGATTGAGGGAAAGATTTCAGTCAGAATACCCTCCTAGTGATACCCCAGAGGACTTGCACTGTGGAGAAATCTTCAAGCCTAAATCATCCCTTATTGCACACAAGGTAATCCATATGAGGAAAGGTAGATGAGTTTAGATTATGCTTGAATTTCATTTATGATCTCCCATTGAAAGTGTAGGTGAGAAATTGATTGTTTGAATTTTGGCCTGATTCATTTTGCTCAAACATTTCTCAGGATTAAATTTGTAAGTGGAGTGAAAAGGAAATTGGAAAATGGCTAAGTACTAGTTTCTGGTTATCAGCAAAGCTTCTGGATATTTCCTTTTCCAAAAGTAGAGGAATTCCTCAAAAAGGATTTTGGGTGGAGCTTTTATCTGTTGATTATGGAATTCCCAGATGTGGAGTTTCAGTCTACCTTGGTTTCACCTGATTTTCAGCCCCATAATTCCACAGTTCGCATAAAAGTAGTCCTCAAGTTATAACAATGATGCGCCTTCAATTACGGTTGCATGTTCCAATGGCTGTTAAGTGAAATTGCTTTCCTTAGCTACCTGAACCCCCCTGCTCTCCCTGATGCAGCCACTAATCAAATGTGCGAGTCGCTAAGCAGAACACTGTCTACTCAGACCTGGGAAAAACTCCTTGGAGGCCTAGCGCAGGGCTTGGCTTGCCTGCCGTAGGCATCTCCAGCCCTCCCACACGCTCCAAGACATCCTTTGATTTGTTTCCTAACCCTTGAGTCCCTTTGGCCCTTCACTCACTCCCCAGGGTCCACTTAAGCCTAGCTCCCACCCAACCTCACACCCTCCTTCTTACCTTTTGAAGATCTCTGAACCTCATATTGGGGAGGGAGGGAAGGACATATATCAGTGATAGCTAATGTTTTTTGAATTGCGTGCCAAAAGCAGGAGGGATCACAGGGGGGTCGTGTGTGGGCATGCCCACACCCATTATGCTATGCACGCGACCGTAGCATGCATGTGGGTGTGACCAGTGTTCCCCCCACTTTTTATACCCTTTTTTTGCCCTCCCCAGGCTCCAGAGGCTTTCTAGGAGCCCAGGGAGGGCAAATACCAGCCCTACGGGCAATCCGGAAGTTCAGGAACTGTGACTTCCAGTTTGGTCGTAGGACCTTTTTTTGCCCTCCGGAGTCTTCAGGGAAGCTTCTTGAAGGCTCTGGAGGGCGAAAAATGGTCCTAGGAGCAAATCAGAAGTCCGTTCCTGAACTTCCAGTTTTCCAGTAGGGCTGTTTTTTCGCCCTCCAGAGGCTTAAATGAAACGGCCTTAAAAGAAGGCCAAAGTCAGCTGGCCAGCCCACGCATGTGCACTGGAGCTAACAGGGCAACGCCTCACATGCCCTAACTAGGTCAACAAATAAATTTCATAACTGAATGAGTATTTGACATGTGTATTGAAAATGTAAATCATGAATGTAAAAGGTTCAGTTAGCATTTTGGCATCCTTGCCTTTTATTATAATGGATGCCTCTGTGTTCTGTCCCAGGCCCCGGAATATACAAGAACACGGGCTTGGCTGTCTGCCACGACTAATGAGTGAGAGATAAGCAAAACTCCTTGGCTGAGAGCCCAGAAACTAAAAGCACAGGCTTGACTCACAGAAATCTCTCCACACGAACATTCATGTCTGTCTCACTAAATGACTACTGCAACTGAACGGTTGTTTCCTGCAAATGTCCCCTCCCATCGCCTCACCTATAAGCTCTCTTGGGAGGGACCAATCAACAACCACTTGGTGCTTAATCACCACCTGTGAGCCTGCCTAAGGTGTTGCTGCTGCCTCAGCTCTTCTCACTCTTGCATCATGGACAAACTGCCTTTGATCCTCCCCACTGCTCCATGCCTCAGGCACCTCCTGGTAGCCAACCAGCCTCTCTGGTTCCTGCTCTGAATCTGAACACCCCCCAGGGTCTTCCTCAGGTTCCAGGGCAAACTCATATTGTCCCTCGTTATCAGAGTCTATCAGCAGCTCAGCCGGTCCCTGCTGGGCCACAACACCTTTGGATCTCTTTTTTAAAAATATTGTGCAGCCATTTTTTATAAACCATAATTAAACTAACCATTTTATGTGAATCTTACAGGCAAAAGAATGCCAAAAAGAACAGTATGGAGAACTGAATCACAAGCAGCATTAAAATGCAAAGGAAATCAAGGCAGCAATCAAAATCTTATTAGTTCCTCTGGAAATCCCCAAAATCTTCTTCCCCATCAGCTTACAGATAAGGAAGTCAAAACTAGGAAAATAATTTTGAGCTGGACAAAATATAGAGTATCTGGAAGAAACATCAAAATATCAAGGGGAATAATTTCCTAGATGGAAATATATGATAGTCAGTGGAAATAATAAAGGTCACTTGGACAGCCAGATAAGGCAGACCGTAATGGAGGCCTCGCCTTGTAAGAAAGGAAACAGTTATTTGAATCTATGTGCCATCCAACAAGGGATTGAGAGTATTTTTGATGTCCCTGAGAATCCAATCATGTCAGTGGTGGAAAAGTTCCACAGATGTGCCTATTGTGGCAAAAGCAAAGATTGTAGAATGATGCCTGAGAGGATCCAGACTGGAGAAAAGCCATATCAGTGTTCCCAATGCAGCAAAAGCTTTAGTCAGAACGGCTTCTCAGTTGTTCATGGAAAGGCTCACACCAGAGAAAACCCCTACCAGTTGCCCCAATGTAGCAAAAGCTATAGCAAGCAGGCCAGAGGACTATCGCAAGAGAGAGACAATACGAACGATCAGATTGTAAGAAAAATTTCATTTGAAATTCCACTTTGGCAATACACCCGATGGTTCGTACAGGAGAGAAGCCTTTTCAATGTCCTGACTTTGGGAAAAGGAATGGTATTTGGGAGTGGTTGGCACAGCAAGTCAATATTCTTTTTATATGTGAAGATTTTGTTCTAGGGTTGTTGTTTTTAACGGGGGCAGAGGTTGGCAATGCCTGAAGAAGGAAAGGCATGCTTTCCACAAAGCAAGGGCTAGATATGAGAACAGGGCGGCCTAAGCTCATTGGGCTGGAGATGTTAACCATGCTCAAAACATTGTCTGGGCTTCTCATACTTACTGCAGCAGCCACAATGCAAGGAGCTGCTCTTTTGGTACATGCCCCACAATTGTCACCAGCTGCACTGCTTTCTTCGGGGAAGCAGCCGCATCCTGAGTGCTTTCTTTCACAGCCCCTTCATGGGTCACCCGCTTGTGTTGTCCCCTACCAATGATGACCCCGCTTCCCCACCCACCTCCAGGGCTGGCGTAAGGGTGACCAGGCCCATCATGCCAATGGTGCCAAACATAGTGATTTTTTTGCAGGCTCTGGCAGCTGGTTCTCCAGTCACGGGGCTTCTCTTCATGCCGTTGCCATTGCCTCCTTGCTGCTCCAGCCGAGGGCCAAAGCAAGTCCTTCTGCCTGGAGCTCTGCCGACACCCTAGAAGGGCTCCGATGCCACCGCCTCCCGCATGCTCCCCTACTTTCTGCTCATGTCAGTACGCTCACTGACACTTTTTGGATTATATTCTATTGCTTGTGTTTGTGTTATATTGAATTCCAGTAAGACATGGTCACTCACCCAAGGTTCCAACAACTTCAACTCCTTCTATCGCTTCTCTATTAGTAAGAATTAGGTCGAGTATAGTTTTTCCTCTAGTTCCCTCCTCTAGCTTTTAAATGACAAGGTTGTCAGCTAAGTTGGTTAAAAATCTATTCAATCTCCTACTTGCTGTAGAGTTTGTCTCCCAGTTGATATCAGGGTAGTTAAAGTCTCCCATTACATCTTGAAGTTGCCCTCTTGATATAGTTTGTAATCCACACATGTTGAAAATGACAGATGAATAAAATTTACAAGTTTTTTTTTATTTCCATGTCTTGCCAATAAGTATCTCCTGTCCCAGCCATGTATTAACTAGGTTCAATTTTGCTTAATCCAGCACTTCCTAAGAAATAGCTATTGAGGACCTTTTGGCATCTTTGGTTGCACAAGTAGCCCACACTTAACACTTCTTACCTGAGCCTTCAAATTACTATAGCACACTAGAAGCAGACATGATTTGTGGTAATCCTAGCAGTGGTAATCCTTCAGTGACCACTCTTCAACAGTGACTGTGGTTTTGAAGGTGCAGGAAAAGGAGTTGTACCAATTTAGGTTCTGCCAATAGTTACACATTTACGATGGTGTTAGCATCCCACACTCATGATCCCCATTTGTGACCTTCCCAGCTAGCTTCTGACAAGTAAAACCAGTGGCTATACTGGCAGGAAATTACAAGTCACCATCATATGAAATTGCCCTTAACAACCTTTATTTATTTTTATTTATTTATTTATTTGTTCGAATTTATACCCCGCCCTTCTCCTTGTTAGGACCCAGGGCGGTGCACAGGCATTATTTAAAAACCACAATAAATACAATATACAACACTTAAAATATATTAAATTATTTACCCGTGCTAAAACCCATATTAAAAACCCTACCAAACTATAATTTATGTATAAAAGTCAGAACGGGGGGCTATCCTAGGCCGGCTTGTTGGAATAAATGCGTCTTAAAACGTTGACGGAAGAGGCGGAGGTCCGAGGTAGTGCGAAGGTCGGGGGGTAGGTAGTTCCAGAGAGCCGGGCCCGCCACAGAGAAGGCCCTTCCCCTGGGTGTCGCCAACCGGCATTGCCCAGCTGACGGCACCCGGAGAAGACCCTCTCTGTGGGAGCGGACCGGACGAAGGGATGTATGGGGCAGGAGGCGGTCTCGTATATAGCTAGGCCCTGAGCCATGGAGCGATTTAAAGATGGTGGTCAACACCTTGAAGCGCACTCGAAAGGCCACAGGCAGCCAGTGCAGCTCGCGCAGGAGAGGTGTTACGTGGGCTTGCCTTGAGGCACCCATAACCACCCGCGCGGCCTCATTCTGCACTAACTGTAGCCTTCGAGTGCACCTCAAGGGGAGCCCCATGTAGAGAGCGTTACAGTAATCCAGCCGGGATGTCACAAGCGCTTGAGTGACTGTGCGAAGGGCCCCCCGGTCCAGTAAGGGGCGCAACTGGTGTATCAGGCGAACCTGATAGAACGCCCCCCTGGCCACGGCCACCACATGGTCCTCCATGGACAGCTGGGAATCCAAGAGGACGCCCAAGTTGCGCGCCCTCTCCATGGGGGCCAGTTGTTCGCCCCCAATGGCCAGTGTTGGACTTATCTGGCTGAACTGGGGTGCCAGAAACCACAGCCACACAACCTACAGTAATTCGCTTAAAAACTACAGAGGAACAGATGTAAGTTGGCACTGTCATGTGAGATGATGCTTAATGAGTGAGCTGCTTAGTGACGCAAATATCAGATCCAATTGCGGTAGGTTAACTAAGGACTACTTGAGTGGGGATGTCACCAGAGGGGTTGTAGATAGTATTTTCTGTTCTTATTTGCAGCTGACGACTTCTATGAGCAAAAGTGGTATATACCATTTTTCTTTTTTCACTTCATCTCTAGCCATTTTATAAACAATTAAAATTACATTCTTCTTTAAATCCCACAGACGAACAGGATGGCAATAAGAGCACTCTGGACAACTGAAAATAACAATCAATGTTGAAAAGGGAAGAAAATCAAGCCAGAAATCAATATATTTTCCGTTTCCTGCAGATAACCATACAAATCTGCTTCTCCTCCAGCGGCTGTTTGACAAAAGAGATAAAATCAAGAAAGAATAAGCAGATTACTAAAGGATAAATTAAATGAGAGGGGAAGATTATAATCCAGCAAAAGAGAAATATCAGCCTCTTCCTGTGAGGAAGAAGACGGCTTAAATAAAAGCACCCCTAAAAAATGGCATTGTCCATTTTTTGCCCTCCTCAAGAATATCAGCTGTGGAAAAGCTCCATAGATTTGCTTATTGTGGGAAAAGCGCAGATTGCAAATCACAAATGATTATGTAATAGAGAAGCTGGAAAGGAGAAAAAACCATACTAATTACCTGAAAGTGGCAAAAACTATGGTCACAACAGCTCCCTTGTGGTTCATGGAAGCATCTCCACACAAGAGGCAAGCCACAAAAGTGCTCCCAATGTGGTAAATGCTTTAGTGAATATGGCATCGTGGGGCTACATCAGATAACTCACAGGAGGGAGAAAAGATATCACTGTGCATATTGTGTGAAACTTTCATTAGAAATTCCCAGGACTTGAGACACTAAAGGATGTACACATATGAATAAAACAATTTGAACATCCTACCCATGGGAAAAATCCCACAAAAACTGAAACCCTTTGAATGTCCTGATTGTGGGGAAAAAATTAGTCATAATTTCAGTCTGGTGTTGCATCAGTAGATTGACTCCAGGGAGAAACTGTATGAGTGTCTAGATTGTGAGAAAATCTTCATTAGAAATTTCCATCTCAAGAGACACCAGAGAACTCACCCAGAAGAAAAACCCTTTGAATGTCCTGATTATGGGAAAGTCACAATTCCAACCTGGTGATACATCAGAAGACTGACAAAGGAGGGAAATGCTTTGAATGTCCTGATTGTTGGAAATCTTTCAGTTATGATTCCAATTTGTGAAAAACCAAAAAAAACTATAAGGGAGAAAAACTCATTCAATGTCCTGACTGTGGGAGAAGTTTCAATTGTAATTCCCACCTGATAATACATCAGGGGATTCACTCCATGGGGAAACCTTATAAGTGTGGAGATTGTGGGGAAAGTTTCATTAGACATTCCCAACACTTGAGACATAAGACCACACACACAGGAGAGAAACCCTTTGAATGTCCTGACTGTGGGAAAAGTTTCAGTTGGAATTCCCACCTGTTGATACACCAGAGGACTCACACAGGAGAGAAACCCTTTGAATGTCCTATTTGTGGGAAAAGTTTTAGTCATAATTCCAGCCTGGTGATACATCAGAGGATTCACACAAGAGAGAAACCCTTTGAGTGTCCTGTTTGTGGGAAAAGTTTTAGTGCTAGTTTCAACCTAGTGAGTCACCAGAGGACTCACACAGGAGAGAAACCGTTTGAATGTCCTATTTGTGGGAAAAGCTTTAATCAGAATTCCAATCTGGTGAAACACCAGAGCACTCACACAGGAGAGAAACCCTTTGAATGTCCTGACTGTGGGAAAAGTTTCAGTTGGAATTCCTACCTTGTGATACACCAGAGGACTCATGCAGGAGAGAAACCCTTTGAATGTCCTGACTGTGGAAAACGTTTCAGTCGGAAATCCCACCTGGAAAGACACCAGAGAACTCACACAGGAGAGAAACCCTTTGAATGTCCTATTTGTGGGAAAAGATTTAGTGATAATTCCAGCCTGGTGACCCACCAGAGGACTCACACTGGAGAGAAATCATTTGAATGTCCCTTTTGTGGGGAAATCTTTAGTGATAATTCTCATCTGGTGCGACACAAAAAGACTCACACAGGAGAGAAACCCTTTGATTGTGCTATTTGTGGGGAAAGTTTTAGTGATAATTCCAGGCTGGTGACCCATCAGAGGACTCACACAGGAGAGAAACACTTTGAATGTCCTGATTGAGGGAGAAGTTTCAGTCAGAATTCCAGCCTGGTGAGACACATATATGGTGAGGACATATAGCGGTGATGGCTAACCTTTTTTGGATCGCGTGTCAAAAGCAGAAAGGAGAGCAGGTTGAGTGTGCTCGGGCGTGCCCACACCCATAATGGTATGTGCACGACCCCAGCGTGCATGTGTGTGCACCAGCCGTCCCCCCACTTTTGGCATGCTTTTGTTGCCCTCCCCATGCTCCAGAGGCCTTCTAGGAGCGTGGGGAGGGCGAAAACAGCCTACACCCTACTCCCTGCTCATGTCAGTACGCTCACCGCCAACATCACCCGTATGCCAGCTCATCCACCCTCGCCCACCCACCGGCGCAGGCCCTTTGTCCTTACCTTTGTGAGCAGCAATGAAAAGAAGTACACAGCTGAGCTGCTAGAGTCTGCAAGGTATATATAAGCCTGACAGCTGGAGCAGGGATGATGAGGCTGGCAGGAAAAGGCAGCCACACAAGGAGTGGCTGTAAATTGAGGGGCAGGGCTTAATCCTACCACTGTGCATGCTGGATACATTGTGTTGGCAGGCCATATCCATCCCGCAAGCTGTAGTTTGAGGACTCCTGAGGACTTCCCCTGGTTGGTTTTTGTTCTGTGGCACTAAGGCCCAATAATTTCCCAACTCCATGAAGAGGGGGCATGTCCCCTTAGTCAATTTCCTCACTGAAGAGGTAGCAGAAAAGAAATTTCCAAACCTCAACACCCAATTGTGATTCACAAATGATGGTGCCCAGTTATCCATTGAAAAAGAATATGTTGCACTGGTTATCCACTGCATTAGTAGGACTCCCAGGGCTCCTTGTGCGCAATTTCAAAAATATTCATAGTCTGGTTTGTACACTGGTTAATCTAAATTTGGCCTCACAAATCCCGGTTACAATAAACCAGTGCTTCTCAATTATTTTCTGTCATGCCCCCCCTAGGAAGAAGAAAACATTTCGCGCCCCCCGCGCGACTGTAAATAGTATCATTTGTCTATAAAATTGTTATAAGTACACCTCTGCATAACACTGTATCCTTATTAACGTATAAGAGAATAAAAAAAGAAAGAAATGTGGATCAATTTACAACAAAGAATAGCTTTATTAACTGTAGCAGAAAAGATTTAAAGTGCATTAGAAATTTAAAAAAAATTAAATCCTTTGCCGAGGTCAAACGCGCCCCCCTTTACAGAGCCTCGCGCCCCCCCTGAGGGGCCCGCCCCACTATTTGAGAAGCACTGCAATAAACTAAGGTAGCTTCAGGAAGCAATCCTTGGAAATGGGCAATCTTTGATTATCTACTAAGGCGCAATCGTGGCTCCAAACAAGTTTGTATAGCAAAAATGTTGCTTCAAACCTGATTGAAAGCTGCTAGAAAGTGACATCAGATATCTAAAAAGAATTGGCAAAGAAAATTGCACACTATACATTTTTTTCCCTACTTAACAGAACTTCTGACCTGGTTGCTAGACATTCATTCATGGGTTGAAAACTCTTCTTTTTGGCGCTATTGCCATAATCATAATGAGAATCCTCTGCTGCCTCCACCAGTGTACTTTCCCTTGTCCCATTGGCCTGCAAAATCCCCTCCCATTTCAATAGACCCCATGTAAGGATGCCATGCAAATATCCCTCGTGATGTGAAAGGTGTACAGAAAGAACAGACCATTCTAATAGTGCGTAGGTTGGGCAATATATGTAAATACATAAAACTCAAAAGGGGAGAATTGTGGGAAGCCCCCACTCATCCAAGAATGAAATATTTTGGGGAATATTAAAAAGGTAGAAATGAGAAGCACGTTCTTAGAGGCAGAAAGCAGCCCCTGATCTTCCCTAATAGCCTACAGCAGATGCTCATTAAGAAATCCTGGGCCAGCCTATTCACAAAGAAAATACCCTCACCTCCAGGTGATGGGATTAAGGACAGGACATGGCCTTAACCCAGGGGCCCTGAAACCTTTTAAATGGGGCCAATTTATGGTCCCTCAGACTGTTGGGAGGGCTGGGCCGGCTGGGTGGGCGTGACTAGGTGGTCATGTGACTAGATGGGCATGGCCAATTCAACAGTCTTTTGAACAATGCACAAACTGGGGCCTCTGTGCATCTAGTTTTTCACCCTCCACAACTCCAGAAGCATTCTGCAGGCCAAAACGGCTCATTTTTTGGCCAAAACCTGGCTATTTTTTTTGCCCTTCTTTCACATACACTCCACCTCCAGAAGCATTCTGGAGACCAAAATGGTTGGCCTTACCTTTCAGTTCTAGCCCACAGGGGCTCCCAAAGGTAAGCCCTGCACTCGGCTGAAGGGTGGGCAGGGCAACCTCATGGTCCTGTGTGAGCTGGATTAATGGCTTCAGTGGGCCACATGTGGCCTGCAGGCTGTAGTTTGAGGACCCATGTCTTAACTGATGACACCATGCATTGGAAAAAGTTGAAACAATATCAGTCCATTAAGGAAGGAAGACTCGAGGCAATAGATAAGAGGATAAAATCAATTACATATGCCTGACAGGATTAGAACCAAGGAAGTGATAATTAAGACCCATCATGAGCCTTTGTGAAACAAGTAAAATTAAATAATAAAAGCACACAAAGGAGACCTAAAAATTACAAAATACTGTAAACGCTATAAAAATCCTTGCACTCATCAAGCTAATTTGTCAGCTGTCCCAGAACTGCATGCTGTGGTTCTGCTCATTAATAAATGGACGTTCTTTCCTAAGCAGCTAGTCTCCATTTTATTTCCAGAGCCTCCTGGCTTGGAACTGAATCAGATGATTTTTTCTTCCAACATCCTCCTGTGATTTTTCTTCTTGGAGGTGCCTGTTTGTTACCCCGGTGGTAGCAGCACCAACATGCTGACAAATTTGATGCAACAGCCTTGGTTTTGGAGCTGTGAGAAAGAAATTATATGGCGGAAAATGTTTCATTTCTAAAAAAGCATTGTGCTGCTCTTTAAATAGCTTTTGAGGATGAAAGAAATGGGTATTGGCAGCATCGCTGTGAATGTGGGGGTAAGATAATGTAAAGCTGCCTTCCCAACACATGGGAGATTTTTCTGTTTCTTTCCTCTCTCAGGGCTTCTTTTAAGGCTGCTTGGAAAGATGGTTTAATGGTGGACAGGACCACATGGTTTGAGGGCACGTGGGGGTGTGTGAGAGAGAAGTATACCCTCTCTTGGGCCGCCTTAGTGCTTCCTGTCCCTGTGTAAGAAATATATTCTGATTGGTTGTCTTGAGTCCCAGACTTGGTTGAGCCTTCCTGGGCGATATAATCTCCCCACATTCATTGTGGTGAGTTCTGTTGCTAGATGAGTAGAGGGCTAATCCTATTACGTGCTGAGGGTGAAGATCTATTGTGTTGTAGATAAGGTGGATCATTCTTTCTGGGGCTGTTAACAAAGGTGGGGACTGCTTTCCAAGAGCATGTTCCTCCTTTTCTCATCCAGAGACGTATAATATTCTGCTTTTTAATATTTCCTAGAAGATTTCATTTTTCTAGGAGAGGGCTGGGGGCTAACTTCCTACAAGTTGAAATACTAAAAAGAGCAAGAGGTGATGGATAGATATAGAATACTTAAGATAGCAATAGCTTCATTAAAGATTAGAAAACAGGTAGAAAGTAGAAATTGGGAAAATAGTATGCATATTGATACATAATAGAATACATTAACACTGCTATATATACGTAAATGTTAGAAGTAGAAAAGTATTATTATGTATACCTAAACAATATTATTACTAGTATTGTGTATAAAGTACATTGACCCAGACAATACACTGTTCACCAAGCAGTTACAGATGTATTAAAAAAACCTATAAATAAAATTATTTTAAAAAAGGATCTGCCCCAGTGGGGACAAATTATATTTATCATCCATGGATTTGTGATTTCGGGACGGCATAAAGTAAGTCAGTAAGATAGGGAGCAGAAGAATTTGGAAGAGCTTATGGCTTTGCTGGATACTGCATGAGTTCATTGCAATAAAGGTGAGTTCTTTTTTTCTCTTGGAGATGTCTGATGCATAGAACCAAAGCCCCAGAAGGCAAGAAAGAGGATTGGGTATGGTTCCGAGTATACAAATAATAATAGTTTATGTCACGATTAAGGATTAAATGAGCATGAATAAAAGGGGGACGAATAAATGGGGACAGTAGGACAGGTCCGGTAGGCACAGAACCCTTAGGAATGGAGTGTGGTCAATAGTAATATTAAGGTTAAAGTTATGGGCATTTGAAAATGTAACAAATTTGCAACAAATAAGAGGCACCTTGGTGCTGCTACCACCAGGGTAACAAGCAGGCACCTCCAAGAAGAAAAGATCACAGCAGGGCTTGTTCGGGAACCTTAAGAACCCTGTACTCAAAACCACAATGCTTTTTCTTGAGCTACAACCTCTGTGCATATATATATATATATATATATGTTAGTTTTATGAGCTGATCAATAAATTAAAGTAGAGAGAGACCAGGATAGATCTATTTCGAGCTTATTAGCTCTCATCAGCTGGCCATACCCCTTACTGGGATTCGAACCGGGGCTATGTTGCATGCTAAGCAAGGAACCTAGCACTTTAGCCAAGCCGGTTCCCCTTATTGCATCAGCAGACAGGGTATATTAGTATAGGTAATTGTTTCTCAACAACCTGTTATTAGGCCCCAATTATATATATATATATATATATATATATATATATATATATATATATATATATATATATATATATATATATATATATATATATATATATATATATATATATATATAGATGATAGATAGATAGATAGATAGATAGATAGATAGATAGATAGATAGATAGATAGATAGATATAACATATATAGATAGATATCTAACATATATATATATATGTATGTTAGATTTTTTAAGGGCTGAAAATAAAGTCTCCTTCCCTTCAGGGACCTCTGACAGGAGCTGTGATAATTATTCTCTCTCATATATGAGAGAGAATAATTATCACAGCTCCTGTCAGAGGTCCCTGAAGGGAAGGAGACTTTATTTTCAGCCCTTAAAAAATCTAATGCCTCAAATGCTGGAAAGTCCTGGTTCAAATCCCAGTAGAAGGAGTATGGCCAGCTGAAGAAGGCTAATAAGCCTGAAATGGATCCATCCTGGTCTCTTTATTTTCAGCCCTTAAAAATCTAACACACATCTAAAAAATGTCACACAGCAGTAATCTAATTTGGTTCTCTGTCTGGATGACTCTGGGTTGAGTCAAAGGGCAGAGAGGGATGACGTTGAGTCTCCTCCCCTTAAAGGGACCTCTTCACAGGAGCTGTGATAATTAGTCTTCATTTAAGAGTCCTGTAAATTGGCTGATATATCAGGGATACCAGATAGCTCAAGGCATAGAAAGCTTGCCTCAAATGCTGGAAAGCCCTGGTTCAAATCCCAGTAGAAGGAGTATGGCCAGCTGAAGAAGGCTAATAAGCCTGAAATGGATCCATCCTGGTCTCTTTATTTTCAGCCCTTAAAAATCTAACACACATATATATATATATGCACAGAGGTTGTAGCTCAAGAAAAAGCATTGTGGTTTAGATATTAGATTTTTAAGGGCTGAAAATAAAGAGACCAGGATGGATCCATTTCAGGCTTATTATATATATAACCATGTATTTTTTAGAAGCTTCAGCTACTTACTGGGGCCACTCAGAAACTCTGCTTATGACTCACAGATATTTTGTGCAAAGGAGATGCTGACTAGGAAATTCTAGCCTCAAAATCTGGAAGACATTCAGGATGCAGAAGGATGAAACTGAATGTTGAGTTTCTCTAAGACACATTAAAATTAACATTAGGGGAATAGCAGAATATATTTTTAAAAACCCGCTGTACAATACAAAGATAAATAGAAATTGGGGGGGGGGGAGGAATTTTTTTCTACAATATATAGGCAATAAGGCCCTCTTTATTAGGGTCCATTTTCTAGGCCCTGCTGAATATGTTTCTCTCTCTGGCCTAATGGGGGACTTCAGTGCAAGCAAATCTACAGAATTTACACCTGGCATTTAGCCGATATAAAATTTCCTCCTCCAAGAGTGAAGCTTGGTGGTTGATGCTCTTGGATGCAGCCGTGGCCAGCAGGAGTGAAGCTGGTTCCCCTGGAGTGTCTGGCCTGATGCTGCTGCCATGTCCTAAAATCCAGGAAACCACAGGAAATCAGTCATAAAGTGTTGGGGTATTAGGGAGGTTTTGATCTCCACTGAGAATCACCCCGAAGAAAGCTGATTGGGTAATTTTGTAAAACCTTCATGAACTTTTAGGGCTAATAGCTAATCTTCACAAGGTTAAGTAACATCACACTTCACTATTTCACTAGGCTCAGCTGGCAAAGTCGATAGCTAGAAGTCGAAAACGTCGTAATAGCATTTAATCAGTTTAAAACATGTTGCAAACGCCTTAGGTAGAAACTGGAGACGGATTTTTCCCCCTGCCTCCTATCTGGAGATGATGCTCAAACAGGCAACCCCTGTGCCTAGAAAGAGGATATTGAGCTTAAAGGAGTTAAAACCATGGAGTACTGTGTTGCTAGAAAGGTTGGAAAGTAACAGGAAGAGTAGAAGAAAGTTCAGCTGCCTTTTGAAAAAAGCATCTGAACTTCCTGTTCCGGATCACTCATGGGAGGAGAGTGGTGTGCAGAGCGGCTTTTGTGCTCTTGCCTTGGTCGAAGCAGGGGCTAGAAGGTGAGTGGAGGGCAGGTGGGAGGAGAGTCCTGGAAGCAGAGAAGCAACTGGGCTGAAGCATCTCAGCTGCTGCTGTTGCAGGTTCCTTCCCTCCCCGAATTTAAGCCCACTGGTGCTGCACGCTGTGAAACTGGTGGCTGCAACTTTCCTTCTGGTGGGAAGATGGAAAAAGTCTCCTTGCAGTGAAGGTGGATTCTTTGGGAATGGCTTCCCTCCAGAGGTTGTGGCTGCTCCCATCACTGGAGGGTTTGTGGCAGAGCTGGGAGGGACCTTGCAGGTCTCCTATTCCGACGCCCTGATCAAGCAGGAGACCCAATCTCCTTTCAGACAAATGGCTCTCCTGTCTCTGATTAAAAGCCACCAGGGATGGAGCTCCCACAACCTCTGAAGGGAAACTCTTCCACTGGTTGACTGTTCTCAGTGTCAGGAAATCTCTCCTTAGTTCTAGGCTGCTTCTCTTCTTGATTAGTTTCCATCCAGTTCCTTGTCCTGCCTTCAGGGGCTTTGGAGAATAGATTGACCCCCCTCCCTCTTTTGTGACAACCCCTCCAGTATTGGAAGATGGTTATCACATCACCCCTAGTCCTTCCCTTCACTGGACTAGACAAACCCAATTTTTCCTTTCTGCCCCCTAATTCTCTTTGTTGCTCTTTTCTGCATTCTTTGTAGAGTCTTTTTTATGATATGGTGACCAAACTGTCTGCAATTATCTAAGTGTGGTCTTACTCTTTATAAAGTGGAACTAGTACTTCACATGATCTTGAGTCTATCTCTCTCTTAATGCAGCCTAGTATTGTGTTGGCTTTTTTGCTGCTCATATCCAAATGACTGTGCAGTAGGGCAGCAAGATTCCTCTCATAGTTACTGCTTGACCCAGGTGCTACCTATTTTGTACCAGTACATTTGGGTTTTCTTACATAGGTGTAAAAACTTTTTTTTCCCATCGAATTTTGTTTTGTTACGTAGTGTTCAATTCAACTGAGATTCTTGAGTCTATCTTCTGAGGTGTTGACTATTCCTGCCAACATGGTGTCATTTGCAAATTTGATGCATTCCCATTCGATTCCCTCATCTTTGCATAACAGAGGAACAGATGTAAGTTGGCACTGTCATGTGACATCATGCCTAATGATTGAGCTGCTTAGTGACGCAAATATCAATTCCAATTTTGGTAGGTTAAGTGAGGACTACTTGAACAAGGATTTCACCAGAGGGGTTGTAGACAGTATTTTCAACCCTTATTTGCAGCTGAGGACTTCCATGAGCAAAAGTGGTGTATGCTTTTCTTCTGTTTTCACCTCCTCTCTAACCATTTTATAAACAATTAAAGTTACACTTTTCTTTCCATCTTACAGATGAACAGGATGACAATGAGAGCACTCTGGACAACTGTAAATAACAATCAATGTTGAAAAGGGAAGAAAATCAAGCCAAAAATCAAAATATTTTCCATTTCCTGCAGAAAAAACATACAAATCTGCTCCTCTACCAGCAGCTATTTGACAAAAGAGAGAAAATTAAGAAAAAATAAGCAGATTATGCAGAACTCAAGGATAAATTAAATGAAAGGGGAAAGGGGATAATTCAGCAAAAGAAGGAACTATATGGAAATCTGTTGGGAGGAAAAGATCGATAGTAAAGCCACGTAGAAGAGACAGTAATGCAGCCTCTCCCTGTGAGGAAGAAGATGGTATGAATAAAAGCACCACTAAACAAGGCATTGTCCATATTTTTGACCTTCTCAAGAATATCAGCTGTGCAAAAACTTTATAGGTTTGCCAATTGTGGGGAAAGTACAGATTGCATAGCACAGCTGATTATGTACTAGAGGAGCCAGAAAGGAGAAAAGCCATACTAATTGCCTGAATGTGGCAAAAACTATGGTCAAAACAGTTCCCTTGCTTTAGTAATAATTCAAATATGGTGAGACGCCAGAAGACTCACAGAGGAGAGAAACCCTTTGAATGTCCTGACTGTGGGAAACGTTTCAGTTGCAATTCCCACCTGGAAAGACACCAGAGGACTCACACAGGAGAGAAACCCTTTGAATGCCATATTTGTGGGAAACGTTTTAGTGATAATTACAGCAAGGTGACACACCAGAGGACTCACACAGGAGAGAAACCATTTGAATGTCCTATCTGTGGAAAAGGTTTTGGACATAATTCCAGCCTGGTGGTACACCAGAGGTCTCACACAGGAGAGAAACCCTTTGAATGTCCTATTTGTGGGAAAAGTTTTAATCAGAATTCCAGTCTGGTGAAACACCAGAGCATTCACACAGGAGATAAACCCTTTGAATGTCCTGACTGTGGGAAAAGCTTTCGTCGGAATTCCGATCTGGTGATACACCAGAGGACTCACACAGGAGAGAAGCCCTTTGAATGTTCTGTGTGTGGGAAACGTTACAGTCAAAGTTGCTACTTGGTGATACACCAGAGGACTCACACAGGAGAGAAACCCTTTGAATGTCCTATCTGTGGGAAAAACTTTCGTCAGAATTCCCATCTGGTGACACACCAGCGGACTCACACAGGAGAAACACCATTTGAATGTCCTTTCTGTGGGAAAAGTTTTCGTCAGAATTCCCATCTGGTGACACACCAGCGGACTCACACAGGAGAGACACCCTTTGAATGTCATATTTGTGGGAAACGTTTTAGTGATAATTCCACCTTGGTAACACACCAGAGGACTCACACAGGAGAGAAACCCTTTGAATGTCCTATCTGTGGGAAAAGTTTTAGACATAGTTCCAGCCTGGTGATACACCAGAGGTCTCACACAGGAGAGAAACCCTTTGAATGCCCTATTTGTGGGAAAAGCTTTAATCAGAATTCCAGTCTGGTGAAACACCAGAGGATTCACACAGGAGAGAAACCCTTTGAATGTCCTGACTGTGGGAAAAGCTGTTGTGATAATTCTAATCTGGTGAGACACAAGAGGACACACAGAATGTTTGAATGTCCTGATTGAGGGAGAAGTTTCAGTCAGAATTCCCACCTGGTGATACACCAGAGGTCTCACACAGGAGAGAAACCCTTTGAATGTCCTATCTGTGGGAAAGGTTTTAGTCCGAGTTTCAGCCCGAATGTTAGGATTTGTAATCCTAGTGTTGGGTTGGCAATATATATAAGCTATAATTGGAATATTGTACCTGTAACTTTAACTGCTACAGTGAGATTGATTGGCTGCTGTTTGTTCAATCAGCCATAAGATGGAGAATCGCTGTTAGAGGCTGATCCATGTATGATGGCTGCTCTGTATGTCAGTTATTGATCAGCGAGGATAATCGTGAGTTGAGCAACTGTAAGCCAACGTTTGAGTCATAGACTGTGTATATGATTCAGGACTATTTATCACTTGTTTGTGAAGATGTTTCTTTGTATTTTCCAACGCAAGTAAAAGTCTACTTGTTTTACCTTCAGTGTCTGTGGCTAATAGTGTGGATACTTAGCAACATATTTCTTGCTACATTCCGCTACACACACTTTTGGTCTCCTAACAGAGATATCCTTAATATTGGTGACTCATCAAAGGACTCACACAGGAGAGAAACCCTTCTAATGTCCTGACTGTGGGAAACATTACAGTCATATTCCCACCTGTTGATACACCAGAGGAGTCACAGTGGAGAGAAACCCTTTGAATGTCCCATTTGTGGGGAAAGTTTTAGTGATAATTCCAGCCTGGTGAGACACCAGAGGACTCACAGTGGAGAGAAACCCTTTGCATGACCTGATTGTGAGAAACGTTTTAGTCATAATTCCAGCTTCAAACCTGACTGAAAGCTCCTAGAAAGTGACATCAAATATCTAAAAAGAACTGGCACAGCAAATTACACATTCATTTCTTTTTCTTTCTTTTCTACTTAACAGAACTTCTGCCTTGGCTGCTAGACCTTTCTGGTTGGAAAAGTCTCCTTTTGGTGCCAAGGCCATAATCACGAGAATCCTCTGCTGCCTCCACTGGTGTACTTTCCCTTGTCCCAGTGGCCTGCAAAATCCCCTCCCATTTCAATAGACCCCAAGTAAGGATGCCAGGCAAATATCCCTCATGATGTGCCAGGCATACAAAAAGTACAGAGACCATTCTAATAGTGCATAGGTTGGGCAATATATGTAAATACATATAGCCCAAAAGCAGGACATTGTGGAAAGCCCCACCACCCGAGGATGAAATATTTTGGGGAATATTGAAAGAGGTAGAATATTCTATTTCTTTAATGAATAAACACATTCTTAGAGGCAGAAATCAGCCCAAGTCTTTCCTAATATCTTACAGCAGATACTCATTAAGAAATTCTGGGCCACTCTATTCACAAAGAAAATACCTTCATGTGATGGTATTTTGGCATGACTTTAACCCAAGGATCTTCAAACTTTTTAAACAGGGCTACTTCACGGACCCTCAGACTGTTGGTGAGGAGGGGAGAACCAGCTGAGTCGACATGGCTAGGTGGTCATGTGACTAGCTGGGCATGGCTAGGTCATGAGACTGGGTGAGCGTGGCCAGTTTAACAATCCATTGAACAATGCACACAAATTAAACTTTAATTTGTTTTGATCCTGGGGGTGTTTTATTTGCTTTTGTTTGCATGTTGCTCTTTTGGTTGCCTTTTCTTTTTATTATATCATTTTTTTTCAGTTGTTCAGGAGTCTAGTGGTCCCCTTCAGGAAACTCAGTTTTGCAATTCTTCTCAGCCCCAAGGAACTTACAATCAACAAGTCTCTCTCTCCCTCTTTCTCCTCTTTCCTTCTCTTTCCCCCATCTCTTCCTCTTTCTTTCCCTCTCTGTCTCTCTCTCTCTCTCTCTTTCTGTCTCTCACTCACTCACTCTCCTCTCTCATTACCTCTCCCACCTCTCTTCCTCTTTCTCTCCCTCTCTTTCTGTCTCTCCCTCTGTCTCCCCCCTCTCTCTTCCAAGTTTTTTTTAAAAAAATAATCAAAACATCAAATCAGTGCTTGAACAGTGTGCCACCTGAGTGTCATACATTCTAATACAAATAAAGCTTATCAAGTTAATCATAATCCTTGCATTCAATCCGCTTACATATTTCTAATAATAATGCATACTTATACGAGCTATGGAAGAGTCAAGAAGTCTTCAAGAAGAGGTTGGTTAGCCATTTGTCTGAAATGGTATAGGGCTTCCTGCCTAAACAGGGAGTTGGACTAGATGACCTCCAAGGTCCCTTCCAACTCTGCTATTGTATTGTATTGAATATTGAGAGGTAAAAAGTATATCACCGTAGGTAGGCTGTCTGGGGGGGATTTAACCTGTAAAATTAAAGCATGCTGCCCAGGAAGTGCTCTATATGCCATCTTGAGTTCCTGAATGAAAAGTAAATCAATAAAAGTTTGGAGTTATTTTATTCCAGATTGCTCCAAACAACAGAACCAAAAACCATTGTCCTCACCACCCATACCTTATTAAATCTGCATTAAAAATTGCATTGCAGGGTGTCTTTCTAAAAAAAAGGTTAGTCTGGTGATCAGTTAGCCATGTGGTTTAATGAGCTATTCTATTTTGCATTTCTTTTTTTTACAATTTCTTTGGGGGAGGGAACATTTTTTGTACAATATAGTGCAAGCAAATTTACAGAATTTACACCTGGCATCTAGCAGATATAAAATTTCCTCCTCCAAGAGTGAAGCTTGGTGGTTGATGCTCTTGGATGCAGCCGTGGCCAGCAGGAGTGAAGCTGGTTCCCCTGGAGTGTCTGGCCTGATGCTGCTGCAATGTCCTAAAATCCTGGGAGCCACAGGAAATCAGTCATAGTGTTGGGGTATTAGAGAGGTTTTGTTCTCCACTGAGAATCACCCCGAAGAAAGCTGATTGGGTAACACCTTCATGAACTTTTAGGGCTAATAGTTAATCTTCACAAGGTTAAGTAACATCACATTTCACTATTTCACTACGCTCAGCTGGCAAAGTCGATAGCTAGAAGTCAAAAACGACGTAATAGCATTTAATCAGTTTAAAACATGTTGCAAAGGCCTTAGGTACAAACTGGAGATGGGTTTTTTCCCCTGCCTCCTATCTGGAGATGATGCTCAAACAGGCAACGCCTGTGCCTAGAAAGAGGATATTGAGCTTAAAGGAGTTAAAACCATGGAGTACTGTGTTGCTAGAAAGGTTGGAAAGTAACAGGAAGAGTAGAAGAAAGTTCAGTTGCCTTTTGAAAAAAGCATATTTCGGACAGCTGAACTTCCTGTTCCGGATCACTCATGGGAGGAGAGTGGTGTGGAAGAGCGGCTTTTGTGCTCTTGCCATTGTGGAAGCAGCGGCTGGAAGGTGAGTGGAGGGCAGGTGGGAGGAGAGTCCTGGAAGCAGAGAAACAACTGGGCTGACGTATCTCAGTTGCTGCTGCTGTTGCAGGTTCCTTCCCTCCCGGAATTTAAGCCCACTGGTGCTGCACGCTGTGAAACTGGTGGCTGCAACTTTCCTTCTGGTGGGAAGATGGGAAAAGTCTCCTTCCAGTGAAGGTGGATTCTTTGGGAATGGCTTCCCTCCAGAGGTTGTGGCTGCTCCCATCACTGGAGGGTTTGTGGCAGAGCTGGGAGGGACCTTGCAGGTCTCCTATTCCGACGCCCTGATCAAGCAGGAGACCCAATCTCCTTTCAGACAAATGGCTCTCCTGTCTCTGATTAAAAGCCACCAGGGATGGAGCTCCCACAACCTCTGAAGGGAAACCCTTCCACTGGTTGACTGTTCTCAGTGTCAGGAAATCTCTCCTTAGTTCTAGGCTGCTTCTCTTCTTGCTTAGTTTACATCCAATTCCTTGTCCTGCCTTCAGGGGCTTTGGAGAATAGGTTGACCCCCCTCCCTCTTTTGTGACAACCCCTCCAGTATTGGAAGATGGCTATCACATCACCCCTAGTCCTTCCCTTCACTGGACTAGACATACCCAATTTTTCCTTTCTGCCCCCTAATCCTCTTTGTTGCTCTTTTCTGCATTCTTTGTAGAGTCTTTTTTATGATATGGTGACCAAACAAATAATAAATAATAATAATTTTAATTTATAACCCGCTCTCTCTCCCCGAAGGGACTCGAGGCAGGGCACAGGGAATTTAAAATACATATAAAATCACAGACATAGTACAATATTAAAATGAAATTAAACTAACCCTGCGCTAAAATCCCATATTAAAACTAAAAATAAGTCACTAAAAACCCTAAAAACAGTTCATTACCCCAGGCCGGCCAAGCAGAAAAAGTGTGTTTTTAATTTTTGACGGAAGGAGCGGAGGTCCGTAGTTGTTCTAATTTCGGGGGGAAGGTCATTCCAGAGGGTCGGGCCCGCCACAGAGAAGGCCCTTCCCCTGGGCGTCGCCCGCTGGCACAGCCTAGTGGACGGCACCCGGAGAAGTCCCTCTCTGTGGGAGCAAATCGGCCGCAGAGATGTATAGGGCAGGATGCGATCCCGCAGATAGCTAGGTCCCGTGCCATGGAGCGCTTTAAAGATGATAACCAGCACCTTGAAGCGCACCCGAAAGACGACAGGCAGCCAATGCAGCTCGCGCAGGAGCGGTGTTACATGGGAGAACCTGGAGGTTCCCATAATTGCCCGCGCGGCTGCATTCTGGACAAGCTGAAGTCTTCTGGTGCACCTCAAGGGGAGCCCCATGTAGAGAGCATTACAGTAGTCCAGTCGGGATGTCACGAGGGCATGTGTGACTGTGCAAAGGGTACCCCAATCCAATAGGGGACGCAACTGGCGGACCAGGCGAACCTGGTAAAACGCCCTCCTGGCTACGGCCATCACTTGATCTTCCATGGACAGCCGTGCATCAAGGAGGACGCCCAAGTTGCCTGCCCCATCCACAGGGGTTAGATGTTCGCCCCCTTTGGCCAGTGATGGAGTCAACTGGTTGTACCGGGATGCCGGGAACCACAGTCACTCGGTCTTGGACTGGTTGAGTCTGAGTCTGTTCCTTCCCATCCAGGCCCGCGCGGCTTCCAGGCACTGGCACATCACCTCTACGGCATTGTTGGGGTGGTTTTGGTAGATATATACAGCTGCGTATCATCAGAGTAGAAGTGGTACTCTACCCCAAAACCACGGATGATCTCACCCAGCAGCTTCATATATGTGTTGAACAGGAGAGGTGAGAGGACCGACCCCTGAGGCACCCCACAAGTGTGAGGTCTCGAGGTCGACCTCTGCTCTCCTGCCAAGACAAATTGCGATCGACTGGAGAGGTAG
Source organism: Rhabdophis nuchalis (assembly GCA_039707465.1). Classification (NCBI taxonomy): domain Eukaryota; kingdom Metazoa; phylum Chordata; class Lepidosauria; order Squamata; family Natricidae; genus Rhabdophis; species Rhabdophis nuchalis. Next base: position 27,982,533 of record CM077646.1, on the reverse strand, counting down.
GAGGAGAACTACTGTAACACGGTGCCCCTCACCCCCAACCCCTCCAGCCGATGCAATAGGATACCATGGTTGATGGTATCAAAAGCCGCTGAGAGGTCTAATAGGACCAGGATGGAGGAACAACCCCCATCTCTGGCCCTCCAGAGATCATCCACCAACGCAACCAATGCCATCTCGGTGCTATGCCCGGGCCGGAAGCCGGACTGGCGCGGGTCCAGCTAATAAATTTCCCCCAGATGACGGGGTACTGTTGTGCCACCACACTCTCTACAACCTTTGCCAGAAAGTGAAGGTTGGAAACCGGACAGTAATTTACCAACAATGCTGGGTCCAGAGAGGTCTTCTTGAGGAGGGGTCTCACCACCGCCTCTTTCAAGACGATAGGCAAGGACCCCTCACTCAAAGAAGCGTTGACGACCTCCTGGAGCCAGCCTCGTGTAACCTCCCAGGATGCCAGTACAAGCCAGGAGGGACACGGGTCCAATAAACATGTGGTAGCTCGCATTCGCCCACGTAACCTGTCCATATCTTCGGAAGTAACAGAGTCAAACTCTTCCCACAAAACTGTCTCAAGATCCGCCTCGGGGCATCCCACTGGGCCACTTTCGATAGAGGCCAACTCGCTCCGAATCTGAGCGATTTTATCCTGCAGATAATCCCCAAATTCCTCTGCTCTACCCTGTAAAGGGGCTTCCCGCACCCTCTGTTGAAGGAGGGAACGGGTCACCTTAAACAGGGCGGCAGGGCGGTTATCTGCGGATGCGATGAGAGTGGCACAATGATGACGTTTAGCCACTCACAACGTCACAAGTTAAGTCCGTAAGTGGGCTCTCACCTGTGTTCGGTCAGATTCAGACCGTGTGGATCTCCATCTCCTCTCTAGGCGTCTCTTGTGGCGCTTCATCACCCTTAGCTCCTCGGTGAACCAAGGAGCCTAGGTGGCTCGTCGCTGCAAGAGAGGCCGCAAGGACGCGACCCGATCCAAGGCCCCCGTGGCCGCAGTATTCCATGTGGCCACCAGGTCCTTCGTTGGGGCGCGGGTCAAGGACACAGGTAATGGCCCAAGCACCGTCTGGAACCTATCCGGGTCCATCAGGCGCTTGGGGCGGAACCGTATAGGTGAGTTAGGTTCCGCCTCCCCGCGGTGGGGTGTAGCGATTGGAAAGTCGAGCAGGAGAAGTGAGTGGTCTGACCATGACAAGGGTATGATGGCTACGTCCCCTATACCCAGATCACTCTTCCACTGACCAGAGACAAAAATTAAATCCAGCGTGTGTCCTCCTTCGTGCGTGGGGCCCCGAATTACTTGGGTCAGGTCCAAGGCCGTCATGGAGGCCATGAACTCCCGAGCTGCCTCTGATGATTCGCCTACCGATGGCAGATTAAAGTCCCCCATGACAACCAGTCTGGGGGTCTCAACCGCCATCTCGGCGATTACCTCAAGGAGCTCCGGCAGGGCTGCTGTTACATAGTGGGGAGCCAGGTATACAATCAGCATGCCCAACTGCCTCCCTAGGCCCCACTTCACACAGAGGGACTCCCGCCGGTGGTCTGTGGTACAGTGGTCTCTCTCGGCTCAAGACTTTCCCTAACAATAACCGCTACCCCTCCATCCCTGCCTAGGGCCCGTGGCTGATGAAAAGCGCGGTAACCTGGCGGGCACATTTCTACAAGGGGAAGTCCTCCCTCGTGGCCCAGCCAGGTCTCCGCTATTCCCACCAGATCCGGCTCCCCCTCCGACACAAGGTCGTGGATGAGGGGGGCTTTGTTGACCACGGACCTGGCGTTGCAAAACATCAACCTCGGGCCCTGGCTCTGTAATCCTTGACCACCTAGCCTGTGGGGGTTGTGGCACCTGACCGTTTGCAACCATCGGCCTTGTGCCCCCAACCGGGAAGAAAAAACCTGTCTCCCATTGAACCTACCCCTCCCTACGACCGTCTTGATAGATCAATGGAAACGGTCTGCAATTATCTAAGTGTGGTCTTACTCTTTATAAATTGGAACTAGTACTTCACATGATCTTGAATCTCTCTCTCTCTTAATGCAGCCTAGTATTGTGTTGGCTTTTTTGCTGCTGCTGCAATACACAGCTGGCTCATATCTAAATGACTGTGCAGTAGGGCGGCAAGATTCCTCTCATAGTTACTGCTTGACCCAGGTGCTACCTATTCTGTACCAGTACATTTGGTTTTTCTTACATAAGTGTAAAACCTTTTTTTTTCTCCATCGAATTTTGTTTTGTTACGTAGTGTTCAAATCAACTGAGATTCTTGAGTCTGTCTTCTGAGGTGTTGACTATTCCTGCCAACATGGTGTCATTTGCAAATTTGATGCATTTCCATTCGATTCCCTCATCTTTGCATAACAGAGGAACACTGTTGGCACTGTCATGTGACATCATGCTTAATGATTGAGCTGCTTAGTGACGCAAATATCAATTCCAATTTTGGTAGGTTAAGTGAGGACTACTTGAACAAGGATTTCACCAGAGGAGTTGTAGACAGTATTTTCAACCCTTATTTGCAGCTGAGGACTTCCATGAGCAAAAGTGGTGTATGCTTTTCTTCTGTTTTCACCTCCTCTCTAACCATTTTATAAACAACTAGCTATACCCGGCCACGCGTTGCTGTGGCCCAGTCTGGTTAAATGGCCAACCAATCTGTGTGTATATCTACACCTGCACACATACACACAACCACCGTATAACCCCCAACCTACCTACCTACTGTATTTCTCCCTATCTATCCCTCTATCTACCTACCTACCTATTGTATTTCTCCCTATATACCCCTCTACCTACCTACCTATTGTATTTCTCCCTATCTATCCCTCTATCTACCTACCTACCTACTGTGTTTCTCCCTATCTATCTATCCCCCTACCTACCTATTGTATTTCTCCCTATCTATCCCTGTACCTGCCTACCTATCTACCTACTGTATTTCTTACTCTCTATCTATCCCTCTATTTATCTACCTACCTACTGTATTTCTCCCTCTATCTATCCCTCTACCTACCTACCTACTGTATTTCTCCCTCTCTATCTATCCCTGTACTTACCTACCTACCTACTGTATTTCTCCCACTATCTATCTCTCTACCTACCTACCTACTGTATTTCTCCCCTCTATCCCTCTACCTACCTACCTACATTTCCCCCTCTGTATCCACCTACCTACCTACCTACTGTATTCTTCCCTCTCTCCCTCTACCTACCTATTATATTTATCTCTATATACCTGTACCTATCTACCTACCTGCTGTATTCATCCCTCTCGTTTATCCCTCTACTTACCTACCTACTGTATTTCTTCCTCTCTCTATATTCCTCTACCTAAATAAATAGCCCTCCCCTCCCCCCACACACACACCCTCAGTCAACCCCCTCCAGGCCCCCCCTCCCTTCCTCCCTCACTTGTGCCTAACACAGTGGTGGGCAAAGTCATTAGTCTCTTTGTCCCTCTGTTCCTCCTTTCTTCTCTGTCTTTCTCTGTCATTCTCTCTCTCTCTCTCCTTCCTCCCCCATCTCTGTCACTCTGTTTGAGTATGATTGCCTGTCTATCTTTCCCTCACTCATTCTCTCTGTGTGTCTGTCTCTCTCCCCTCCCTTTCTCTCTGTCACTGTGTGTGTGCTTGTCGATCTCTCTCATTCATTATCTCTCTGTTCGTCTCTCCCTCCCTCTCTGTCTCTCTGTGTATCAGTCTCCCCCCTCCCCTCCGCAAGCAGCGAAAAGGCCGGCATATCGGGCTGAGGAGTCTAGGGCTGCCTTCTCCCACAGTGAGCGTGGCCATCCGGGCACCGCATGCCCACCCCCACCAGCCCCGCGCCGCCGCCCCCGAGCCCTGCAACACGCAGCCCCCGGCAGGCGCACCGCGGGCAGGACAGCCGGCCATGCCCCCACCAGCTCTCTCCAACGGCTCCGGAAAGTGCACCTCGGCTGCAGGCAGACAGGGAGGCGCATGCGTTGCTTTCCACGTTGCCCCTGGCAACGTTCCTTCAAGGCGGTTTTCTGCCGTTACGTGTCCATGACGTACAGCCGGATGGGAGGAGTTACACGGAGCTTAAACCGTGTTCAGTGAGTAACTTTTATTTGTGCCTGCCTTGTACACGATACACGTGTGCCAGGCACAAAATGATTTGGTATTCTATTATCCGAAGTGCTTCGCTACATCGTGTGAAAGTTTGGTTTAAATCGGTCCAGTACTTTTTGAGATTAGTGAATTGGTACAAACTATTTTACATTTTTATTTATATAGATTAAAGTTACACTTTTCTTTGCATCTTACAGATGAACAGGATGACAATGAGAGCACTCTGGACAACTGTAAATAACAATCAATGTTGAAAAGGGAAGAAAATCAAGCCAAAAATCAAAATATTTTCCATTTCCTGCAAGAAAAACCATACAAATCTGCTCCTCTACCAGCAGCTATTTGACAAAAGAGAGAAAATTAAGAAAGAATAAGCAGATTATGCAGAACTCAAGGATAAATTAAATGAAAGGGGAAAGGGGATAATTCAGCAAAAGAAGGAACTATATGGAAATCTGTTGGGAGGAAAAGATCGATAGTAAAGCCACGTAGAAGAGACAGTAATGCAGCCTCTCCCTGTGAGGAAGAAGATGGTATGAATAAAAGCACCACTAAACAAGGCATTGTCCATATTTTTGACCTTCTCAAGAATATCAGCTGTGCAAAAACTTTATAGGTTTGCCAATTGTGGGGAAAGTACAGATTGCATAGCACAGCTGATTATGTACTAGAGGAGCCAGAAAGGAGAAAAACCATACTAATTGCCTGAATGTGGCAAAAACTATGGTCAAAACAGTTCCCTTGCTTTAGTAATAATTCAAATATGGTGAGACGCCAGAAGACTCACAGAGGAGAGAAACCCTTTGAATGTCCTGACTGTGGGAAACGTTTCAGTTGCAATTCCCACCTGGAAAGACACCAGAGGACTCACACAGGAGAGAAACCCTTTGAATGCCATATTTGTGGGAAACGTTTTAGTGATAATTACAGCAAGGTGACACACCAGAGGACTCACACAGGAGAGAAACCATTTGAATGTCCTATCTGTGGAAAAGGTTTTGGACATAATTCCAGCCTGGTGGTACACCAGAGGTCTCACACAGGAGAGAAACCCTTTGAATGTCCTATTTGTGGGAAAAGCTTTAATCAGAATTCCAGTCTGGTAAAACACCAGAGCATTCACACAGGAGATAAACCCTTTGAATGTCCTGACTGTGGGAAAAGGTTTCGTCGGAATTCCGATCTGGTGATACACCAGAGGACTCACACAGGAGAGAAACCCTTTGAATGTCCTATCTGTGGGAAAAGCTTTCGTCGGAATGCCGATCTGGTGATACACCAGAGGACTCACACAGGAGAGAAACCCTTTGAATGTCCTGACTGTGGGAAAAGCTTTCGTCGGAATTCCGATCTGGTGATACACCAGAGGACTCACACAGGAGAGAAGCCCTTTGAATGTCCTTTCTGTGGGAAAACGTTTCGTCAGAATTCCCATCTGGTGACACACCAGCGGACTCACACAGGAGAGACACCCTTTGAATGTCCTTTCTGTGGGAAACGTTTTAGTGATAATTCCACCTTGGTGACACACCAGAGGACTCACACAGGAGAGAAACCCTTTGAATGTCCTATCTGTGGGAAAAGTTTTAGACATAGTTCCAGTCTGGTGGTACACCAGAGGTCTCACACAGGAGAGAAACCCTTTGAATGCCCTATTTGTGGGAAAAGCTTTAATCAGAATTCCAGTCTGGTGAAACACCAGAGGATTCACACAGGAGAGAAACCCTTTGAATGTCCTGACTGTGGGAAAAGCTGTTGTGATAATTCTAATCTGGTGAGACACAAGAGGACACACAGAATGTTTGAATGTCCTGATTGAGGGAGAAGTTTCAGTCAGAATTCCCACCTGGTGATACACCAGAGGTCTCACACAGGAGAGAAACCCTTTGAATGTCCTATCTGTGGGAAAGGTTTTAGTCCAAGTTTCAGCCCGAATGTTAGGATTTGTAATCCTAGTGTTGGGTTGGCAATATATATAAGCTATAATTGGAATATTGTACCTGTAACTTTAACTGCTACAGTGAGATTGATTGGCTGCTGTTTTTTCAATCAGCCATAAGATGGAGAATCGCTGTTAGAGGCTGATCCATGTATGATGGCTGCTCTGTATGTCAGTTATTGATCAGCGAGGATAATCGTGAGTTGAGCAACTGTAAGCCAACGTTTGAGTCATAGACTGTGTATATGATTCAGGACTATTTATCACTTGTTTGTGAAGATGTTTCATTGTATTTTCCAACGCAAGTAAAAGTCTGCTTGTTTTACCTTCAGTGTCTGTGGCTGATAGTGTGGACACTTAGCAACATATTCCTTGCTACATTCCGCTACACCAGTGCTTCTCAATTTCTGTCATGCCCCCCCTAGGAAGAAGAAAACATTTCGCGCGCCCCCGCGCGACTGTAAATAGTATCATTTGTCTATAAAATTGTTATAAGTACACCTCTGCATAACACTGTATCCTTATTAACGTATAAGAGAATAAAAAAAGAAAGAAATGTGGATCAATTTACAACAAAGAATAGCTTTATTAACTGTAGCAGAAAAGATTTAAAGTGCATTAGAAATTTTAAAAAAATTAAATCCTTAATTAAACTAAACTGCCGAGGTCAAACGCGCCCCCCTTTACGGAGCCTCGCGCCCCCCCTGGGGGGCCCGCCCCACTATTTGAGAAGCACTGCGCTACACACACTTTTGGTCTCCTAACAGAGATATCCTTAATATTGGTGACTCATCAAAGGACTCACACAGGAGAGAAACCCTTCTAATGTCCTGACTGTGGGAAACATTACAGTCATATTCCCACCTGTTGATACACCAGAGGAGTCACAGTGGAGAGAAACCCTTTGAATGTCCCATTTGTGGGGAAAGTTTTAGTGATAATTCCAGCCTGGCGAGACACCAGAGGACTCACAGTGGAGAGAAACCCTTTGCATGACCTGATTGTGAGAAACGTTTTAGTCAGAGTTTCACCCTGGTGAGACACCAGAGGACTCACACAGGAGAGAAACCCTTTGAATGTCCTGATTGTGCGAAAGGTTTTAGTCATAATTCCAGCTTCAAACCTGACTGAAAGCTCCTAGAAAGTGACATCAAATATCTAAAAAGAACTGGCACAGCAAATTACACATTCATTTCTTTTTCTTTCTTTTCTACTTAACAGAACTTCTGCCTTGGCTGCTAGACCTTTCTGGTTGGAAAAGTCTCCTTTTGGTGCCAAGGCCATAATCACGAGAATCCTCTGCTGCCTCCACTGGTGTACTTTCCCTTGTCCCAATGGCCTGCAAAATTCCCTCCCATTTCAATAGACCCCAAGTAAGGATGCCAGGCAAATATCCCTCATGATGTGCCAGGCATACAAAAAGTACAGAGACCATTCTAATAGTGCATAGGTTGGGCAATATATGTAAATACATATACAGTGATCCCTCGTTTTTCGCGGCTTCATGTTTCGCGGCTTCAGTGCTTCGCGGGTTTTTCAAAAATACAGGGGGGGAAATGCATCGGTAGGAGGCAAGCGCTCCCTAGTGCTTGCTTTAAACGATGTCCACCAACTCAAGTTTCCGGTGCGAATCCTACTTTGCGGTTTTTCAGTTTTCGCGGAAGGTTCCGGTCCCCATTAACCGTGAAAAACGAGGGATCACTGTAGCCCAAAAGCAGGAAATTGTGGGAAGCCCCACCACCCGAGGATGAAATATTTTGGGGAATATTGAAAGAGGTAGAATATTCTATTTCTTTAATGAATAAACACATTCTTAAAGGCAGAAAGCAGCCCAAGTCTTTCCTAATACCTTACAGCAGATGCTCATTAAGAAATTCTGGGCCACTCTATTCACAAAGAAAATACCTTCACCTCCACATGATGGTATTAAGGACAGGGCATGACTTTAACGCAAGGATCTTCAAACTTTTTAAACAGGACTACTTCACGGACCCTCAGACTGTTGGTGGGGAGGGGAGAACCGGCTGAGTCGACATGGCTAGGTGGTCATGTGACTGGCTGGGCATGGCTAGGTCATGAGACGGTGGGCGTGGCCAATTTAACAACAATAATAATAATAATTTATTACATTTATAAACCGCCCCCTCTCCCCGAAGGGACTCAAGGCGGTGTACAGGAAAATTAAAAAACTATCTAAAAACATACAAGACATACAAAGTTAAAAACGAATTAAATTACCCTGTACAAGAATTTAAAACATTAAAATTATAACCCATTAAAACCAAATAGATAATTTGCAAAAAACAGACTGGGGCAAGAAGCGTCGATTAGGCCAAACCGGCCTGATGGAATAAATAAGTTTTTACTTTTTGGCGGAAGGTGCGGAGGTCCGTGGTCGTTCTAATATCCAGAGGGTCGGGCCCATCACAGAGAAAGCCCTTCCCCTGGGCGTCGCCCGCTGGCATTGCCTAGTGGATGGCACCCGGAGAAGTCCCTCTCTGTGAGCGAATCGGCCGAAGGGATGTACGGGGCAGGATACGATCCCGCAAATAACTAGGTCCTGTGCCATGGAGCGCTTTAAACAATCCATTGAACAAAATTAAACTTTAATTTGTTTTGCTCCTGGGGGTGTTTTATTTGCTTTTGTTTGCATGTTGCTCTTTTGGTTGCCTTTTCTTTTTATTAGGTCATTTTTTCAGTTATTCAGGAGTCTAGTGGTCCCCTTCAGGAAACTCAGTTTTGCAATTCTTCTCAGCCCCAAGGAACTTACAATCAACAAGTCTCTCTTTCTCCTCTTTCCTTCTCTTTCCCTCCTTATTTATTTTATTTATTTAAATTTATATCCCGCCCTTCCCCACAGAGGACCCAGGGCGGCCGCTCTCTTCCTCTTTCTCTCCCTCTCTGTCTCTCTCTCCCTCTCTCTTTCTGTCACTCACTCACTCACTCCCCTCTCTCATTATCTCTCCCACCTCTCTTCCACTTTCTCTCCCTCTGTCTCTCTCTCTCTCCCTCTCTCCCTTTCTGTCTCTCACTCACTCACTCTCCTCTCTCATTTTCTCTCCCACCTCTCTTCCTCTTTCTCTCCCTCTCTGTCTCCCCCTCTCTCTTCCAAGTTTTTTTTTTAAAATAATCAAAACATCAAATCAGTGCTTGAACAGTGTGCCACCTGAGTGTCATACATTCTAATACAAATAAAGCTTATCAAGTTAATCATAATCCTTGCATTCAATCCACTTACATATTTCTAATAATAATGCATACTTATACGAGCTATGGAAGAGTCAAGGAGTCTTCAAGAAGAGGTTGGTTAGCCATTTGTCTGAAATGGTATAGGACTTCCTGCCTAGGCAGGGAGTTGGACTAGATGACCTCCAAGGTACCTTCCAACTCTGCTATTGTATTGTATTGAATATTGAGAGGCAAAAAGTATATCACCGTAGGTAGGCTGTCTGGGGGGCATTTAACCTGTAAAATTAAAGCATGCTGCCCAGGAAGTGCTCTATATGCCATCTTGAGTTCCTGAATGAAAAGTAAATCAATAAAAGTTTGGAGTTATTTTATCCCAGATTGCTCCATACAACAGAACCAAAAGCCATTGTCCTCACCACCCATAACTTATTAAATCTGCATTAAAAATTGCATTGCAGGGTGTCTTTCTAAAAAAAAGGTTAGTCTGGTGATCTGTTAGCCATGTGGTTTAATGAGCTATTCTATTTTTGCCTTTCTTTTTTTTACAATTTCTGGGGGGGAGGGGACATTTTTTGTACAATATAGTGCAAGCAAATTTACAGAAAATACACCTATATTTAGCCGATATAAAATTTCCTCCTCCAAGAATGAAGCTTGGTGGTTGATGCTCTTGGATGCAGCCGTGGCCAGCAGGAGTGAAGCTTGCTCCCCTGCAGTGTCTGGCCTGATGCTGTTGCCATGTCCTAAAATCCTGGGAGCCACAGGAAATTAGTCATAGTGTTGGGGTATTAGAGAGGTTTTGATCTCCACTGAGGATCACCCCTAAGAAAGCTGATTGTGTAATTCTGTAAAACCTTCAGGAACTTTTAGGGCTAATAGCTAATCTTCATAAGGTTAAGTAACATCACATTTCACTATTTCACTAGGCTCAGCTTGCAAGGTCGATTGCTAGAAGTCAAAAACGACTTGATAGGATTTAATCAGTTTAAAACGTTGCAAAGGCCTTAGGTAGAAACTGGAGAAGGATGTTTTTCTGCCTCCCACCTGGAGATGGTGCTCAAACAGGCAACCCCTGTGCCTAGAAAAAGGGTAATACCTGTGGTTGAGCTTAAAGGAGTTAAAACCACCGAGTACTGTATTGCTAGAAAGGTTGGGAAGCGACGGGAAGAGTAGAAGAAACTCCAATTGCCTTTTGAAAAAAAACACCTTTGGGAACAGCTGAACTTCCTCTTCCGGATCACTCAGGGGAGGAGAGTGGTGTGCAGAGCGGCTTTTGTGCTCTTCCAGTGGTGGAAAGTAGCTGCTGGAAGGTGAGTGGGGGGCAGGTGGGAGGAGAGTCCTGGAAGCAGAGAAGCAACTGGGCTGAAGCATCTCAGCTGCTGCTGCTGCTGCTGCTGCAGTTTCCTTCCCTCCCCGAATTTAAGCCCACTGGTGCTGCACGCTGTGAAACTGGTGGCTGCAACTTTCCTTCTGGTGGGAAGATGGGAAAAGTCTCCTTCGAGTGAAGGTGGATTCTTTGGGAATGGCTTCCCTCCAGAGGTTGTGGCTGCTCCCATCACTGGAGGGTTTGTGGCAGAGCTGGGAGGGACCTTGCAGGTCTCCTATTCTGACGCCCTGATCAAGCAGGAGACCCAATCTCCTTTCAGACAAATGGCTCTCCTGTCTCTGATTAAAAGCCACCAGGGATGGAGCTCCCACAACCTCTGAAGGAAAACTCTTCCACTGGTTCACTTTTCTCAGTGTCAGGAAATCTCTCCTTACTTCTAGGCTGCTTCTCTCCTTGATTAGTTTCCATGCAGTTCCTTGTCCTGCCTTCAGGGGCTTCGGAGGATAGGTTAACAGCCCCCTCCCTCTTTTGTGGCACCTTCTCAAGCGTTGGAAGATGGCTATCATGTCGTCCCTAGTCCTTCCCTTCACTAGACTTGACATACCCAAGTCCTGCAACCCTTCTTTTTATTTTTCCCTTCCGCCCCGTAATCGTCTTTGTAACTCTTTTCTGCATTCTTTCCAGAGTCTCAACATCTTTTTTATGATATGGTGACCAAACTGTCTGCTATTATCTAAGTGTGGTCTTACTCTTTATAAAGTGGAACTAGTACTTCACATGATCTTGAGTCTTTCTCTCTCTTAATGCAGCGTACTACCGAGTGGGCTTTTTTGCTGCTGCAATACACAGCAGGCTCATATCTAAATGACTGCGCAGTAGGACGGCAAGGTTCCTCTCATAGTTACTGCTTGACCCAGGTGCTACCTATTCTGTACCAGTACATTTGGGTTTTCTTGCATAAGTGTAAAACTTTTTTTCTCTCCATCGAATTTCATTTTGTTTCGTAGTGTTCAAATCTATCAAGATTCTCTATCTTGAGCCTATCTTCTGAGATAGATAGATAGAAGATGTTGGCTCTTCCTGCCAACTTGGTCTCATGCAAATTTGATACCCACTGCTTACTTCCCTCCATATAGATATAGTCCCATTAAGGAATGCACTTTGAGTGTGGTTTGTCAGCCAGTTATGAATCCATCTGTGTGGATGGAGGTACGTAACCCACATTTTTCTAATTTACCAATAAGTAGCTTATGGTCTACTTTGTCTACTGCCTTACTGAAATCCAATTATTCTATGTATTTGATTGGTCCGCTAATTTAGTCATTTTGGTTAAGAATGAAATAGCATGTGGACTTCCCATGTGGACTTCTGGTTATATATTTGCTAGGTGTTTGCAGATTTTGTTTCTTCATCTTTTCCAGGGTCTTCCCAGGTAGTGATGTCAGGCTAATTGACCTTGTGTTTTATGGATCCATTTTTTCCCCTTTTTTGAAGATGGGAACTACATCAGGTCTTTTCCAATCCACCTGAGGTTCCTTTGTGCGTGAAGACCTTTGAAAGATATGGTTCAATGGTTCTTAGATCACGACTGCTGGCTCCTTTAGAACTCTGGGGTGTAAACAATCTAGTCCCAATGATTAGAACTCATCTAGAATGGACAGGTGTTCTCTTACAATTTTCTTGCCTGTTTTAATTTGTATTTCTAGTCTGCCTTTTACAATACTGTTTTCCTTCTTTTTTTTTTTTGGTGGTAATTTTTTATTTATTTTTAAGCAAACACAAATAAAACAAAAATAGTAGAAAAAACATAAAAAGCCATCTTCCATTACAAATTAAAAATTATAAAAATTGTGTCAGTTAATCACAAATTTCTATGCGTTTCTTCCATAGTCATCACTTGCTTTTCATGTCATTTATTACAATTATATCTCAACCTTAATTTAACTGTTTGTTTTTACATCCTTTTATATATAAAGTAAAAGTATATAATGGCATTCTATTAATGAGACAAACAAAGAAAAAGAAAGAGTAAAATTAAGAATAAAAATAAAAAGGAAAAGTCATCACTCTGCATTGTATCCTTTAAAAAGCAGACTGATCGGTCACACATAACTTCTGTGCATCTCTAAAATGATATTCATAAATAGTCTCAGTTTATAAATTTTAAATCAGAAAATTCATCACATATCTTAATATCATTACACCAAAATTCTCATCTAATATTCCAAATTTGGTCTATCTTCTTCTTCAAACATGTCTTACTTAAAACACAACCACCTAATGGCATCCATTGTCTATTCCCAAGATACGGTTTATGGTTTATTTAATTTATATACTGCACCCTTTCCCAAAAGGGGCTCGGGGCGGTGCACGGGCACCGTGCACTGCGCTTGCGCGAACTATGGCGGGCTAGCCTTGGAGCTCCGTGTTGGGTCATGGAGGTTTACTGGCCTTTTATGTGCCCCAGCCCTCCTGTTTTAGTCAGGAGGGCATGGGATTGAAGAGGAATCCACCCAGGTACCCCTGGGTGAGGTTTGTGGATGCGGGGGTGTACGGACGGCGTGGTGGAAACCCCGGAGCGCCCGAGCGGAGGTCGGCGTTTCGGCGTCTGTTTGAGGGCGCGGAACGCTGACTCCGCCGTATATCCCCCGGCGAGGGCGAGATTGGGACTACCCATGGAGTGGAGGCCGGCGGTGGGAGCGCCAGGAGGCCGCCAGGAGGCCGGCAGCGAGGACGGCTGAGGTTGGAGAAGAACGGAGAAGAACGAGTGGCGGTGAGAGCGCCGCGTAAATGGTGATGAGAGCGCCGAGAAAGAGAGGAGGTGAACGCCGGGAGAGGGCGTTGAGTGGAATGGGATTGCCGGACGCCGCACCGGCCGATGCCATGGGCTGGCCTACTGTTGCAAATGTTGGCGTGAATCCTGGCTTGCAGGCGGCAGCGGAGGCGGAGGCAGAGGCGGAGGTGAGAGCTCCGGCTCAGCTACGGAGGTGAGAGCTCCGGCCCAGCCCCAGCCCAGAGGCTAGTGTCCCCGGTGATTTGATGGCGGGGCCACTGACCAAGCGGTCTGTCGCCGGGCAGGCCAGTGATGGCCAGAGGACGCTGACAGAAGATTTTCAGTGGACTCAAGACGTTAAGACCCAGTCACAGATGCAACTCATAAGAACTAAGAACTAAGATCTTTGAAATCCTCCCCACCATGGTTTGTTAGACTTTTACATCAACATCCCTTAGAGACCTTTGTAATCCCTCAGAAAGAAAGACCTATGGACAGAAACACCTGAACTGCCATCCCTAACTATTCCTCTTGATGCACTTTATTCCATCTATTTTATGCACTTTATTCCATCTATTTATCATCTACTCATGAATTTTACCATCTACTCATGAAATTGTGTGTTTTAAATTAAGGCCATTGATAATTTTTTACAATTTTACCCATGACCCTCTTATGAAATCTACTCCTACATTGTATCTATATATAACTATTTATTCACTTATTTAATTATTTATCTATATTATGTATTCCAAGCTAGACCTGCTACGACTGCGAGAGTCCCCGCTCTCGCAGGTTTGGCCCTCCGCTCTAACGAGGGCCCACCTTGATGAAGGATTTATTAATCTGGAGAGGTGGAAAAAGCGTAGGCTTAGGGGCTTTTTAATTTTTAAATTAATAACTATTTTAGGGGGTACCAGGGAGGAGGGAGGGTGTAGGCAGGTTGAGGCGGGTGAGGGAAGAGAGGGCCAGGCCAGCGGGCGACGGAGGGTAGCGGAAGGTGCCGTTAGGAGGGGGGAGATTCAAGTCGTTCCGACAGAGGGCATTTCCATCCAAAAGGTCGTGGGGAGAGGCAGGTCCGAGGGGAGACGTGTGTCATCCTCCCGGTTGGGGACACGAGGCCGCTGGCTACAGACGGTCAAGTGCCTCAACCCCTGCAGGCTAGGTGGCCAGGGTGTACAGAGCCAGGGCCTACGGCTGATGTACTGCAACGCCAGGTCCGTTGCCAACAAAGCCCCCCTCATTCACGACCTCGTGTCGGAGGGGGAGCCGGACCTGGTGGGAATTGCAGAGACCTGGTTGGGCCACGAGGGTGGACTCCCCCTCGTTGAAATGTGCCCGCCAGGTTACCACGCTTTTCATCAGCCTCGGGCCCTGGGTAGGGGTGGTGGGGTAGCGGTCATTGTAAAGGAAGGTCTTGAGCCGAGAGAGACCATTGTGCCACAGACTACCGGTTGTGAGTCCCTCTGCGTGAAGTGGGGCCTAGGGAGGCAGTTGGGCTTGCTGGTTGTATACCTGGCTCCCCGCTATGTAGCAGCAGCCCTGCCCGAGCTCCTTGAGGTGATCGCTACGGTGGCAGTGGAGACCCCTAGACTTTTAGTCATGGGGGACTTTAATCTGCCATCGTTGGGCGAATCATCCGAGGTAGCTCGGGAGTTCATGGCTTCCATGACGGCCATGGACCTGACCCAACTAATTCAAGGCCCCACTCACGAGGGTGGACATACACCGGATCTTATCTTTGTCTCAGGCCAATGGACGAGTGATCTGGGTATAGGGGACATAGTCATCACACCCTTGTCATGGACAGACCACTCACTTCTCCGGCTCGACTTTCCGACCGCTGCTCCCCTCCGCGGGGAGGCGGGACCTGAATTACCAATCTGGTTCCGCCCCAGGCGCCTGATGGACCCGGATGGGTTCCAAACGGCGCTTGGGCCAGTTCCTGTACCCCTGACCCGCGCCCCGATGGAGGACCTCGTGGCCGCATGGAATAGTGCGACCACGGGAGCCTTGGATCGGGTCGCGCCCTTGCGGCCTCTCTTGCGGCGGCGGAACACCCTGGCTCCTTGGTTTACCGAGGAGCTGGGGGTGATGAAACGCCGCACGAGATGCCTAGAGAGTAGATGGAGGTCTTCTCGTTCTGAATCTGACCGGACACAGGTAAGAGCCCATTTACGGACTTACATTGTGGCGCTGAGAGTAGCCAAACGTCATCATTGCGCTACTCTCATAGCATCCGCAGAAAACCGCCCTGCCGCCCTGTTTAGGGTGACCCGCTCCCTCCTTCAACAGAGGGTGCGGGAAGCCCCGCTACAGGGTAGAGCAGAGGAATTTGTGATTTTTCTGCAGGAGAAAATCGCTCAGATACAGAACGAGCTAGCCCCCATTCGTGGCCCAGTGGGATGCCACGAGAGAGACCTTGTTTGGGAGGAGTTTGACTCCGTTACTTCCGAGGATATGGACAGGTTACGTGGGCGACTGCGAGCCACCACATGTTTATTGGACCCGTGTCCCTCCTGGCTTGTACTGGCATCCTGGGAGGTGACACGAGGCTGGCTCCAGGAGGTGGTCAACGCTTCCTTGAGTGAGGGTGCCTTGCCTGCTTCCCTAAAAGAAGCGATGGTGAGGCCCCTCCTTAAGAAGCCCTCCTTGGATCCAGCTTCTTTGAACAACTACCGTCCCGTCTCCAACCTTCCCTTTTTGGCGAAGGTTGTTGAGAGTGTGGTGGCACAACAGTTTCCCCGTCACCTGGAGGAAGTAGACTATCTAGATCCGCGCCAGTCCGGCTTCCGGCCCGGGCATAGCACCGAGACGGCATTGGTCGCGTTGGTTGATGATCTCTGGAGGGCCAGAGATGGGGGTTGTTCCTCCATCCTGGTCCTATTAGACCTCTCGGCGGCTTTCGATACCATCGACCATGGTATCCTATTGCATCGGCTGGGGGGGTTGGGGGTGGGAGGCACCGTTTTACGGTGGTTCTCCTCCTACCTCTCTGGCCGATCGCAATTTGTGTTGACAGGGGGGCAGAGATCGACCGCGAGACCCCTCACATGTGGGGTGCCTCAGGGGTCGGTCCTCTCGCCCCTCCTGTTCAACACATACATGAAGCCGCTGGGTGAGATCATCCGTGGTTTTGGGGTAGAATACCATCTGTACGCTGATGACACCCAGCTGTACATTTCTACCCCAAACCACCCCAACGATGCCGTAGCGGTGATGTGCCAGTGCCTGGAAGCTGTACGGATCTGGATGGGAAGTAACGGACTCAAGCTCAACCCGACCAAGACCGAGTGGCTGTTGTTTCCGGCTGCCCGATTCAACCAGCTTACTCCATCGCTGGCCATAGGGGGCGAACATCTTGCCCCTGTGGATGGGGCGCGCAATTTGGGTGTCCTCCTGGATACCCGGCTGTCCATGGAAAATCAGGTGACAGCCGTGGCCAGGAGGGCGTTTTACCAGGTTCGCCTGGTTCGCCAATTGCGCCCCCTATTGGATCGGGACGCCCTTCGCACAGTCACTCATGCTCTCGTGACATCCCGACTGGACTATTGTAACTCTCTCTACATGGGGCTGCCCCTGAGGTGCACCCGGAGGCTTCAGCTAGTCCAGAATGCAGCCGCGCGAGCAATTATGGGGACCGCAAGGTCTACCCATGTAACACCGCTCTTGCGCGAGCTGCACTGGCTGCCTGTCGTCTTCCGGGTGCGCTTCAAGGTGCTAGTCATCATCTTTAAAGCGCTCCATGGCTCGGGACCTAGCTATCTGCAGGATCGGATCCTGCCTCACACGTCCTCACGGCCGATTCGCTCCCACAGAGAGGGGCTTCTCCGGGTGCCGTCCACTAGACTATGTCAGCGGGCGACACCCAGGGGAAGGGCGCTCTCTGTGGCGGGCCCGGCCCTCTGGAACGACCTTCCCCCCGACATTAGGACAACTACGGACCTCCGCTCCTTCCGTCTTAAATTGAAAACTTACTTTTTCCGTCTGGCCGGCCTGGGATAGCCTCCTTGCCTTGGGATTTTATAGAATAGGTTTTAGTTAATTGGGATTTTAGCACAGGGTTTATTTAATTGGCTTTTAAATTTTGTTGTTTATTTATTGTTGTTATATATTGTTTTTATGCTACCTGTGCACCGCCCCGAGTCCCCGTGGGGAGAGGGGGCGGTATAGAAACAATAAAATTATTATTATTATTATAAATTATTATTATTATTATTAAATTATTAAAAACATATATAAACAACAATATACAAAATATAAAACCAAATTAAATTAATATCCCTGTGCTAAAAATTTAAATATATTAAAACAATATCCCTAAAACCAATTTAAAACATTTTGACTGCAGACTGTGGGCTAGGTGATGTAAGTTAGGCCAGGCCGGCCTGTTGGAAGAAATAAGTTTTAAGGTTCTGGCGGAAGGAGCGGAGATCCGTGATCGTTCTCAGTTCAGGGGGTAAGTCGTTCCAGAGAGTTGGGCCCTCCACAGAGAAGGCCCTTCCCCTAGGCGTTGCCCGCTGGCATTGCCTAGTGGACGGCACCCAGAGAAGTCCCTCTCTGTGGGAGCGAATCGGCCGAAGGGATGTATGGGGCAGGATGCGATCCCGAAGATAACTAGGTCCTCTGCCATGGAGCGCTTTAAAGATGATAGTCAGCACCTTGAAGCGCACCCGAAAGACCACAGGCAGCCAGTACAGCTCGCGCAAGAGCGGTGTTACATGGGAGCGTCTAGGAGCTCCCATAATTGCCCGCGCGGCTGTGTTCTGGACTAACTGCAGTCTTCAGGTGCACCTCAAGGGATGCCCCATGTAGAGAGCGTTGCAGTAGTCTATCCGGGATGTCACGAGTGCATGAGTGACTGTGCGAAGGGCGTCCCGGTCCAATAAGTGCCGCAACTGATGAACCAGGCGAACCTGGTAGAACGCCCCCCTGGCCACGGCCGTCAAGTGGTCTTCTAACGACAGCCTGGTATCCAGGAGGACGCCCAAGTTGCGTGCCCTATCCACGGGGGCTAGATGTTCGCCCCCAATGGCCAGTGATGGGGTCAACTGGTTGTACCGGGACGCTGGTAACCACAGCCACTCCATCTTGGAAGGGTTGAGTCTGAGTCTCTTCCTTCCTATCCAGATCCGCACGGCTTCCAGACACCGGGACATCACTTCAACGGCATTGTTGGGGTGGTTTGGGGTAGATACAGCTGTGTATCATCAGCGTAGAGGTGGTACTCTATCCCAAAACCACAGATGATCTCACCCAGCGGCTTCACATATGTGTTGAACAGGAGCGGTGAGAGGACCGACCCCTGAGGCACCCCACAAGTGAGTGGTCTCGAGGTCGACCTCTGCCCTCCTGCCAACACAAATTGCGATCGTCCAGAGAGGTAGGAGGAGAACCACTGTAAAACGGTGCCCCTCACCCCCAACCCCTCTAGCCGATGCAATAGGATACCATGGTCGATGGTATCAAAAGCCGCCGAGAGGTCTAACAAGACCAGGATGGAGGAACAACCCCCATCTCTGGCCCTCCAGAGATCATCCACCAACGCGACCAATGCCGTCTCGGTGCTGTGTCTGGGCCGGAAGCCGGACTGGCGCGGGTCCAGATAATCAATTTCCTTCAGGTGGCGAGGAAACTGTTGTGCCACCACAATCTCTACAACCTTTGCCAAAAAGTGAAGGTTGGAGACCGGACGATAATTGACTAACAATGCTGGGTCCAGGGAAGGCTTCTTGAGGAGGGGTCTCACCATCACCTCTTTAAGGGAGGCCGGCAAGAACCCCTCACTCAGAGAAGCGTTCACAACCTCCTGGAGCCAGCCTCGTGTAACCTCCCAGGATGCCAGTACAAGCCAGGAGGGACACGGGTCCAATAAACATGTGGTGTCTCACAGTCGCCTATGCAACCTGTCCATATCGTCGGAATTAACAGAGTCAAACTCCCCCCATAATGGTGTCTCAAGACCTGCGTCCGCTAGTCCCTCCAGACCACCGGATCTGAGCGATTTTATCCTGCAGATATTCTCCAAATTCCTCTGCTCTGCCCTGCAACGGGGCTTCCCGTGGCCTCTGTTGAAGGAGGGAGCGGGTCACCCCAAACAGGGCGGCAGGGCGGTTATCTGCGGACGCAATAAGGGTGGCACAATAATGACGTTTGGCCACCCTTATTGGACTCTTGCCTGTGTTTGGTCAGATTCGGACCGTATGGACCTCCATCTACTCTCTAGGCGTCTCTTGCGGCGTTTCATCATCCTCAGCTCCTCAGTAAACCAAGGAGCCTGGGTGACTCGCTGCCGCATGAGAGGCCGCAAGGGCGTGACCCGGTCCAAGGCCCCGGCAGCCGCAATACTGCCACCAGGTCCTCAGTCGGGGCGCGGGTCAGGGTCACAGGTAGTGGCCCAAGCTCCATCTGGAACCTTTCGGGATCCATCAGGCGCCTGGGGCGGAACCACCTCGGAGTCTCTGGTTCCGCTTCCCCGCGGTGGGGTATAGCGATTGGAAAGTCGAGCCGGAGAAGTGAGTGATCTGACTATGACAGGGGCATAATGGCTAAATCCCCTATACCCAGATAACTTGTCCACTGACCAGAGACAAAAATCAGATCCAGTATGTGTCCTCCCACGTGAGTGGGACCCTGAATTACTTGGGTCAGGTCAATGGGCGTCATGGAGGCCATGAACTCCCGAGCTGCCTCGGATGATCCGCCTAATGATGGCAGATTGAAGTCCCCCATGACTACCAGTCTGGGGGTCTCAATTGCCACCGTAGCGATCACCTCAAGGAGCTCGAACAGGGCTGCTGATACATAGCGGGGAGCCAGGTATATAACCAGCACGCCCAACTGCCTCCCTGGGTCCTACTTCACGCAGAGGGACTCACAACTGGTGGTCTGTGGTACAGTGGTCTCTCTCGGCTCAAGTCCTTCCCTAACAATAACCGCTACCCCCCCCCCACCCCTGCCTAGGGCCCGGGGTTGATGAAACGTGCGGTAACCTGGCGGGCACATTTCCACGAGTGGAAGTCCTCCCTCGTGGCCCAGCCAGGTCTCTGTAATCCCAGCCAGGTCCGGCTCCCCCTCTGACACAAGGTCGTTAATGAGGGGGGCTTTGTTGACCACGGACCTGGCGTTGCATAACAACAACCGCGGGCCCTCGCTCTGTGAGCCCGGACCACCTAGATCGTGGGGGGAGCCCAGGGGGCTGGTGCGCGTGACCACCTGTAACCAACGGCCACGCGCCTCCACCCAGTGGTGGCCTTCCTGTCATCCACATATATATACATCTATATATATAAATTTATATATATAAATTTATATATATAAATTTTTCAATGATAATCTAAAACAGTCTTAAATTTTTATAAATAATTATTAACTAACTAGTAATCCTTCAATGATATTCTAAAACCATCTAACTAATTATTAATCATCAAAGGATAACAATTTTCATTATCAGCCAGTGTCTTTCCAGTATCGAATTGAACTTATCTCTCGTTGTGGCCCTTGTCTCTTTTTATTCTTCTTTCCAGGTTTTTTATAAACTTCTTTTTGCACTCTATTGTCCAGTATAACTCTCAAATAATAGCGCTGCCCATTTTCTATCTTTACACGTTGTTTGTCTTTAAATGTCAGACGTGTTTTTGAAGAGATTTCTTCTCTTTCATCCATCTTCAATTCTTTTTTCCCCTCTTCTTTTCCTTTGCCAGTAGAGTGGAGCTCACATTCCCAGAGTCCCTTTTAAAAATTTGCTTCTTTTCATTCTCTCCAAGATTTAATTCATTGGCAAAGTTCTCTTCTGGAGCCCCCAACCCATAGCTTGATGTGATAGACAACAATTTGTCCATTTTTTAATCAATTCTTCTTGCACTTTGTTTCAGAAAATTTAAAATTTCAACCAAAGCATTCTGATTTTCTAAGGTATCCTCTTCTGGATATGGAACCATGTTGACAAGTCCAAGAAATAATAAAGTTTAGCTCTCACTGCCACCCTGGTCTCAGGCCTATTCTTATCTTTTTGTATTTTCCAAAGAAAAAGAAAAAATATTGGAGTCAGTTATCAAAAGGCACCTGCTGTAAACAATCCATGCCTTGTAACCACAGCCTCTTTCACAACTACTTCAAATGAAAGAAAAAAGAAATAAATTGTTTCATACAGACCAATCAGCGACCTCCAGAGGCAATGCAACAAATTTTCTTTTTTCTTTGTTGCTAAAACGAAAGTAAAAAATATAATTCTTATTTAATTTCAAAAGTAAGCAATAAGTCTTCAGAAGCAATTATGAAAATAGTCCCAACTTCAAAATTGTAATTAATAAAGAATAGAAAGAAAAAAAGAAAGAAAAAGAAAAAATAATCCAAAGGATTTCCAAAGAAGAAAAAAAACCTTGTTCGCTTCAATCCACAATTCCCAAAAAATAAAAAGGAAACCTCCCAATTCAGAGCACATTTATTTATTTATTTATTTATTTATAAAATTTATATAACCACACCCTCTCCCCGAAGGGACCCGGGGCGGTGCACAGGAAGTTTAAAACAAACACAATACAAAATATAAATAATTAATATTGAATTAAATAAATTATCCCTGTGCTAAAATTTAAATAGTTAAAACATAATCCTTTAAAAACCCAATTAAAACAATTTATAATACAGACTGAAGGCTAGGTAAATTCTGCTGCTTATTTCATAATTAACAGCTTTAGTTTACTAATAAAAAGTTTCAAAAATATGAAATTGACTATGGCAGCCTCGTATAAGGAAAATACATATAAAATGATATATCGGTGGCATCTACCCCCGGCAAGACTTGCCAGAATGTTCCCTGGGACCATGCCTAATTGCTGGAAATGTGGTCACAGAGAGGGGACCTATTTCCATCAGTGGTGGACCTGCCCAATGGCGATTAAATACTGGGAAAAAATCAGGCAGTGTCACCCAACATCAATTAGATTTGAAACCTGAAACCTTCCTGTTAGGACTCAAACCCCCAGATATCAACATGGAGATATGGTTTTTGGTGTTGCACATAATTATTGCGGCAAGATTGGCATTTGCCCAGGAATGGAAGAGTGATCAAATACCAATGGATAGGGCAGTAATAAATAAAATTAATGAATGCGCAGAATCGGATAGATTAACAAAATTAATTAAAGGGAAAAAGGACTCAGATTTCTACAACTCGTGGAAGAGGTGGTATAATTGGGTACGGGTACGACTGAATAATAATAACTGAAGCAATAATATATGTTTAAATCAGATGTTGGTAAATAATATTAATCAGAAATTAAAGGACGAATAAGAATTGATGAAGTAGGTACGTTGACTAGATGGGCTGTATATAGTGTAAATGTTGGTGTTAAATATTAGGCCTATTATTATGACGGTAATGTTAAGTTTGGTTATTTAAATGTTATGCCTTCTCGCGCTGTGACGGCAATAGGTTTAAAATTATGTTTGTATGATTTTATTTTTTTATAAGAATAAATAAAAAATTTATATTAAAAAAAAGTTTCTTTAAGCAAAATGTTTCCAAAAAAAAGTTAGAATACCTTCCCGGTCAGTATTTTCCCTTTCCGCTTGTTTCCTTCCTTCAGAGCTTCCGACGCCTTTGCTCCCTGGGGGGCTGCCTTTTGCCACCTTTCAGGAGCTATTCCCTTGGGTCAAACGGGTTTTGTGATACCCCTGTGAACAGCAAGGCTTTGTCTCCCTCATCACCGTTCCTCCAGGACGGTTTAGGTCACCTATGGACCAAGGGGCGGCAAAATTTCAACGCAGGTCTCAGAGCGCTGAGACCCTGTGTTGTATCGGCTCGGCGCAGCACCCTCTCTATGATACTGTTTTCTGTGGGTTTGGCTAGTCTTTCTTTTTTCCTGAAGATAGATGCAAATAATGAATTAAGTAGCTCTGCTGTGTCTCTACTTCCCGTCACTTCCTTGCCATCATTTCCCATTAGTGGACTGACTGTGTCCTTGACTTTTTTCTTGTTTTATACATGTTTTAAAATGATTTTTGATATTTGTTGCAAGTCTTGGTTCATGCTCAGCATGAGGTTGATTTCATCTTTGTAGATTCGGGCTATGTGCTGGTATTCTGCCTTAATTCTGTGTCCCTCTTTTCATTTTTTAATATTTATCCTTTTTGTCTTTCAGTTTATCACAGGTATTTATGCAACCATGCTGGTTTATTCTTGGATGAAATCCTGGATGATTTCTTTTCTCCATGTATACATATGCAGGTGAGTGTATCTGTATTTGTCTCTATGCATATATCTGCAATTATATAACCTATCCCCAGCACTTCAAGATGAATTTCATGATAACACTTTACATTGCTTAGAAGTTTTGATTGACCCAACTAAATAACTGATTTTGATGGAATGGGTATTTGAACATGGGTCTTAGTAGAGTGTCATATGAATCATCAATAATGAGACTAGTATTGGGGCATGTTTCTTTTTTCATTGTAATATATACTTTTTTTCTATTTTCATATAATTACTAATCATTTTATAAACAATTAAAGTTACACTTTTCTTTGAATCTTACAGACAAACAGGATAGCAATAAGAGCACTCTGTGCAACTATAAACAACAATCAATATTGAAAAGGGAAGAAAAGCAAGCCAGAAATCAAAATATTTTCCATTTCCTGCAGAAAACCATACAATTCTCCTCCTCCAGCAGCTGTTAGACAAAAGAGAGAAAATCAAGAAAGAATGAGCAGATTATGCAGAACTCGATACATTACATGAAAAGTCAAGGTAGATTATTTTCCATTCAGCAAAAGAGGGAAACATCTAGAAGTCTGTTGGGAGGAAAAGATCAATAGTAAAGCCACATAGAACAGACAGGAATGCAGGCGTCTCCCTGTGAGGAAGAAGACGGCTTCAGTGAAAGCACCACTAAACAAGGCATTGTCCGTATTTTTGACCTCCTCAAGAATATCAGCTGTGGAAAAGGTCCATTGATTTGCCTATTGTGGGAAAGCACAGATTGCAAATCACAGCTGATTATTCACAAGAGGATCCAGAAAGGAGAAAAGCCATACAAATTACCTGAATGTGGTAAAAACTATGGTCACCACAGCTCCCTTGTGGTTCACGGAAGCACCTCCACGCAAAAGGGAAGCCACAAAAGTGCTCCCAATGTGGTAAATGCTATAGTGAGCATGACAAGATAGTGCTGTATCAGATAACTCACAGTAGGGAGAAACATATGACTGTGCATATTGTGTGAAAATTTAATTAGAAATTCCCAGATCATGAGACACTAAAGGATGCACACACAGGAATAAAGACATTGCAAAATCCTTTCTGCGGGAAAAGTTTCAGGGAGCATTCCATCCTGGTGAAGCACCCAAGGACTCCCACAAAAGTGAACCATTTGTATGTCCTGATTATGGGAAAGTCACAATTCCAGCCTGGTGATGAGACCCACGTAGCACAGAAATGCTTTGAATATCATAATTGTTGGAAAACTGTCGGTTATAATTCCAATGATGATACACCAAATGAATCAGGAAGGAGAAAAATCCGTTCAATGTCCTGACTGTGAGAGACGTTTGAGTCATGATCCCTGTCAGGTAATACATCACAGGATTCACGCCATGGAGAAATGTTTTGAGTGTCGAGATTGTGGGAAAAGTTTCATTAGAAATTCCCATCTCCTGAGACACAAGATCACACACACAGGAGAGAAACCCTTTGAATGTCCTGATGGTGGGAAACGTTTTAGTCTAAGTTCCAGACTGGTGAAACACACGAGGACTCACACAGGAGAGAAACCCTTTGAATGTCCTATCTGTGGGAAAAACTTTAGTGCTAATTCCAATCTGGTGACACACCAGAGGACTCATACAGGAGAGAAACCCTTTGAATGTTCTATCTGTGGGAAAGGCTTTAGTGATAATTCCAATCTGGTGACACACCACAGGACTCACACAGGAGAGAGACCTTTTGAATGTCCTGACTGTGGGAAACGGTACAGTCAAAATTCCCGCCTGGTGATACACCAGAGGACTCATACAGGAGAGAAACCATTTGAATGTCCTATCTGTGGGAAAAGCTGTAATGATAATTCCAATCTGGTGACACACCAGAGGACTCACACAGGAGAGAAACCTTTTGAATGTCCTGACTGTGGGAAACAGTACAGTCAAAATTCCCATCTAGTGATACACCAGAGAACTCACACAGGAGAAAAACCCTTTGAATGTCCTATGTGCGGAAAATGTTTTAGCAATAGTTCTAGCCTGGTGACACACAAGAGGATTCACACAGGAGAGAAACCCTTTCAATGTCCTGACTGTGGGAGATGTTTCACTCGTAGTTCCCACCTCATGATACACCGGAGGACTCACACAGGAGAGAAACCCTTTCAATGTCCTATCTGTGGCAAAAAATATCGTGATAAATCCAGCCTGGTGACACACCATAGGACTCACACAAGAGAGAAACCCTTTGAATGTCCTATCTGTGGTAAAAGCTTTAGTGATCATTCCAGCCTGGTGAAACACCAGAAGACTCACACAGGAGAGAAACCCTTTGAATGTCCTCATTGTGGGAAAAGTTTTAGTCTGCGTTCTAGCCTGGTGAAACACCAGAGGACTCACACAGGAGAGAAACCATTTGAATGTACTATCTGTAGGAAAGGTTTCTGTGATTATTCCAGCCTCGTGAAACACCAGAGGACTCATGTAGGAGAGAAACCCTTTGAATGTCCTATCTGTGGGAAAACCTTTAGTGCTAATTCGAATCTGGTGACACACCAGAGGACTCATACAGGAGAGAAACCCTTTGAATGTTCAATCTGTGGGAAGAGCTTTAGTGATAATTCCAATCTTGTGACACACCACAGGACTCACACAGGAGAGAAGCCCTTTGAATGTTCTGACTGTGGGAAACGTTACAGTCAGAATTCCCACCTGGTGATACACCAGAGGACTCACACAGGAGAGAAACCATTTGAATGTCCTATCTGTGGGAAAAGTTGTAGTGATAATTCTAATCTGGTGACACACCAGAGGACTCACACAGGAGAAAAACCCTTTGAGTGTCCTGACTGTGGGAAACGGTACAGTCAGAATTCCCACCTGGTGATACACCAGAGGACTCACACAGGAGAGAAACCCTTTGAATGTCCTATCTGTTGGAAACGTTTTAGTAATAATTCTAGCCTGGTGACACACCAGAGGATTCACACAGGCGAGAAACCTTTTGAATGTCCTGACTGTGGGAGATGTTTCAGGCGTAATTCCCACCTGATGATACACCAGAGGACTCACACAGGAGAGAAACCCTTTGAATGTCCTATCTGTGGGAAAAGCTATAGTGATAATTCCAGCCTGGTGACACACCACAGGACTCACACAGGAGAGAAACCCTTTGAATGTTCTGACTGTGGGAAAAGTTACTTTAAGAATTCCAGCCTGGTGAGACACCAGAGGACTCACACAGGAGAGAAACCCTTTGAATGTCCTATCTGTGGGAAAAGCTTTAGTGATAACTCCAGCCTGGTGACACACCACAGGACTCACACGGGAGAGAAACCCTTTGAATGTCCTGACTGTGGGAAAAGTTTCATTAAGAATTCTAGCCTGGTGAGACACCAGAGGACTCACAGGAGAGAAACCCTTTGAATGTCCTATCTGTAGGAAAGGTTTTTGTGAGAATTCCCACCTAGTGATACACCAGAAGACTCACACCATGGAGAAATATTTGAAATGACCAGTCTGTGAACATTATTTCAAGCATAAATCATCCATTATTGCACACTAGGTAATCCATATGGGGAAAAGTAGCTGAGTTAGAGAATGCTTCAATTTCATTTGTGATCTCCCATTGAAAGTGTAGATGAGAAATTGATTGTTTGAATTTTGGCCTGATTCATTTTGCTCAAACATTTCTCAGGATTAAATGTGTATGTGGAAAGAAAAGGAAAATGGAAAATGACTAACTACTAGTTTGTGGTTATCAGCATAATCTTCTGTATATTTCCTTTTGCAGAAGTAGTGAAATTCCTCAAAAAGGAATTTTGGATGGGGCTTTTGTATGTTGGTTATGGAATTCCTCCATGTGGAGTTTCGGTGCTCTACCTTGGTTTCACCCAGATTTTGAGCTCCAGAATTCTGAAGCCAGCACAAAAGTAGCCATCAAGTTATTATTGGTCTTGAATTACAGTTGCATGTTGCAATGGCTATTAAGTGATTTTTCTTTTCAGCGTATAAGATGTACTCTCCCCTCCCCCCCCAAGGTTGAAAATTTGGGTGCGTCTTATACTCCGAATGTAGTTTTTGGAAAGTTTTTCAGCTTTAATGAGGTGCTAATGAGTTAACACCTTATTAGCACTGAAAACAAGATTCGAATATTTTTACTGCAGCATACTGTTGGAAAAATTCCCCGGGTTCGTTCTGACCAGGAAAGATTTGAAGACTGGTTTAAGAGGTACTTCTTTTATCCAGTTTTTATTTTTGGGAGATAATCCTCTCAGGGGCAAGGCAGAGTTTTCCTATAACTACTTGTCAATGGTTTCCTTCAGGCAAGCGCTGGGCTGATTTGTTGATTCAGCTTTGTTACATTTTTACAGGTTTGAAGTGCTTTTGGTTGAATGCCCAGACATCTAATTAAGCTTATTAAGAGTTTCCCCGGCTTCCTGTGGAAAGAAAAAAAGTGGCAAAAAGTCATTTCATTATACTACTGTGTTTGCTTGCTTTTCTGGTGTTATTGGAATAAAAATGAATACCTGGTAGGAGAATTTTTTCTCCTGTTTTCCTCCCCAAAAACTAAGGTGCGTCTTATACTCAGGTGCTTCTTATACTCCAAAAAATATGGTACATGAATCCCCCTGCTCTTCCTGAAACCGCCATTAATCAAATGTGCGAGTTGCTAAGCAGAACACTGTCTACTCAGAGCTGGGAAAAACTCTTGGAGGCCTAGGCGTCCCCCACCCTCCAAGGCATCCTTCTGCTCATTTTCCTAACCCTTGTGTCCCCTTGGCCCTTCCCTCCTCCCCCCAGGGTCCCCTTCCACCTGACTCCCACCCACTCGACCTCACACCCTCCTCTTTCTTACCTTTTCAAGATCTCTGAACCTCATGTTGGGGAGGGAGGGAAGGACATGCAACCTGGGCCTCATGATTTTCCTGGAAGCAGCCACCATCTTCAGTGGGCCCTGGATTCATTCCTCGTGTTAACTGTGGTAATGGTACAACACGCCACAGGGCGTCCTGCCACAAGCAGCAGCATAAGATATGCATACTTGGCCAAACACAGCTGATTATGCCTGAGAGGATCCACACTGGGAGTGGTTGGCACAGTAAGTCTTTGGACGTCTGTCTGGAGGAAGGGGGAATTATCAAGAATGTTTGTACTACCTGTCTTGTAAGAGTAGCTGCACACCCACACTATTCAAAGACACACGGAGGCTATCCCCTTCACCTACCTCCACATAAAGCAGGGCTCCTCTTTTTAACTTTTTAAACGGGGTCAATTCATGATCAAACTGTTGGGGGGGGGGGCGGGGGCGGGGGCGGACCAGCTGGGAGGGCATGGCTAAATTGTCATGTGACTGGGTGGCTATGGCCGATTTAGCAGTCCATTAAACAATGCAGAGCAGCCCACTTTTCTATTCTTTTTCTGTATGAGGTTTTTGCTCTAGGGTTTTTCTTTTTAACCAACAGGGAGAGTTGGCAATGCCTGGGGAAGGAAAGGCATGCTTTCCACAGGTCTCATGGCTATATTTAAATGTCATTGGTGTTGGGAGATTCATTGGTGATGTGATAGTTACTGGATGTGCGATGTTCACTGGTGCAGTAACGGGTTGGTAAATTGACATGTGTGGTGAGTGTTAAAAAGAGAAGTCATGGACACACCAAGTGCTGGTTATGGTAACGGTGGCCTAAGCTACCCTGTTGGGCTGGAGATGTTAACCACGCTCAAAACAGTGGCTTGGCTTCTCATATTCATTGCAACAGACACAATGTGAGGAGCTGCTCCTTTGTGACACTCCCCCCCCCTCCAATTGTCAGCAGCTGCGCTGCTTTCTCCAGGGAAGCAGCCATGTCCCGAGCGCATCCTTTCACAGCCCTTCATGGGTCCCCTGCTTTTTCTGCCCCCAGCCAATGACACCACCACCCTGCCTCACCCACTTCCAGGGTTTGCACCAAGGTGGCCAGGCCCATCATGCTGGTGGTGCTGAACATAGTGATTTTGTTACAGACTGCGGAAACCAGGCCTCCAGTTGCCTTCATACCATCGCCATTGCCTCCTCGACACTCCCGTTCAGGGCCAAAGCAAGCCCTTTTGCCTGTAGCTCCCGATGAGCACCCGAAGCCCGTGTCCTCCGGCAGCGTGCCTGCCTCCTCGAGGCCATAGTACCAATTGGATTAAGGCACAAATTGGTGCAGTGTGCTCAGTTACCAGCGAGAGCAGTTGCACCTCGATCACACCTTCTCATCCAAGCTGCTGGGTGTTGCTCTGGTTCCTTCTGCCACAGCCACGTAGCCTTTTATTCTAGCTATCACTTGGCACTTGGCACTCGCAGCCGTGGGAGCCCAGCACTGCGGTTCCCCTTGCCACAAACCAGCAGCCTCTGCTTGCATCAAAAAGCTGGTGGCTGGGTGGAAGGAGGCTAAGGATGGGTGCAAGATGGCATGCCACTTCTTGGCCAGTTCAGCTGGTGGGTGGGCAAGCAGGCGGCCCTCAGGGAAGAGTGCTGCACTGGGCGATGCATCCCCTGGTTACAGCTTCAGGAATCACCCAGGAAGGGCTCCGATGCCATGGTCTCCTGCATGCTCCTCTACCACCACCCCACACATCAGTCCACTCACCACCAGTATCACCCTTCCGCCAGCTCACCCTTCCCCACCCACCTGCCGGCCCGCGGTGTGAAGTTCCCAGAAGATGATAATTTATGAGCCTCGAGACAAAGTTCAAAAGAAATCCACTCATTTATTAGGATCAACATTCTGGTTGGAATCCTGTGTAGCCAAAAGTGCTTTTGCTTAATTGCGTTTGAACTTTACCACTTTAACCGTTTCCTTCTGTCATTACTCATATTCTCCAACTAGGCAAAATATTGTAAACTGTATAAAAATCCTTCAACTCATTAAGCTAATTTGTCAGCTATCCCAGATATGTATGCCATGGTTCTGCTCATCAATAAACAGACCTTCGTTCCTAAGCAGCTAGGCTCCAGTTTATTTCCAGAGCCTCTCCTGCCTTGAAACTGAACCAGGTGGATTTTTCTTCCAACATCCTGCTGTGATTTTTTCTTCTTGGAGGTGCCTGCTTGTTACCCTGGTGGCAGCAGCGCCAAGCTGCTGACAAATTTGTGGCAACAGCCTTGGTGTTGGAGCTGTGATAAAGAAATTTGGTGGAAAAGGTTTTATTTCCAAAAAAGCATTGTGTGCTCTTTCAATAGCTTTTGAGAATGAAAGAAATGAGCATTGTCAGCACTGAGATGCACCCGAAGGCTGCAGCTTGTCCAAAATGCGGCCGCGCGGGCAGTCCTGGGAGTTACCAGATACTCCCACGTAACACCGCTCCTGCGCAGGCTGCACTGGCTGCCTGTGGCCTTTTGGGTGCGTTTCAAGGTGTTGGTTATCATCTTCAAAGCGCTCCATGGCACAGGACCTAGTTATTTGCGGGATCGTATCCTGCCCCATACATCCTTTCGGCCGATTCGTTCTCACAGAGAGGGACTTCTCCGGGTGCCGTCCACTAGGCAATGCCAGCGGGCGACGCCCAGGGGAAGGGCCTTCTCTGTGATGGGCCCGACCCTTTGGAATGACCTTCCCCCTGATATTAGAACGACCACCTCCTTCCGCCAGAAACTCAAAACCCACCTGTTTCATCTAGCCGGCCTGGCCTAACTTTATGCCTCCCGCCCCTGTCTGTAATTTTAAATTATTTTATTCGGTTTTATGGGTCAAGTTTTAATTTTTATAAATTTGTACAGAGGACTATTTAATTCGATTTTAGTTTATATGTATTGTTATGGTTTTGATAATTTTAATTCTACCTGTACACCACCCCGAGTCCCTTCGGGGAGAGGGGGCGGTCTAGAAATATAAATAAATAAATAAATAAATAAATAAATAAATAAATAAATAAATAAATAAATAAATAAATAAATAAATAATGTGGGCATAAGATAATGTAAATATCAGGCTGCAGCTATCTTTGCTGTTGGATCTTTGGCTTGCCACACTTTTTTATTAATGTACTATGAATTTTCTATTGTGGGGAAATGGGAGGGGGGATGGTACTGAGTTAGATTCTTTAAATTATTTCTAGAAAGCCAAGGTCATCCTTTGTCTCTGCACCTGATCGGAACTGGATGGGTGAAACTGCCAGCATGGCAGTGGGAGATTGGACCATGTGGTGGGCTTGGGGGCAAAATCTTGATCTTTCAACTTCCCTTGAGGTGCACTCGAAAGCTACAGTTAGTCCAGAATGCAGCCGCGCGGGTGATTACGGGAGCCTCTCGATGCTCCCATATAACACCAATCCTGCGCGAGCTGCACTGGCTTCCTGTGGCCTTTCGGGTGCGCTTCAAGGTTTTGACGACCATCTTTAAAGCGCTCCATGGCTCGGGGCCTAGTTATATGCGAGACCGCCTCCTGCCCCATACATCCCTTCGGCCGATCCGCTCCCACAGAGAGGGCTTTCTCAGGGTGCCGTCGGCCGGCCAATGCCGACTGGCAACACCCAGGGGAAGAGCCTTCTCTGTGGCGGGCCCTGCCCTTTGGAACGACCTACCCCCTGAACTGTATACCATCTTGGACCTCCGCCTCTTCCGCCAGTGTCTAAAGACACATCTTTTCCAGCAAGCCGGCCTAGACTAACCTCCCGTCGGGGCTATTTTAGATAGTTTTTAAACTGGGGATTTTAATTTGGCTTTGTGCAGTGTGCAGCAGTGTGCAGCAGCTGCCAAAAAAGCCAACACAGTTCTAGGCTGCATAAACAGAGGGATAGAATCTAGATCACGTGAAGTGTTAATGCCACTGTATGGTGCCTTGGTAAGGCCACACTTGGAATACTGCATACAGTTTTGGTCGCCACAATGTAGAAAAGACGTGGAGACTCTGGAAAGAGTGCAGAGAAGAGCAACCAAGATGATTAGGGAACTGGAGACTAAAACATGAAGAACGGTTGCAGGAACTGGGTATGTCTAGTTTGATGAAGAGAAGGACCAGGGGAGACATGATAGCAGTGTTCCGATATCTCAGAGGTTGCCACAAAGAAGAGGGAGCCAAACTATTCTCCAAGGCACCTGGGAGCAGGACAAGAAGCAATGGGTGGAAACTAATCAAGGAAAGAAGCAACTTAGAACTAAGGAGAAATTTCCTGACAGTTAGAACAATTAACCTCTGGAACAGCTTGCCTCCAGAAGTTGTGAATGCCCCAACCCTGGAAGTCTTTAGCATAGGATTATAATTTAATATGTTTTTAAATTTTGTATTTATTGTTTTGTATGTTTTTAAATTCCTGTGCGCCGCCCTGGGTCCTTCGTGGAGAAATTTACAGTATCTAATTTTTTAATGCCAATTCTCTGAGGGGGATGTCTCCTCCCCCATGGGATTAGCAAGGAGATATGACTGTTTGAATCTTAATGCCACAGAGCAAAAATTAACCTAGGAGAGCTTTGTGTGGAGGTAGGTGAAGGGGATAACCTCAGTCTAATTCTGAATGGTGTGTCTCTGTATGTGTATATCACAGTAGGTATGTAGTCTGTCTGGGGGACATTTACCATGTAAATTACAGCATTCTACCCAGGAAGTGTTTATATGCCATCTTGAGTTCCCGAATGAAAGGGAAATCAATATAAGTTTGGGTTTATTTTATTCCAGATTCCTCTATACAAGAGATGCCAGAACCAAAAGTCATTATCCTCACCATCCATGCCTTATTACATCTGCATTAAAAATAGCATTGCAGGATGTTTTTCTAAAAAAAGGTTAGCCTGGTGATCAGTTAGCCATGTGGTTTGATGAGTTATTCTACTTTTGCCTTTCTTTTTTTTAATAATTTCTTTTGGGAGGGGAACATTTCTTCTACCATAAATATGCAAACATGCCGTCTTTCTTGGGCACCATTTTCTAGACCCTGCTGCACATGTTTTCCTCTGTGACCTAATGGGAGACTTCGGTGCAAGCAAATTTACACCTGGTATTTAGCAGATATAAAATTTCCCCCTCCAAGAATGAAGCTTGGTGGTTGATGCTCTTGGATGCAGCCCTGGCCAGCAGGAGTAAAGCTTGCTCCCCTGGAGTATCTGGCCTGATGGTGCTGCCATGTCCTAAAATCCTGGGAGCCACAGGAGAAATTTCCTAACAGTAAGAACAATTAACCTCTGGAACAGCTTGCCTCCAGCAGTTGTGAATGCCCCAACCCTGGAAGTCTTTAAAAAGATGTTAGACAGCCATTTGTCTGAAATGGTATAAGATTCCTGCCCATGCAGGGGGTTGGACTAGAAGACCTACAAGGTCCCTTCCAACTCTGCTATTGTATTGTATTGTATTGTAAATCAGTCATTGTGATTGGGTAATTCTGTAAAACCTTCATGAACTTTTAGGGCTTGGCACATAACTAATCTTCACAAGGTTAAATAACATCACATTTCACTAGTTCACTAGACTCAGCTGCAAAGTCGCTTGCTAGAAGTCAAAAAACACTTAATAGCATTTAATCAGTTTAAAACATTTATTTATTTATTTATTTTATTTTATTCAATTTATATCTCGCCCTTCTCCAAAAGGACCCAGGGCGGCGAACGTGTTGCAAACGCCTTAAGTAGAAACTGGAGAAGGATTTTTTTTCCCTGCCTCCTATCTGGAGATGGTGCTCAAACAGGCAACCCGTGCCTAGAAAGCGGATAATACCTGTGGTTGAGCTTAAAGGAGTTAAAACCATCGAGTACTGTGTTGCTAGAAAGGTTGGAAAGCGACGGGAAGAGTAGAAGAAAGTGCAGTTGCCTTTTGAAAAAGCACCTTTGGGAACAGCTGAACTTCCTCTTCCGGATCACTCATGGGAGGAGAGTGGTGTGCAGAGCGGCTTCTGTGCTCTTCCCATGGTGGAAGGAGCGGCTGGAAGGTGAGTGGAGGGCAGGTGGGAGGAGAGTCCGGGAGCAAGTCGAGCTGTTCGGTTGCCTCCACAGCCTGGAAGCAGAGAAGCAACTGGGCTGAAACATCTCAGCTGCTATGTATTCCCTCCCCAGATTTTATTCCACTGGTGATGCGTGCTTTTACATTTCCGTTGTGGGGAAATTTTAAAAAGCCTCCTTCGTGTTAGGGTTGACTCCTTGCAATTTTATGGGCATGTTCTTTTCTTGGCAGCAATTTGGAACTGATCTGCCGATGCTGCCTTCAGGAGTTTTGTTTTCACTTCCATATCTAGCAAACAAACACAGGATTTCCTGGTGGTCTGCCATCCATGGATTAACTTGGCACAACTGTGCTTAATCCACAGTTGTTGTTGTTTTTTTTAAATTATTGGGCCCATTTGGGATGTTTGGTTTTATAGGTAATCCTCACCACTTACCATTCAGTCTTCAAAGTTTCAGTGGTGCTAAATAAAAGACTTTAAAATGTTCCTGGCTTGCATTCAAGATGGTTGTGGTGTCCCATGGTCATTTGGGACATACACAACTGACTCCTAACAAACAAAATCAGTTGGAAATTGACAGGAAGCTGCAGTGACATTGCACAGAGCAGATCACAGTGATTCACTTAATGGCCACAGCCAGGATGTTGTAAGTGGCCATAGGTAAGTGATGTCATTCTTAATAACTATGCCATTTAGGAATGGACTTGCTGGTCCAATGGCTTTCAATAAGTGAGGTTTACCTGAGTTGGGATGTCATCGGCATGATTGTAGACAGTATTTCTCACCTTTTTCTTATTTGGAGAATAAGAGTATTCTAAGAGTA
Organism: Rhabdophis nuchalis; assembly: GCA_039707465.1. Classification (NCBI taxonomy): domain Eukaryota; kingdom Metazoa; phylum Chordata; class Lepidosauria; order Squamata; family Natricidae; genus Rhabdophis; species Rhabdophis nuchalis. The sequence goes on along the minus strand of CM077646.1, from coordinate 27,947,288 downwards.
TTTGGAGTATTTCTCACCTTTTTCTTATTTTTCTTATTTGAACTTCCATGGGCAAAAATGGTCCTTTAAATCTTACCACGGATCTTGGGATCATTTCATCAATTAAACCACTACACCCCCCCCCCCCCATCATTCTAAAGCTAGGTCAAAAATTGTGTATCCACATATCCTACATAGGGTATCTGTGTATATGCATAATATGTCCCCAGCACTTCCAGGTATATTCGATGATAACTCTTTGCAATTCTATGAACTCATGATTGATCCAAGTCAACAAATACATTTTATAACTGAATGGGTATTTGACATGTATATTGAAAATGTAAATTATGAATGTAAGAGGTTACGTTAGCATTTTGCCATCTTTGCCTTTTATAGTAATGGATTCCTTTGGATCTGTATTTTTAATGTTGTGTAACCATTTTATAAACCATTATTAAACTAACTATTTTATGTGAATCTTACAGGCAAAAGAATGCCAAAGAGAACACTGTGGAGAACTGAGTCACAAGCAGCATTAAAATGCAAAGGAAACCAAGGCAGCAATCAAAAGCTTATTAGTTCCTCCAGAAAACCCCAAAACTCCTCTTCTTCCCCAGCAGCTTAGAGGCAAGGAAGACAAAACCAGTAAAAGAGTTTTGAGCTGGACAAAAAGTAGAGTATGTGGAAGAAATATATCAAAATGTCAAGGGGAATAATTTCCTAGTTCAGAAATAGAGGGAAATATCTGGAAATCAGTGGAAACGAAAAGGTTACTTGGACAACCATATAAGACAGACCATAATGCAGGCCTCACTCTCTGGGGAAGGAAACAGTACCTTGAATCAACGCTCCATCCAAGAAGGGATTCAGAGTATTTTTGATGTTCTTGAGAATCCAAGAATGTCAGTGGTGGAAAAGATCCACAGATCTGCCTATTGTGGGAGCAGCAAAGATTGTAGAATTATGCTCGAAAGGATCCACACTGGAGAAAAGCCATATCAGTGTTCCCAATGCAGCAAAAGCTTTAGTCAGAACAGCTTCCCCATTGTTCATGGAAAGACTCACACCAGGGAAAACCCCTACCAGTTGTGTCAATGTGCCAAAAGCTATAATACACAGGCCACGCTGATAATACACCAGAGGACTCACACAGAGAAACCGTATGAGTGTCCAGATTGTGGAATACATTTTAGTCAGAATTCTGATTTGGTGAGGCACCAAAGAACTCACACTGGAGAGAAACCATATGAATGTCCAGATTGTAAGAAAAATTTCAGTCAAAATTCCAGTTTGGCAATGCACCGGAGGATTCACACAGGAGAGAAACCCTTTGAATGTCCTGACTGTGAGAAAAGATTCAGTCGTAATTTTGAACTGGTGATACACCAGAGGACCCACACAGGAGAGAAACCCTTTGAATGTCCTATATGTGGGAAAAGTTTCAGTCGTAATTCCAGCCTGGTGAAACACCAGAGGACTCACACAGGAGAGAAACCATATGCATGTCCAGATTGTAAGAAAACTTTCAGTCAAAATTCCAGTTTGGCAATACATCGGAGGAGTCACACAGGAGAAAGACCCTTTGAATGTCCTGGCTGTGAGAAGAGATTCAGTCGTAATTTTGAACTGGTGATACACCAGAGGACTCACACAGGAGAGAAACCTTTTAAATGTCCTGATTGCGAGAAAAGTTTCAGTTGTAATTCCAGCCTGGTGAAACACCAGAGGACTCACATAGGAGAGAAATTGTTTGAGTGTCCGGATTGTGGAATAAGATTCATTCAGAATTCTGATTTTGTGGGACAGCAGGGGACTCGCACAGGGGGAAAACCTTTCAAATGTCCAGTCTGTAGATCTTAGACATAAATAATCCTTTATTGCACACAAAAAAACACATACGAAGCAAGGGAGATGAGTTTAGAGAAGGCTTTTCATTTGTAATCTCCCATTGAAAGCGTAGATGAAAAATTAACTATTTGAATTCTGTCCTGATTCTTTTTACTCAAACAGGTCTCAGGATTAGACATATAGATGGAGAGAAAAGGGAAATGGAAAAAGGCTAACTTTTCTGGTTATGAGCAGAATGCTTTGTTTCTGGTTATCGGAAGCAGTTTCTGGGTAGAAAGTTTCCTTTTGTAGAAGTAGTGAAATTCCTCACTATGGCTTCTGGGTGATAATTTTCTATATTGTTTATGTAACTCCCATATGTGGAATTTCAATTTTCTACCTCCAGATTTTTAGCCACAGAATAAATCATCCTCAAGATACAACTGTCATGGCCTTGTGATTAAGGTTGCATGTTGCAACGGCTGTTAAGTGAGATTGATTTCCTTAATTACCCATATCCCCCTGCCCCCTCTAATGCAGCTCTTAATTAAATGTGTGAATCTCTAAGCAGACTACTGGATATCTCAGGGCTGGGGAAAACTCTTGGAGGCCTAGAGCAGGGCCAGGCTTGCCTGTCACAGGCATCTCTAGACCTCACCAACCCTCCAAGACACCCTGTGCTGTATTTCCCATCCCAGACCCCACCGTTTTTTTTCTAACTCCTGCTGGGTCCCTCCAGTCCTTATGTCTGGCTCCCATGCCACCAGGCCTCACACCCTCCTCCTTCCTTACCATTTGAAGATCTCTGATTCTCATGTCGAAGGACAGGAGGACACACATCCCTTGGCCTCATGACTGTGTCCTGGAAAGAACCACCATTTTCAGTGGGCCCTGAACCATCATCTCTGGGCCATGGGGTGCCCTTTGGAATTGGTTGCCATTTTGCTACATTGTCCGCCATGGTCACACAGAAGAGGGACAGCCTCACTGTTTTCCTACCTTTACATGAGGGGGGGGGGGGGGGGATGTACAGTTGAAAATGTTTCATTTTAAAAAATGCATCATGTTAGAAGTATCCATACCTATTGACAAGGGGAAAAATGGGTATTGTCAGTGTTGCTATGAACATTAGGGCAAGGCGCTCAGAGTTGCCTTAAACTGCAAGATGGACAGTGATGAAGTTTAATAGTAAATGAAATTAATAATAAAAAGATAATGTAAAGCTCATTTCTCAACTCTTGCTCAGTGATGAGTCCACACATACAGTGGGTTTTTAATGTAAAGAAGAAGAATAACTCTGAATGTATACCTACAACTGTTATGTAAGAGAATAAAAAAAACTTTTCAAAAAAAGAAAATAGTTACAAAGCAGCTACATAAATTTGCTTCTGGCAAGGGGCCTTTAAAAAAAACTGGAAATTAAGATTCAATAGAAACTGGAAAAGTCAACTGGTCCTTAGCAATTCTTAAAAATAGGAATCAAGCTTCAGGCTGAATGCTCTTGGTGCAGCCCTGGCCAGCAGGAGTGAAGTTGGCTCCCTTAAGAGTGTCTGGCCTGAAGGTGCTTGGGAGCCACAGGAAATCAGTCATAAAGTGTTGGGGTATTAGAGAGGTTTTGATCTCCACTGAGAATCACCCCTAAGAAAGCTGATTGGGTAATTCTGTAAAACCTGCATGAACTTTTAGGGCTAATAGCTAATCTTCACAAGGTTAAGTAACATCACATTTCACTAGGCTCAGCTGCGAAGTCGGTTGCTAGAAGTCAAAAACGGCTTGATAACATTTTGCAAACGTAGTAGATAAAGGACAAGTGTGTTTCTCTCCCTCCTATCTGGAGATGGATGCCTAGAAAGCTAAGAGTACAGCAGCCAATGTCCGTAGTTGAGCTTAAAGGAGTTAAAACCATCGAGTACTGTATTGCTAGGAAGGATGGGAGAGCGCAGAGGAACTTCCTCTTCCGGATGACTCATGGGAGGAAGGTGGTGTGAAGAGCGGCTTTTGGGCTCTTCACGTGGTCGAAGCAGCGGCTGGAAAGTAAGTTGAGAGCAGGTGGACTCTCTCCAGGAGAAAGTCGGGCTTTTCGGTTTCCTCCACAGCCTGGAAGCAGAGAAGCAAGTGGGCTGAAGCATCTCAGCTGTTGCTGTTGCTGCTGCAGGTTCCTTCCCTCCCCGAATTTAAGCCGAATTTAAGTGCTGCACGCTGTGAAACTGGTGGCTGCAACTTTCCTTCTGGTGGGAAGATGGGAAAAGTCTCCTTCGAGTGAAGGTGGATTCTTCGGGAATGGCTTCCCTCCAGAGGTTGTGGCTGCTCCCATCACTGGAAGGTTTGCGCAGAGCTTGGAGGGACCTTGCAGGTCTCCTATTCCGACGCCCTGATCAAGCAGGAGACCCAATCTCCTATCAGACTAATAACTGTCCTGTCTCTGATTAAAAGCCACCAGGGATGGAGCTCCCACAACCTCTGAAGGGAAACCCTTCTGGCATTCTTGGCAACAAGATTAGACTAGTCTTTTTCTGGGATTATTATTTTTTCCTTCTGTATCTTGCCATGGTGTTTCCTATTGGTGTCACATCTGTGTATTAACAAGGTTCGACTGTATTTAAAGCAGCACTTTTTAAAAATACCGTATTTTTTTGTGTATAAGATGCTACTTTAAAAAAATATTTACTTGAAAATTAGGGGCGTCTTCTATATGGTGGGCCGAGAGGAGAAGGTGTGGCCCATCCCCATCTTCTAGCTCCTGTATGCTGCACTTCAGCCAGCAAGAGGGAAGAAGGAGCAGGGAGAAGATAGAAGGAAAGCAGCCACCTTCCCTCACGTCAGCCGTTCCATTTCCTGTTTCTCCATTGCAGTGTAGTGCAACACCATGGAGCTTGCCCCATCTGCCATCACCCAGATGCCCTGTAATGGTTACAGTTATTGGTATTTTCTTCTTTTGGTAATAGAAAAGCGTTGCTAAGGTTTTATATAGCCATTCGGAACACATTACACAACAGCTAAAATGGGGCAGGGAAACTGTCAAGTGCAAGTTTCATAGATTACAGTTGCATAGAAACTACTGCTCACTTCTCTGTCTTCTTTAGAAGTCGGGAGGAGGGAAGGGGCCTTAATGTAAAAACATTGGCGGTCTTGAAAGCAACTTGAGCACCTGACTCTAAAGAGGTTGTTGAATGGCCCTTACTGTTTTCGGAGACAGCCATATCACTCTGGCTAGCAACAGCACTGAAAGCACAGACCTCACCCATGGGAGGAGTTGACCTGCAGCAATCTCTCATACAAGTGGACCCTTCATACAGTTCTATCATCCCTAGCCCTCACTGCAGCTCCCGGGTCTCCTAGCAAGCTCTGCCCATGCAGAGCTACTTTTGCCTACACCCACGGACGAACTGTGGGCCTTGCGCTCCAAATACCGCGGGTTGTGCTGATCTCAGAAAGGATCATTTTGCAGGCTGTCAGATCTTGGCTCCCTGTCAGCCATGCTGGCGAAGGAGCTGGGCAGCAATCGGCGGTGCTCACAAGGGGGCAACAAGGCAAATCCTTCCAGCAGACACCTGCACACAAAGGAGCTGAATGGAGTGATGGCCAACAGTGAAGGAGGGAAGAAAGGAAGGTGCAAGCTAGCCTAGGCGCAGAAAACCAACTGTGAGACGGAGCCGAGGGTGGGTGGTATCCCCAACTTCTCTCATGCTGGCCGGACTGTTTCCCCATTGCAGCGCAGTGCCGCACTCCAGAGCTTGCCCTACCCACTACCTGCCCAGATGCCACTTGCTTCCCCCAAGCATTTCTTTGCTAACCTGATTTCCAGGTCCATCACATTTCTCCATCATGTTTCTTGCCATCATGTGCAGGGGAAAAAGGTTGTGGGACTAAAAAAATATTGAGTCAATCAATTCCAACTTCACAAAATCATTTTTTTTCCACGAGAAGTTGGAATTGATTGATTGAACTTTTTTTTTTAGACTACATGAATTGGAATGTCACGAGAGGAGTTGTGGGCAGTAATTTTTGCCCTTACTTGGCGCTCAGGACTTCCCTGGGGCAAAATTGGTGCCTCAAATCTTGCAGAGGCTTTAAGTATTGTTTCATTACATAAAGCCCCCACATCTTTAAAATTAGCTCAAAAAGTTTGATCATAACCATTTTGGGACATTTTCCGTGCTTGAAAGAAATCAATTTCCCACATACAGCTATAGGTATGTGTATTTATATTTCTCTCTGTATGCATATATCCACAATTGTATAATCTATCTCCAGCACTTCCAGGTATATTTGATAATACTGTTTCCCCCCCGAAAATAAGATTGGGTGTTATATTTATTTTTAGTCCGAAAGACCCATCAGAGAGGATGTCTATTTTTTCATCACAAGCAAGTCTTCCTGAAAGTGATGGGAACTGTAGCCTGCCACAGCACCCATAAAACAGTGGTGCACCCCAAATGAGGAAGCATTGTGAGCATTGAGGGTGTGTCTGTATTTCCATGGATCATGTGTGGAATTCATACCACGCCTTCCCATTGGCGTTCAAAGAGGCTAATCGTGGTAAATTTATTTATTTATTCAATTTATATCCCGCCCTTCTCCGAACGGACCCAGGGCGGGATATCTTTTTTTTTTTTTTTTTTGTAAAAATAAAAGAATGGATTGCAATATTGATGATGAATGTAAATGAAAAGGCAGTTTCCAAAGCCTTCCTCCCACACCAAGTGAAACATGAGTTGACTCAGAGTGGGATGTCTCAGGACACCCAGCTTTCTTTCCCACTCTTTCAAAGAGGAAGAGAAAGCCGGTAAAGCCTGTAGGCAGTGCAGGCTGTCTCTGGACGCTACTTCAGGCTGAGGGTGAGAGAGAGAAGCTGATTATTGAGGCTCTGGCCAGCACTGCCTGCCTGCCAGATTCCTTGATTCAAGGCAGGGATAGAAAAGAGCCTCTGCCACTGGCTTTATTGACATTCAGGCCACTTCACTGCCATAGCAGCAGCAGCAAGAGGCCCGGGGGGGGGGGGGGGCAGGCATGAGATCTGGCCTACCAGACAGGCCACATAGCTGTCATCCCCATAACAGCTGTGGCCGTGACACCAGCGCCGCCCCCCCCCCCCAAAACATGCTGGGATGGAATGGGCAGGCTCTTAACTTGAGCTTTTTTTTGAGGGAAGGCTTATATTAGGCACATGCTAAAAATCATTCTAGTGCTTATTTTCTGGGTGGGTCTTATTTTCTGGGAAATATAGTAGTCCTTTGCAGTGCTAAGAAATTGTGATGGACTGAAGTCAACAAGTGAATTTCAAGTTTGAATGGATATTTTAGCTTGGATTTCAGTAGTCTTCCACGTGTCAAATGAATAATAATGTAAGAAGATATTCTAATATTGTGACGTGTTTGTTTATCCATTGTAATGTATACTTTTTTCTCTTTTTCACATTTTCTGCAACCATTTTATGTACAGTTACACTTTTCTTTGACTCTTATGGACAAAGAAGATGGCAAGGAGAGTACTCTGGACAAATAAGACTAACAAGCACCATTGAAAGGAAAGGAAATTGAATCAGAAATATTTTCCATTTCTTTCAGAAAACCACGCAATTTTTTTCTTCGCCAGCAGGAGAGAAACAAAGGAGTGAGAATAAAGAAGAGATTTCTAGCTGGAAGTTTGTGGATCTCAAAGATACATGAAAAGTCAAGGGAGATCATTTTTTCCATTCAGCAAAAGAGGAAAATAACAAAGTCAGTGGGGAGGAAAAGGTCACTTGGATAGTCACATCGGACAGATAATGATTCAGCCCTTGCCCTGAGAGGAAAAAAATATCTTGAATCAAAGCACCACTAAACAAGGGATCTCACATATTTTTGACATCCTCAAAATATCAGGGGAGGAAAAGGTCCATAAACATGCCTGTTGTGGGGAAGATAGAACTTGCAAATCACAGCTGATTATGCATGAGAGGATACAAACTGCAGAAAAGACATATAAATACTCTGAATGTGGCAAAAGCTTAAGCCACAACAGCTTCCTTGTGGTTCATGGAAGGACCCAGACAGGAGAGAAGAAATACAAGTTCTCCCAATATGGTAAATACTTTAGTGAGCATGGTGATGTGGTGATACATTAGAGAACTCATACCAGATAGAAAACATAAATGTCCAGTTTGTGTGAAAGTTTCTTTGGAAATTCCCATTCATGAGACAACAGAGGACTCATACAGGAGATAAACCCTTTGAATATGCTATCTGTGGGAAATGTTTCAGTCAGAATTCAAAATGGTGATACACCAGAAGACTCACACAGCAGAGAAACCATATGAGCGTCCAGATTGTGGAATAAGTTTCATTCAGAATTCTGACTTGATGAGACACCAGAGGATTCACACAGGAGAGAAACCCTTTGAATGCCCTATCTGTGGGAAAGGTTTCCGTCAGAATGCCCACCTGGTGAGACACCAGAGGACTCACACAGGAGAGAAACCCTTTGAATGTCCTGATTGTGGGAAAAGTTTCAGTGATTATTCCAGCTTGGTTAGACACCAGAGGACTCACACAGGAGAGAAACCATTTGAATGTCCTGATTGTGGGAAACGTTTCAGTCGAAATTTCTATCTGGTGATTCACCAAAGGACTCACACAGGAGAGAAACCCTTTGAATGTCCTGATTGTGGGAAACGTTTCAGTCGAAATTTCTATCTGGTGATTCACCAAAGGACTCACACAGGAGAGAAACCCTTTGAATGTCCTATTTGTGGAAAAAGCTATAGTGATAATTCCAACCTGGTGACTCATCAGAGGACTCACACAGGAGAAAGACCCTTTGAATGTCCTGAGTGTGGGAAAAGGTTCAGTCAGCATTCAAATCTGGTGAGTCATCAGAGGATTCACACAGGAGAGAAACCCTTTGAATGCCCTATCTGTGGGAAAGGTTTCCGTCAGAATACCCACCTGGTGAGACACCAGAGGACTCACACAGGAGAGAAACCCTTTGAATGTCCTGATTGTGGGAAAAGTTTCAGTGATTATTCCAGCTTGGTTAGGCACCAGAGGACTCACACAGGAGAGAAACCATTTGAATGTCCTGATTGTGGGAAACGTTTACACACAGGAGAAAGGCCCTTTGAATGCCGCATCTGTGGGGAAAGTTTCAATCAGAATACCAATCTGGTGACTCATCAGAGGACTCACACAGGAGAAAGACCCTTTGAATGTCCTGAGTGTGGGAAAAGGTTCAGTCAGAATTCAAATCTGGTGAGTCATCAGAGGATTCACACAGGAGAAAGACCCTTTGAATGTCCTGATTGTGGGAAAAGTTTCAGTCATAATTGCCATCTGGTTACTCATCAGAGGACTCATACAGGAGAGAAACCCTTCAAATGTTCTGATTGTTGGAAATGTTTCAGTGATAATTCCAACTTGGTTAGACACCGGAAAACCCACACAAGGGAGAAATAATTTGAATGTCTCTATTGTGGGGAAAGTTTCAGTCAGAATTCCTACCCAATGATACTGCAGAGGACTCACACAGGAGAGAAATCCTTTGAATGTCCTATTTGTGGGAAAAGCTATAGTGATAATTGTAATCTGGTGAGACAGCAGAAGTCTCACACAGGAGAGAAACCCTTTGAATGTCCTATCTGTTGGAAAGGTTTTAGTGATAATTCTAGCCTAGTGAGACACCAGAGAAGTCACACAAGGGGAAGGCCCTTTGAATGTCCTGATTGTGGGAAAGGTTTCAGTCAGAATTCCTGCCTGGGGAATCATTAGAGGAGTCACATAGGAGAAAAACACTTTGAATGTCCTATCTGAGGAAGACGTTTCAGTCAGAATTTTCACCTAGTAATACACAAAAAGATACACTGTGGAGAAATCTTTGAAATGTCCTGTCTGTGGGCATTACTTCAAGCATAAATCACTCCTTATTGCACACAAGGTAATCCATATGAGGAAAAGTAGATAAGTTTAGTGAATGCTTGAATTTTATTTGTGATCTCCCATTGAAAGTGTAGGTGAGAAATTGATTGTTTGAATTTGGGATTGATTTTACTCAAACTTTTCTCAGGATTACACTTGTATGTGAAGAGAAAAGGAAAGTGGAGAATGTGTTACTACTAGTTTCTGGTTATCAGCATAAGCTTCTGGATATTTCTATTTCCAGAAATAGTAGAGTTCCTAAAAAGGAATTTTGGGTGGAGCTTTTGTATGTTGATTATGGAATTCCCATATGTGGAGTTCCAGTTTTCTCCCTTTGTTTTGCCCATATTTTCAGCCCCAGAATTCCGTAGACAGTATAAAAGTAGTCCTCAAGATATAACTATGATGGGCCTTGAATTACAGCAGCATGTTGCAATGGATGTTAATTGAAATTGCTTTCCATTACTGCCCAAATCCCCCTTCTCTCCCTGAGGCAGCCATTAATCAAATCTGCAAGTCACTAAGCAGTACACTGTCTACTCATAGCTGGGGAAAACGCTTGGAGGTTTAGTGCAGGACCAGGCTTTCCTTTTGTAGGCATCTCTAGGGATCCCCCACCCTCCAAACACCCTTGTGCTTGGTTTCCTAACCCTTGTGTCCCCTTGGTACTACACTCCCTCCCCCAGGGTCCCCTTATCCCACCCGACCTCACACCCTCCTCCTCCTTATCTTTTGAAGACCTCTGAACCTCATTTTGGGGAGGGAGGGAAGTACGTATATCATTGGGCCTCATGACTTTGTCCTGGAAGCAGCCACCATTTTCAGTGGGCCCTGGATTCATCCCTGTGGTAATGATGCAATGGCCACACGGCATCCTGCTACAAGCAGCAGCATAACATACACATACATGACTCACATTCATCTCTGCCTTCTCAGAATGGAAGCAAGAGTGAAAGAAAATGCAGTCAAGTGGAAATGGTTGGATTGTACCTAGAGGAGTTTAGCCAAAAGGAAAAGGATATTTGATGGTAGCTTTTTAAAGCATTACTTCCTCAAAAAAAAATCCTCCAGAAGTTAAAAGTGTTTTAATCAGCTGATGAATAGTTTGGATACAGCTTACATGGGCTGCGCGATAAGCTATGTGGTGTCTGGCCACCAGTGGCTGCAGAAGAAGTCGGGCGGCAGTGCAACAGATGTCACGGGTTGCCTGCGATGGTCCTAAGGTAAGCAGGCAAGACATGCCCCAAAACTAAGACCTGGTGCTTATTTGGGAGCCAAAATAAAATAAAATTGGGTCTTATTTTCGGGGAAACAAGGCTATGGATAAATGTATAATCTGTCCCCATCACTTCCATATATTCGATCATAACTCTTTGGAATTCTATGAACTCATGAATGACCCAAGTCAACAAATAAATTTCATAACTGAATGGGTATTTGACATGTATATTGAAAATGTAAATAATTAATATAACAGGTTAAGTTCACATTTTGGCATCTTTGTCTTTTATTGTAAGGTATGCCTTTGGATCTCTTTTTTAAAAATATTGTGCAGCCATTTTATAAACCATTATTAAACTAATCCTTTTATGTGAATCTTACAGGCAAAACAATGCCAAAGAGAGCACTGTGGGTAACTGAATCCCAAGCAGCATTAAAATGCAAAGGAAACCAAGGCAGCAATCAAAATCTTATTAGTTCCTCTGGAAATCCCCAAAACTCTTCTTCCCCATCAGCTTACAGACAAGGAAGACAAAACCAGGAAAAGAGTTTTGAGCTGGACAAAATATGGAGTATCTGGAAGAAACGTATCAAAGGGAATAATTTCCTAGTTCAGAAAAGAGGGAAATAGCTGGAAGTTAGTAGAAATGAAAAGGTCACTCGGGACAGCCAGATAAGGCAGACCGTAATGCAGGCCTTGCCCTGTGAGGAAGGAAACAGTAACTTTAATCAATGCTCCATCCAAAAAGGGATTGTGAGTATTTTTGATGTCCTTGAGACTCCAAGAATCTCTGTAGTGGAAAAGATTCACAGATCTGCCTATTGTGGGAAAATCAAAAATTATAGATCATAGCCAATTATGCCCAAGAAGATCCACACTGGAGAAACACTAGAGGCCTCATACAGAGAAACCAGATTGTGGGAAATGTTTCCATCAGAATTCTAATCTGGTGATACACCAGACAACACATACAGGAGAGAAACCGTATGTTGTGGTCCGCTAGCAGCCTGCAGAGCTGGCAGCAGAGTTGAACAGTGAGGAGGTTGGGGAGAAACGGGCCAGTCCTGGGTTTCTGGGGAAGGCTCGGACGATGGATCTCGTCGGAGGCAGAGAGGGGGCTAAGGGCCATCTGGTAGTTATGTGCTGCCTCCAAAGCCTCTGGAGTCTGGCATCAGCAAGGCAGAACTGTCTGAGCCTGTTCCCAGTGTGCGCATGCACAGAGCTGCCAGAAGGCAAGAACAATTAAGTAAAAAAAGGTGACTTGGGAGTAAGGCTTGGAAATGACCCCATGAGACATAAAAGAAGAGCAAAATGACGTGAGCCTTTGCAGGAAGCAATTAGTTCATCTAATTCAAGCTCTGAGAAGTCATGCTTAACTCTGCTACACTTGGCCTTGCAAAACTAATTGGCAATTAGGTATGGCAACATTTCAAGGGAGATAAAGGTGGGCGCTTATTAACATTACCCCAAAGGACTGTGACAACCGGAGCAGAAATCTTGTCAAAATCTTCACAGACTGACTGAATCATTATGGGCTGTGAATGACCATAATTCACAGCAGTGTAAATAAAAGAGGGGTTTGGGGACTATGATTGCGATTTATGCTTTCTCTGGAAGCCTATATGAATCTGGTTTGTGGAAAATGTTTTCGTGAGAGTTGCCCTCTGGTAATAGACCAAAAGATTCAGACAGGAGATAAACTCTATCAGTGTCCAGATTGTGGAATTCTGATTTGGGGAGACACCAGAGGGCACAGAGGAGAGAAATGTCAGAATTTGTTGCAGAAAAATCAAATCCAGAAAACACACACAGATAACTGATTCAGCTGGATTCATTAAATTCTTTATATACATAATAACAGATGAATAAATATACAATATCAATAGTAGATTCTTTAAACATGGTAGAAATTACAAGCTGAACACAAACAGTAGAGAACAGTTGGTTTCAGTTCAGAGTTCAGAGCAGAGAGAGTACTTAAAGTTTCGATTCTCAGCACAGACTCAGATCTGTTTAAGCTCCCATTGGCTCACTTAGTTGCTATGCCTGTTCATTGGCTGACCTTGTTACCATGTCTCTCGCAGTCATGAATATTCTAACAAGAAACCATATGAATGTCCAGCTTTTAAGAAAAATGTTAGCTGAAATTCCGGTTTGGCAATACACTGGAGGATTCACACAGGATAAAGATCCTTTGGAATGTCCTGACTGAGGAAAGGTTCAGTTGTTAATTTTGAATTGGTGATAGACCAGAGGATAGGAGAGAAACTGTATGAGTGTCTGGATTTTGGAATAAGTTTCATTCAGAATTCTGTTTTGGTGAGACACCAGAGGACTCAAAGAGGGGAGAAACCTTTCAAATGTCCAGTCTGTAAATTTTACATCAGACATAAACCATCCCTTATTATTGAACACAAAGAAATACATACAAGGCAAGAATACATGAGTTTAGAGAAGGCTTTTTGTTTGTAATCTCCTATTGAAAGCATAGGTGAGAAATTAACTTTGAATTCTGGCCTGATTCTCTTTACTCAAACATATCTCACAATTAGATTTATAAATGGAAAGAAAAGGGAAATGGAAAAGGGCTAACTTTTCTGGTTATCAACAGAATGTTTTGTTTCTGGTTATCGGCAGCAATTTCTAGATATTTCCTTTTGTAGAAGTAGTGAAATTCCTCATTATGGCTTCTGGTTGATAGTTTTGTATATTGATTATGTAACTCCCATATGTGGAGTTTGAGTCTTCTACCTTGGTTTCTTCCAGATTTTTAGCTACAGAATTCGCCAGCCAGTCCTTGAGATACAACTGTCATGGCTGTGATTACAGTTGCATGTTACAAGGGCTGTTAAGTGAGATTGATTTCCTTAATTACCCAGATCCCCCTGCTTCCTCTGATGCAGTCATTAATTGAATGTGTGAGTCGCTAAGCAGAATACTGGCTACTTCAGGGCTGGGAAAAACTCTTGGAGGCCTAGAGCAGGGCCAGGCTTGCCTGTCACAGGCATCTCTAGACCTCCCCCACCCTCCAAGGAACCCTGTGCTCTGTTTCCAATCCCTGGCCTTCAACTCTCCAGGGTCCCCACAGGTTTTTTCTCACTCCCGCTGGTGTGACTCCCACCCCACCAGGACTCACACCCTCCTTATCTTTTGAAGATCTCTGATCCTCATGTTGGGGAAGAACGGGATGTGGGGGTGAAATTCAGCAAGTTCTAAGGAGAACTGGTAGTAGAAATTTTGAGTAGTTCAGAGAACTGGTCAATACCACCTTTGGCTGGCCCCAGAGTGGGGTGGGAATGGAGATTTTGCAATATCTTTCCCCCAGGAGTAGTGGGGGGAAAGGAGATTTTGCAGTATCATTCCCCTGCCATGCCCACAAGCCACACCCATAGAGCCGGTAGTAAAAAAATTTGCATTTTACCACTGACGAGAGGACCGCATCCCTGGGCCTCATGACACTGTCCTGGAAGCAGCCACCGTTTTCAGTGGGTCCTGCATTCATCCCTGGGCCATGCAGTGGACTTGTGGAAGTGGCAGCCATTTTGCCACACAAGACGCTCAGAGTTGCCTCAAACTGCAAGTGGTTAAATTTAATAATAAATGAAATTAGTAATAAAGCAATGTAAAGCTCATTTCCCAACTCTTGCTCAGTGACGAGGACTCCACACATACAGTGGGTTTTTAACTCACTACAATTATTAACTTGTAATCTCTCTCTTGTGCATTCTGCATCTCTATGGCCAATCTGTCCTACTCAGCTTCCCTTCCCTCCTTATTATAAATTTACACTTTCAATTTCAATACTACATCAGTTCAGTCTCTTGGTGCTTCGGATGATGTGAGCTGCAATTAGGCTTCTGCCTCTTAATTTCTTGTGGCGTTGATGTTTGCCCAAGTCTTAAATTCCATGAAAGCAGGACATTTCATTACACACAGTTTAAAAAATTCAAGTGGTTAAGCCAGATCAATTTTGATTGGCATTCTTCTCAGATTTAGGGATGATCTGCTCCATCACTGCCAGTCTGAGAGAAGGAAGTTAGGATGTTTCAAACTGGATAATTAAGATACTGTTCCCCTTGTAACGTTACAACCTTTAAAGAAGCCTTTGGTTGTGCCAGTGGGTTTGAAAATCATAGGCTTACAGAGGATCTAAGGCAGTCCTAGGTTGCAACAACAGAGGGATAGTGTCAAGACAACAAGAAGTGATAGTACCACTTTACACCATGCTGATGAGACCACACTTAGAATACTCTCTGTAGTTTTGGTCACAATACAAAAGGGATGTTGAGACCCTGGAAAATGTGCAGAGAAGAAAGATGACAAATAGACACTGACTATCAGATGGTAGAGCTAGGTATGTTGTGGCTATGGAAAAGAAGGGTTGGGGAGACACAATAGCTTTCTTCCATTACTTGAGGGGCTGTCACAAAGAAGAGGAGATTGACTTATTCTCTAGGGCACCAGAGGGCAGGACAAGAAGTAATGGGCAGAAACTCATTAAAGAGACGTCCAATTTAGGAGTAAGGAGAAATTTACTGAGAGGGCAATTGATGACTAAAATACCTGGTTAAAAGAGTAAGGTTCTACATTTAGGCAAGAAAAACGAAATGCATAGGTACAATATATGTGGTACCTTGCTCAATAGTAGCAACTGTGAGAGGGATCCTGGAGTCCTAATGGACAACCATTTAAATATGAACCAGCAGTGTGCAGCAGCTGTCAAAAAAGCCAACACAGTTCTAGACTACATAAACAGAGGGATAGAATCAAGATCACGTGAAGTGTTAATACCACTTGATAATGCCTTGGTAAGGCCACACGTGGAATACTGCATACAGTTTTGGTCACCATGATGTAGAAAAGATGTGGAGACTCTAGAAAGAGTGCAGAGAAGAGCAACCAAGATGATTAGGGGACTGGAGGCTAAACATGAGGAACGGTTGCAGGAACTCGGTATGTCTAGTTTAATGAAAAGAAGGACTAGGGGAGACATAGCAGTGTTCCAATATCTCAGGGGCTGCCACAAAGAAGGGGGAGTCTCCAAGGCACCTGAGGGTAGAACAAGGAGCAATGGGTGGAAACTAATCAGGGAGAGAAGCAACTTAGAACTGAGGAGAAATTTTCTGACAGTTAGAACAATTAATCAGTGGAACCGCTTGCCTCTAGAAGTTGTGAATGACCAACACTAGAAGTCTTTAAGATGTTGGATAGCCATTTGTCTGAAATGGTATAAGGTTGCTGCCTAGGCAGGGGGTTGGACTAGAAGACCTCCATGGTCTCTTCAAACTCTGCTATTGTATTGTATTGTATTTTATTGTATACCTTGCCCCCTGACATTGTGGATGCTCCATCATTGGAGGTTTTCAAGAATAGACTGGGGGTTATATAAGGCTCCTGCCTTGAGCAGTGGGTTGGAGTAGAAGACCACTGAGGATCCTTCCAATCCTATAATGCTATGATTCTATGAGTTTAGAAGCAGCTTAGAAAATAGTTAACAAAGCAGCAGCATGAACTTGCTTCTGGTAAGGGCCCTTTGTTTTTTTTAAAGGAAGTTAAGATACAATACAAACTCCAAAAGTCATCTGGTCCTTAGCAATTCTTAAAAATAGGCCAATAAACCTCAAAGGAATAACAACACATGGCATATTATACCATGCCATCATTTCGCTTTTTTTAAAAAGGTCAAAATTTCTTTAAAGTTTTCCAAATATTCCCTACAAGTAAAGCGAGAAACATTATTTGGAGCAATGATCAGATATTTAAGCTATGCAGATGAATGGTCCTGATTTTGCTGAGTTTAGAAGTAACCAAAGAACAGCAACTTTGTTCATTTCACTAACACAATTCAGAGGACTGATTCCAAATTTTTCCCCCTAGTGGATCACATTGTTGGTAGGTAGTGCAGGCTGTCTTGGGTGTATATTGCCCAAGCTATACAGGAAATGCTTTGTATGCCATCTTGAGTTCCTGACGGAAAAGGAAAATATACCTTGCAGTTATTTTATTCCAGATTCATGCAACAGAGCTCAGATCCCATCGCTAAAAGACCCCTATCACCATCCAAAACTTACTGGATCTGCATTAAAAATAACAGTGCAGGCTATCTCTCTAAAAAGGTTAGCCTGGTTATTAGTCAACCATATGCTTTGGTGGGATATTCTACTCTTCCCTTTTGTTTTCTTTTAAAAATGTTTTTTAAAAATATTTCTTCTACTATATATTGACAATCACCCCCTCTTTCTTAGCCCCCATTTTCTAAGCCCTGCTGCATATTTTTCTCTCTGTGTGACTAAATGGAGATTTCCATGCAGGCAGATTTACAGAATTTACATATGGCATTTGGAAGATACAAAATTTCCTCCTCCAGGAATCAAGCTTCAGGTTGGGTGCTCTTGATGCAGCCCTGGTCAGCAGGAATTAAGTTGGCTCCCTTAAAGTGTCTGGCCTGAAGGTGCTTAGGAGCCACATGAAATCAGTCATAAAGTTTTGGGTATTAGAGAGGTTTTGATCTCCACTAAGAGTCTGTCAGGGCTCCTTTCTTCGAATACTCAAGAAAGACCACACTTAAACATAGTTTGGAATGAATAAGGTTACTTTTACTGAATACAGAAGATCAAGGAACCAAGGTAAGCAGGAAGTGACTAGTTTAGGCGCGAAGAGTGATTATTAAAGCTTAAGCCCACCCCAATAGCCCTAACCCCCCCCAGCAGTGTCCAATGCACTTTCGTCTCCGACATCAGGTGGGCAATACGTCCAACGCCATCATCAGCATGGAATGCGATACCGTTAGAACAGAGATAACACCGTCCCGTCCCATCTTCCACCAGCACTCATAGTTGACCCCGAGTTCCCACCCTCCCCGTTTCCATGGCAGCCAAGCAGCATAGTGAAGACAGAACGAAGGCTGACATCCGGACCTCCTCCAGAAGTAGGCAGGACCTCCGGACCTCCTTCAGAAGTAGGGAATTTAGTTCTGCAAAACAGACAAGAAAAGACAAAGAACAACATAGAAGAGAGAGGGAAGGGGTTATGGCTTCTGTGGATATTTGGCATAAAATTGACGTATAAGCTTCGGGGCTCTCAGATGCTCTTTATCCACCCATTCATTATGTGAAGGAGGAAAATCTTTCCACATCACTAGAAACTGAGTTTTATTTCTATGTATTCTGGAGTCCAAAATGTCTCGAATCTCATAATGCTGGTGACCGTCTACCATCAGCGGTGCAGGGGCATCAGGCTGAAGCTTGCGAAGATGAGATGAGCGCTCAGGTTTCAGCAGGTGAACATGGAACACTGGATACAAATGACGGTAGGTTTTCGGTAGATCCAGACGAACGGAAACCGAACTGATTATCTTAGTTATAGTGAATGGACCAACAGACTTAGGGCCCAACTTTTTGCATTTTTGCGGACTGTCCAAATGCTTAGTAGAGACGAACACCCTATCTCCGACCTTGTAAGCTGGTGGAGATGCTCGTTTTCTATCAGCATATAACTTATGCGATTGATGCGCATCCTCCAAAGTTTTCCTTATGACTGGCCACACCGAAGACAATTTAGTGGACCAATCCGCTAGAGAGGGAATTGCGGGTGAGTCGTGTGGCAACTCAGGTATGGGTACAAAGTCCTGACCATAAATGATTTTAAATGGGGTCATACCTGTACTTGAATGAACAGAGTTATTATAAGCCACTTCGGCATGTATGAGAAGGTCAGCCCAGTCGTCTTGTTGAAAGTTTATGAAACAACGCAGGTATTGTTCTAATACAGAATTGGCCCTCTCACAAGCCCCATTCGTCTGCGGGTGGTAGGAGGAGCTTAAGCCCTGGGAGGAGCCAATCAATTTCAAAAATTCCCTCCAAAAGTGCGACGTAAATTGACTACCTCTATCTGATATGATACGCTTAGGAACACCGTGCAAACGATAAATATGATTCAGGAACAGTTTAGCCAACCACTTGGAAGATGGAAGTTTAGAACAAGGTACAAAGTGAACTTGCTTGGAGAAAAGATCCGTAACTACCCAGATCACAGTATAGCCCTGGCTGCTTGGAAGGTCAACAATAAAGTCCATTGAAATCTCCTTCCAAGGAGCCTCTGGTTTCGCTACAGCTTGGAGAAGACCATGGGGTTTCCCTAGAAGCAGCACAAACAGGACAGCTGGCGATATAAGACTCAACGTCTCTTTTGAGGGAAGGCCACCAAAATTGGCGTTTAACCAGATGTATAGTTTTAACGAAACCGAAGTGTCCGGCCAGTCACGAGTCGTGTGCCCGTTGCAACACAAAAGGTCGTATGGTAGCAGGGACATACATTTTTGATCCGATCCAAGGTAGATCATCCCTGATAGTGCAGTCAGTCGAATGTGCAGAATACCATTCATCAGTAAGTAGTTCTGATTTAATCCTAGCAATCAGTTCAATAGGTGGGTCAGCCTGGACAGCGGACTGACCCCTGGTCGAAACGGGAGAGGCCATCAACGTAAGTGGCATCACGGGTTGCACAACCGTGAGTTTAGAAACGTCATATTGGGGTAGTCTGGAAAGCGCATCAGCCATGAAATTCTTTCCTCCAGGAATGTATTTGAGACTGAAGTTGAAACGATGGAAGTAATGTGCCCAACGTAGTTGTTTTGGGGACAATTTGCGGGATGATGTGAGAGCTTCCAGGTTCTTGTGGTCAGTCCAAACCTCAAACGGATGAGGGGCCCCTTCAAGAAAATGACGCCAGGTCATGACGGCCCAGCGGACAGCAAATGCTTCTTTTTACCAAATAGCCCATCTGCGTTCAGTATTGGACAATTTACGAGAAGTGTAGGCACAAGGTTGTAGCTGGCCCTGTTGGTTTAGTTGCAATAGGACAGCCCCTACAGCAACATCGCTGGCGTCAGCCTGAACAACGAACGGAGAGTTGACGTCAGGATGCTTCAGGACAGGCTCAGCTGCAAATAAGCGTTTAAGTTTTTCAAATGCGGCCTGGCACTCCATGGTCCAGTTTATGGGAGTGCCAGGTCAAGGTTTGCCTTCTCCCTTTGTCTTGAGCAGATTTGTGATGGGTAACGGAATGCTAGCGAACGAAGGTATAAACTGGCGGTAAAAGTTAGCAAAACCCAAAAAACTTTGTAGTTGTTTACGAGTGCGGGGGGGCGCCCACTCTGTGACGGCTTTCACCTTTGCAGGGTCCATTTCGATCCCCTCTGAGGAAATGCGATAACCCAAATAATCAATTTTTTCCTGGTTAAACTCACATTTCGATAATTTAGCATAAAGTTCGGCAGCGCGGAGTTTTTGCAAGACAGAACGGACAAGTTTAACATGTTCATCACGTGTTTGTGTGTACACGACTATGTCATCAAGATAAACGATGACGCCCTTGTACAGGTGGTCGTGGAGAACCTCATTGATCAGTTGCATGAATACAGACGGAGCCCCTTGTAGACCAAAAGGTAAAACCTTGAACTGGAAGCAACCTAACGGGCAGTTGAAGGCAGTTTTCCATTCGTCACCCTCTTTAATTCTTACCCTATAGTAAGCTTCCCTCAAATCAAGTTTAGTAAAAATTTTGCCTGTAGCAAGGTGAGTCAGCATGTCTTTCATTAGCGGGAGTGGGTAGACATTGTGCTCGCAAATGGCATTTAGGTAAGAATAGTTCTGAACCAAACGAAGAGTGCCATCTTTCTTCTCTCTAAACATCACTGGGGCGGCCACTCGTGGTCTGGCGGGCTCAATGAAACCCCTGTTTAGATTTTTGTCGATGAACTTACGAAGCTCATCCATTTCACGGGGTGTCATAGAGTAAAGGCGAGGCTTAGGGAGTTGTACTCCAGGGAGAAAATCGATCGAGCAATCCGTGGCTCGATGAGGAGGAAGAGAATCGCAAGACTTTTCACTGAAAGCATCTTTAAGATCCCAATATTTTTCAGGAATCTTGTCTTCACCTGGAATGATCTCAGGCGTTGGCATGGCTATTGTGGAACCCGCAGGCTCCTTAATTGGTGTTAGATCGACAGGTTTATCATCAGTGGAATCTGGGATTGCAGAGGGATGTTCAGGTAGTATTAAAGGGATATGTACCCATCCTTCCTTCCAGTCAATTAGAGGATTCCACTTACGTAGCCAGTTAATCCCTAAAATAACAGCATTCTCAGCAATGGAGGCAACAATAAAATTAATGGTTTCTCATTTTGATTCTAGCTTTTCTCTCAATGCGGGGGTCTTCAAATCGTCTTCTAAGAGCCGTCATAAAATTTTCAAAGTTCCGCAACAGGGGTGAGTGACTATTATGCAGAGAAACCAGCCACCCAGCCGCTTTGTTTTCCAGAGCCAAAGATACAATTCTAATTTTTACTTCGTCTTCAACATCATCCGCATATTGTTTAATAAAGTTGCTAACATGAAGCAAAAAGAACCCTAAGTCTTCTGGGTTTCCATCAAACTTAATGCCCAAGGGAGGGAGTTTTGCCGAACGGCGAGGGGGAGAGGTGGGAACTCCTCTTTGTGAAACTCTGCGGGGTTCCGCAAGGGGGGGAGGGGTTGCTCCTCTGGTCTCTTGGGCAGTTGCTGCATCTTGTTTTAACTCTTCACTCTCCAGTGAGAGTGCCCCCCCCGATTTTTTCCAGGGCCTCCCTCTTGTCATCTGCCTGACGGAGTAACTCATTTGCCATCTGCCTTAAATCTGTCTCCTCCTTCAGGAGTTCCTTTATAGGGGGGGGGGTTGGAGACGACGGCGTCTGGTGGTGGTCACTCCCGAGCCTATGTCTCCCGTCAGCCCCACTCCCTCTGACCAGCGATGCTGTTGTAATGCTTCATTGGGCTTTGGCTCTAAATTTAGGCCTGCTAAAAAGTCCATCACTGACCTCGAATCCTCCTTTTGAACTGCGATATTGGACGCGGCCTCTCCCATGGCGGCTCCTAGCAGCTCCTCTTTAGCAGGATCCGACATCAGGTTTTGATTTGTAGTGACTTCCTGCTTAATGTCAGGGCTCCTTTCTTCGAATACTCAAGAAAGACCACACTTAAACATAGTTTGGAATGAATAAGGTTACTTTTACTGAATACAGAAGATCAAGGAACCAAGGTAAGCAGGAAGTGACTAGTTTAGGCGCGAAGAGTGATTATTAAAGCTTAAGCCCACCCCAATAGCCCTAACCCCCCCCAGCAGTGTCCAATGCACTTTCGTCTCCGACATCAGGTGGGCAATACGTCCAACGCCATCATCAGCATGGAATGCGATACCGTTAGAACAGAGATAACACCGTCCCGTCCCATCTTCCACCAGCATTCATAGTTGACCCCGAGTTCCCACCCTCCCCGTTTCCATGGCAGCCAAGCACCATAGTGAAGACAGAACGAAGGCTGACAGAGTCATCCCTAAGAAAGCTGATTGTGTAATTCTGTAAAACTTTCATGAACTTTTAGGGCTAATAGCTAATCTCCACAAGGTTAAGTAACATCACACTTCACTATTTCACTAGGCTCAGCTGCAAAGTCGGTTGTTAGAAGTCAAAAACGACTTGATAGCATTTAATCAGTGGAACATTTTGCAAACGTAGTAGAGAAAGGACAAGTGTGTTTCTCTCCCTCCTATCTGGAGACAGATGCCTAGAAAGCTGAGAAAAAAACGGGGAATCCGTGGTTGAGCTTAAAGGAGTTAAAACAAAGGAGTACTTTATTGCTAGAAAGGATGGAAGAGGAGAAGCGCAGAGGAACTTCCTCTTCCGGATGTCTCATGGGAGGAAGGTGGAGGGCAGAGCGGCTTCTCTGCTCTTCCCATTGTCGAAGCAGCGGCTGGAAGGTGAGTGGAGGGCAGGTGGGAGGAGAGTCCTGGAAGCAGAGAAGCAACTGGGCTGATGTATCTCAGCTGCTGCTGCTGTTGCAGGTTCCTTCCCTCCCTGAATTTAAGCCCACTGGTGCTGCACGCTGTGAAACTGGTGGCTGCAACTTTCCTTCTGGTGGGAAGATGGAAAAAGTCTCCTTGCAGTGAAGGTGGATTCTTTGGGAATGGCTTCCCTCCAGAGGTTTTGGCTGCTCCCATCACTGGAGGGTTTGTGACAGAGCTGGGGGGGACCTTGCAGGGGTTCTATTCTGACACCCTGATCAAGCAGGAGACCCAATCTCCTTTCAGACAAATGGCTGTCCTGTCTCTGATTAAAAGCCACCAGGGATGGAGCTCCCACAACCTCTGAAGGGAAACCCTTCCATTGGTTCACTGTTCTCAGTGTCAGGAAATCTCTCCTTAGTTCTAGGCTGCTTCTCTCCTTGATGAGTTTCCATCCACTGCGTCTTGTTTTGCCTTCTGGTGGTTTGGAAAATAAGTTGACCCCCTTCTAATCTTGACCCCTCAAATATTGGAACACTGCTATCATGTCACCCCCTAGTCCTTCCTTTCACTAGTCTAGACATACCCAATTCCTGCAACTGTTCTTTAAATATTTTAGCCTCCAGTGCCCGAATCATCCTTGCTGCTCTTCTCTGCTCTCCTTATAGAGCAGGGGTCTCCAACCTTGGCCGCTTTAAGACTTGTGGACTTCAACTCCCAGAGTTGAAGTCCACAAGTCTTAAAGCGGCCAAGGTTGGAGACCCCTGTTTTATAGAGTCTCAATATCTTTTTAAATGTGTGGTGACCAAAACTGAATGCAGTATTCCAAGTGTGGTCTTACCAAAGGAGTATAAATTGGTACTAACACTTAATGTGGTCTTGATTCTATTCCTCTATTTAGGCAGCCTAGGATTGCATTGGCTTTTTTGGCCATTGCAATACACTGTTGGCTTACATTTAAGTAATTGTCCACTAGGACTTCAAGATCCATCTCACAGTTACTGTTATTGAGCCAGGTTGTACCTATGCTGTATCTTGGCATTTGGTTTTCTTGGCTAAGTGTAAAACCTAATTTTTTTCTCCATTATATTTCATTTTGTTGGATAGAACCCAATGTTCATATCTACTGAAATTCTTCCCTATCTATCTTGAGCTTGTATTCTGGGGTGTCAGCTGTTCCTGCCAATTTAGTGTCATCTCCAAATGTGATGAGTTCCCCTTCTATTCCCTTATCTAAATTGTTTCTTATGATATTGAAGAATACTTGGCCTAAAAAAGAACCCAATGTTTACTTCCCACCATATAGATATATTAATTACACATTGAATGCTATTTGTCATCAGTTACAAATCCATCCGATGGTAATGCTGTCTATCCCATATTGGGGGGGGAGGGGTGTGCACGAGATCTGGCCTGCCAGATAGGCCATGTAGCTGTCAACCCCGTTACAGCTGTGGCCATGGCCCCAGGCAAAAAAAACCCAGATGCTGGTATGGAGTGGACAGGCTCTTAACCAAAGCTTATTTTTGGGATAGGGCTTATATTAGACACATGCTAAAAATCATCCTAGCACTTATTTTCTGGGTGGGTCTTATTTTCTGGGAAATATAGTAGTCCTTTGCAGTGCTAAGAAATTGTGGTTGACTGAAGTCAATAAGTGAATTTCATGTTTGAATGGATATTTTAACTTGGATCTCGGTAGTCTTCCATGTGTCAAATGAATAATAATGTAAGAGGATATTCTACCATGTTTCCCCGAAAATAAGACAGAGTCTTACATTCTTTTGACCCCTGAAATAAGCGTTTGGCTTTATTTTTGGGGAGATCTTATTATTTTTGAGGTGCAGGAGGCAGCGAGCATGATCATTTCATGGCTGCTGCTGTGTCGCAATATTTTCGGGGAGGGCTTATTTTAGCACATGTGCTCAAAAGCCCGATTGGGCTTATTATCCTGGGAGGTCTTATTTTTGGGAAGCAGGGCATGTTTTGTGGCATGTTTGCTGATCCATTGTAATGTATACTTTTTTCTCTTTTTCACATCTTCTGCAACCATATTATACAAAATTAAAGTTACACTTTTCTTTGACACTTATGGACAAAGAAGATGGCAAGGAGAGTGCTCTGGACAAATAAGAATAACAAGCACCATTGAAAAGGAAAGAAAATGGAACCAGAAATCAATATAGTTTCCATTTCCTTCAGAAAACCACACAGGTTTTTTTCCTTCACCAGCAGGAGAGAAACAAAGGAGGGAGAATAAAGACGAGATTTCTAGCTGGAAATTTGTGGATCTCAAAGATACATGAAAAGTCAAGGGAGATCATTTTTCCATTGAGCAAAAGAGGGAAATAACAAAGTCAGTGGGGGGGAAAGGTCACTTGGATAGTCACATTGGACAGATAATGATTCAGCCCTTGCCCTGGGAGGAAAAAAATGTCTTGAATCAAAACACCACTAAACAAGGGATCACACATATTTTTGACATCCTCAAGAATATCAGGGGAGGAAAAGGTCCATAGATGTGCCTGTTGTGGGGACTTGCAAATCACAGCTGATTATGCATAAGAGGATACAAACTGGAGAAAAGCTTTGGTCACGACATTCATACCCTTTGAATGTCTTGATTGTGGGAAAGGTTTCATTCAGAATTCCAATTTGGTTAGACGCCAGAGGACTCACACAGGAGTGGAACCCTTTGAATGTCCTGATTGTGGGAAATGTTTCAGAAAAAATTTCAATCTAGTGAGACACCAGAGCACTCACACAGGGGAGAAACCATATGATTGTCCAGACTGTGGGGAAGATTTCAGTACTAAGGATAGCCTTCTAAATCATATGCTTATGCACACAGGGGAGAAACCATTTAAGTGCCCTGAGTGTGCATGATGCTTCAGGAAACCTTCCAACCTTGTCGCACACAAGAAAATCCACACGGGGCCCAAAATGATGAGTGTAGACAAAGCTTGAATTTCATTTCTAATGCCCCATTGTAAGTCCAGCTGAGAAATTGACTATTTAATTTGACTACAAAGAATTTGCCTGATTTTTTTAGGCAAATATGTCATCATATTAGACAGAAAGGAGGAAAGAAAAAAAGGGAACATATTAGTTTGATAAAGGCTAGCTGGCCATCAGCAACAGAAGTTTCTGAATATTTATTAGGGAATTACATAAAAATCTTTTGGGGAGTGTTCCTTGCATTTTTATCATGGTAGATGATAGAAATGCCACAGACATAATCCCAGCCTTTTTCTCCCTGGTGCCGCCAAGAGTTTCAGCCCCAAAATTTCCCAGCCAGCATCTCTGGGATAGGAGCACTCAACTTCATCCTATGAATAGAGTGATGAAACATGGAAGAATAACTGGAAACAGTCACTCTCTTTGCTTCCAAACCACATCTAGATAGGAGAGATTCTATCTGCATTCTTGCAGAGGCTAAATCTCACTAGAGCAGGCATGTCCAAAGTCCGGCCCGCGGGCCATTTGCGGCCCGGGGGTCGGTTTAATACGGCCCTCCAACAGCCCTCCCTGCTCTGTATAAATGTGGCCCTCCCTTCCTCCCTCTGTCTCTGGGGCTGTGTGGCTGGGAGGGAGGTGGACGGAGGTTACGGACGCCTCCTCCCACAGCGGGCGAGGGAGCAGGCGGGATGAGCACCCAAGGCTACTGTCATCTTAAGCACCACTGAGGCTGTCGCCCGGCAGGTCGCGCCTCCATCGCTGCACGTTCTGGGGCTGCGAAGCTGGAAGGGAGGTGAACGCGCGGCCCCAGAACGTCCGCTTGGCGCGTTCACCTCCCTCCCAGCCACGCAGCCCCAGAACGTGCAGCTCCCGCCGCACAAGGTCACCCGGCAGGGGTGTCAGGCAGGGAAGACGGACGCGCGGCCTCAGAACGTAAGCCGTGGTGCCTGCCGGAGGGAGACGCGATGGAGACGCGACCGGCTTCGCTGCCTGACGCCCCTGCCGGGCGACAGCCTTGGTGGTGCTTAAGATGACGGTAGCTTTGGATGCTCACCCCACCTGCTCCCTCGCCCGCTGCGGGAGGAGGCGTCCGTAACCTCCGTTCACCTCCCTCCCAGCTTCGCAGCCCCAGAACGTGCAGCGATGAAGGCGCGACCGGCTTCCCTGGGAGGGAGAGAGAGAGAGGGAGGGAGAGACAGAGACTGATTAAGTGAGTGAGAGACAGACAGACACACACACAGAGTGACAGAGAGAAAGAGAGAAAGAGAAAGAGAAAGAGAGAAAGAAAGAAAGAGAAAGAGAGAGAGAGAGAAAGAAAGAGAGAAAGAGAGAGAAATGGAGGGAGAGAGAGAGGAAGAAAGAGAGAGAGAGAGAGTGAGAGAGAAAGGGAGACAGAAAGAAAGAGAAAAAGAGAGAGAGAGAGAAAGAGAGAAAGAGCGAGAGAAATGGAGAGAGAGAGAGGAAGAAAGAGAGAGAGAGATAAAGAGAGACAGAAAGAAAGAGAAAAAGAGAGAGAGAAAGAAAGAGAGAAAGAGCGAGAGAAATGGAGAGAGAGAGAGGAAGAAAGAGAGAAAGAGAGAAAGAGGTAGGTAAGTTTTTTTTTAATTTATTTTCAATACATTGTGAAAACTCAACTGTCAGTTGATCTTAATGTTATGAAATGAAAAGTATGTCATTTGCAATTAACTTGGCATAAAATAATTTATTTGCATTTAATTGTAATGGTTCAAAGAATGTTCGGAAAAATGTTCGGCCCTCCACCATGTTCACTTCATCCAATCTGGCCCTCTTTGAAAAAAGTTTGGACACCACTGCACTAGAGGGAAGGATTGCTCTTGAGCAGCCTTCCAATCTTCACAGGAGTTAGATTTATAATTCCCAAACAGTTTGACACTGCACTACTTTGCAGAAAGCTGATGTATAGGTTCCTGCACTTTCTTTGGGGTAACTCAGTGGAGATCAAAACCTCTCTACATCCCAAAACTTTATGGCTGATTGCCTGTGGCTCCCAAAGATTTAGGGCCTTGGGAGCCATAGGCAATGTAAATATCCAGCATTGTTTTACCCTGAAGGCCAGATAACCACCATCAAAATTATATTGTAGGAAGTTAGCACCTGAAAAAATGAAATATTGTGGGAAATGTTGAAAAGGCAGAATATATTTCCCTGGATCAGATATGGAGAAACATGCTTTTAGGCATGAAATAGACTCACTCTTAATAGCCCCCACTTTCCTTAATGGGCCATTAAAATGCCCAAGCCAGTTAATTCTACATAAGAAATAGTTTCCCCACCCAGCTCCAGGGTGACTTGGAAAAACCAGCCCAACATAGGCACACTCCGGAGGCTTCAGGGAAGAATTCACAAATTCTTAGCAATGCAAAATGTTATCACCAAATATATCTTGAAGTGCTGGGGACAGGTTATGTAATCCAGATATATGCATAGAGAGAATACAGATACACCCACCTACACAGGTATACATGGAGAAAATCTGTGTCTTTCAAGCCTGACAAAATCGTCCAAAATGGTTACAGTCAAACCTTCTCCACTAAATTTATAGAGATGTGGGGGCTTTAACTGACTGATTTATTGTGGCTCCCAGAGATGTAGGACATGGAAACACCATCAGGTGAGAAGCTCCAGGTGAGCCAGCTTCACTCCTACTGACCAGGGCTGCATCCAAGAGCACCCAGCCTGCCATGTTAATTCCTGAAGGAGGAAATTGTATATCTGCTAAATGCCATGTGCTTCTGTAAATTGGCCTGCCTGGAAGTCTCCATTAGGTCACAGAGAGAGAGAAAATATGCAGCTTAGAAATTGGGGTCTAAGAGAGGGAGTAATAATCTATACTTGGTAGAAATCTTTCCAAAAAGGAGTTGTAAAAAGACAAAAAGCAAAATAGAATAGTGCATCAAACCACATGGCTAATTAGTCACCACGCTAACTTTTTTAGAAGGATTTCCTACAATGCCATTTTTAACGCTGGTTTAATAAGGTATGGGTGGTGGTGATGGTGACGATGAGGATGGCATATTCCAGTAATTGAATGGCTGTCCAAATGACTATTTCCTTCCCACTGACTTCCCACTATTTCCCTCTTATACTGAACTAGGAAATGATCCCCCTTATTATTTTGATATGTTTATACATATACACATACTCTATTTTATCCAGCTCAGAATTCTTTTCTTGGGTTTTTTTGTCCCTTGTCTGTTACCTGCTGGAGAAGAATAGTTTGGGGGTTTTCCCGGAGGAACTAATAAGATTTTGATTGCTGCCTTGGTTTGTTTTGCATTGTAATGCTGCTTGTGATTCGGTTCTCCACAGTGCTCTCTTTGGCATTCTTTTGCCTGTAAGGCTCACACAAAGGGGTTACTTTAATTATGGTTTATAACATGGCTAAACAACATGTGGAGAAAAACCAACAGCAAAAAGCATGTATCTTAACAATAAAACATGACAAAGATGCCATTTTTAAATTCGAATTTATAAGCCGCACCCATCTCACCACATAGGGACTCGGGGCGGCGCACAGGGAATATAAAATATAAATATACAAATATACAAAAATAAAACATTCTTAAAACTAAATTAAATTAACCCACCCTGCGCTAAAACCCATATTAAAACCCTTGAATTAAAACTTTGGTAACTACAAGCAGTACGGTGTTCGAGTAAGATCATGCCAGGCCGGCTTGTTGGAAAAAGTGTGTTTTTAACCGCTGGCGGAACAGGCGGAGGTCTGAGATGACACGGAGGTCGGGGGGAAGAGCGTTCCACAGGGTTGGGCCCATCACAGAGAAGGCTTTTCCCCTGGGCGTCGCCAACCGGCATTGCCTGGTTGACGGCACCTGGAGCAGACCCTCTCTGTGAGAGCGTATTGGTCGTAGGGTCGCATGGGGCAGCAGATGGTCTCATAGGTAGCTAGCCATGGAGAACCTTGAAGATGGTCATCAAAACCTTGTAACGCACCCGGAAGATCACAGGCAGCCAGTGCAGCTCGCGCAGGAGCAGTGTTATGTGGGAATGCCTTGAAGTACTAGTGAAATGAACAATCTTGGAATTCTTTGGTGTCTTCCAATCCCAGCAAAATCAGAACAATCTATCTCATAGCTAAAATATCACTTTTGCTGCTACAAATAATATTATTCTCTATATACAATACGATACAATACAATACAATAGCAGAGTTGGAAGGGACCTCGGAGGTCATCTAGTCCAACTCCCTGCCTAGGCAGGAAACCCTATACCATTTCAGACAAATGGCTATTCAGCAAGCTGTTCCACTGATTAATTGTTCTATCAGGAAATTTCTCCTCAGTTCTAAGTTGCTTCTCTCTGATTAGTTTCCACCCATTGCTTCTTGTTCTACCCTCGTGCCTTGGAGAATAGCTTGACTCCCTCTTCTTTGTGGCAACCCCTGAGATATTGGAACATTGCTATCATGTCTCCCCTAGACCTTCTTTTTATTAAACTAGACATACCCAATTCATGCAACCATTCTTCATATGTTTTAGTCTCTAGTCCCTTAATCATCTTTGTTGCTCTTCTCTGCACTCTTTCTAGAGTCTCCACATCTTTTCTACATCGTGGTGACCAAAACTGGATGCAGTATTCCAAGTGTGGCCTTACCAAGGCATTATAAAGTGGTATTAACACTTCACATGAACTTGATTCTATCCCTCTGTTTATGCAGCCTAGAACTGTGTTGGCTTTTTTAGCAGCTGCTGCACACTGCTGGCTCATATTTAAATGGTTGTCCACTAGGACTCCAAAATCCCTTTCACAGTGGCTACTATTGAGCAAGGTACCACCTATACTGTACCTGTGCATTTCGGGTTTTTGCCTTAATATAGAACCTTACGCTTTACACCATTGAATTTCATTTTGTTAGATAGTGCCCAATGTTCAAGTCTGTCAAGATCCTTCTGTATCTTAGGCCTATCTTCTGGCGTGTTGGCTATTCCTGCCAGCTTGGTGTCATCTAAAAATTTGATAAGTTCCACATGTATTCCCTCATCGTTCCCCATTTATTCCCTCGTCATTGGCATGCTTCTACTCTTGCTTATCTCTTCTATTCATTTCCCTCACAAAGCATTCCTTTTCTTCTTGGCCCTACTATTTTGCTGGCTTGTTTTCCTCTGATGCGACAATCCTGATCTCACAGCTCGCATTTCTCCCTGACCACTCTGGCTGCCCTTGACCCCTTTTGCCCACTGCCATCACCATTGTCATATCAGAGGAGACTGGACAGGGCAAGGGGTGCTCTGGGAATTTCCCTGCCACGGCTATCGCCAACTAGCCAACTTGCACTGAGTATTAGCTAGCCGGCAGGTATGTGGGAGGTTGTGGCTACTTCGGTGTGTGGCTGGACACACTCTATGCTCTGTGGCTCCAACTGCTGCTGCTGATGGTGGCATGGTCCATCCTCTCACTACACCCAGTGCCCTCTGTTCACCTGCTAGCTCATCTGCCTGCACACCCAAGCACTCTGCCCAACAGTTTGCTCGCCCGCCCAGCACCCCTGCACTCTGCTCACCCACTCACCTGCCTTCGTACTTTGTACGCCAATCAGCCCAGGCATCCCACATCACCAGCCCGTGAACCCTACACAATGTGCCCACCCATACACTTCCACAGCAAATTGTCCCAGTAGGAAGTTACCCCTGTCAGGTTGTGCTGCAAGGAATTGGCCGAGACGAGTTCATTGCCAAGAGTGGTTTTTCTTTTTATTCCAATTCTGCAATTTTTCCTTTGGGGGTGGGGGTGGTATTGGAGATGTCTGAGGCATACAAGAAAATCCCCAGAAAACAACACATATCAATTTGAGCAGTGGTAGGTTTCTGCAGGCTCGCACCTATTCGCAAGAGCCGGTTGATGAAATTTAGAGAACCGGTGAGAGGGGGTTCCACCGGCGTACCTGGAAGTAAATCT
This sequence comes from Rhabdophis nuchalis, assembly GCA_039707465.1. Lineage (NCBI taxonomy): Eukaryota > Metazoa > Chordata > Lepidosauria > Squamata > Natricidae > Rhabdophis > Rhabdophis nuchalis. The sequence continues at coordinate 27,915,653 of CM077646.1, read as the reverse complement.
GGCCCGCCGCTGCCAGTGACCCAACGGAAAGGAAAGGAAGAAAGGAAGGAAAGGAAGAATTAATTTATCATCACAATTGAGTGCAAAATTTTGGTTGCTAAGCAAGAGCGTTGTTAAATGAGTTTCACCACATTTGAAAAGGTGGCCACTCCCACCCTATCACATGACTGCCAAGCCACGCCCACAAAATAGGCCACACCTACAGAGTAGGTTCTAAAAAAATTTGAAACCCACCACTGAATTTGAGGATAAAAATAATGATTTATGTCATGACTAAGAGTTAAGTGCACAGCAGAAATAAAGAAATATTAATTGAATTTCATTATACAAAGAGGGAAAGATTAAAACTAATACAAAGGAAATAGCAGAATACCAAACAAAATATCTCCTAAGAGATGAATTAGACCCCTAAAATTTACTAACACCACATATCTAACAAAATTGAGCAAAGTAAAAGGCAATCAAATGCCAGAGGAGCTTGTCCATGGGACCAGGCTGGAAGTCCCCAATCAGGAACACTCCATTTCCTCAGAAGAAAAGTCTGAAATTCAGATAGAAAGATGAAAAAGATCCATTATCTGGAGATTATGGACCAGCCAATTGCAAAGATCTTGGACTGGCTATTGAAAGTTTGAGATTTGAATTTGCTATTGGAGCAGCAACAGGTAGATTTTGTGGGGAGGGAGAAGATCTAGTTTGGTGTAATGGTGAAGGAACCAGATTAGAGACAAGGAAATGCTCAGCCCCAGTCCAAACCTAAGTGCAAAGCCATATGTCCAACTCCGGCCTCACCCTAACTCTCAGGTTTAAGAAACTGGAAAGGGTAAAACCACTTCCAAAACCTCTTCCCAAAGAAAAGAAGGTGAGACATCTATTCTAACCTAAATGCACCAAAAGCCAATATCCAGGATAAATCTCAAGGGTGCTGGATGGAAAGCCATGAGTTCTAATTCAGCATTAGGTTAGGCTTCAAGGCACTTTCCATGAGCTATGGAATACTGAAAGGCAAAAATTGTATCTCGTGGATAAGCAGGCTGTCTTGGCATTTATCCTAGAATTACTGCATGCTACACAAATGATGCCATGTCCTAAATCCTTGGGAGCCACATTAAATAACTCATGAAGATTTAGGGTGCAGAGAAGCTTTGATCTCCACTGAGAGACACCCCAAGAAAGCTTAGACTGTAATTCTGTAAAAAAAAAAAACGTCATTAACTTTTAGGGCTCTGCACGTAGCTAAATCTTCATAAGGTTAAGTAGCCTCACATTTCACTATTTCACTTGACTCAGTTGCTGGAAGTCAAAACCAACTTAATAGCAATTAAACAGTAAAAACATCTTGCAAACGCCTTAGGGAGTGGAGACGGGACAAGCGCGTTTTTCTGCCTCCTACTTGGAGATGGCGATCAGGTAGGCAACAGCTATGCCTTTAAAATGCATGGTACATAATAAAGGAGTTTAAACCATCGAGTACCGTATTGCTAGAAAGGATGGGAGTAGATGAGAAGCGCAGAGAAGCTTCCTGCTCCGGATGACTCGTGGGAGGAAGGTGGTGGGCAGAGCGCTCATTGTGCTCTTCCAATGGTGGAAGGACCTGCTGGAAGGTGAGTGGAGGGCAGGTGGGAGGAGAGTCCTGGAAGCAGAGAAGCAGCCGGGCTGAAGCATCTCAGTTGCTGCTGCTTGCTTCTGCTGCTGCTGCTGCAGGTTCCTTCCCAAATTTAAGCCCACTGGTGCTGCACGCTGTGAAACTGGTGGCTGCAATTTTCCTTCTGGTGGGAAGATTTTAAATGCCTCTTTTAAGCTAAGGTTGATTCTCCAGAGGTTGTGGGTGCTCCATCACTAGAGGAGTGTAACGGAGGAACATAGTTTGAAGGATCCTTGCAGGTCTTCTATTTCAACTCCCTGATCAAGGAGACCCGATATCATTTCAGACAAATGGCTGTCCTGTCTCTGTTTAAAAGCCTCCAGTGATGATGATGATGATGATGATGATGATGATGATGATAATAATAATAATAATAATAATAATAATAATAATAATAATAATAATAATAATAATAATAATAATAATAATAATAATAATAAAATTAATTTGTAGACCGCTCCCTCTCCCCGAAGGGACTCGGAGCGGTGCACAGGGGAATTTAAAACATACAAACATAAATACATCATAAATATATATAAAATCAGATTAAAAAATTTATCCCTGCGCTAAAAACCCAAAATACTAAAAACTAAACCCCTTAAGAACCCAATTAAAACAATAAACAGATGACTAACCTAGGCCGGCCAAGCAGAAAAAGTGTGTTTTTAATTTTTGACGGAAGGAGCGGAGGTCTGTAGTTGTTCTAATTTCGGGGGGCAGGTCGTTCCAGAGGGTCGGGCCCGCCACAGAGAAGGCCCTTCCCCTGGGCGCCGCCCGCTGGCATAGCCTAGTGGACAGCACCCGGAGAAGTCCCTCTCTGTGGGAGCGAATCGGCCGCAGGGATGTATGGGGCAGGATGCGATCCCGCAGATATGTCCCACAACTTCTGAAGGCTAAGCTGTTCCACTGGTTAATTATTTTGGGTGTCAGGAAATTTCTCCTTAGTTCTAGGCTGCTTATCTCCTTGCTCCTTGCTTTGTCCTACCTTCAGGTGCTTTGGAGAATAAGTTGACCCCCCACCCCCTTCTTTGTGGCAAGCCCTCAAGTATTGAAAGATGGCTATCATGTCACCCCCAGTTCTTCTTTTCACAAGATTAGACATACCCAATTCCTGCAACCAGTCTTTACTTGTTTCAGCGTCCAGCCTTCAAATTACTTTTGCTACTCTTCTATGGGCTCTTTATGGAGTCTCAACATATTTTTAATAATAGTTGCGGTACTAAGTGTGGCCTTACCAAAGCAATATAAACTGGAACTAACGCTTATTTATTTAATTTATTTATTTATTTTATCGAATTTATATACTGCCCTATCTCCCCGAGGGGACTCAGGGCGGTGCACAGAAATATAAAAACAAATATAATACAATACAATATAAAACAGTTTAAAATGAATTAAATTAGGGTCTGTGCTAAAAATTTGGATTAAAAAAGGTTAAAATCAATTAAATTTATTTATTATTTTATTTTATTTTATTAAATTTATATCCCGCCCTTCTCCTACAAAAGGACTCAGGGCGGCGCACAGGAAAATTAAAAGTCAATACATATATACAAATACACCATTTACTAAAACCCTTATTAAATTTAAGTTACCCTGTGCTAAAATCTTTACCCATTAAAACTTGATGGGTAAAACTTCACTTGATCTTGATTGTATCCCTCTGTTATTACAGCCTAAGATTGCATTGGCTTTTTTAACCAATGCAACACCTTGCTGGCTCATATTTAAATGATTGTCCACCAGGATTCAATGTTCCCTCTCATAGATACTGCCAGGTTCCACCTATTCTGTACCTGTACATTTGGTTTTTCTTGGTTAAGTGTAAAACATATTTTTTTTCTCCATTGAATTTCATTTTGTTAAATAGGGTCCAGTGTTCAAGTCTGTTGAGATTCTTCTGTATCTTGACCCTATCTTCTGGGGTGTTGGATAGTCATGCCAGATTGGTGTCACCTGAAATTTGATGACAATATAATATAATATAAACAGCTCTATGGAAAAACTGGAAGTCACCATTCCTGAACTTCCAGGTTGTTTATAGGGCCGTTTTTTGCCCTCCGAGGCCTTCAGGAGGCTTCCCTGAAGCCTCGGGGCGGGGGGGGGGGCTGTTTTCACCCTCCCCAGGTTTCTAGAAAGCCTCTGCAGCTTGAGCAGGGTGAAAAATGGGTCCATTGCACACCAAAAGCAGGGGAGAGTTAGGGTCGCACGCACATAGCATTATGGGTGTGGCCCCGCCTGCACATGACCCCCCTGCACTTCCCCCGCTTTTGCCACATGATCCAAAAAAGGTTAGTCATCACTGGTCTATACTTTCTTGGAAGGGGGAGAGGCTGGTCCTTACACTAACATCGATACAGGGGAAAATAATAAAAAAGAAAATCTGCGAACATCTAGAACCAAAAAAAGTTTTAATTAAAAGCCAGATTTGATAAAAACACATCATGCCAAATTTCTTATTTCATTCTTTGACAAGGTAACTAAATTAGTAGACCAGTGAAATATATTTCGATTTCAGCAAGGCATACAATAAAATAGACTACAACCTACTTTTTGATAAGCGAGAAAAATGTGGGAAAAACAGCATCACCAACAGACAGGGATGGGATTCAGCCAGTTCAGACTGGTTCAGGCGAACCGGTAGTTTCAGTGATCAGTTGGCTTAGCCCACCCGCTCCTGCCCTAGTCTGAACTATATTTCTGTGATTTGCAGCTCAGCTGATTCGCGTGGCACAGTGGATTTCTGCGCTTCAGCTGTTTTACTCACTGGCACTGCAGTAGAAGGTAAGTTTTAGAGCTGAAAATGGGCGGTTTTCAAATGTGCACGTGCGTAAAGCATGCACACAAATCACTTGCTCACCGAACCAGTTTTTAAGCCAGGTGAATCTCACCACTGTCAACAGATGGATTTCTAACTGGCTGACAAACCATACTCAGTAAGTAATCTTTAATGGTACTACATCTACTTGAAAGGAGGTAAGCAGTGATAGGTTCCGTCTCAGGCCCAGTACTCTTCAGTATCTTAAGACATGACTTAAATGAGGGAATAGAAGGGGAACTTTTCTCCTGATGTGGAGTAAAGCAAGATTTTATACTTAGGCAGGAAAAACCTCTTCTTAAAAACCTCCAGTGATGAAGCATCCACAACGTCTAAAAGCAAAGATAGATCCAAGATGGTGCTGACGATGGCTGCATCAGTGAAATGCTCTCTAATCATGGTTTCTTTATTTTTTAATATTCTCTGTGATTCTCTAAGGATTTCATACTCACGAGACCATCTGCTAAGAATTCAGCAATGTTTCTTTAAGGAGCAGTTCTCTGTAACCTCACTTCCCCCCCCCTCCCCCTTTCTTTACAAACACGGAAGAGATTCTAATAGACTAAGGAGGAAGCAAATTCCCCAGAACTATTGATCACCAAAAGCAGACAAAGACAGTGGAGACGGAGAGGTAAAAGGGTGGGAATTTTCAATAGACTAAGGAATAGGGGGAATTAAAAAAAAAACCCACTCCCTTCGATCTTTCTGACTAATTTACATTCACTTGCTAAATAAGATGGATGAAACACTCCTTTTAAACAGATGCACTTTTGATTTTTACAACGCATCTGCCCTATGCTTTTTCGAATCCTGGCTAAGCGAAGAAATTGATGTGAACAGCATTCATATACCAGGGTTTCAGATACTTAGAGCAGACAGAATTGCAGAATCATCAGGTAAAAAGAAGGGAGGAGGCTTATGTACATATATCAACAACAATTGGTCTCATGATATAACTATAATACATACATTCTATGATGAAAACTTAAGAGTCTTTACTTATCAACTGTATTAGCAACTCTGGGTTCAGAACCAGTGTTACAACTCTGGTCCCGTAACCAGTGTTAGGGGGTCACAAACACCCCCGTTTGAAAATAATGTGGAATACACCAGACAGTAAAGATGATAATAATAATAATAATAATAATAATAATAATAATAATAATAATAATAATAATAATAATAATAATAATAATAATAATAATAATAATAATAATAATAATAATAATAATAATTTTAATATTTCTAAACCGCACCCTCTCCCCACAGGGACTCGGGGCGGTGCACAGGCACAGTAAAACAATAAATACATATAAACATTTCATTAAAAATAAATTAAATCTAAACCTGCGCTAAAATTCCCATTAAAACTAAGCAATATTATAAAACCCCAATAAAACCCCAAAGACAGAGAGACTATCCTAGGCCGGCCAGACAGAAGAAATGAGTTTTTAATTTGAGACGGAAGGAGCGGAGGTCCGTGGTCGTCCTAATGTCGGGGGGAAGGTCGTTCCAGAGGGCCGGGCCCGCCACAGAGAGAGCCCTTCCCCTGGGCGTCGCCCGCTGACAAAGTCTAGTGGACGGCACCCGGAGAAGTCCCTCTCTGTGGGAGCGAATCGGCCGTGAGGATGTATGAGGCAGGATCCGATCCCGCAGATAGCTAGGTCCCGAGCCATGGAGCGCTTTAAAGATGATAATCAGCACCTTGAAGCGCACCCGGAAGACGACAGGTAGCCAGTGCAGCTCGCGCAAGAGCGGTGTTACATGGGAAAACCTAGCGGTTCCCATAATTGCTCGCGCGGCTGCATTCTGGACTAGCTGAAGTCTCCGGGTGCACCTCAAGGGGAGCCCCATGTAGAGAGAGTTGCAAAAGATACGTTCCTTTAACCACACACAAACTCTAAAACTCTGATAGTAAGAAAATAAATAGTCTTTACTTTGTAGCAACTAAAATACTTCTTCCGACCAGTGATTCTAACTTCTCAAACAATAACAGTCCTTCAGCAAACACAGAGTTATCTTACAGTGATGCAAAACAAATACTTCTTCTCTCTTCAGCTTCAACTCCTCCAGCGGCAATCAGTAAACACAGGACTCAGTGGTCGAACAAGGGAATGGACTGTGTTCCGGAGCTTCCTTTATGGTAGAGCTGAGAAGCACAGCCAATCAGAATTTAACACAGTTCTTAAAGCTACATAACTCCTTAAGAACATAGGCTCATATATATTGTCAACCCAATATAAGGCTGAATATCCTAACAAACTGCAAATCTTTTTATTCTCCGTGAGAATTTTCCTGATTTCTCCTAATTGCTGTGTATGTTCCTCCACAAGCTTGTATAAACAAGGCATTACGAACTCTAGCTGATCAGTTTATGAAGGCTGAAGCCAAATACCTAGATTCACTGGCTATTATTCCAGGCGATTTCAACAAAGGTAACTTAAGGAAAGCGCTTCCAAAATATTTTCAGCATGTCAATTGTTGCACCAAAGGCAAGAATACTTTAGACCATTGCTACAAAACACTAAAAGATGCATATTGCTCCTTACCATGAGTAGCTGTGGACCACTCTGATTATTGTATGATTCACCTTGTACCTGCTTACAGACAAAGACTTAAAGCCACAAAACCAACAATTAAATCAGTGAGGACTTGGACTGAAGAGACAAAGTTAAAGCTACAGGCTTGTTTTGACTGCACTAATTGGAATATTTTTGAAGACACCTTTGCAGACCTGGATGAACTCACAGATACTGTAATATCATATGTCAGCTTCTGTGAAGACTGATGCGTACCGAACAGGAACTTGCAAATACACAAACACTAAACTTTGGTTCACAGCTAAACTGAAGCAGCTACGTTATTCCAAAGAGGAAACCTGGAGAAAAGGTGATAGAATGCTGTACAATCAGGCCAGAAATGTATTAACAAGGGTAGCAAAAAGTAACTACTCTGAAAAGCTAAGGGATCAGTTCTCAACAAATGAACCAACAAACATGTGGAAAACTCTTAAAAATATCACCAGTTACGGCAAACCACCTTCCCAGGCTGAAGGAAATTAACAACTGGCAGATGACCTGAACGTGTCTTACTGCAGGTTGGAAAGGAGACTACAGCCACCTACTCCACAATCCCCATTCCAATAACAGTCAAACTTCCTACAACTGACCCTATCCCATTGGGTTCACAACCCCTGGTGATCATAGAAAAGGAAGTGGAAGATCTATTTCATAAGACAGAAGCTAGGAAAAGCACCAGGCCCAAACAGGATAACTCCTTGCTTAAAAGTCTGGGCTGACCAATTGGCTTCCATCTTCACCTGAATCTTCAATACATCACTAGAGATGTGTCATGTTCCTTCTTGCTTCAAACACTCCATTATCATCTCAGTGCCAAAGAAGCCTACCATCAAGGAACTGAATGACTATGGGTGCTCTAACTTTTGAAGTTATGAAACCTTTAAAAGGTTAGTGCTGTCTCATTTGAAAACCATCATGAATCTGCTGTTAGACTGCCCTGCAATTTGCATACTGAGCAAATAGATCAACAGATGTTGCTTTTAATATGGCTCTACACTACATCCTACATCTTGAATCTCCAAAGACCTATGCAAGGGTCCTTTTTGTAGACTTTAATTCAACATTCAATGCCATCACACCGGACATTCGCCTTTCATCGAGTACCTGTATACTGCATGAGTCAAAAAGAGGGCTATGAAAATATCTTCTGAACCCTCACATCCTGGACATAAATTGTTTCAACTACTCTTAAAACGAGGGTAATTTCCCCAAATGCCATCACTCTGCTAAACAACTAATCCCCACAACACTGTCAAATTATCTACTAAGACTGTATTACTGTTATTCTTCTCTTCCTTCCTAGTAACCTATCTCTTTCCTAGTACCTATCTCTTTCCACATGACTATAACCATGTTGCTTGTATCTTTTAAATTTATATTGTTTTATTTGTTTCCTAGAATAATTTGATTGCTTATTAGTAACCTATGACTATCACTAACTGTTGTATCTTATGATTCTATTTTATTTTATCTTTATGTACACTGAGAGTATATGCACCAAAGACAAATTCCTTGTGTCCAATCACACTTGGCCAATAAAGAATTCTATTCCATTCCATTCCGTTCTATATCTTCAGATTCAGGCTATATGCTAATATTTTGCTTTAGTTATGTGTCCCTCTTTCCACTTTTTGTACTTATTCTTTTTGTCTTTTAGTTTATCAGAGAGCTCTCTCTGCAATCAAGCTGCTTTCTTGTTGGATTTCTTGCTTTTCCTTTTTAGTGGTATAGTGTTTGACTGCACTTATTTTTCAATGTTTCCCACGCTTCTTAAGTTGTTTTCCCTTTAGGGTTTTTATCCATGAAATTTTGCTTAGGCTCTCTCTGAATTTGTTAAAATCAACTCTTCTAAAGTTTAATACACTGTTGGATTATACTCTATTACTTGTGTTTGCATTGTATTGAATTTCAGCAAGACGTGGTCACTCTCATCCAAAGTTCCGACAACTTCAACTCCTTCTATCACTTCTCTATTAGTAAGAATTAGTTCGAGTATAGTTTTTCCTCTAGTTCCCTCCTCTACCTTTTGGATGATAAAGTTGTTAGCTAAGTTGGTTAGGAATCTGTTCGATTTCCCACTAGCTGCAGAGTTTGTCTCCAGTTGATATCAGGGTAGTTAAAGTCTCCCATTATATTTTGATGTTGCCCTCTTGATATACTTTGTAATCCACACATGTATTGAAAATAAAAGATGAATAAAATTTACTAGTTTTTTTACTTCCATGTCTTGCCAGTAAGTATGGTATTTCTTTTCCCATCCATGTATTAACCAGGTTCAATTGTGCTTAATCCAGCACTTCCTAAGAAATAGCTATTGAGGACCTTTTGGCAACTTTGGTTGCACAAGTAGTCCTTATTACCACTTCTTCTCTGAACCTACAAACAGTAGAAGCAGACATTTGTCCACAAAATTTGTGGTAATTCTAGCACTTGTTCCATGACCACACTTCAACACCGACTAGTTTTGAAGGTACAGGAAAAGGAGTTGCACCAATTCGAGTTCTGCCAATAGTTGCACATTTATGATGCAGCAGCATCCCACACTCATGATCCCTGTTTGTGACCTTCCCAGCTAGCTTCTGACAAATAAAACCAGTGGATATACTGGCCCGAAATTGCAATTCACGGTCATATGAAATTGCCTTTAACAACTCATAGTAATTTGCTTAACAACTACAGAGGAACAGATGTAAGTTGGCACTGTCATGTGATATCATGCTTAATGATTGAGCTGCTTAGTGATGCAAATATCAGTTCTAATTGTGGTAGGTTAAGTGAGGACTACTTGAACAAGGGTGTCACCAGAGGGGTTGTAAACAGTATTTTCAGCCCTTATTTGCAGCTGAAGACTTCCATGAGCAAAAGCGGTGATTCAAAGCTTGCAGAGGCTTTTGGCATCATTTCATCAGTTAAAGCCCCCACATCTCTAAATTTAGCGCAGAAGGTTTGATTGTAACCATTTTGGGACACTTTGCCAGGCTTGAAAGACATAGATTTATTTATTTATTTTATTTTATTTATTTTTCGAATTTATGCCCCACCCTTCTCCTTGTTAGGACTCAGGGCGGTGCACAGGCATTATTAAAACCATAACAAAAGACAATATACACTATTAAAAACATATTAAATTAAATTAAAACCCATGCTAAAAACCCATTTAAAACCCTGAAAATTAAAATTTATAGATAGAATCAGAAACGGGGGGCTACGCTAGGCCGACTTGTTGGAATAGATACGTCTTAAGACATTGGCGGAAGAGGCGGAGGTCCGAGGCAGTGCGAAGGTCGGGGGGTAGGTCGTTCCAGAGGGCAGGGCCCGCCACAGAGAAGGCCCTTCCCCTGGGTGACGCCAACCGGCATTGTCCCGGCCGACGGTACCCGGAGAAGACCCTCTTTGTGGGAGCAGATCGGACGAAGGGATGTATGGGGCAGAAGGCGGTCTCGTGTGTAGCTAGGCCCCGAGCCATGGAGCGATTTGAAGATGGTCGTCAACACCTTGAAGCGCACTCGAAAGGCCACAGGCAGCCAGTGCAGCTCGCGCAGGAGAGGTGTTATGTGGGCTTGCCTTGGGGCACCCATAATCACCCGTGCGGCCGCATTCTGAACTAGCTGTAGCCTTCGAGTGCACCTCAAGGGGAGCCCCATGTAGAGAGCGTTACAGTAATCCAGCCGAGAAGTCACAAGCGCTTGAGTGACTTTGCGAAGGGCCCCCCGGTCCAGTAAGGGGCGCAACTGGTGTATCAGGCGTACCTGATAAAACACCCTCCTGGCCACGGCCGCCACATGGTCCTCCATGGACAGCCAGGAATCCAGGAGGACACCCAAGTTGCACGCCCTCTCCACGGGGGCCAGTTGTTCGCCCCCAATGGCCAGTGTTGGACTTATCTGGCTGAACCGGGGTGCCGGAAACCACAGCCACTCGGTCTTGGACAGGTTGAGCTTGAGTTTATTACTACCATTCCAGATCCGTAGGGCCTCCAAACACCGGGACAGCACCTCGATGGCATTGTTGGGGTGGTTTGGGGTGGATATGTACAGCTGGGTGTCGTCAGCGTACAGATGGAATTCCACTGCTAAACCACGGATGATCTCGCCCAGCGGCTTCATGTAGGTGTTGAACAGAAGTGGCGAGAGGACCGACCCCTGAGGAACCCCACATGTGAAGGGCCTCGGGGCCGACCTCTGCCCTCCTGCCAACACCCATTGTGACCGACCAGAGAGGTAGGACGAGAACGACTGCAGAACGGTACCTCTCAGCCCCAACCCCCCCAGTCGGTGCAATAAGATACCATGGTCGATGGTATCAAAAGCCGCTGAGAGGTCTAATAGGACTAGGATAGAGGAGCAACCTCTATCCCGTGCCCTCCAGAGATCATCAACCAACGTGACCAATGCCGTCTCATCGCTGTGACCGGGTCGGAAGGCAGACTGGCGCGGGTCTAGATAATCAGCTTCCTCCAGGTGACGAGGAAACTGTTGAGCCACCACACTCTCTACAACCTTTGCAAGAAAGTGAAGGTTGGAGACCGGATGGTAATTTTCCAACAATGCTGGGTTCAGGGAAGGCTTTTTGAGGAGAGGTCTCACCACCGCCTCTTTCAAGGCGGTAGGTAAGAACCCCTCACTCAAGGACGCGTTCACAATATCCTGGAGCCAGCCTCGTGTCGTCTCCCAGGATGCCAGTGCAAGCCAGGAGGGACACGGGTCCAATAAACATGTGGTGGCCCTAAGGTTCCTCAGCAACCTGTCCATATCCTCGGTAGTGACAAAGTCAAAATCCTCCCAAGGTGTTATCTCAAGACCAGCACCGGACAAATCGACTGGATCACTATCAGTGGAGGGCAACTCGTTCCGAATCTGAGTGATTTTGTCCTGCAGAAACACTCCAAATTCCTCTGCTCGACCCTGCAAAGGCGCTTCCCACGGCCTCAGGTGAAGGAGGGAACGGGTCACCCCAAACAGGGCGGCAGGGCGGTTTTCTGCGGACGCAATAAGAGTGGCACAATACTCACGTTTGGCCACTCTTAGTGCCACTAAGTAAGTCCTAATATGGTCTCTCACTAGTGTTCGGTCAGCTTCGGATCGAGAAGATCTCCACCTACTCTCTAGGCGTCTCTTGCGGTGCTTCATCTCCCGCAGCTCCTCGGTAAACCCTACACCGCAAGAGAGGCCGCAAGGGTGCGACTCGGTCCAAGGCCCCCGTGGCTGCACTATACCATGTGGCCACTAGATCCTCAGTCGAGTCGCGGGGCAGGGACACATGTATTGACCCATGCTCCCTCTGGAACCTTTCAGGGTCCATCAGGCGCCTGGGGCGGAACCAACTCGGTGTCTCCGGTTCCGCCTCCCCGCGGTGGAGGGGGATTTTCTTCATATATACATGTGGAGGTTGGTGTTTCTGTATTTCTCTCTATACATATATCTGCAATTACATATCCTATCCCCAGCACTTTGAGATATATTTGATGATAACACTTTGCATTGCTATGAATTTGTGAATTTGAACATAGTTCTCAATAGTACTCCCATGTGTCATATGAATCATCAATAATGTAAGTAATTATTCTACTATTGGGGCATGGTTTTTTTCTTGCAATATATACTTTTTTTTCTTCTTTCACATCATCTCTTAACAATTTTATAAACAACTAGCTGATAACCCAGCGTAGCCCAGGTTATGTATTTATCCCAATCCTGTATTAGAGAGAGCCCCCTTGTGAAGTATGGCAACTCCACTGTGCTGTACAGAAGAAGCCATTTAAAGGCACAACAGGCTGTATCTTAACAGAACTTGAATCCAAAATCTATGCTATCATTGTCAAAAGTACTGTGACTTAACACTATAGGTATAATTCAGTCCTTTTCATTTTAGCCTCCCAGAGGTTCCAGATTATGCTGCAGCACACAGACACAGATGGACACACACACACACACAAACGGAAGGGTATTAGGGGCATTTTACCACCACAGGATTTCTTTCCAGACAGTAAATAAGCTATGTACCAAGTATCAAACCGTTTGGTTGAAATTTCTCGAGGCGTTCCAGAGATGCTGAAACATACACACACTGCCATTTATATATATATATATTAGCTGTACTAGGCCATGTGTTGCTGTGGCTCAGTCTGGTTAAATGGCCAACCAATCTGTGTGTAGATCTACACCTGCACACACAAATACTTACACACACACAAGCACCGTATAAGCCCTAACAACCTACCTACTGTATTTCTCCCTCTACCTACCTACCTACCTACCTACTGTATTTCTCCCTTTCTCTCTCTCCCTCTACCTACCTACCTACAGTATTCCCCCCTCTCTTTATCCCTCTTCCTACCTACCTACTGTATTTCTCCCTCTCTATCCCTCTACCTACCTACCTACCTACCTGCCTGCCTACTTTATTTCTCCCCCCTCTCTCTAACCCTCTACCTACCTACCTACTGAATTTCTCTCTCTCCCTCTTCCTACCTACTGTATTTCTCCCCCCCTCTATCTCTATCCTTCTACCTACCTACCTACTGTATTTTCCTCCCTCTCTCTCTATCCCTCTACCTACCTACCTACTGTATTTCTCCCCCCCTCTCTCCATCCCTCTACCTACCTACCTACCTACATAGAGAGAGAGAGGAGAGAGGCTGCTGACTCGCCAGCGGCCTTGGTGGGAGGGAGTTGGCGATGCAGGCAGCGGAGGAGAGAGAGGCTGCTGACTCGGCAGCGGACTTGGCGGGGGGAGTTCGCGGCGCAGGTGGGTGGTGGCGGAGGACAGAGAGGCCGCTGTGGAGGCAACGGTCATGGATATGACGCAGACCGCTCCACTGCTCGTGCAAGTGACGTGACCTGAAAAGCTGCCACGAATGGGAGGGGCAGCGAAGGGGAGGGGGCAAGTGAATGAGTGAAGGAAAAACACAGAAGAACTGCAATTTTACATTTGTGTGGCGTTTACCTGGCAGCGGTGTGCCATCCACACAATCTGTATGTATCATTGGGGCTGCATTTGTAAGGAATGTTGTGTGAAAATTTGGTGGCGATTGGTGCAGTAGTTTCTGAGATTAGCGGTTTTGAACAAACTCATAGATACATTTTTATTTATATAGATAGATTAAATTTATTCTTTTCTTTGAATGTTACAGACAAACTGGATGGCAATAAGAGCACTCGGGACAACTGTAAATAACAAGCAACGTTGAAAAGGGAAGAAAATCAAGCCAGAAATCAAAATATTTTCCATTCCCTTCAGAAAACCATACAATTCTGATTCTCCACCAGCGGCTGTTAGACAAAAGAGAGAAAATCAAGAAAGAATAAGCAGATTATGCAGAACTCAGGGATACATTACATGAAAAAGCGAAGGGAGATTCTTTTTCATTCAGGAAAAGGGGGAAATATCTGAAAGTCAGTGGGGATGAAACTGTAAATAAAGCCATGTAGAACAGACAGTAATGCGGGTCTCTTCCTGTAAGAAAGAAGACGGCTTCATTCAAACCACCACTAAACCAAGTATTCTCCATATTTTTGACCTGAAGAATATCAACTGTGGAAAAGCTCCATAGATTTGCCTATTGTGGAAAAAGCACAGATGGTAAATCACAGCTGATTATGCATAAGAGGAGCCAGAAAGGAGAAAAACCATACAAATTACCTGACTGTTGCAAAACTCGAGGTCACAATAGCTCCCTTGTGGTTCATGGAAGCACCTCCACACAAGAGGGAAGCCACAAAAGAGCTCTCAATTCAGTAAATGCTTTATGACTGCAGATTATGGGAAAGTCACAATTCCAGCCTGGTGATATGCCAAAGGAATCATAAAGAAGAAAAACCCATTTAATGTCCTGACTGTGGGAGATGTTTCAATTGTAATTCTCACCTGATAATACATCAGAGGATTCACTCCATGGAGAAACCTTATAAGTGTGGAGATTGTGGGAAAAGTTTCATTACAAATTCCCACCTACTGAGACACAAGATCACACACACAGGAGAGAAGCCCTTTGAATGTCCTATCTGTGGGGAAAGCTTTATTGATAATAACAGCCTGGTGATACACCAGAGGTTTCACACTGGAGAAAGGCCCTTTGAATGTCCTATCTGTGGGAAAGGTTTCAGTCAGAATACCAATCTGGTGACTCATCAGAGGATACACACAGGAGAGAAACCCTTCCAATGTCCTGATTGTGGAAAAGGTTTCAGTCAAAATTGCCATCTGCTGCTTCATCAGAGGACTCACACAGGAGAGAAACCATTTGAATGTCCTGATTGTGGTAAATGTTTCAGTGATAATTCCAACTTGGCTAGACACCAGAGGACTCACACAGGAGAGAAACCCTTTGAATGTGTCTATTGTGGGAAAAATTTCAACCAGAAGCCCTATCTAGTGATGCACCAGAAGACTCACACAGGCGAGAAACCCATTGAATGTCCTGATTGTGGGAAAGGTTTCAATAAGAAATCTAGGTTGGTAAGACATCAGAGAATTCACACAGGAGAGAAACCCTTTGAATGTCCTATCTGTGGGAAAAGTTTTAGTGATAATTCTAATCTGGTGACACACCAGAGGACTCATACAGGAGAGAAACCCTTTGAATGTCCTATCTGTGGGAAAAGCTTTAGTAGTTATTCTAGACTGGTGATACACCAGAGGACTCACACAGGAGAGAAACCCTTTCAATGTCCTATCTGTGCAAAAGGTTTTAGTGATAATTCTAATCTGGTGACACACCAGAGGACTCACACAGGAGAGAAACCCTTTGAATGTCCTATCTGTGGGAAAAGCTTTAGTAGTTATTCTACACTGGCGACACACCAGAGGACTCACACAGGAGAGAAACCCTTTGAATGTGTCTATTGTGGGAAAAATTTCAGCCAGAAGTCCTATCTAGTGATGCACCAGAAGACTCACACATGCGAGAAACCCATTGAATGTCCCGATTGTGGGAAAGGTTTCAGTACGAAATCTAGGTTGGTAAGACATCAGAGGATTCACACAGGAGAGAAACCCTTTGAATGTTCTATCTGTGGGAAAAGTTTTAGTGATAATTCTAATCTGGTGACACACCAGAGGACTCACACAGGAGAAAGGCCCTTTGAATGTCCTATCTGTGGGAAAAGCTTTAGTAGATATTATAGACTGGGGACACACCAGAGGACTCACACAAGAGAGAACCCCTTTAAATGTCCTAAATGTGAAAAATGTTTTACTGATAATTTCAGCCTGGTGAGACACCAGAAGACTCACACAGTAAAGAAGCCCTTTAAATGTCCTGATTGTGGGAAACGTTTCATTAAGAATTCCAATCTGGTGAAACACCAGAGGACTCACACAGGAGGGAAGCCCTTTGAATGTCCCATCTGTTTGAAACGTTTTCGTGATAATTCCAGTCTGGTGACTCATCAGAGGACTCACACAGTAGGAAAAAAATCCCTTTGAATGTCCTGATTGGAAAAACTTTCATTAAGAATTCCAGCCTGTTGAGACACCAGAGGATTCATATAAGAGAGAAACATTTTGAATGACCTATCTGTAGGAAAAGTGTCAGTCAGAATTTCCACCTAGTGATACACAAGAAGATTCACACGGTGGAGAAATCTTTTAAATGTCTGGTCTGTGGACATGGCTTCAAGCATAAATCATCCCTTATTGCACACAAGGTAATCCATATGAAGAAAAGTAGATGAGATTAGAGAATGCTTGAATCTCATTCATGATCTCCCATTGAAAGTGTAAGTGAGAAGTTGATTGTTTGAATTTTGGCCTGATTCATTTTGCTCAAACATTTCTCAGGATTAAATTTGTAAGTGGAGTGAAAATTAAAATGGAAAATGGCTAACTAAGTTTCTGGTTATCAGCAGAAGCTTCTGGATATTTCCTTTTCCAGAAGTAGAGGAATTCCTCAATAAGGAATTTTGGGTGGAGCTTTTGTCTGTTTAGTATGGAACTCTCAAATGTGGCGTTTTAGTCTTCTACCTTGGTTTTGACTGATTTTCAGTCCCAGAATTCTGTAGATAGTATAAAAGTAGTCTTCAAGATATAACTATGATGGGCCTTGTATTACGGCTGGAAATTGCAATGGCTGTTAAATGAAATTGCTTTCTCTTTACTACCCAAGTCCCCCTTGTCTCCCTGAGGCAGCCATTAATCAAATGTGTGAGGACCCTGGATTCATATTTGGTAGTGGTGCAACGGCCACATGGCGTCCTGCTACAAGCGGCAGCATAACATATGCATACTTGGCTCACTGCCTTCTCAGAACGAAAGCAAGAGTGAAAGAAAATGCAGTCAAATGGAAATGGATGGAGTGCACTTAGAGGAGTTCCAGGGTTGGGGCATTCACAACCTCTTGAGGCAAGCTGTTCCAGAGGTTAATTGTTCTAACTGTCAGGAAATTTCTCCTTAGTTCTAAGTTGCTTCTCTCCTGGAAACTGATCAAGGAGAGAAGCAACTTAGAACTAAGGAGAAATTTCCTGACAGTTAGAACAATTAACCTCTGGAACAGCTTGCCTCCAGAGGTTGTGAATGCCCCAACCCTGGAAGTCTTTAAAAAGATGTTAGATAGCCATTTGTCTGAAATGGTATACGGCTCCTGCCCACGCAGGGGGTTGGACTAGAAGACCTACAAGGTCCCTTCCAACTCTGCTATTGTAACCAGTTTAGTCAAAAAGAAAAGGATAACTTTTTAAAACATTATTTCCTTAAAAAAAAGAAAGAACAAATCCTCCAGAAGTTAACACTTTTTTCAATCAGCTGAGAAATAGTTTGGAGATAGCTTGCATGGGCTGCAACATAAGCTATGCGATGTGTAGCCACAAACAGCCATAGAAGAAGTCAGGCAGCGGTGCAGTAGATGTCAAGGCATGGGCAGTCTGGCTGCAATGATCCTAAGGTAAGCAGGTAAGGCATGCACTAAAACTAAGACCTGGTGCTTATTTTGGGGGCCAAAATAAAATAAAATTGGGTCTTATTTTCGGTGAAACACGGGTATGCATATATGTATGATCTGTCCCCAGCACTTCCAGGTATATTCGATGATAATTCTTTGCAATTCTATGAACCCATGATTGACCCAAGTCAACAAATAAATTTCATAACTGAATGGGTATTTGACATGTATATTGAAAGTATAAATCATGACTGTAAGAGGTCGCGGGCTAGATGCGCAGCCCGAGTCAGATGTTGTAGGCAAGACGGGACTGAGGCAAGCTCTTCAATGTAGAAAAGGTTTATTTGTGCACAAGGTTCAGCCGTAGTTGCCAAGCATACCAAAATGTCTGAACCCCAAAGGGTTTACAAAGACCCACTTTTATATCCACCGGTTACGTATACAATTCCTGAGGTTTTGCACTATCCATATATGGCAGGGATGTCCAAACTTGGGAACTTTAAGACTTGTGGACTTCAACTCCCAGAATTCTGGGAGTTGAAGTCCACAAGTCTTAAAGTTCCCAAGTTTGGACATCCCTGATATATGGGGTTAGGGGGAACTGAAAACAAACCAGTTGAGACAGTTTGCTTGGGTCAACAAGCCATATGCATTAGAGACCATTTGTGGTTAGTATCAGGGGCTATTTGGAGAAGCTAGAACAGGATGTAAGGGAGAATAACAGGATGCATCTGTCTGGGTCAGCAAGATTAAAATATACTTTTGATAATACAGCTGTTTCTTATCTAGGAGAGTTTGAAATCTTTCTCCTTGATCAAAGTTTCCTTGACCAGAGTTTGAGGCCTAGGCCAGCCTGAGACCTATTCAGCTTCTGGTGCCTCCTCATTTCCCTCCTTTGCGACTCCTCTGACATCGTCCAGAAGAGTCACATATTCACCTTCACCATCTGGGGCCCTGTGTTGGATATCAGCATAAGGGCAAGCGTGCGGCAGATGGCCCAAGCCTTCGTGGAAACCAAGGCTTTTACGGCTTTCTGGCTCATTGAAGCAGAGATGGGCAAGAGGCTGGAGAGCACATAGTGCCCCATTCGGCATTCCCACAGGGGCTGCCTGCTCACCCTTCACTCCAAGCTCAGGCCCTGCATCCAGCCCACGAGTGGCCAATGCACCACTTCCAGCCTAGTCTGGCTGGCAATCTTCCACACATTTCCCTTGAAGGCCAGACCGGCTTCAGAAAACACCATGGAAAGTCTCCAATGCTGCGATCTCCCACGCACTTCCCTCACAGGCCAAATCAGCTTTGGGAAACATCCAGGAAAGGGTCCGATGGTGCGATCTGCCAAACACTTCTTTTGCAGGTCAGGCTGGCTTTGGGAAACACCCGGTAAAGTTTCCAATGCCACGGTCTCCTGCACGCTCCCCTACCAGCCTGCGCATGTTAGTCCACCCAGTGCATCACCCCTCTGCCAGCATGCCCTCACCCACCAACCGGTCCCTGCTCTTTGGCCTTATATTTTGGGGGATATTAAAAGAGATAGAATATTATATTTCTTCAGGGGAAGAATTCTCTGCTGCCTCCACCAGTGTTCTTTGTCTTTTCCTAGTAGCCTGTAGTACAAGTAGTACAGAGACCATTCTAATATTGTGTAGCAATATATGTAAAAATATACAGTGGGGCCTCAGATTTTGACTGTAATCAGTTCCAGATTATGGAAGGGGGGGAAATTGCATGGGACAGAAAATTGACCAGCTGTCTTTATTTGAAACCTGAGGATGTGTTTGTGACCTGAATGCAACATTTAGCAGATTTTTTTGGTCGGCACCCAAATTGTTCGAGATAATAATAATAATAATAATAATAATAATAGTAATAATAGTAATAATAGTAATAATAGTAATAATAGTAATAATAGTAATAATTATTATTATTATTTAATTTGTAGACCGCTTCCTCTCCCCTAGGGGACTCGGAGCGGTGCACAGGGAAATTAAAAAATACAATAAATATACATAATAATTTAGTTAAAAGGCAAATTAAATAAATTTATCCCTGCGCTAAAATCCCCCAATTTAAAATTACTAAAATCCCCTAACCCATAAGAAGAGACTACCCTAGGCCGGCCAAGCAGAAGAAGTGAGTTTTTAATTTTTGACGGAAGGAGCGGAGGTCCGTGGTTGTTCTAATGTCGGGGGGAAGGTCGTTCCAGAGGGCTGGGCCCTCCACAGAGAAGGCCCTTCCCCTGGGAGTCGCCCGCTGACAGAGTCTAGTGGACGGCACCCGGAGAAGTCCCTCTCTGTGGGAGTGAATCAGCCGTGAGGATGTATGGGGCAGATCCCACTGTGTAGCCCAAAAGGGAGGAATTATGGGAATCCCCCCCAATGAAATATTTTGAGGGATATTAAAAGAGGTAGCGTATTATATTTCTCCAAAGGAGAAATGGAGAAACACATTCTTAAGAGGCAGAAAGCAGTCCCTAGTCTTTTTTTAATGAAAATTTTATTTTAATTAAACAAAATAAAAAGAAAAAATAATCCTTCATTACATCCTGTAGAAAGCATGTCGATTGGTTACGTATAGCTCTCGTGCATTTCTTCCACCATCATCATTCATATTAAATTAAACTTTAAATCAAAAATTCATTATATATCTTAATATCCTCATACAAAGTTCTCCTTTAACCACATTTAAACGTGCTTTTTCCCTGTAATAATTATCCCTCTAATAATTCATCAAGGTGTGACTAATCTTTTATAATCAGCTTTCAATATCAGCCAGTGTTCTAATAATGGAAAAGTCTTATCTCACTTGCCATTTGTAGATTAAGTCTTTTTTGATTCTCCTTTGTAAAATTTTTATAACTGTCTTTCAGCACTTTACTGTCAGGGTTTTTTTTTAAATTTCCAAATAATCGAAACAAGCAAAGAGAAAAAATAATTGGAGCTAAGAACTGGAATTTTAGCTATGCAAATGAATGAGTTGATTTTGCAAATGAATTAGTTGAGTTTAGAAGACACCAAACAATTGCAGGTTTGTTCATTTCACTAAAACAAAGACTGGTTTTATATAAGTGACCCATCAGAATCTCTCTCTGTGTGTATACGTTTATTTATTTATTTCCTAATGGGTCACTTTGCTTATGATTGAATTGGTAGCATTTAATCGGTGTAAGCGTTGAAAACGCCTTAGGTAGAAACTGGAGAACGATGTTTTTCTGCCTCCTTATCTGGAGATGGTGCTCAAACAGGCAACACCTGTGCCTAGAAAAAGGGTAATACCTGCGGTTGAGCTTAAAGGAGTTAAAACCATCGAGCACTGTATTGCTAGAAAGGTTGGAAAGCGACGGGAAGAGTAAAAGAAAGTGCAGTTGCCTTTTGAAAAAGCACCGTTGGGAACAGCTGAACTTCCTCTTCCGGATCACTCATGGGAGGAAGGTGGTGTGCAGAGCGGCTGTTGTGCTCTTCCCATGGTCGAAGGAGCAGCTTCAATGTGAGTGGAGGGCAGGTGGGAGGAGAGTCCTGGAAGCAGAGAAGCAACTGGGCTGAAGCATCTCAGCTGCTGTTGCAGGTTCCTTCCCTCCCCGAATTTAAGCCCACTGGTGCTGCACGCTGTGAAACTGGTGGCTGCAATTTTCCTTCTGGTGGGAAGATGGGAAAAGTCTCCTTCGAGTGAAGGTGGATTCTTTGGGAATGGCTTCCCTCCAGAGGTTGTGGCTGCTCCCATCACTGGAGGGTTTGTGGCAGAGCTGGAGCTTGCAGGTCTCCTATTCCGACGCCCTGATCAAGCAGGAGACCCAATCTCCTTTCAGACAAATGGCTGTCCTGTCTCTGATTAAAAGCCACCAGGGATGGAGCTCCCACAGCCTCTGAAGGGAAACCCTCTCACCGGTTCACTGTTCTCAGTGTCAGGAAATCTCTCCTTAGTTCTAGGCTGCTTCTTTCCTTGCTCAGTTTCCATCCAGTTCCTTGTCCTGCCTTCAGGGGCTTTGGAGAATAGGTTGACCCCCCCCCTCCCTCTTTTGTGGCAACTCCTCCAGTATTGGAAGATGGCTATCATGTCACCCCCAGTCCTTCCCTTCACTTGACTAGAAATACTCAATTCCTGCAACCCTTCTTTATATTTTCCCCTTCAGCCCCCTAATCCTCTTTGTTGCTCTTTTCTGCATTCTTTCTAGAGTCTCAACTTCTTTTTTATGATATGGTGACCAAATTGTCTGTAATTTTCTAAGTGTGGTCTTATTCTTTATAAAGTGGTACTAGTACTTCACATGATCTTGAGTCTCTCTCTCTCTTAATGCAGCCTAGTATTGTATAGGCTTTTTTTTTGCCACTGCAATACATTGTGGCTTTTATCTGAATGATTGTCCACTAGGGTGTGAAAGTCTCTCTCAAAGTTACTACTTGAGCCAGGGTCTACCTACCGTATTTTTCTGAGTATAAGACGCCCCTTTTTTTCCTCTAAAAAGTGGCTGAAAATCTGGGTTCGTCTTATAGATCAAATACAGCATTTTTTGCCTCCCGAAACCCAGCCCTCTTCACCAAAATGGCTGTGTGTAGCCTTATGGAGGCTTTGCAGAGAGCTCCTGGGGTCTGGGGAGAGCAGAAATTAGCCTAAATCGGGCTGTTTCCCCCCACCCCAGCCCTCAGCAGCACTCTATAAGCCTCCATAGGGCTATTCATGCAAATTATTTGACACAAAAATGGCCCGTTTTTGTGATAAATGGGTTGGTTTTTTGCTAATTTTTGACAAACACCCCCCCCCCCCAGCACTCTGCAAGGTCCCCCCAAGGCTAGTCATGCTTTTTATTTGAAGAAAAACAGCCCTGTTTTCACGGAGAAACTAGCAGTTTTGGAGAGGTTTGCAAAGTGCAAAGGCACTTTTGGAAAGCTCTTTAACTGTTTCTGTGCCAGCAGAAATAAAGTCCTAAGGTTTGTCAGCGATTTCCTTCTCCAGGACATGGATAAATACACCTGAAAACATCTACCTACCTACCTACCTTCTCTCCCTCTCTCCCTCCCAACCTACCTACCGTATTGTCTCTCTATTTCTCTCTATCCTTCTATCTACCTACCTACTCACCTACTGTATTTCTCTTTGTTTCTCTCCCTCTCTATCCCTCTATCTACCTACTTTTTTTTGTAATTTGCCTCTTCAAAACCTCGGTGCGTCTAATACTCTGGTGCGTCTTATACTCCAAAAAATATGGTATTCTGTACCAATACATTTGGTTTTCCTTGCATAAGTGTAAAACACATGGGGCTCCCCTTGAAGTGCACCAGAAGACTTCAGCTTGTCCAGAATGCAGCCACGCGGGCAATTATGGGAACCTCCAGGTTCTTCCATGTAACACCGCTCCTGCGCGAGCTGCATTGGCTGCCTGTCGTCTTTCGGGTGCGCTTCAAGGTGTTGGTTATCATCTTTAAATCGCTCCATGGCACGGGACCTAGCTATTTGCGGGATCGCATCCTGCCCCATACATCCCTGTGGCCGATTCGCTCCCACAGAGAGGGACTTCTCCGGGTGCCGTCCACTAGGCTGTGCCAGCGGGTGACGCCCAGGGGAAGGGCCTTCTCTGTGGCAGGCCCGACCCTCTGGAACGACCTTCCTCCCGAAATTAGAACAACTACGGACCTCCGCTCCTTCCATCAAAAATTAAAAACCCACTTTTTCAGCTTGGCCGGCCTAGGTTAGTCATTTGTTATTGTTTTAATTGGTTTTTAAGGGATTAGTTTTTAGCGTTTTGGGTTTTTAGCGCAGGGATAACTTGTTTAATTCGATTTTATATATTTATGATGTATTTATGGTATGTTTTTTTTTAATTTCCCGGTGCACCGCCCCGAGTCCCTTTGGGGAGAGGGAGCGGTTTACAAATTAAATTTATTATTATTATTATTACTTCCCAGCTAGTTTCTGACAAGCAAAATCAATGGCTATACTGGCAGGAAATTGCAAGTCACAGTCATATATAATTGCCTTTAACAACCCACAGTAACTAGTTTAACACTTACTGAGGAACAGATGTAAGTTGGTACTTTCATGTGACATGATACTTAATGATTGAGCTGCTTAGTGACAGAAATATCAGTTTCAATTGTGATAGGTTAACTAAAGACTACTTGAGTGGGGATGTCAGCAGAGGGGTGGTAGACAGTATTTTCTGCTCTTATTTGCAGCTGAGGACTTCATGACCAAAAGTGGTTTATACTTTTCTTCTTTTTTCATATCATCTCTAACCAATTGAATTTTATAAACAATTAAAGGTACACTTTTCTTTGAATCTTGCAGACAAACTGGATGGCAATAAAAGCACCTGGAACAACTGTAAATAACAATCAACGTTGAACAGGGAAGAAAATCAAGCCAGAAATCAAAATATTTTACATTTCCTTCAGTAAACCATACGGTACTGCTCCTCCTCCAGCAGCTGTTAGACAAAAGAGAAAATGAAGAAAGAATAAGCAGATTATGCAGAACTCAAGGATACATTACATTAAAAGTGAAGGGAGATTATGTATCATTCAGCAAAAGGGCATGGGGAGGGAAAGATCAATAGTAAAGCCATGTAAAACAGACAGGATTGCAGCCCTCTCCCTGTGAGGAAGAAGACGGCTTCAATGAAAGCTGCATTAAACAAGGCATTGCCCATATTTTTGACCTCAAGAATATCAGTTGTGCAAAAGCTCCAAAGATTTGCCTATTGTGGGAAAAGCTGATTATTCACAAGAAGAGCCAGAAAGGAGAAAAGCCATACAAATTACCCGAATGTGGCAAAAACTATAGTCAAATCAGCTCCCCTGTGGTTCATGGATGCATCTTCACACAAGAGGAAAGAACAAAAGTGCTCCCAATTCAGTAAATGCATGGCGACATAGAGCTACATCAGATAACTCACAGGAGGGAGAACACATATCACTGTGCATATTGTGTGAAATTTCCATTAGCAACTCCCAGGTCTTGAGACACTAAAGGACGCACACACAGGAATAAAACCATTTGAACATCCTTTCTGTGGGAAATGTTTCAGTGAGAATTCCTTCCTGGTGAAGCACCCAAGGACTCCCACAAAAGTGAAACCCTTTAAATGTCCTGATTGTGGGGGAAAAATTGCTCACCATTTCAGTGGTGATGCATCAGTAGATTGATTCATGGGAGAAACTGTATGAGTGTCTAGATTGTGAGAAAAGCTTCATTAGAAATTTCCATCTCATGAGACACCAGAAAACTCACACAGAAGGAAAACCTCTTGAATGTCCTGAATATGGGAAAATCACAATTCCAGCCAGGTGATACACCAGAAGACTCACATAGGAGAGAAATGCTTTGAATGTCCGGATTGTTGGAAGACTTTCAGTTATAATTCCAACTTGGTGATACAACAGAGGAATCATAAATGAGAAACACCTGTTCAATGTCCTGACTGTGGGAGACGTTTCAGTCATAATTCCTGCCTGTCAATACATCAGAGGATTCACTCCATGGAGAAACCTTATAAGTGTCAAAATTGTGGGGAATGTTTCATTAGACATTCCCACCTCCTGAGGCACAAAATCACACACACAGGAGAGAAACCCTTTGAATGTCCTGACTGTGGGAAAAGCTTTAGCAATAATTCCAGCCTGGTGATACACCAGAGGATACATATAGGAGAGAAACCCTTTGAATGTCCTCTCTGCGGGAAACGTTTCCCTCATAATTCCAGCCTGGTGATTCACCAGAGGATACACACAGGAGAAAAGCCCTTCGAATGTCCTGATTGTGGAAAAGGTTTCAGTCAAAATTGCCATCTGCTCCTTCATCAGAGGACTCACACAGGAGAGAAACCATTTGAATGTCCTGATTGTGGTAAATGTTTCAGTGATCATTCCAACTTGGTTAGACACCAGAGGACTCACACAGGAGAGAAACCCTTTGAATGTCTGTATTGTGGGAAAAGTTTCAGTCAGAGGTCCTATCTAGTGATACACCACAGAACTCACACAGGAGAGAAACCCTTTGAATGTGTCTATTGTGGGAAAAGTTTCAGTCAGAGGTCCTATCTAGTGATACACCAGAAGACTCACACAGGAGAGAAACCCTTTGGATGTGTCTATTGTGGGAAAGGTTTCAGTCAGAGGTCCTATCTAGTGATACACCGGAAGATTCACACTGGAGAGAAACCCATTGAATGTCCTGATTGTGGGAAAATTTTCAGTAAGAAATCCAGGTTGGTTACACACCAGAGGACTCACACAGGAGAGAAACCCTATGAATGTCCTATCTGTGGGAAAAGCTTTAGTAATAATTCTTACCTGGTGACACACCAGAGGATTCACACAGGAGAGAAACCCTTTGAATGTCCTATCTGTGGGAAAGGTTTTAGTGATAATTCCAGCCAGGTGAGACACCAGAGGACTCACAAAAAAGAGAAGCCATTTTAATGTCCTATCTGTGGGAAAAGCTTTAGTGATAATTCCAATGTGGTGATACACCAGTCTGTGGACATTACTTAAAATATAAACCATCCCTTATCGCACCCTACATAATCCATATTAGGAAAAGTGGCTGGGTTTAGAGAATGCTTGAATTTCATTTGATCTATTGAAGGAATAGGTGAATAACCCCCTTTGGGGTTATTTTATTCCAGATTCCTCCATACAACAGATTCCAGAACCAAAATTCACTATCCTCCCCATCCATGTTTTATTAAATCTGCATTAAAAATGGGTCACTGTGTGTATGATCCCTCTGCCAAAGGACACCCTCAAGCAGCATCCCATTTCACTAGGCTAAGTTGTAAAGATCACTTGGAAGAAGTAAAAAATGACTTGATAGCATTTAATCAGTGGAAACGTTGCACACGCCTTAGGTAGAAACTGGAGAAAGGTGTTTTTCTGCCTCCTATCTGGAGATGTGCTCAAAGAGGCAACACCTGTGCCTAGGAAAAGGGTAATACCTGTGGTTGAGCTTAAAGGAGTTAAAACCATCGAGTACTGTATTCCTAGAAAGGTTGAAAACCGACTGAAAGAGTAGAAGAAAGAAAGTCCTGTTGCCTTTTTAAAAAGCACCTTTGGATACAGCTGAACTTCCTCTTCTGGATAGCTCATGGATGGATATTGGTGAGTGGAGCGGCTTTTGTGCACTTCCCATAGTGGAAGGAGCAGTTGGAAGGTGAGTGGAGGGCAGGTGGGAGGAGAGTCCTGGAATCAGAGAAGCAACTGGGCTGACGTATCTCAGCTGCTGCTGCTGTTTCAGGTTCCTTCCCTCCCCGAATTTAAGCCCACTGGTGCTGCACGCTGTGAAACTGGTGGCTGCAACTTTCCTTCTGGTGGGAAGATGGAAAAAATCTCCTTCCAGTGAAGGTGGATTCTTTGGGAATGGCTTTCCTCCAGAGGTTGTGGCTGCTCCCATCACTGGAGGGTTTGTGACAGAGCTGGGTGGGACCTTGCAAGTCTCCTATCGGACGCCCTGATCAAGGAGGAGACCGAATATCATTTCAGACCAATGGCTGTCCTGTCTCTGTTTAAAAGCCACCAGAGATGGAGCTCTCACAGCTTCTGAAGAGAAACCCTTCCACTGGTTCACTTTTCTCAGGAAATCTCTCCTTAGTTCTAGGCTGCTTCTCTCCTTGCTTAGTTTCCATCCAGTTCCTTGTCCTGCTTTCAGGGGCTTTGGAGAATAGGTTGAGACCAATGTTCCCTCTAAGCTGTGCGAGTGCGCGGCCGTGCACAAGACAGGAGAACGCTGCACAGCAGTTTCCAAACTGCCGCACAGTGTTTTCTAATGTCACAGTATAACATTTGGCAAACACCTGATTTCCCTTCCCCACCCATCTCTGAAATCAAAAACTGCTGCTTGACCTGCCTCCCTGTGAAAGCACCCACTCACCGCCTTCTCCTGGGTCAGGAGTTCTCCCCACCTTCATGCAACTTGATCAAACTGCGACCTCCCGCGGTCGGTCAAGGTGCTGAGACATGCTTCCCATTCAATGAGAGGCCACTCTGTGCTCCCGATGCTAATTTTTGCGTTCCTGTGCTTTCTTTTACTTCCAGCAACTTCAAGAAGGCGCTTTTCTCGGTTGCCGTGTGAATCGGCTGAGGTTGTTCCCTGCAGTGCTCCCGGCCACCATGACCCCTTTAGAGGTCTAAAGGGAGTCGCAGTTACCTGGAATGATGCAGGGAACAATCTCAGCCTATGCGCGCAGCAGCCCAGCTCTTCACACGCTCCTGCTGGCCTCTTGCAACACCTACCCAAGTGATCTAGACACTCATACCCTATACCAGCGTTCCCCAACCTTTTTTGCACCAGGGACCAGTTTCATTTTAAAGAAAGTTTTGTGGACCGGCTGAGTGGCTCAGCAGTCATGTGACTGGGTGGGCATGGCCACCTTGGAAAATGTGAAACTCACTTAACAATGGTCTTGGTTAACAACCAAACTTTTGGGCTCAATTGTGGTCATAAGTTCTTTCTTTCTTTCTTTCTTTCTTTCTTTCTTTCTTTCTTTCTTTCTTTCTTTCTTTCTTTCTCTCTTTTTCTTTCTTTCTCTTTCTTTCCCTCTTTCTCTCTCTTTCTCTCTTTCCCTCTTTCTCTTTCTTTCTCTCTCTTTCTATCTTTCTTTCTCTTTCTCTTTCTGCTCTTTCTTTCTCTCTTTCTCTCTCTCTTTCTCTCTCTTTCCTTTCTGTCTCTCTTTCTCTGTCTGTCTTTCTCTCTCTCTCTCTCCCACTTTTTCTTTCTTTCTCTTTTTCTTTCTCTCTCTCTCTCTCTGTATCTCTCCTTCGTCCACCCATCTGTCACTCTGTGTGTGTGTGTCTGTCTGTCTGTCTCGCATTCACACACTTAAATCACTCATTCTGTGTCTCTCTCTTTCTCTCCCTCTCTCCCTCCCTCCCTCTGTCTGTCTGTGTGTGTCTGTCACTCTCTGATTCCCCCCTCCCTCCCTGTCTCTCTCTGTGTCTGTGCCTCTCTCAGTCTGTCTGTCGTCGGCCCGGCTCTGCCCCTGCCCCCCGCGGAGCCTCCTCAGCCCGGCCCGCCGTGCTCACTCGCCTTAGCCTGCCCCGTGCTTGGTCGCTCATTCGCTCACTCAGCTGAGAAGGCTCCGGGGGGGGGGCAATCGGTGGCCATTAGGGAGGGCTGCTGCTGCGTCACCCAGGAGTCCCACCGTCGACGAGGGTGGAGGAAGAGCCGCACTCCAACGGCACGAACAGCCGCGCCTGGGCTCTCCCGCGCGCTCTGCCCAGGGGGCTGCTCCCTCCTCCTCCTCTCCGGCCCTGCAGCCCAGTTCCTACCAAGCCACAGACCGGCACCGGTCCGCAGCCCGGGGGTTGGGGACCCTGCCCTATACCATTTCAGACAAATGGCTATCTAATTTATATCAGGAAAGGGGTAGATAAGGTGTTAGATAATATTTTGGAGCTTCCACATCGGGTTTGATGACCGCCTCCGAGTCTTCATACATATTCCATTAAAAAAAATATTAAAAGGAAGGGGTACATACATTTTGAAATCATAAATTTTCATATTATTTTATACATTCAATTACTTTGTACTATTGACATCCGTACAGGAATTACCATCATAAAAAAATATATAACAAATTATTTTTACGATCTGAGCCTCTTTGCTATAGTCTCTTCCTCCTCCTCCCCACCAGCAGGCGGACCCGTGGCCCTTCCCGTTCCCATCTCATCATCATCCAGGATTGAGGAGTGTTTTTTAAGAAAATTATACGCCTCTTCAACTGTTTTAATTCTAACTCTTCCTCCCTCCCAGAATACCAGCATCCCTTCCGGCATCAACCACTTGACCCCCCCCCCCCTTTTTGAATAATTTTTTTGTTAAGAAGGAATAATTCCTTCTTATATCTCGTATTTTCTTTGGGATCTGCTTCAATATGGCGACCTCGTTTTGCTGAAACATCAAAGGGCCCCCTCTTTGCACTCTCAGTATCTCGTCCCTCGTTAACCTTCTTATGAATTTAATATGTATCTCTCTGGGTACCTCATTTATTCTGGCAAATGCTGAATTAATTCTATAAATCAAATCAATGTCCCCCCAAATAAATTCCTTATCTTTCTTAATATAATCCACTAACATAGTAGCCATCAACTCTCTTAAATTCTCATTCGGTAATTCTGGAACATTCTGAAATCTTAAAAAGAAAGACATGCGTTCAAAATCAATTTTAGACATTTGACCAGTAATATCTGTAAGTTCTTTCTTAAAGTCTTTTATCTCTTCCTTCATCTCAACCGCCCCCCCTTCCAGCCCCACAATTTTTTGTTTATTATTTGTTATTTCTCTTTGCGCCTCCATTAATTCCAATCTTGTGCTTAAATTGTCTTTCCGGATTTGTTGCATTTCATTCATTATTCTTTGAAACATCTCCTCTACGTTTAATGGCTGAGGGCTTGGTGACTTAGGATCCTCTGCTTCTGCTTCCTTCTGTAACAAAGCTGAAATCTTTGGTTGTGAGGATGGGCTGGGTTTTGTAGATGCTGGAGCAGAGCTTGGTTTCCCAGATGGGGGTTTCCTTGATGCCATAATTAAAGTTTTAAGTGTTGGTGCGTGGAGAAGAAAAGAAAAAAAATGGCACTGTTGGGCGGGCAGTCTGTGAAGTCCGAGACAAAAGCTGTAGTTCAAATTAAGTTTACAATGTCCAGAGAGAAAAAGGAAAAAACTTTCCAAACAAAAGCAGAAGGTTTCACAAAGGGAGAGAGCACTGAAAGACACCAGAGCAGGTCCTTTTCTTATATATTTTGAAATTAGCCTAATTTTGTTGAAATAGAGGAATGCTTATTTTCAAAAAAGAAAAGTTCTGTCCTGGGAACAAAGAGAACGCCATCTTTCCGCCTTGCCAGCAGGGTGGAGAAAGCAAAAGTGGAAACAATCAATTTAAAATGTAGCAAGGCTCAGGATACATTGTCTAACAGCAATCCCTTAGTTAACAAGAAACTTCCTTTTTCAATAAATCCGACGGAAGTCACTTTCACTCTCTCCGCATCGCGGGACTCTTTATCCAATGCCGCTTTATTTCCAGGGGGGTTCCTTCCAACTTCCCCCTATCTTCTCTTTTCATCAAATTGAATGTAAAAAAATCCAAATAAGGCACATACCATTTTTCTAATCCAGAGCCTCGGCACAGCCATTCAGCCCCGGAGTTTCAGCTCCTTTTAACATCCTCCATGTTCCAGCTCCTTCGGCGAAAGGAAAGCTCCCCCCGCGAAAGTTCCCCAGCCCCTAGGGCGAGGCGGGAGCAGCCCCCCGACTGCTGTCGAGATAGGGGCCCTCACCGCAAGCCGCCCGTGCAGAGGGGGGGATTATGCCCGTCCCCCCCGCACTCAGGCGCAGCTGAGACAACACAGCGGTGGACGTGTGGGATCCACGTCCGTCTACGTCCGAAGCCGGAAACGATCTCCGCTATCTAACATCTTCTTAAAGACTTCCAGGGTTGGGGCATTCACAACTTCTGGAGGCAAGCTGTTCCAGAGGTTAATTGTTCTAACTGTCAGGAAATTTTTCCGCAGGTCTAAGTTGCTTCTCTCCTTGATTAATTTCCACCCATTGCTTCTTGTTCTGCCCCCAGGTGCCTTAGAGAATAGTTTGACTCCCTCTTCTCTGTGGCACCCTCTGAGATATCGGAACACTGCTATCATGTCTCCCCTGGTCCTTCTCTTCATCAAACTAGACATACCCAGTTCCTGCAACCGTTCTTCATATGTTTTAGCCTCCAGTCCCCAAATCATCTTGGTTGCTCTTCTCTGCACTTTTTCCAGAGTCTCCACGTCTTTTCTACATCGTGACGACCAAAACTGTGGCGACCAAAGCTGTATGCAGTTTTCCAAGTGTGGCCTTACCAAGGCATTATACAGTGGCATTAACACTTCCCGTGATCTTGATTCTATCCCTCTGTTTATGCAGCCTAGAACTGTGTTGGCTTTTTTGGCAGCTGCTGCACACGGCTGGCTCATATTTAAATGGTTGTCCACTAGGATTCCAAGATCCCTCTCACAGTTGCTACTATTGAGCAAGGTACCACCTATACTGTACCTGTGCATTTTGTTTTTCTTGCCTAAATGTAGAACCTTAAATTTTTCACAATTGAATTTCATTTTGTTAGATAGTGCCCAATGTTCAAGTATATCATCTCTAACCATTTTATAAACAATTTTTATAAACATTTTTCTTTGAATCTTACAGACAAAGAGGATGGTAATGAACATTCTGGACAACTGAAAATAACAAGCAACGTTGAAAAGGGAAGAAAATCAAGCCAGAAATCAAAATATTTTCCATTTCCTGCAGAAAACCATACAATTCTGTTCCTCCTCCACCAGCTGATAGCCAAAAGAAGGAATAAGAAAATTATGCAGAACTCAGGGATACATTACATGAAAAAGTGAAGGGAGAAACCTTATAAATATTGAGATTGTGGGAAAAGTTTCATTAAAAATTCCAATTTCCTGGGACACAAGACCATTTACACAGGAGAGAAAAACTTTGAATGTCCTGATTATGGGAGAAGTTTCGGTCAGAGTTTCAGGCTGGTGAAATACCAGAGGACACACAGGAGGGAAACCATTTCTATGTTCTGACTGTGGGAAATGTTTGAGTGATAATTCCAACCTATTGATACACTAGAGGATACACACAGGAGAGAAAGCCTTGGAATGTCCTGACTGTGGAGAAAGTTTCATTAAGAATTCCAGCCTGTTGAGACACCAGAGGATTCATATAGGAGAGAAACATTTTGAATGACCTATCTGTAGGAAAAGTGTCAGTCAGAATTTCCACCTAGTGATACACAAGAAGATTCACACGGTGGAGAAATCTTTTAAATGTCTGGTCTGTTCACATTGCTTCAAGCCTAAATCATCCCTTATTGCACACAAGGTAATCCATATGAAGAAAAGTAGATGAGATTAGAGAATGCTTGAATTTCATTTGTGATCTCCCATTGAAAGTGTAAGTGAGAAGTTGATTGTTTGAATTTTGGCCTGATTCATTTTGCTCAAACATTTCTCAGGATTAAATTTGTAAATGGAGTGAAAATTAAAATGGAAAATGGCTAATTAAGTTTCTGGTTATCAGCAGAAGCTTCTGGATATTTCTTTTTCCAGAAGAAGAGGAATTCCTAAATAAGGAATTTTGGGTGAAGCTTTTGTCTGTTTATTATGGAATTCCCAAATGTGGCGTTTTAGTCTTCTACCTTGGTTTTGACTGATTTTCAGTCCCAGAATTCTGTAGACAGCATAAAAGAAGTCCTCAAGATATAATTATGATTGGCCTTGTATTACGGCTGCATATTGCAATGGTTTGTTAAGTGAAATTACTTTCCTTTACTACCCAAATCCCCCTTCTCTCCCTGAGGCAATCATTAATCAAATGTGTGAGTCGCTAAGCAGAACACCACGCTTGGTAAAACTCTTGGAGGCTTTGTGCAGAACACCTCTGAACCACATGTTGGGGAGGGAGGGAAGTATGTATATTATTGGGCCTCATGACTTTGTCCTGGAAGCAGCTCCAATTTCCATTGAATTCATCTGGATTCATCTGTGGTAATGGTGCAACGGCCACACGGCGTCCTGCTACAAGCGGCAGCATAACATATGCATACTTGGCTCTCTGCCTTCGCAGAACGAAAGCAAGAGTGAAAGAAAATGCAGTCAAGTGGAAATGGTTGGAGTGCACTTCTCTAAGTTTAGCCAAAAAGAAAAGGGTATCTTTTTAAAACATCATTTCCTCAAAAAAAAAAAAAAACCCAAATCCTCCAGAAGTTAACAATTTTTTTAATCAGCTGAGAAATAGTTTGGAGACAGTTTGCATGGGCTGCAACATAAGCTATATGATGTGTAGCCACGAACAGCAGTAGAAGAAGTCAGGCGGCGGTGCAGTAGATGTCAGGGCATGGGCAATCTGGCTGCAATGATCCTAAGGTAAAGCAGGTAAGGCATGCCCTGAAACTAAGACCTGGTGCTTATTTTGGGGCCCAAAATAAAATAACATTGGGTCTTATTTTCGGTGAAACACGGGTATGTATATATGTATGATCTGTCCCCAGCACTTCCAGGTATATTCGATTATAATTCTTTGCAATTCTATGAACACATGATTGACCCAAATCAACAAATAAATTTCATAACTGAATGGGTATTTGACATGTATATTGAAAATGTAAATCATGAATGTAAGAGGTTAAGTTAACATTTTGGCATCTTTGCCTTTTATTGTAATGGATGCCTTTGGATCTTTTTTTTTTTTAATTTTGTGCATCCATTTTATAAAACCATCATTAAGCTTACCCTTTCATGTGAATCTTACAAAGAATGCCAAAGAGAACACTGTATAGAATTGAATCACAAGCAGCGTTAAAATGCAAAGGAAACCAAGGCAGCAATCAAAATCTTCTGGATTTGGCCTCATCTAGCGGGTAGGCAAGCTGGCTAGTCTGAGTGACGATTTTCCACACACTTCCCTTGCAGGCCAAGCGGGCTTTGGAAAATAGACTGGAATGGCTCTGATGCTGCGACCTCCTACGCGCTTCCCTCACAGGCCAGATAGCTTCAGGAAAATTCCAGGAAAGGGTCCGATGGTGCGGTCCGCCACACACTTCTTTCGCATGTCAGGCTGGCTTTGGGAAATACCCAGTAAAGGTTCCAATGCCACCCTGAGCACGTCAGTCCACCCACCACATCACCCCTCTGCCAGCATGCCCTCCCCCACCCACCGGTCTGTGACCTTTGGCCTTACATTTGGAAACAATGATGAGCACAATATGCTGATGTATATATAAGGCCGATGCCTGGAGGAAGGATGACGAGGGCCACCCACACAAGGAGTGGATGGAAGATGAAGGGCGGAACTTAATCCCACCACTGTGTGGCCTGGATACATTGTGTTGTGCTCACAGGCCCTAGTTTGAGGACCCCTGACATAAAGCTTCCCCTGATTGGTTCTTGATCTGTGGCACTAAGGCCCAAATAGTCATACCCCCACTGCCAATTCCATGGAGAAGGGGCATTTAATAGCCTGCAGCAGATGCGCATTAAGAAATCCTGGGCCAGCCTATTCACAAGCAAAGAACCTTCACTTCCAGGTGATGAGATCAAGGACGACATGACCTTCACTCCAGTCGTTGAAAAAAGGAAACAAAGTTCCATTAAGGAAGGAAGGCTAGAGGCAATAGATTATTTATTTAATTTGTATACCACCCTCTCTCCCGATTTGGGACTCAGGGTGGTGCACAGGGATGATAAAAAGATAAATACATAAAAATACAATCAGTTGAATAGATTTAAAATTAAATTAAATAAGTTTAACCCGTGCTAAAATAATTTAAGACCCTATTAAAACAATGGTAAAAACAAACTATGCCAGGCTGGCCGCATGAAAAAAAATAGGTCTTTAATGCTCGACGGAAGAGGCGAAGGTCCGTGATAGTACGAAGGTCGGGGGCAGGTCGTTCCAGAGGGCTGGATCCGCCACAGAGAAGGCTCTTCCCCTGGGAGTCGCCAGCTGGCATTGTCCAGCGGACAGCACCCTGAGGAGGCCCTCCCTGTGGGAGCGGACAGGTCGGATGGAGGTATGTGGCAGGAGGCGGTTCTGCAAATAACCAGGACCCATGCCATGGAGCGCTTTAAAGATGGTCACCAAAAATAGATAAGAGAATAAAATCAATTACACATGTCTGACAGGATTAGGACCAAGGAAGTGATAAGACCCATCATGAGCCTTTGGAAAACAAGTAAAAATAATCAAATAATAAAAGCCCACAAAGGAAACCTCAACATTACGAAATACTGTAAATTGTATAAAAATCCTTGCACTCAAGCTAATTTGTCAGCTATTCCAAAACTGCATGCTGTGGTTCTGCTTCTCAATAAACGGACCTTCTTTCCTAAGCATTTTATTCCCATTTTATTTCCAGAGCCTCTCTCCCAGTTTGGAACTGAACCAGATGGATTTTTCTTCCAACATCTTTTCTTCTTGGAGATGCCTGCTTGTTGCCCCCGTAGCAAGCACCAACATGCTGATAAATTTGTTGCAACAGCCTTGGTTTTGGAGCTGTGAGACAAATTATATGGTGGAAAATGTTCCTTTTCTAAAAAAAAGCATTGTGCTGCTCTTTAAATTGCTTCTGAGAATGAAAGAAATGGGTATTGTCAGCATTGCTGTGAATGTGGGGGAAAGATAATGTAATCCTGTCTTTCCAAAACATGGGAGATGTTTCCCTTTCTTTAATTCCTCTGTCAGGCCTTTTTTTAAATTTCCAAATAATCGAAACAAGTAAAGAGAGAAAAAATAAGTGAAGCAGAAAACTGGAATTTTGGTTATGCAAATGAATGAACTGATTTTGCTGAAGACACCAAACAATTGCAGGTTTGTTCATTTCACTAACACAAAGACTGGTTTTATATATATATTTTCTCATGGGTCACTTTGCATATGATACCTCTGCCAAAGGATGCCCATAAGGAGGGGCTAAGATAAGCAGCATCCAATTTCACTAGGCTAAGTTGCAAAGATCACTTGCTAAACGAATTGATAGCATTTAATCCGTGGAAACTTGTTGCAAACGCCTTAGGTAGACACTGGAGAAGGATGTTTTTCTGCCTCCTTATCTGGAGATGGTGCTCAAAGAGGCAACACCTGTGAATAGAAAAGAGGATAATATCTGTGGTTGAGCTTAAAGGAGTTAAAACCATCAAGTACTGTATTACTAGAAAGGTAGGAAAGCGACGGGAAAAGTAGAAGAAAGTGCAGTTGCCTTTTGAAAAAGCACCGTTGGGAACAGCTTAACTTCCTGTTCCGGATGACTCATGGGAGGAGAGTGGAGTGCAGAACGGCTTTTGTGCTCTTCCCATGGTGGAAGGAGCAGCTGGAAGGTGAGTGGAAGGCAGGTGGGAGGAGAGTCCTGGAAGCGGAGAAGCAACTGGGCTGAAGCATCTCAGCTGCTGCTGCTGCTGCAGGTTCCTTCCCTCCCCGAATTTAAGCCCATTGGTGCTGCACGCTGTGAAACTGGTGGCTGCAACTTTCCTTCTGGTGGGAAGATGGAAAAGGTCTCCTTGCAGTGAAGGTGGATTCTTTGGGAATGGCTTCCCTCCAGAGGTTGTGGCTGCTCCCATCACTGGAGGGTTTGTGGCAGAGCTGGGAGGGACCTTGCAGGTCTCCTATTCCGACGCCCTGATCAAGCAGGCGACCCAATCTCCTTTCAGACCAATGGCTGTCCTGTCTCTGATTAAAAGCCACCAGGGATGGAGCTCCCACAACCTCTGAAGGGAAACCCTTCCACTGGTTCACTGTTCTTAAGTGTCAGGAAATCTCTCCTTAGTTCTAGGCTGCTTCTTTCCTTGATGAGTTTCCATGCAGTTCCTTGTCCTGCCTTCAGGGGCTTCGGAGAATAGATTGACCCCCCCTCCCTCTTTTGTGGCAACTCCTCAAGTATTGGAAGATGGCTATCATGTCATCCCTAGTCCTTCCTTTCACTGGACTAGACATACCCAATTCCTGCAATTCCTTCTTTATATTTTTCCCTTCAGCCCCCTAATCCTCTTAGTTGCTTTTTTCTGCATTCTTTCCAGAGTCTCAACAACTTTTTTATGATATGTTGACAAAACTATCTGCAGTTATCTAAGTGTGGTCTTACTTTTTATAAAGTGGTACTAGTACTTCACATGATCTTGGGTCTATCTCTCTGATAATGCAGCCTAGTATTGTATAGGATTTTTTTGCCATTGCAATACATTCTGGCTTATATCTACATGATTGTCCACTAGGTTGTCAAGGTCTCTGAGCCAGATTCTGTGCCAGTACATTTAGTTTTCTTTGCATAAGTGTAAAATCTTATTTTTCCACTCCATTGAATTTAATTTTGTTAGGTAGGGCCCAGTGTTCAAATCTATCGAGATTCTCTATCTTCTGAGGTGTTGGCTATTCCTGCCAACTTTGTGTCATTTGCAAATTTGATGCATTCCCGTTCGATTCCTTCATGGATTATAGTCTATTGCTTGTTTTTGTATTTTATTGAATTCCAGTAAGACGTGGTGTCAGGACAGTTAAATTCTTCCATTACAACTTGATATAGTTTGTAATGTATTGAAAATGACAGATGAATAAAATTTACAAGTTTTTTAGTTCCATGTCTTGCCAATGAGTATGGTATTTCTTTTCCCATCCATGTATTAACCAGATTCAATTGTGCATTGGTTGCGCAGGTAGTCCTCATTTACCATTTTTCTCCTGAGCCTTCAAAATTACTGTGTCACAGTAGAAGCAGACGTGCACCTGGTCCACAAAACCTGTGGTAATTCTAGGACTTATTCCATTGCCGCACTTCAGCAGTGGCTGTGGTTTTGAAGGTGCAGGAAAAGGAGTTGCACCAATTCAGGGTCTGCCAAAAGTTGCACATTTATGATGGTGACAGCATCCCACACTCATGATCCCCTTTGTGACCTTCCCAGCTAGCTTCTGACAAGCAATATCAATGGCTATACTGCCAGGAAATTGCAAGTCACAGTCATATATAATTGCCTTTTAACAACCCACAGTAATTTGCTTAGCAACTACAGAGGAACAGATGTAAGTTGGCACTTTCATGTGACATGATACTTAATGATTGAGCTGCTTAGTGACAGAAATATCAGTTCCAATTGTGGTAGGTTAAATAAAGGCTACTTGAGTGGGGATGTCAGCAGAAGAGTTGTAGATAGTATTTTCTGTTCTTATTTGCAGCTGAGGAATTCATTCTTCTTTTTTCATATCATCTCTAACCAATTGAATTTTATAAACAATTAAAGGTACACTTTTCTTTAAATCTTACAGACAAACTGGATGGCAATAAAAGCACCTGGAACAATTGTAAATAACAATCAGTGTTGAAAAGGGAAGAAAACCAAGCCAGAAATCAAAATATCTTCCACTTCCTTCAGTAAACCATACGGTACTGCTCCTCCTCCAGCAGCTGTTAGACAAAAGAGAAAATCAAGAAAGAATAAACAGAGTATGCAGAACTAAAGGATACATTACATGAAAAGTAAAGGGACATTGTGTATCATTCAGGAAAAGAGGAAAATATATGGAAGTCCATTGGGAAGAAAAGATCAATAGTAAAACCACGTAGAAGAGACAGTAATGTAGGCCTCTCCCTGTGAGAAAGAAGATGCCTTGAATAAAAACACCACTAAACAAGGCATTGTCCATATTTTTGACCTCCTCAAGAATATCAGTTTTGAAAAAGCTCCATAGATAGGGAAAAGCATAGATTGCAAATTACAACTGATTATGCATAAGAGGAGCCGGAAAGGAAAAAAAAACCATACTAATTACCTGAATGTGGCAAAAACTATGGTCAAAACAACTCCCTTGTGATTCATGGAAGCACCTCCACACAAGAGGCAAGCCACAAAAGTGCTCCCAATGTGGTAAATGCTTTAGTGAGCATGGCAACATGGGGCTATATCCGATAACTCACAGGAGGGAGAAAAGATATCACTGTGCATATTGTGTGAAAATTTCATTAGAAATTCCCAGGTCATGGGATACTAAAGGATGTACGCAAAGGAATAAAACCATTTGAACATCCTTTCTGTGGGAAATGTTTCAGTGAGAATTCCTTCCTGATGAAGCACCCAATGACTCCCACAAAAGTGAAACCCTTTGAATGTCCTGATTGTGGGGAAAAATTGCTCACAATTTCAGTGGTGATGCATCAGTAGATTGACTCCAGGGAGAAACTGTATGAGTGTCTAGTTTGTGAGAAAAGCTTCATTAGACATTTCCATCTCATGAGACACCAGAAAACTCACACAGAAGGAAAACCTCTTGAATGTCCTGATTATGGGAAAATCACAATTCCAGCCAGGTGATACACCAGAAGACTCACATAGGAGAGAAATGCTTTGAATGTCCGGATTGTTGGAAAACTTTCAGTTATAATTCCAACTTGGTGATACAACAGAGGAATCATAAATGAGAAACACCCGTTCAATGTCCTGACTGTGGGAGATGTTTCAGTCATAAATCCTGCCTTTCAATACATCAGAGGATTCATTCCATGGAGAAACCTTATAGATGTCAAAAGTGTGGAGAATGTTTCATTAGACATTCCCACCTCCTGAGGCACAAGATCACACACACAGGAGAGAAACCCTTTGAATGTCCTGTCTGTGGGAAAAACTTTAGAGATAAGTACAGCCTGGTGACACACCAGAGAATTCACACAGGAGAAAGGCCCTTTGAATGTCCTATCTGTGGGAAAGGTTTCAGTCAGAATATCAATCTGGTGACTCATCAGAGTACTCACACAGGAGAGAAACCCTTTGAATGTCCTGATTGTGGAAAAGGTTTCAGTCACAATTCCAACTTGATTAGACATCAGAGTACTCACACAGGAGAGAAAACCTTTGAATGTCCTGATTGCGGAAA
The DNA here is from genome assembly GCA_039707465.1 of Rhabdophis nuchalis. NCBI lineage: Eukaryota > Metazoa > Chordata > Lepidosauria > Squamata > Natricidae > Rhabdophis > Rhabdophis nuchalis. Next base: position 27,875,343 of record CM077646.1, on the reverse strand, counting down.
AAGTTTTAGTCAGAATTGCAGATTGGTTACACACCAGAGATTTCACACAGAAGCAAGGCGCTTTGAATGCCCTATCTGTGGGAAAAGTTTCAGTCAAAATTCCTCCCTAGTGATACACCAGAGGACTCACACAGGAGAGAAACCCTTTGAGTGTCCTGATTGTGGGAAAGCTTTCAGTCATAGTTCAAGCTTGGTGACTCATCAGATGATTCACACAGGAGAGAAACCCTTTGAATGTCCATATTGTGGAAAACGTTTCAGGGATCATTCCAGCCTTGTGAAACATCAGAGGACTCACACCGGAGAGAAACCCTTTGAATGTCCTGATTGTGGGAAAGGTTTCAGTAGGAATTCCATGTTGGTTAGTCACCAGAGGACTCACACAGGAGAGAAACCCTTTGAATGTCCTGATTGTGGGAAACGTTTCAGTCATAATTCAAGTCTGGTGACTCATCAGAGGATTCACACAGGAGAGAAACCCTTTGAATGTTCTGATTGTGGAAAACGTTTTAGTGATCATTCCTGCCTGGTGAGACACCAGAGGACTCACACTGGAGAGAAACCCTTTGAATGTCCTGATTGTGGGAAAGGTTTCAGTAGGAATTCAAGTCTGGTGACTCATCAGAGGATTCACACAGGAGAGAAACTTTTTGAATGTCCCAATTGTGGAAAATGTTTTAGTGATAATTCCTGCTTGATGAGACACCAGAAGACTCACACATCCTCCTCCTCATTACCTTTCGAAGATCTCTGAAACTCATGTTGGGGAGGGAGCGAAGGACATATATCATTTGGTTTCACAACTGGCAATTTACATCTCGAGGCTCATAAATTAATTAGGTCATCTCTTGGGAACTTCATAGAGACTTTGTCCTGGAAGCAGCCCCAATTTCCATTGGGCCCTGGATTCATCTGTGGTAATGGTGCAATGGCGACACGGCATCCTGCTACAAGCGGCAGCATAACACACGCATACTTGGCTCACTGCCTTCTCAGAACAAAAGCAAGAGTGAAAGAAAATGCAGTCAAGTGGAAATGGTTGGAGTGCACTTAGAGGGGTTTAGTCAAAAAGAAAAGGATAGCTTTTTAAAACTACATAGATAGTTTTAGCTGCAAGATAAGCTATGTAGTGTCTAGCAGCCATAGAAGAAGTCAGGCGGCAGTGCAGTAGATGTCAGGGCATGGGTAGTCTGGCTGCAATGATCCTAGGGTAAGCAGGTAAGGCATGCCCTGAAACTAAGACCTGGTGCTTATTTTGGGGCCCAAAATAAAATAAAATTGGGTCTTATTTTCAGTGAAACACGGGTATGTATATGTGTATGATCTGCCCCCAGCACTTCCAGGTGTATTCGATGATAACTCTTTGCAATTCTATGAACTTATGATTGACCCAAGTCAACAAATTAATTTCATAACTGAATGGGTATTTGACATGCATATTGAAAATGTAAATTATGAATGTAAGAGGTTACGTTAGCATTTTGGCACTTTGCCTTTTATTGTAATGGATTCCTTTGGATCTGGCTTTTTTTTTTAAAAAAAAATTGTGCATCCATTTTATAAACCATCATTAAACTAACCCTTTCATGTGAATCTTACAGACAAAGAATGCCAAAGAGGACACTGGAGAACTGAATCACAAGCAACATTTTAATGACTTCCCCGCACAGCTCTCTGGTCAATGTACAAACTGGCCCGGAAGTGGCATTTCCTCTCGCCATCTGTCCTTAGCCTGCGCCTGCCCAGCCGCCACCTTTTTGACATGAGCAGAGGCTGCTGGTTGGGGCAAGGGGAAGTGTTGTGTTCAGCTCCCATGGCTGCTTATGCCAATGCATAGCTAGAATTGAAAGAAAAGTGTGCCGTTGTGGCAGAAATAGTCAGAGCAACATCTGAGACCTTGGATGAGAAGGTACAAGCGAAGCGGCAGCTGCTTTCCCTGTTAACTAAGCTCATTACACCAATTGGCATAAGGACAAAAACAGTGCGGTAGGTTCAGTTACCGCTGAGAGCAGCTGCCGCCTTGCTTGCACCTATTCATCAATGCTGCTTGGTGTTGCTCTGGTCCTTTCCGCCACAGCCACGCAGCCTTTTCTTCTACCTTTGCCTTGGCACTCGCAGTTGTGGGAGCCCAGCTCTGCAGTTCCCCTTGCTCCAACCAGCAGCCTCTGCTTGTGTCCAAAAGCTTGTGGCCAGGCAGGAGGAGGCTAAGAATCGTTGCAAGGCGACATGCATGGCCCGAGGCAGACAGAAGGGCAAGCATGCGACAGATGGCCCAAGCCACCGTGGAAACCAAGGGGCAGGCCCACTGATTTACAGCTTTCTGGCTCATCAAAGCAGAAATGGGCACACAGTGCTCCAATGCAGCATTCCCACAGGAGTTGCCTCTTAGCCCTCCACTCCAACTTCAGGGCCTGCATCCAGCCCGTGAGTGGCCAATGCACCACTTCCAGACTAGTCTGGCTGGCGATTTTCCACACATTTCCCTTGCAGGCCAAGCGGGCTTTGGAAAATAGCCTGGAAGGGCTCCGATACTGCGACTTCCCACGCCCTTCCCTCACAGGCCAGATGGTTTCAGGAAACATCCAGGAAAGGGCTCGATGGTGCGGTCTGCCACACACTGCTTTCGCATGTCAGGCTGGCTTTGGGAAACACCCAGTAAAGGTTCCAATGCCACGGTCTCCCATGCAGGTGAGGCCAGTTTCAGGAAAGACTCTGGAAGGGCTCCGAAACCGCAATCTCCTGCATGCTTCACTAACACCCTGCGCACGTCAGTCCTCCCACTGCATCACCCCTCTGCCAGCATGCCCTCCCCCACCAACCGGTCCCTGCTCTTTGGCCTTACGTTTTGAGCAGTAATGAGCAGAAGTTCAATTTTTTGAACTTCTTAATTTTTGTATTTCTTCTTTTTATTGTGGCTGTTCACCACCCTGAGTCCCGAGAGGAAGAAGGGCGGTATATAAATTAAATAAACTATAAACCATAAGTACACAGATGTGTGGCCAGATACTGCAAGGTATATATATAAGGCCGACGCCTGGAGGACGGACGATGAGGGTGGCGGGAAAAGCCACCCATGCAAGGAGTGGATGGAAAATGAGGGGCGGGGCTTAATCCCACCATTGCATGGCCTGGATACATTGTGTTGACCGGCCGTGCCTGGCTCACAGGCCCTAGTTTGAGGACCCCTGACATAAAGCTTCCCCTGGCTGGTTCTTGCTCTGTGGCATTAAGGCCCAAGTAGTCATACCCCGCTGTCAATTCCATGGAGAGGGGGCATGCGCCTTCAGTCAATTTCCTCTCTGAAGAGGTAGCAGAAAAGAGATTTCCAAACCCCAAGTCCTGATTGTGACTCACAAATGATGCTGGCCAGTTCCCAGTAAAGCAAAATATATTGCCCTGGTTATCAATTACATTAGTAGGAATCCCAGGGCTCAGTGTGCAATGTCAAAAATATTCATAGCCTCGCTTGCACACTGGCTAATCTTAATTTGGCCTCACAAATCCTGCATGCAGTAAACTAAGGAAGGTTCAGGAAGCCATCCTTAGGAATGGGCAGCCTTTGATTATCTACTAAGGCACAATCATGGCTGCAAAGAATGTTGGGACATGTGCTTGCTTCAAACCTGACTGAAAGCTCACAGAAAGTGACATCAGACATCTTAAAAGAATTGGCACAAAATCACATTTCAACTTAACAGACTTTCTGCCCTGGCTGCTAGTCCTTCCTGAACTTTTCTTTTTGGGGCCACTGCCATAATTATGAGAATCCTCTGCTCCCTCCACCTTTGTCCCAGTAGCCTGCAAAATCACCTCCCATTTCAATAGACCCCAAGTAAGGATGCAAGGCAAATATCCCTCATGATGTGCCAGGTCTATAGAAAGTGGAGAGACCATTTTAATGGTTGGTAGGTTGGGCAATATATGTAAATATATATAGCCCAAAAGGGGGAATTTGTGGGAATTCCCTCTCTAGGGAATGAAATATTTTGGGGAATATTAAAAGAAGTAGAATATTCTATTTCTCTAAAGGAGAAATGGAGAAATATTCTTAGAGGAAGAAAGCAGTCCCTAGTCTTTCCTAGGAGCCTATAGCAGATGCTCATTAAATCCTGGGCCAGCAAAATACCTTTACATCCAAGTGATGGAATCAAGGACAGGGCATGACCTTCACCCCAGGCCTTAAAAAAGGGGAAACAATAGAGGAGGAGCCTGCGTCACAATGATACAATGTTTGATCCTGCTGCTGCAAAATCATCGTTGATTCTTTTGCCGCTGGATGTTCCAATCGGACCTAAGCTGTCCTGTAGGGACAGCGAAGACGAATCTTTGCTGATCACAGGGATACCCGAAAGTCCCTGTTTGATCCAAAGGAAGAGCTTCAAACCCACGGTAAACAGACAGCCCCACCCCCCCACCCGGCTGGCAAAGTTGCAGACGGCTCCAGAAAGAAGGAAGTGAGAACTGAAAGTCTCCACATCTTTTCTACATCGTGGTGACCAAAACTGAATGCAGTATTCCAAGTGTGGCCTTCCCAAGGCATTATAAAGTAGTATTAACACATCACGTGATCTTGATTCTATCCCTCTGTTTATGCAGCCTAGAACTGTGTTGGCTTTTTTTGGCAGCTGCTGCACACTGCTGGCTCATATTTAAATGGTTGTCTACTAGGATTCCAAAATCCCTTTCACAGTTACTGCTGTTGAGCAAGGTACCACCTATACTGTACCTGTGCATTTCATTTTTGTTGCCTAAATGTAGAACCTTACTCTTTTCGCCATTGAATTTCATTTTGTTAGATAGTGCCCAATGCTCGTTTGTCAAGATCCTTCTGTATCTTAAGCCTATCTTCTGGAGTGTTGGCTATTCCTGCTAGTTTAGTGTCATCTGCAAATTTGATGAGTTCCCCATTTATTCCCTCATCCAAATCATTGATGAAGATGTTGAAGATAAAATCAATTACACATGTCTGACAGGATTAGGAAGGAAGTGATAATTAAGACCCATCATGAGCCTTTGGAAAATGTAAAAATAATCAAATAATAAAAGCCCACAAAGGAAAGCTCAACATTACAAAATACTGTAAACTTTATAAAAAATCCTTGCACTTATCAAGCTAATTTGTCAGCTGTCCCAGAACTGCATGCTGTGGTTCTGCTCCTCAATAAATGGACCTTCTTTCCTAAGCAGCTAGCCTCCATTCCATTTCCAGAGCATCTCTCCCAGCTTGAAACTGAACCAGATGGATTTTTCTTCCAACATCTTTTCTTCTTGGAGGTGCCTGCTTGTTACCCTGGTAGTAGCAAGTACCAACATGCTGACAAATTTGTTGCAACAGTCTTGGTTTTGGAGCTGTGAGACAACTTATATGGTGGAAAATGTTCCTTTTCTAACAAAATAAAGCATTGTGGTGCTCTTTAAATTGCTTCTGAGAATGAACGGCTGCAGGAGCTGGGTGTGTCTAGTTTGATGAAGAGAAGGACCAGGGGAGACATGATAGCAGTGTTCCGATATCTCAGAGGGTGCCACAAAGAAGAGGGAGTCAAACTATTCCCCAAGGCACCTGGGGGCAGGACAAGAAGCAATGGGTGGAAACTAATCAAGGAGAGAAGCAACTTAGAACTAAGGAGAAATTTCCTGACAGTTAGAACAATTAACCTCTGGAACAGCTTGCCTCCAGAAGTTGTGAATGCCCCAACCCTGGAAGTCTTTAAAAAGATGTTAGATAGCCATTTGTCTGAAATGGTATAAGGTTCCTGCCCACGCAGGGGGTTGGACTAGAAGACCTACAAGGTCCCTTCCAACTCTGCTATTGTATTGTATTGTATTGTATTGTATTGAAAGAAATGGGTATTGTCAGCATTGCTGTGAATGTGGGGGAAAGATAATGTAATCCTGTCTTCCCAACATGTGGGAGATGTTTCCATTTCGTTCATTCGTCTGTCAGGGTTGGTTTTTTTTAAATTTCCAAATAATCGAAACAAGAGAAAAAATAAGTGGAGTAGAGAAGTGGAATTTTAGCTATGGAAATGAATGAACTGATTTTGCTGAAGACACCAACCAATTGCAGGTTTGTTCATTTCACTAACACAAAGACTGGTTAACGACTTGATAGCATTTAATCAGTGGGAACGTGTTGTAAACGCCTTAGGTACAAACTGAAGCAGGAAGTTTTTCTGCTTCCTATCTGCAGATGGCGCTCAAACAGGCAACACCTGGGCCTAGAAAGCGAAAAATGCCTGCGTTTGAGCTTAAAACCATCGAGTACTGTATTGCTAGAAAGGATGGGAGTAGAAGAGAACCGCAGAGGAACTTCCTTTTCCGGATCACTCATGGGAGGAAGGTGGAGGGCAGAGCGGCTTTTGTGCTCTTCCTATGGTGGAAGGAGCAGCTGGAAGGTGAGTGGAGGGCAGGTGGAAGGAGAGTCCTGGAAGCAGAGAAGCAACTGGGCTGAAGCATCTCAGCTACTGCTGCTGCTGCAGGTTCCTTCCCTCCCCGAATTTAAGCCCACTGGTGCTGCACGCTGTGAAACTGGTGGCTGCAACTTTCCTTCTGGTGGGGAGATGGAAAAAGTCTCCTTGCAGTGAAGGTGGATTCTTTGGGAATGGCTTCCCTCCAGAGGTTGTGGCTGCTCCCATCACTGGAGGGTTTGTGGAAGAGCTGGGAGGGACCTTGCAGGTCTCCGATTCCGACGCCCTAATCAAGCAGGAGACCCAGTCTCATTTCAGACAAATGGCTCTCCTGTCTCTGATTAAAAGCCACCAGGGATGGAGCTCCCACAACCTCTGAAGGGAAACCCTTCAACTGGTACACTTTTCTCAGTGTCAGGAAATCTCTCCTTAGTTCTAGGCTGCTTCTCTTCTTGAAGAGTTTCCATGCAGTTCCTCGTCCTGCCTTCAGGGGCTTTGGATGATAGGTTGACCCCTCTCTTTTGTGGCACCTTCTCAAGCGTTGGAAGATGGCTATCATGTTACCCCTAGTCCTTCCCTTCACTAGACTTGACATACCCAATTCCTGCAACTCTTCTTTATATTTTTCCTTCCACCCCCTAATCCTCTTTGTTGCTCTTTTCTGCATTCTTTCCAGAGTCTGAACATCTTTTTTATGATATGACTAGCTATACCCGGCCATGCGTTGCTGTGGCCCAGTCTGGTTAAATGACCAACCAATCTGTGTGTAAATCTACACCTGCACACATACACACAACCATCGTATAACCACCTAACTTCCTACCGTATTTCTCCCTCTCTATCTATCCCTCTACCTACCTACCTACCTATCTACCGTATCTCTTCCTTTCTCCCTCTATCTACCTACCTACTGTATTTCTCCTCTATCTATCCCTCTACTTACCTACCTACCGTATTTCTCCCTCTCTCTCTATTCCTCTACCTACCTACTGTATCTCCCTCTGTATCCCTCTACCTACCTACATACTGTATTTCTCTCTATCTATGCCTCTACCTACCTACCTACATACCTACTGTATTTCTCACTCTGTATCTATCCCTCTACCTACCTACTGTATTTCTCCTTCTCTATCTATCCCTCTAGCTACCTACCTTCTGTATTTCTCACTCTCTCTATTCACCTACCTACCTACCTACCGTATTTCTCTCTCTCTGTCTATCCCTCTACCTACCTACCTACCTACTGTATTTCTTCCTTTCTCCCTCTACTTATCTACCTACCTACGTACTGTATTTCTCCCTCTATCCTCCTATCTACCTACCTACTGTATCTCCCTCTCTATTCACCTACCTACCTACCTACCTACCGTATTTCTCTCTCTCTGTCTATCCCTCTACCTAACTACCTACCTACTGTATTTCTTCCTTTCTCCCTCTACCTATCTACCCACCTACCTACTGTATTTCTCACTCTGTATCTATCCCTCTACCTACCTACCACCTGTATTTCTCCCTCTCTCTCTATTCCCCTACCCACCTACCTATCTACCTACCTACCGTATTTGTCTCTCTCTGTCTATCCCTCTATCTACCTACCTACTGTATTTCTTCCTTTCTCCCTCTATCTACTTACCTATCTACCTACTGTATTTCTCCCTCTTTCCTCCTACCTACCAACCTACTGCATCTCCATCTGTATCTATCCCTCTACCTACCTACATACTGTATTTCTCCCTCTCTATCTATCCCTCTTCCTACCTACCTAACTACCGTATCTCTTCCTTTCTCCCTCTATCTACCTACCTACCTACTGTATTTCTCCTTCTCTATCTATCCCTCTACCTACCTACCTACCGTATTTCTCCCTCTCTCTCTATTCCTCTACCTACCTACTGTATTTCTCCCTATCTATCTATCCACTTACATACCTACCTACCTACTTATTTCTCCATCTCTGTCTATCCCTCTACCTACCTACTGTATCTCCCTCTCTATCCCTCTACCTACCTACATACTGTATTTCTCCCTCTATCTATCCCTCTACCTACCTACCTTCTGTATTTCTCCCTCTCTCTCTATTCCCCTACCTACCTACCTACCTACCTACCTACCTACCTACCTACCTACCTACCTACCGTATTTCTCTCTTTGTGTCTATCCCTCTACCTACCTACTGTATTTCTTCCTTTCTCCCTCTATCTACTTACCTATCTACCTACTGTATTTCTCCCTCTTTCCTCCTATCTCCCTACCTACTGCATCTCCGTCTGTATCTATCCCTCTACCTACCTACATACTGTATTTCTCCCTCTCTATCTATCCCTCTACCTACCTACCTACCTACTGCATTTCTTCCTTTCTCCCTCTATCTACCTACCCACCTACCTACTGTATTTCTCACTCTATCTATCCCTCTACCTACCTACCTAATGTATTTCTCCCTCTCTGTCTATCCCTCTACTTACCTACCTACTGTATTTCTTCCTTTCTCCCTCTAGCTACTTACCTACCTACTTACCTACCTACTGTATTTCTTCCTTTCTCCCTCTATCTACCTACCCACCTACCTACTGTATTTCTCACTCTATCTATCCCTCTACCTACCTACCTAATGTATTTCTCCCTCTCTGTCTATCCCTCTACTTACCTACCTACGGTATTTCTTCCTTTCTCCCTCTAGCTACTTAACCTACCTACTTACCTACCTACTGTATTTCTTCCTTTCTCCCTCTATCTACTTACCTACCTACCTACCTACTGTATTTCTCCCTCTATCCTCCTATCTACTTACTTACCTACATACTGTATTTCTCCCTCTCTCTCTATCCCTCTACCTACCTACCTGCCTACTGTATTTATCACTCTGTATCTATCCCTCTACCTACCTACCTACCTACCTACCTACCTACCTACCTACCTACCTATGTATTTCTCCCTCTCTATCTATCCCTCTACCTGCCTACCTTCTGTATTTCTCTCTCTGTCTATCCACCTACCTACCTACCTACTGTATTTCTCCCTCTCTGTCTATCCCTCTACCTACCTACCTACTGTATTTCTTCCTTTCTCCCTCTATCTACTTACCTACCTAACTACTGTATCTCCCTCTCTATCTATCCCTCCACCTACCTACATACTGTATTTCTCCCTCTCTCTCTATTCCTCTACCTATATACTGTATTTCTCCCTATCTATCCACCTACCTACCTACCTACCTACCTACCTACCTACCTACCTACCTACCTCTCCTACTGTATTTCTCCCTCTCTGTCTATCCCTCTACTTACCTACCTACTGTATTTCGTCCTTTCTCCCTCTATCTACTTACCTACCTACCTACCTACCTACCTACCTACCTACCTACCTACCTACCTACTGTATTTCTCCCTCTCTGTCTATCCCTCTACTTACCTACCTACTGTATTTCTTCCTTTCTCCCTCTATCACTTACCTACCTACTGTATTTCTCCCTCTATCCTCCTATCTACTTACCTACCTACATACTGTATTTCTCTCTCTCTGTCTATCCCTCTACCTACCTACCTACTGTATTTCTTCCTTTCTCCCTCTATCTACTTACCTACCTACCGTATTTCTCTCTCTCTGTCTATCCCTCTACCTACCTACCTACTGTATTTCTTCCTTTCTCCCTCTACTTAACTACCTACCTACCTACCTACTGCATTTCTCCCTCTATCCTCCTTTGTACCTACCTACTGTATCTCCCTCTTTATCTATCCCTCTACCTACCCACATACTGTATTTCTCCCTCTCTATCTATCCCTCTACCTACCTACCTACCTGCCTACTGTATTTCTTCCTTTCTCCCTCTATCTACCTACCCACCTACCTACTGTATTTCTCACTCTGTATCTATCCCTCTACCTACCTACCACCTGTATTTCTCCTTCTCTATCTATCCCTCTACCTACCTACCTACCTTCTGTATTTCTCCCTCTCTCTCTATTCACCTACCTACCTACCTACCTACCTACCGTATTTCTCTCTCTGTGTCTATCCCTCTACCTACCTACATACTGTATTTCTTCCTCTCTATCTATCCCTCTACCTACCTACCTACCTGCCTATTGTATTTCTTCCTTTCTCCCTCTATCTACCTATCCACCTACCTACTGTATTTCCCTCTACCTACCTACCTACTCTATCTATCCCTCTACCTACCTACCTACCTGCCTACTGTATTTCTTCCTTTCTCCTTCTATGTACCTACCCACCTACCTACTGTATTTCTCCCTCTCTGTCTATCCCTCTACCTACCTACCTACTGTATTCCTTTCTACTTACCTACCTAACTACTGTATCTCCCTCTCTATCTATCCCTCCACCTACCTACATACTGTATTTCTCCCTCTCTATCTATTCCTCTACCTACCTACTGTATTTCTCCCTCTCTCTCTATTCTTCTACCTATATACTGTATTTCTCCCTATCTATCCACCTACCTACCTACCTACCTACCTACCTACCTACCTACCTACCTACCTCTCCTACTGTATTTCTCCCTCTCTGTCTATCCCTCTACTTACCTACCTACTGTATTTCGTCCTTTCTCCCTCTACCTACCTACCTACCTACCTACCTACCTACCTACCTACCTACCTACTGTATTTCTCCCTCTCTGTCTATCCCTCTACTTACCTACCTACTGTATTTCTTCCTTTCTCCCTCTATCACTTACCTACCTACTGTATTTCTCCCTCTATCCTCCTACCTACCTACCTACCTACCTACTGTATTTCTCCCTCTCTGTCTATCCCTCTACCTACCTACCTACCTACTGTATTTCTTCCTTTCTCCCTCTACTTAACTACCTACCTACCTACCTACTGCATTTCTCCCTCTATCCTCCTATCTACCTACCTACTGTATCTCCCTCTTTATCTATCCCTCTACCTACCTACATACTGTATTTCTCCCTCTCTATCTATCCCTCTACCTACCTACCTACCTACCTGCCTACTGTATTTCTTCCTTTCTCCCTCTATCTACCTACCCACCTACCTACTGTATTTCTCACTCTGTATCTATCCCTCTACCTACCTACCATCTGTATTTCTCCTTCTCTATCTATCCCTCTACCTACCTACCTACCTTCTGTATTTCTCCCTCTCTCTCTATTCACCTCCCTCCCTCCCTCCCTCCCTCCCTACCTACCGTATTTCTCTCTCTCTGTCTATCCCTCTACCTACCTACCTACTGTATCTCCCTCTCTATCTATCCCTCTACCTACCTACATACTGTATTTCTCCCTCTCTATCTATCCCTCTACCTACCTACCTGCCTACTGTATTTCTTCCTTTCTCCCTCTATCTACTTACCCATCTACCTACTGTATTTCTCACTCTGTATCTATCCCTCTACCTACCTACCACCTGTATTTCTCCTTCTCTATCTATCCCTCTACCTACCTACCTTCTGTATTTCTCCCCCTCTCTCTATTCCCCTACCTACCTACCTACCTGCCTGCCTACTGTATTTCTTCCTTTCTCCTTCTATGTACCTACCCACCTACCTACTGTATTTCTCACTCTGTATCTATCCCTCTACCTACCTACCTAATGTATTTCTCCCTCTCTATCTATCCCTCTACCTGCCTACCTTCTGTATTTCTCCCTCTCTGTCTATCCCCCTGCCTACCTACCGACTTACTGTATTTCTCCCTCTCTATCTATTCCTCTACCTACCTACTGTATTTCTCCCTCTCTCTCTATTCTTCTACCTATATACTGTATTTCTCCCTATCTATCCACCTACCTACCTACCTACCTACCTACCTACCTACCTACCTCTCCTACTGTATTTCTCCCTCTCTGTCTATCCCTCTACTTACCTACCTACTGTATTTCGTCCTTTCTCCCTCTACCTACCTACCTACCTACCTACTGTATTTCTCCCTCTCTGTCTATCCCTCTACTTACCTACCTACTGTATTTCTTCCTTTCTCCCTCTATCACTTACCTACCTACTGTATTTCTCCCTCTATCCTCCTACCTACCTACCTACCTACCTACCTACTGTATTTCTCCCTCTCTGTCTATCCCTCTACCTACCTACCTACCTACTGTATTTCTTCCTTTCTCCCTCTACTTAACTACCTACCTACCTACCTACTGCATTTCTCCCTCTATCCTCCTATCTACCTACCTACTGTATCTCCCTCTTTATCTATCCCTCTACCTACCTACATACTGTATTTCTCCCTCTCTATCTATCCCTCTACCTACCTACCTACCTGCCTACTGTATTTCTTCCTTTCTCCCTCTATCTACCTACCCACCTACCTACTGTATTTCTCACTCTGTATCTATCCCTCTACCTACCTACCATCTGTATTTCTCCTTCTCTATCTATCCCTCTACCTACCTACCTACCTTCTGTATTTCTCCCTCTCTCTCTATTCACCTCCCTCCCTCCCTCCCTCCCTACCTACCGTATTTCTCTCTCTCTGTCTATCCCTCTACCTACCTACCTACTGTATCTCCCTCTCTATCTATCCCTCTACCTACCTACATACTGTATTTCTCCCTCTCTATCTATCCCTCTACCTACCTACCTGCCTACTGTATTTCTTCCTTTCTCCCTCTATCTACTTACCCATCTACCTACTGTATTTCTCACTCTGTATCTATCCCTCTACCTACCTACCACCTGTATTTCTCCTTCTCTATCTATCCCTCTACCTACCTACCTTCTGTATTTCTCCCCCTCTCTCTATTCCCCTACCTACCTACCTACCTACCTGCCTACTGTATTTCTTCCTTTCTCCTTCTATGTACCTACCCACCTACCTACTGTATTTCTCACTCTGTATCTATCCCTCTACCTACCTACCTAATGTATTTCTCCCTCTCTATCTATCCCTCTACCTGCCTACCTTCTGTATTTCTCCCTCTCTGTCTATCCCCCTGCCTACCTACCGACTTACTGTATTTCTCCCTCTCTATCTATTCCTCTACCTACCTACTGTATTTCTCCCTCTCTCTCTATTCCTCTACCTATCTACTGTATTTTTCCCTATCTATCCACCTACCTACCTACTGTATTTCTCCCTCTCTGTCTATCCCTCTACTTACCTACCTACTGTATTTCTTCCTTTCTCCCTCTATCTACTTACCTACCTACCTACTGTATCTCCCTCTCTATCTATCCCTCTACCTACCTACCTACTGTATTTCTCCCTCTATCTATCCCTCTACCTACCTACCTACCTACCTACCTACCTACCTACCTACCTACCTACTGTATTTCTCCCTCTCTCTCTATTCCTCTACCTACCTACTGTATTTCTCCCTCTCTCTCTATTCCTCTACCTATATACTGTATTTCTCCCTATCTATCCACCTACCTACCTACCTACCTCTCCTACTGTATTTCTCCCTCTTTGTCTATCCCTCTACTTATCTACCTACTGTATTTCTTCCTTTCTCCCTCTATCTACTTACCTACCTACCTACTGTATTTCTCCCTCTCTGTCTATCCCTCTACTTACCTACCTACTGTATTTCTTCCTTTTTCCCTCTATCTACTTACCTACCTAGCTACCTACCGTATGTGCCGGCGTATAAGATGACTTTTTGGCCCCGAAAAACATGCCTCCAAGTGGGGGGGTCGTCTTATACGCCGGGTCATCCACGAGGTCCCCAGATGCCGCCCAGAGCCGCGCGGAGCCGCCGCGCGGAGACTGGCCGCTTTTCCACGCATGCCTATCTTTTGCACGTTAACCAGTCGGGGCATCTGAGGTCCATACTCAACTGGAGGGCGCCGCGTTGGGGAAGCGCCCCCCCCCAGCCCCGGGGCTGCCCCCTCCCTTCTTTCCCTCGCCTCCTTCCGAGCCAAGGATATTTATTCTCCATGGTGCCGCCGTTCCCTTCTCCGCATGGCCCGAGCGCCTGTTCCTTACTGCGATGATCTCAGCAGCTGCCAGCACGCTGCTGTCTCGCCCACTCACGGCTCTTGCCCGCGGCTCTTCTTGCCCGCTGCCCGCCTGGACGCGGCCAGTCAAAAGCCGGGAGGGAGGCGAGCCCCTTCCACGGCATGGAAAAGCGGCAACTCTCCGCTTTCGTGCGCCACCCGTTTCGCCCACTCACAGCTCTTCTTGCCCGCTGCCCGTCTGGACGCGGCCAGTCAAAAGCCGGGAGGGAGGCGAGCTCCTTCCATGGCATGGAAAAGCGGCAACTCTCCGCTTTCGCGCACCACCCGTTTCGCCCACTCACGGCTCTTCTTGCCCATCTGGACGCGGCCAGTCAAAAGCCGGGAGGGAGGCGAGCCCCTTCCATGGCATGGAAAAGCGGCAACTCTCCGCGGGCGAAACGGGTGGCGCGCGAAAGCGGAGAGTTGCCGCTTTTCCATGCCATGGAAGGAGCTCGCCTCCCTCCCGGCTTTTGACTGGCCACGTCCAGACGGGCAGCGGGCAAGAAGAGCCACGGGCAAGAGCCGTGAGCGGGCGAAACGGGCGGCGCGCTGGCAGCTGCTGAGATCATCGCAGTAAGGAACAGGCACTCGGGCCATGCGGAGAAGGGAACGGCGGCACCGTGGAGAATAGATATCCTTGGCTCGGAAGGAGGCGAGGGAAAGAAGGGAGGGGGCAGCCCCGGGGCTGGGGGGGCGCTTCCCCAACGCGGCGCCCTCCAGTTGAGTATGGACCTCAGATGCCCCGACTGGTTGACATGCAAAAGATAGGCATGCATGGAAAAGCGGCAAGTCTCCGCGCGGCTGTGGAGGGTTTCCTCTTTCCCCCTCTGTCTCTTCCCCCTCTGTGTGTCTGTTAGACTCTGATTCCCTCCCCCCCGTCTTTCTACAGACACACAGAGGGAGAAGAGAGAGGGGAAAGGAGGAAACCCTCCACAGCCGCGCGGAGACTCCACGCCGTCTCCGCGCGGCTGTGGAGGGTTTCCTCTTTCCCCCTCTGTCTCTTCCCCCTCTGTGTGTCTGTTAGACTCTGATTTCCCCCCCCCCCGTCTTTCTACAGACACACAGAGGGAGAAGAGAGAGGGGAAAGGAGGAAACCCTCCACAGCCGCGCGGAGACTCCACGCCGTCTCCGCGCGGCTTTGGAGGGTTTCCTCTTTCCCCCTCTGTCTCTTCCCCCTCTGTGTGTCTGTTAGACTCTGATTCCCCCCCCCGTCTTTCTACAGACACACAGAGGGGGAAGAGAGAGGGGAAAGGAGGAAACCCTCCACAGCCGCGCGGAGACTCCACGCCGTCTCCGTGCGGCTGTGGAGGGTTTCCTCTTTCCCCCTCTGTCTCTTCCCCCTCTGTGTGTCTGTTAGACTCTGATTCCCCCCCCCCGTCTTTCTACAGACACACAGAGGGGGAAGAGAGAGGGGAAAGGAGGAAACCCTCCACAGCCGCGCGGAGACTCCGGTGCCGGTCCGCGGCTTCATAGGAACCGGGCCGCAGGACCGGCGAGGAGGAGGGAGCAGCGCCCTGGGCAGAGGATGGGTGAGCGCGCCTCCACGCCTCCTTCTGACGGCCACCTCAGCGCCCTGCACTTTCCGGGGCTTCCTGGAGGGGCCAGCATCTCGACTGGGGAGGTTATCCCGCAGCGGGCGGGCGAAGGACCCAAGCTGCGTGCCGCCAAAGCCATCCGGGCGCCGCACGCCCAGCCCCGGACGGCTTCGGCAGCACGCAGCTTGGGGTCCTTCGCCCGCCCGCCCGCTGCGGGATAACCTTCCCAGTCGACATGCTGGCCCCTCCTCCTCGCCTGCACTAGCCGCAGCTTGGGTCTTCTGTCCGCTCGCTGCGGGATAACCTCCGCAACCGACATGCTGCTTCCCCGGGTGGAGGGAGGGAGAGAATGGCAGACGCACAGAGAGGCAGACTTAGAGAGACAGAAAGAGAGAGAGGGGGAAACAGACACACACCCAGACACACACACACACACACACACACAGTGACAGATGGGTGGGGGGGGAGGAGAGAGAGAGAGAAACAGAGAAGGAGAAAGAAAGAAAAATAGGAAAAAAGATGAATGGAGGGTGGGAGGGAGGGAGTGAAAGAAAGAAGGGGGAGGGAGGAGGAAGGGAGCAGTGAAAGAAGGAAGGAAGGAAAGAAAGAAAGAAAAAGAAAGAGGGATGGAGGGTAAGAGGGAAGGAAGGAAAGAAGGGAGGGAGGGGGAGGGAGGCAATGGAAGGAAGGAAAGGAAAGGAATGGAGAGGAATGGAAAGGAATGGAGAGGAATGGAAAGGAATGGAAAGGAAAGGGAAGCTGGTGGCAGGGGCTTTTCCTATGTGGCCTTGGATCGCTCCTTTCCACCCACCCCCCTCCTCACCGTTTCTCTGCCTGCTCTGCACCTTTTCCCCAAGAAATCGGTAGAATCAGGGTGATGTGGCCTGTGGAGAGATTAATTTGCCGGGAGTTTGAAGTATTGGGTGATGAGGGACGGATTGAAACAAATTTCAGTCATTGTATTGTTGATATTTGTCCAGCAGTCAAACGTTTTATTTGGTGTGTGGAAGGTGTGCAGAAGAGGGGGTAGTCTTATACGGGGAGTATATAACAAACTCTATATTTTGAGTGGAAATGATGGGGGGTCGTCTTATACGCCCAGTCGTCTTATACGCCGGCAAATACGGTACTGTATTTCTCCCTCTATCCTCCTATCTACTTACCTACCTACATACTGTATTTCTCCTTCTCTATCTATCCCTCTACCTACCTACCTTCTGTATTTCTCCCTCTCTCTCTATTCCCCTACCTACCTACTTACCTACCTACCTACCTACAGTATTTCTCTCTCTCTGTCTATCCCTCTACCTACCTACTGTATTTCTTCCTTTCTCCCTCTACTTACCTACCTACCTACCTACTGTATTTCTCCCTCTATCCTCCTATCTACCTACCTACTGTATCTCCCTCTCTATCTATCCCTCTACCGACCTACATACTGTATTTCTCCCTCTCTCTCTATTCCCCTACCTACCTACCTACTGTATTTCTCCCTCTCTGTCTATCCCCCTGCCTGCCTGCCTACCTACCTACCTACTGTATTTCTCCCTCTCTATCAGGGTGGATTTGATTTAAATCAAGTTGATTTAAATCACAATTTAAATCATGATTTAAATCACTAGTAAAAAAGCTTGATTTAAATCATAGTTTTCTACATAAAGACTAATTCTTGCTGGCATAATTTAGAATATGCAAGTAGATGAAGATTTTTAGAATAACAACTTTTCATATTTGTTTTTTTATCCCCAGTTTAATAGGTTAATCATTCATATTTGGACAACTTTCCTGTTGTACTTAGGAAGGAGAAAAATAATCATTACCTTAATAATAACAATTTAAATAGATTTATTCAACTGAAACAATAGCATTACAGCATATGTTATTTGCTTAAACAAACATCCATGTTTGTTAACTAATTTGGCTAAACAAAATATATATATTTTAAGAAACTTAGACTTTCATTTTGTAGTACTGCTTGTCTGCTTGCCCCTTCCTCCTCAAACTTAGTTTCAATTTCTTCTTGTGCAGATCTATTCCACTCCAAACAATCAGAAAAATGTTGTTTCTATTCTATTCACTGAACTTCTTGAAACTTAGCACTGAAGGGGTTGATTCTGTATTCATAGGTTTGTAGAAGTTAGGATTAAGGTCTTTTTTTCAACTCTGTTCATGTTATAACACTTTTGCTGTGAAGAAGAGGCACGTGATCTCTGCTGAGTCAAATTCAGTTTTGAGAACTGCAAAAGTAAACCAAGCATCTGTGATAATATCTTGTAGGCAGTGAAACTGCCCAAATAATCTTACAAAAACCTCTGGAAGAGCATGACATTGTGACTGGATTAATGGAATTTATTTACCAAAAAAATTAAACGTATACAGCCTTATTCTACATAATTTAAAAACTAATCTTTATTTCATGATGGAATAACCTTTGGATGGTAATATCTTTTCCTCAAAAAGCATTTTATATAAAAAAAATCGATTTATATCAAAAAAGTCCGATTTAAATAAAAACAATCCTATTTTTTTATTTTTTTTAAAAAAAACATTGATTTTTATCCACCCTGCTGTCTATCCCTCTATTTATCTACCTACTGTATTTCTTCCTTTCTCCCTCTATCTACCTACCTTACTACCTACCTACTGTATTTCTCCCTCTCTATCTATCCCTCTCTCTATCTACTTACTGTATTTCTTCCTTTCTTCCTCTATCTACCTACCTACTGTATTTCTTCCTTTCTACCTCTATCTACCTACCTACCTACAGTATTTCTTCCTTTCTCCCTCTATCTATCTACCTACCTACCTACCTACCTATTTATTTATTTATTTATTTATTTTATTAAATTTATACCCCGCCCTTTTCCTTGCAAGGACCCAGGGCGGCGCACAGGCAATATTAAAAAAAAAACGTACCTACCTACGTTTCTCCCTATCTATCTATCCCTCTACCTACCTACCTACCTACCTACCTACCTACCTACCTACCTACCTACCTACCGTATTTCTCCCTCTCTATCTAATCCCCTATCTACCTACCTACTGTAATACAATAATACAATAGCAGAGTTGGAAGGGACCTTGGAGGTCATTTAGTCCAACTCCCTGCCTAGGCAGGAAACCCTATACCATTTCAGACAAATGGCTATCCAACATCTTCTTGAAGACTTGCAGTGTTGGGGCATTCACAACTTCTGGAGGCAACTTCTGTTCCACTGATTAATTGTCCTAACTGTCAGGAAATTTCTCCTCAGTTCTAGGTTGCTTATCTCCTTGATTAGTTTCCACCCATTGCTTCTTGTTGTGCCCTCGGGTGCCCTGGAGAATAGCTTGACTCCCTCTTCTTTGTGGCAACCCCTGACATATTGGAAGTCTGCTATCATGTCTCCCCTAGTCCCTCTTTTATTAAACTGTATTTCTCCCCCCCCCCTCTCTCTATGGGCCACCTGGGAGTTTGCTATCCTTTGTGTTTTGGCACTTTTAGGCTTCCATACATTGCTGAGGAAATGACAGTTGAAAAGCAGCCTGATGGGAGGAGCTATAGGGAAGTGAAAACATGATCAGTGGGTACATTTTACATGTGTGTACCTTGCACATGACACATGTGTGCTAGGCACAAAATGAGTACGTATTCTATTATCGGAAGTCCTTGGGAACATTGTGTCAAAATTTTGTGTAAATCAGTGCAGTAGTTTTTGAGATTAACTGCTTCTTACAAACTATTTTACATTTTTATTTATATAGATGATCAAACTGTCTGCAGTTATCTAAGTGTGGTCTTACTCTTTATAAAAGTGAAACTAGTGCTTCACATGATCTTGATTCTATCCCTCTGTTAATGCAGCCTAGTATTGTATAGGATTTTTTTTTGCCACTGCAATACATTCTGGCTTGTATCTAAATGATTGTCCACTAGGGTGTGAAAGTCTCTCTCAAAGTTATTACTTGAGTCACGTTCTACCTATTCAGTAAGAACAATTAACCTCTGGAACAGCTTGCCTCCAGCAGTTGTGAATGCCCCAACCCTGGAAGTCTTTAAAAAGATGTTAGACAGCCATTTGTCTGAAATGGTATAAGGTTCCTGCCCATGCAGGGGGTTGGACTAGAAGACCTACAAGGTCCCTTCCAACTCTGCTATTGTATTATTGTATTCTGTACCAGTACATGTGGTTTTCCTTGCATAAGTGTAAAATCTTATTTTTCCCCTCCATTGAATTTATTTTTGTTAGGTAGGGCCCAGTGTTCAAATCTATTGAGATTCTCTATCTTCTGAGGTGTTGGCTATTCCTGCCAACTTTGTGTCATGTGCAAATTTGATGTGTTCCCGTTCGATTCCTTCATGGATTATAGTCTATTGCTTGTTTTTGTATTTTATTGAATTCCAGTAAGACGTGTTATCAGGACAGTTAAATTCTCCCATTACAACTTGATATAGTTTGTAATGTATTGAAAATGACAGATGAATAAAATGTACAAGTTTTTTAGTTCCATGTCTTGCCAATGAGTATGGTATTTCTTTTCCCATCCATGTATTAACCAGATTCAATTGTGCATTGGTTGCGCAGGTAGTCCTCATTTACCATTTTTCTCCTGAGCCTTCAAAATTACTGTGTCACAGTAGAAGCAGACGTGCACCTGGTCCACAAAACCTGTGGTAATTCTAGGACTTATTCCATTGCCACACTTCAGCAGTGGCTGTGGTTTTGAAGGTGCAGTTAAAGGAATTGCACCAATTCAGGGTCTGCCAAAAGTTGGACATTTATGATGGTGACAGCATCCCACACTCATGATTCCCCTTATGACCTTCCCAGCTAGTTTCTGACAAGCAATATCAATGGCTATACTGACAGGAAATTGCAAGTCGCAGTCAAATATAATTACCTTTAACAACCCACAGTAATTTGCTTAAAAACTTCAGAGGAACAGATGTAAGTTGGTACTTTCATGTGACATGATACTTAATGATTGAGCTGCTTAGTGACAGAAATATCAGTTTCAATTGTGATAGGTTAACTAAAGACTACTTGAGTGGGGATGTCAGCAGAGGGGTTGTAGATAGTATTTTCTGCTCTTTTTTGCAGCTGAGGACTTCATGAGCAAAAGTGGTTTATACTTTTCTTCTTTTTTCATATCATCTCTAACCAATTAAGTTATATAAACAACTATCAGTATCCGGCCATGCATTGCTGTGGCCCAGTCTGGTTAAATGGCCAACCAAACTGTACACACAACCACCGTATAATCCCCAACCTACCTACCTACTGTATTTCTTACTCTCTGTCTCTATCCACCTTCCTACCTACTCTATTTCTCCTTCTCTCTATCCCTATACGTACCCACCTAACTACTGTATATCTCCCTCTCTCTATCCACCTACCTACCTACCCACCTACCTACTGTATTTCTCCCTCTCTCTCTCTCCCTCTTCCTTCCTACCTACCTACCTACCTACCTACCTACCTACCTACCTACCTACCTACCTACTGTATTTCTCCCTCTCTCTATCCCTCTACCTACCTACCTAGCTACCTACCTACTTACCTACTGTGTTTCCCCCCCTCTCTCTATCCCTCTACCTACCTATCTACCTACCTACTGTATTTCTCCCCCTCTCCCTCTCCCTACCCACCTATCTATCTATGTATTGTATTTCTCTCTATATACATGTACCTATCTACCTACCTGCTGTATTCATCCCTCTCATCTATCCCTCTACCTATCTACTGTATTTCTTCCTCTCTCTGTATTCCTCTACCTACCTAACTATCCCTCCCCTCCCCAGACCCCCACCCCCGCAGTCAACCTCCTTTAGGCCTCCCTCCCTCCCTCCCTCCCTCCCAGTGATCATCAGGTGCTCCCTCCCCTTCCCCATGCCCCCCCCATCCTTTTTAGGACAGAATGGTCGGAGGGGCTCAGGTGAAGGGATTGTTAGTCTTCAATCTTTGCATTCCACTCATGGGCTTCATCCCACTGGATTTTAGTACTGCCTATAAATTGCTTCTACTTTTATTAAGGTTTCTGTTCTTCCAATTTGTCCCCTCCATTCTGTGAATGCAAATAGAGGCACAGGAAATTTTGGATCATATAACTATTCCGTCTTTTACTTGCTTATTATTGGATACCTTCATGTATGTGTATTACTCCCTATACCACAACCATAACCTGGTGGTAAGAAAAGATCGGAGGGGTGGTAGAAGGCAGAGGTGCTGCTCCTGGTGGTTCTACCACTGCCCCCACTGCTGCAGTCTCACCCTCCGCCTCCTACCGACCCTCTGATCTCTTCTTGCTGGTGCTGCTACCGCGGAGAGGTTGGAGGGCTGGTAGGAGGCGGAGAGTGAGGCTGCGGCAGCGGTAGAAGCGGCAGGAGTGGCATCTCTGCCTCCTACCAGCCTTCTGATCTCTTCTCGCTGCTGCTGCCACTGCAGAGAGGTTGGAGGGCCGATAGGATACGGAGGGTGAGGCTGCAGCGGTGGCAGTAGAAGTGGCAGAAGCGGCAGAGGCAATGGCAGCAGCAACGAGGAGGCCTTGGAGGCGGAAACCCCCCACCCCCACCCCCAGGAGAAGCTGGATGCGGCATCGCGCAAAGCTGCCAGGTGGCTGCTGCTGTTGGCATCGCCCAGGGAGGCATATGCGCCAATTCCCGCGTTGCCCTTGGTAATGTGCCAGCTCAAGGCCGTTCACACTTTCAGTTGTTAGAAATGTGATGTCATGCACACTTGTGCGTGCAGCAGCTGGGTGGGAGGAGCTACAGGGAGGTGAAAACCTCAGAAGTCCGTACCTTTTACATTTGTGCTGCTTGCACTTGACACAAGTGTGCCAACTACACAAACTGTACATATGATTGCTTCGGAAGTTCTTGGGAACATTGTGTGAAAATTTGGTGCTAATTGGTGCAGTACTTTCTGAGATTAGTGGCTTTGCACAAACTATTTTAAATTTTTATTTATATAGATTAAAGGTACACTTTTCTTTGAATCTTACAGACAAACTGGATGGCAAAAAAAAGCACCTGGAACAACTGTAAATAACAATCAAAGTTGAACAGGGAAGAAAATCAAGCCAGAAATCAAAATCTTTTCTATTTCCTTCAGTAAACTGTACAGTTCTGCTCCTCCTCCAGCAGCTGTTAGACAAAAGAGAAAATCAAGAAAGAAGAAGCAGATTATGCAGAACTCAAGGATACATTACATGAAAAGTGAAGGAAGATTATGTATCATTCAGCAAAAGTCCGTGGTGAGGAAAAGATAATAGTAAAGCCACGTAAAACAGACAGGATTGCAGGCCTCCTCAAGAATATCAGTTTTGAAAAAGCTCCATAAATTTGCCTATTGCGGGAAAAGTACAGATTGCAAATCACAGCTAATTATTCACAAGAAGAGCCAGAAAGGAGAAAGGCCATACCAATTACCTGCATGTGGCAAAAACTATGGTCAAAACAACTCCCTTGTGGTACATGGAAGCACCTCCACACAAGAGGAAAGCCACAAAAGTGCTCCCAATTCAGTAAATGCTTTAGCGAGCATGGCGACATAGAGCTACATCAGATAACTCACAGGAGCAAGAAAACATATGACTGTGTATATTGTGTGAAATTTTCATTAGCAATTCCCAGGTCATGAGACATCAAAGGACACACACAGAGGAATAAAACCATTTGAACATCCTTTCTGTGGGAAATGTTTCAGCGAGAATTCCTTCCTGTTGAAGCACCCAATGACTCCCACAAAAGTGAAACCATTTGAATGTTCTGATTGCGGGGAAAGAAATTACTCACAATTTCAGTGGTGATGCATCAGTAGATTGACTCCAGGGAGAAACTGTATAAGTGTCTAGATTGTGAGAAAAGCTTCATTAGAAATTTCCATCTCATGAGACACCAGAAAACTCACACAGAAGGAAAACCTCTTGAATGTCCTGATTATGGGAAAATCACAATTCCAACCAGGTGATACACCAGAAGACTCACATAGGAGATAAATGCTTTGAATGTCCAGATTGTTGGAAGACTTTCAGTTATAATTCCAACTTGGTGATACAACAGAGGAATCATAAAGGAGAAAAACCCATTCAATGTCCTGACTGTGGGAGAAGTTTCAATCGTAATTCTCACCTGATAATACATCAGAGGATTCACTCCATGGAGAAACCTTATAGATGTCAAAATTGTGGGGAATGTTTCATTAGACATTCCCACCTCCTGAGGCACAAGATCACACACAGAGGAGAGAAACCCTTTGTATGTCCTCTCTGTGGGAAAAGCTTTAGAGATAATTACAGCCTGGTGACACATCAGAGAACTCACACAGGAGAGAAACCCTTTGAATGTCCTGTCTGTGGGAAAAGCTTTAGAGATAATTACAGCCTGGTGACACACCAGAGAATTCACACAGGAGAAAGGCCCTTTGAATGTCCTATCTGTGGGAAAGGTTTCATTCAGAATTCTGACCTGGTGATACACCAGAGGATACACACAGGAGAAAGGCCCTTTGAATGCCTTATCTGTGGGAAAGGTTTCAGTCAGAATACCAATCTGGTGACTCATCAGAGGACTCACACAGGAGAGAAACCCTTTGAATGTCCTGATTGTGGGAAAAGTTTTAGTCAGAATTCCAGGTTAGTTAGACACCGGAGGTTTCACACAGGAGAAAGGCCCTTTGAATGTCCTATCTGTGGGAAAAGCTATATCGATAATTCTAGCCTGGTGATACACCAGAGAATTCACACAGGAGAAAGGCCCTTTGAATGTCCTGATTGTGGAAAAGGTTTCAGTCAAAATTCCCATCTGGTGATTCATCAGAGGACTCACACAGGAGAGAAACCATTTGCATGTCCTGATTGTGGGAAATGTTTCAGTGATCATTCCAACTTAGTTAGACACCAGAGGACTCACACAGGAGAGAAGCCCTATGAATGTGTCGATTGTGGGAAAAGTTTCATTCAGAGGAATTCTCTAGTGATACACCAGAAGACTCACACAGGAGAGAACCACTTTGAATGTCTCTATTGTGAGAAAAGTTTCAGTCACAATTTCTACCTAGTGACGCACCAGAAGATTCACACTGGAGAGAAACCCTTTGAATGTCCTGATTGTGGGAAAGGTTTCAGTAAGAAATGCAGGTTGGTTACTCACCAGAGGACTCACACAGGACAGAAACCCTATGAATGTCCTATCTGTGGGAAAAGCTTTAGTAATAATTCTTACCTGGTGACACACCAGAGGATTCACACAGGAGAGAAACCCTTTGAATGTCCTATCTGTGGGAAAGGTTTTAGTGATAATTCCAGCCAGGTGAGACACCAGAGGACTCACAAAAAAGAGAAGCCATTTTAATGTCCTATCTGTGGGAAAAGCTTTAGTGATAATTCCAATGTGGTGATACACCAGTCTGTGGACATTACTTAAAGTATAAACCATCCCTTATCGCACCCTACATAATCCATATTAGGAAAATTGGCTGAGTTTAGAGAATGCTTGAATTTCATTTGATCTATTGAAGGAATAGGTGAATAACCCCCTTTGGGGTTATTTTATTCCAGATTCCTCCATACAACACATTCCAGAACCAAAATTCACTATCCTCCCCATCCATGTTTTATTAAATCTGCATTAAAAATGGGTCACTTTGTATATGATCCCTCTGCCAAAGGACGCTTCCAATCAGGGGCGGCTAAGCAGCATCCCATTTCACTAGGCTAAGTTGTAAAGATCACTTGGAAGAAGTAAAAAACGACTTGATAGCATTTAATCAGTGGAAAAATTAAAATTTCCAAATAATCCAAACAAGTAAAGAGAGAAAAAATAATTGGAGCACAGAACTGGTATTTTAACTATGCAAATGAACGAACTGATTTTGCTGAAGACACCAAAGAATTGCAGTTTTCTTCATTTCACTAACACAAAGACTGGTTAACGACTTGATAGCATTTAATCAGTGGAAACCTTGCAAATGCCTTAGGTAGAAACTGGAGAAGGATGTTTTCGTGCCTCCTATCTGGAGATGGTGCTCAAACAGGCAGCACCTGTGCCTAGAAAAAGGATAATACCTGTCTTTGAGCTTAAAGGAGTTAAAACCATTGAGTACTGTGTTGCTAGAAAGGTTGGAAGGCGCCGGGAAGAGTAGAAGAAAGAAAGTGCAGTTGCCTTTTGAAAAAGCACCTTTCAGAAAGCTTAACTTCCTGTTCCGGATGACTCATGGGAGGAGAGTGGTGAGCAGAGCGGCTTTTGTGCTCTTCCCATGGTGGAAGGAGCAGCTGGAAGGTGAGTTGAGGGCAGGTGGGAGGAGAGTCCTGGAAGCAGAGAAGCAACTGGGCTGAAGCATCTCAGCTGCTGTTGCTGTTGCAGGTTCCTTCCCTCCCCAAATTTAAGCCCACTGGTGCTGCACGCTGTGAAACTGGTGGCTGCAACTTTCCTTCTGGTGGGAAGATGGAAAAGGTCTCCTTCCAGTGAAGGTGGATTCTTTGGGAATGGCTTCCCTCAAGAGGTTGTGGCTGCTCCCATCACTGGAGGGTTTGTGGCAGAGCTGGGAGGGACCTTGCAGGTCTCCTATTCCGACGCCCTGATCAAGCAGGAGACCCAATCTCCTTTCAGACAAATGGCTGTCCTGTCTCTGTTTAAAATCCACCAGGGATGGAGCTCCCACAACCTCTGAAGGGAAACCCTTCCACTGGTTCATTGTACTCAGTGTCAGGAAATCTCTCCTTAGTTTTGGACTGCTTCTCTCCTTGCTTAGTTTCCATCCAGTTCCTTGTCCTGCTTTCAGGGGCTTTGGAGAATAGGTTGAGACCAATATTCCCTTTAAGCTGTGTGAGTGCGCGGCCATGCACAGGACAGGAAAACGCCGTACAGCAGTTTCCAACTGCTGCGCAGTGATTTCTAATTCACAGCGTAACACTTGGCAAACACCTGATTTCCCTTCCCCACCCATCTCCGAAATCAAAAACTGCTGCTTGACCTGCCTCCCTTCGAAAGCACCTACTCCCCGCCTTCTCCTGGGTGCTCCTCCCCACCTTCACGCAACTTGATCAAACCCGCGAACTCCCACGGTCGTCAAGGTGATGGTGACCTCCAATACAAACTGTGAATGGTCAGAAAGGAAGGAGGAGAACCACTGAAGTACAGTGCCCCCCACCCCTAACCCCTCCAACCGCCGCTGCATGATACCATGGTCGATGGGATCAAAAGCCGCTGAGAGGTCTAATAGGACCAGGACAGAGAAACAACCCCTATATGGTTGATGGCAGGGTGGATTTGATTTAAATCAAGTTGAATCATGATTTAAATCACTAGTAAAAAAGCTTGATTTAAATAATTGTTTTCTACATAAAGACTAATTCTTGCTGGCATAATTTATAATATGCAAGTAGATGAAGATTTTTAGAATAACAACTTTTCATATTAGTTTTTTTATCCCGTTTAATAGATTAATCATTCATATTTGGACAACTTTTCTGTTGTACTTAGGAAGGAGAAAAATAATCATTACCTTAATAATAACAATTTAAATAGATTTATTCAACCGAAACAATAACATTACAGTATATGTTATTTGCCTAAACAAACATCCATGTTTGTTAACTAATTTGGCTAAACAAAATATATATATTTTAAGAAACTTAGACTTTCATTTTGTAGTACTGCTTGTCTGCTTGCCCCTTCCTCCTCATACTTAGTTTCAATTTCTTCTTGTGCAGCTCTATTCCACTCCAAACAATCAGAACATGAGGATCATCCTTGCTCATGATCCCTATTTGTGACCTTCCATGAGCAAAAGTGGTTTATACTTTTCTTCTTTTTTCACATCATCTCTAACCATTTTATAAACAATTAAAGTTATATTTTTCTTTGAATCTTACAGACAAAGAGGGTGGTAATGAGCACTATGGACAACTGAAAATAACAAGCAATGTTGAAAAGGGAAGAAAATCAAGCCAGAAATCAGAATATTTTCCATTTCCTTCAGAAAACCATACAATTCTGCTCCTGCTCCTCCAGCTGATAGCCAAAAGAAGGAAGAAGAAAATTATGCAGAACTCAGGGATACATTACATGAAAAAGTGAAGGGAGAAACCTTATGAATATTGAGATTGTGAGAAAGGTTTCATTAAAAATTCCCATCTCCTGGGACACAAGACCATTCACACAAGAGAGAAAAACTTTGAATGTCCTGATTGTGGGAAAAGTTTTAGTCAGAGTTCCAGGCTGGTGAAACACCAGAGGACTCACACAGGAGAAAAACCTTGGAATGTCCTGACTGTGGAGAAAGTTTCATTAAGAATTCCAAAAAAAAAAAAAAAAAAAAAAAAGAATTCCAGCCTGGTGGGACACCAGAGGATTCATATAGGAGAGAAACATTTTGAATGCCCTATCTCTAGGGAAAGAGTCAGTCAGAATTTCTACCTAGTGATACACAAGAAGATTCACACCGTGGAGAAATCTTTTAAATGACTGGTCTGTGGACATTGCTTCAAGCATAAATCATCCCTTATTGCACACAAGGTAATCCATATGAAGAAAAGTAGATGAGATTAGAGAATGCTTGAATTTCATTTGTGATCTTCCATTGAAAATGTAAGTCAGAAGTTGATTGTTTGAATTTTGGACTGTTTCATTTTGCTCAAACATTTCTCAGGATTAAATTTGAAAGTGGTGAGAAAAGGAAAATGGAAAATGGCTAACTAAGTTTCTGGTTATGGACAGAAACTTCTGCATATTCCCTTTTCCAGAAGTAGAGGAATTCCACAATAAGGAATTTTGAGTGGAGCTTTTGCATGTTGATTATGGAATTTCCACGTGGACTTTCAGTCTTCTACCTTGGTTTCACCCAGATCTTGAGCTCCAGAATTCTGTAAATAGTATAAAAGTAGTCCTCAAGATATAACTATGATGGACCTTGTATTACAGCTACATATTGCAATGACTGTTAAATGAAATTGCTTTCCTTTACTACCCAAATCCCCCTTCTCTCCCTGAGGCAGCCATTAATCAAATGTGTGAGTCGCTAAGCAGAACATTGTGTACTCAGAGCTGGGTAAAACTCTTGGAGGCCTTGCGCAGACAGACCTGCCTGACATAGGCAGCTCCAGGCCTCCCCCACCCTCCAAGACACCTTTGTGCTCCGTATCCTAACCCTTGTGTCCCCGTGGCCCTTCACTCCCTCACCCAGGTTCCCCTTACACCAGGTTTCCACCCCACCAGGCCTCACACCCTCCTCCTTATCTTTTGAAGACCTCTGAACCTCATGTTGGGGAGGGAGGTAAGAAGTCTAGCATTTGGTCTCATGACTTTGTCCCGGAAGCAACCCCAATTTTCATTGGGCCCTGGATTCATGTACGGTAATCTGTCCCCAGCCCTTCCAGGTATATTCGATGATAATTCTTTGCAATTCTATGAACTCATGATTGACCGAAGTCAACAAATAAATTTCATAACTGAATGGGTATTTGACATGTATATTGAAAATATAAATCATGACTGTAAGAGGTTGTTAGCATTTTGTCATCTTTGCCTTTTATTGTAATGGATGCCTTTGGATCTGTATTTTTTTGTGCATCCATTTTATAAACCATCATTAATCTAATCCTTTCATGTGAATCTTA
Organism: Rhabdophis nuchalis; assembly: GCA_039707465.1. Lineage (NCBI taxonomy): Eukaryota > Metazoa > Chordata > Lepidosauria > Squamata > Natricidae > Rhabdophis > Rhabdophis nuchalis. The sequence goes on along the minus strand of CM077646.1, from coordinate 27,845,873 downwards.
CAGACAAAGAGTGCCAAAGAGAACACTGTGGAGAACTGAATCACAAGCAGCATTATAATACAAAGGAAACCAAGGCAGCAATCAAAATCTTATTATTTCTTCTGGAATACCTAAAACTCTTCTTCCCCAGCAGCTTACACTTAAGGAAGACAAAACAAGGAAAAGAGTTTTGAGCTGGACAAAATATAGACTATCTGGAAGAAACATATTCACACTGTGAGGAAGGAAACCGTTACTTGAATCAATGTTCAATCCAACAAGGGATTGAGAGTATTTTTGATGTCCTTGAGAATCCAGGAATGTCAGTGGTGGAAGAAATCCACAGATGTGCCTATTGTGGGAAAAGTACAGATTGTAGATCACAGCTGATTATGCCTGAGAGGATCCACACTGGAAAAAAGCCATATCAGTGTCCCCAATGCAGCAAAAGCTTCAGTCAGAACAGCTTCCTTGTTGCTCGTGGAAAGGCTCACACCAGAGAAAACCCCTACCAGTTGTCCCAATGTGGCAAAAGCTGTAGCAAGCAGGCCAAGCTCATAATAAATACACTGGAGGACTCACACAAGAGAGAGACCATATGAATGACCAGATTGCAAGAGAAATTTCAGTCGAAATTCCAGTTTGATAGTACACCAGAGGATTCACACTGGAGAAAGACCCTTTGAATGTCCTGACTCTGGGAAAAGTTTAAGTCGTAATTTTGAACTGGTGACACACCAGAGGATTCCCAGAGGAGTGAAGCCTTTTCAATGTCCTGACTGTGGGAAATGGAATGGTATTTGGGAGTGGTTGTTATATTAAGTCTTTGGACTTCTGTCTGGAGGAAGTGACAATTATCAAGAATGTTTGTACTACCTGTCTTATAGGTGTATCTGCACACCCACACTATTCAGAGACACACGAAGGCTATCCCCTTCACTTACCTCCACATAAAGCAGGGATCCTCAAACTTTTTAAACGGGGCCAATTCACGGTCCCTCAAACTGATGGGCTGGATCAGCTGGATGGGGTGTGGCTAGGTCGTCATGCGACTGGATGGGCATCGCCAATTTAGCAGTCCATTAAAGAATACACTGCAGCCCCCTTTTCTGTTTTTCTTTATATGCATGAAGTTTGTCTAGGGTTGTTTTCTTTTTACCAGGCACCCAACAGAAGCGCCGGTTGGCCATTTTGAAAGGGGCAGAAGCAGTTTATGCAGTGAGCAAGCTGCGGGATACAGTCTGAGCCTCCCCGGTTGGGAGCCTCATTGGGAATTGCTGCCTGGCCTGGGTGTTTAGAAAAACAGCACAGTGCAGAAAGAGGAGCCATTCAGCAGATAAAATCTGCAAGGCTCTGCCGTAGTGTTTTTTGGGTGAGCCATCCCTGCACAGCTCCTTGGTCCCTGCCCAAACTGGCCCAGAAGGGGCGTGTCATCTTGCATCCACCTTTAACTTCCTCCTGCCTGGCCACCAGCTTTTTAACTTGAGAGAAGCCACTGGTTGGAGCAAGGGTAACCGTTATGCTCAGCTCCTGCAACTGCGAGTGCTAATGTGTAGCTGCAAGGTTGTGGTGGAAAGAGTTGGAGCAACACCCGAGAGCTTGGATTAGAAAGTGCGAACAAGGTGGCAGCTGCTCTCGCCGTTAACCGAGCCCACTGTGCCACTTGGAGTATGGAGCAATTTGTTGTGGTGGATTCAATTACCGCCAAGAGTACCTGCTGCCTTTCTTACACCTTCTCATCCACTTGCCTGGGTGGTGTTCTGGTTCTTTCCGCTACAGCCACACAGCCTTTTATCCTACCTATGCCTTAGCACATGCAGCCACAGGAGCCCATTACTGCGGTTCCCCTTGCTCCAACCAGAAGCCTATGTTTGTGTCAAAAAGCTGGCGGCTGGGCAGGAGGCGGCTAAGGAGAGTACAAGGTGAGAAACCCCTTCCTCACCAGTCCAGCTGGCGGCTGGGTGAGCAAATGGCCTTGAGAGAAGAGCACTGCACAGGACGATGAATCCCCTTGTCATGTGCTGGATGCAGGGCCTGAAGTTGGAGTGGAGAGCAGGCAGGCGATCCCTGTGGAACTGCTGCACTGGCACAAGCGTGTGGCAGATGGCCTGAGCCAACGCAGAAACCAAGAAGCAGGCCCCAAAACCGCTAAGACATTTGCGGCTTTCTGGCCCATATAAGCAGAGATGGGAAAGAGGCTGGAGAGCACACAGTACCCCAATGTGGCGGTCCCACAGGAGCTGCCTGCCTGCTCTCCACTTCCAGCCCTGCATCCAGGCCACGAGTGGGGAATGCACCACTTCCAGACTAGTCTGGCTGGTGATCTACCATATGCTTCCCTTGCAAGCCAGGCCAGCTTTGAAAACCCCAGAAAAACTCTGATGCTGCAATCTCCCACGCCCTTCCATCATGCACCAGACCAGCTTCGAGAAACATCCTGAAAGGGCTCTGATGCCCCAATTTCCCATGTGCTCTCCTCGCAGGCCAGGTTCAGGCTGCCTTCGGGAAACACCCAGGAAGTGGTCTGTTGCCATGGTCTCCCACACGTTCCCATAGCATCCCACATATGTCAGTCCACCCCCCGTGTCGCCCCTCCGCTAGCTTGCCCTCCTTCACCCACCCTCTGGCTCGTGCCCTTTGGCCTTATGTTTGCAAGCAGTACACAGATGTGCAGATACATTCTGCAAGGTGTATAGAAGGCCAATGGCGGGAGGAGGGATGAGGAGTTTATGGTGGGAAAAAACAGCCAGGCAAGGAGTGGATGGAAGATGAGAGGCTGGCCTTAATCCTACCACTGCCTGGCCTGGATACATTGTGTTGACCAGCCATATCTAGCTAGCAGGCCTCAAGTTTGAGGACCCCTGACATAAAAGCTTCCCCTGGTTGGTTCTTGCTTTATGGCACTAAGGCTAAGGTGACCAGATTTCAACTTGACTAAAGCGGGACACCATTGATTGGGAGGAGAGGGGGGGCAGCGGCCTTTCCCAGCTCTGCAGCCGCTGCAGAGGCCGTTTCAGCACGCACGTCCCTCGCTGGGCACCTGCAGGTAGGCATCTGGTGGGGCGGCTGAGCGGGGCATGGGCAGGAAGTGGGCTGGTGGGCAGGCAGAAGAGGATGGCCGGCGAGGGAGGAGCCAGGCCCAGGCAGGCAGTAGGCGGCGAAAGATGAGGAGAGCCAGCTGGAACCTGCGCGGCTCTGAACTTCTTTGCGCCGCGCCGCAATGCGCTGAGAGCGGCGGGCCAGAAGCCCCACCACCGCCTGCCCATTCCGCCATGGCGAGGAGGCGGTAGGGCTTCTGGCCCGCGGCTCTCAGCGTATTGTGGCGCGGCGCAAAGAAGTTCAGAGCTGCGCGGGTTCTGGCTGGCTCTCCTCATCTTCCGCCGCCTGCTGCCTTCCTGGGCCTGGCTCCTCCTCGCTGGCCATCCCCTTCCGCCTGCCCACCAGCCCGCTTCCTACCCGTGCCCCGTGCACTGTGCCTCTGAGCCTAGTGCCCGCCTGGCCCCTGTGGCCAAAAAGTGGGATATATTTCAGAGGACACAGGACATGGGGCAGATGCTTGAAATGCGAGACTGTCCCGCCAAAAGCGGGATGTCTGGTCACCTTAACTAAGGCCCAAGTAGTCGTACCATGTTGCCAATTCCATGGAGAGGGGGCATGTCCCCTCAGTCAATTTCCTCTCTGAAGAGGTAGCAGAAAAAAAATTTCCAAACCCGAAGTCCTGATTGTGAATCACAAATGATGCTGGCCAGTTGCCCAGTAAAGCAGAATATGTTGCACTGGGTATCCACTGCGTTAGTAGGAGTCCCTGGGCTCATTGTGTGCAACTTCAAAAATATTCATAGTCTGGTTTGTATACCAGCTAATCTTAATTTTGCCTCAGAAATCCTAGATGCAATAAACTAAGGCAGGTTCAGGAAGCAACCCTTGGGAATGGGCAGCCTTTGATTATTTACTAAAGCACAATCATGGCTGCAAAGAATTTTGGGACGTGCTCACAGTAAGTGACATCAGACATCTAAAAATAATTGGCACAGAAAACCACATTTCTTTTCTACTTAACAGAACTTCTGCCCCTGGCTGCCAGGCCTTCCTAGGTGGAAAACTCTCCTTTTGGGGGCCACTGCCATAATCATGAGAATCCTCTGCTCCCTCCACCATTGTCCCAAAATCACCGCCCATTTCAATAGACCCCAAGTAAAGATGCCAGGCAAATATCCCTTATGGTCTGCCAAATATATAGAAAGCACAGAGGCCATTTTAATGGTTTGTAGGTTGGGCAATATATGTAAATACTGCATATATCACTCAAAAGGGGGAAATTGTGAGAATTCCCTCTCTAGAGAATGAAATATTTTGAGGTATATTAAAATAGGTAGAATATTATATTTCTCCAAAGGACCAATGGAGAAACACATTCTTAAGAGGCAGAAAGCAGTCCCTAGTCTTTCTTAATAGCCTGCAGAAGATGCTCATTAGCCTGCAGAAGATGCCAGCCTATTCACAAACAAAAGTACCTTCACCTCCAGGTGATGGGATTAAGGACAGGACATGACCTTCACCCCATGTATTGAAAAAAGTGGAAACAAATACTGGTCCATTAAGGAAGTGTGGAAAGTTCTCACCCATCCCTCTCCCAGAAAAATGAAATATCCTAGGAAATATTGAAAAGGCAGAATATTATATTTCCCTGGATGTGAAAAGGAAGAAACTTGTTTTAATTCCTGCAGCCTCCTGCCTCCGCCCGCTCTGTCAATGAGCCATTGAATCCTGAGCTAGTCCCTTTACATAAGAAAGACTTCTCCCTTTCAGCTCCAGAGTCATGGGATCATTAAGGTATGACTAGCTTTACCAAACCTGGACTCAGCCCATGGGAGCCTGGCAGCCAATCAGAGTACAGTTCTTACACAGGAACAGGAAACAGATAGGTGGGGCTGAAGAGTTGATAAAAAGCCCTGCAAGCCTCTTGCTCAGCCCTTCTCTTCCTCCCACCAACATTGAAGCATGTGATCACCTTTCCTGTTCAGGACTCAAGCCATGTGGTCCTGTCCACCATTAAACCATCTTTCCAAGCAGCCTCCATGTCTCCAGGGTCTTTTTCCCCACTTGGAGCCGAACCCAGAGGGACATTTCTTCCAACACAGGTATTTTGTGCAAAGGATATGCTCAGGATGCAGAAGGATGAAACGGAACGTTGCATTTCTTTAAGACACATTAAAACTAACATGAGGGAAATAGCAGAATAGCCACACACACACAGGAGTCCTCTGTCAGGCAGGAGAGAAACCCTTTGAATGTTGATTGTGGGAAATGCTTCATTGATAATTCCAACTTAGTTAGACACCAGAGGACTCACACCGGAGAGAAACCCTTTGAATGTCTCTATTGTGGGAAAAGTTTCATTGAGAATTCAAGCCTGGTGACTCATCAGAGGACTCACACAGGAGAAAAACCCTTTGTATGTCCTGATTGTGGGAAATGTTTCAGTCATTTGATTAGGCACCGAAGAATTCACACAGGAGAAAGGCCCTTTGAATGTCCTATCTGTGGGGAAAGCTTTAACGATAATTCCAGCCTGGTGATACACCAGAGGATTCACACAGGAGAGAAACCCTTTGAATGTCCTGATTGTGGGAAAGGTTTTAGTGATAATTCCAACTTGATTAGACACCAGAGGACTCACACAGGAGAGAAACCCTTTGAATGTCCTGATTGTGGGAAAAGTTTCAGTAAGAAATCCAGGTTGGTTAGACACCAGAGGGCTCACACAAGAGAGTTTAGAAAATGCTTGAATTTAATTTGATCTATTGAAGGAAAAGGTGAATAGACCCTTTGAAGTTATTTTTTTCCAGACTCCTCCATACAACACATTCCAGAACCAAAATCCACTATCCTCCCCATCCATGCTTTATTAAATCTGCATTAAAAATAGGTCACTTTGCATATGATCCCTCTGCCAAAGGACACCCTCAACCAGGGGCTGCTAAGCATTTTCCCATTTCTCTAGGTCTAGGCTAAGTTGTAAAGATCACTTGGTAGAAGTCAAAAACGACTTGATAGCATTTAATCAGTGAAAACGTTGCAAACGCCTTAGGTAGAAACTGGAGAAGGATTGTTTTTCTGCCTCCTGTCTGGGGATGGAGCTCAAAGAGGCAACACCTGTGCCTAGAAAGAGGATAATATCTGCGGTTGAGCTTAAAGGAGTTAAAACCATTGAGTACTGTGTTGCTAGAAAGGTTGGAAGGCGAAGGGAAGAGTAGAAGAAAGAAAGTCCAGTTGCCTTTTGAAATAAGCACCTTTCGGAAAGCTTAACTTCCTATTCCAGGTCACTCATGGGAGGAAAGTGGAGGGCAGAGCGGCTTTTGTAAGGAGGGCAGGTGGGAGGAGAGTCGTGGAAGCAGAGAAGCAACTGGGCTGAATCATCTCAACTGCTGCTGCTGCTGCAGGTTCCTTCCCTCCCCGAATTTAAGCCCACTGGTGCTGCACATTGTGAAACTGGTGGCTGCAACTTTCCTTCTGGTGTGAAGATGGAAAAAGTCTCCTTCGAGTGAAGGTGGATTCTTTGGGAATGGCTTCCCTCCAGAGGTTGTGGCTGCTCCCATCACTGGAGGGTGTGGCAGAGCTGGGAGGGACCTTGCAGGTCTCCTATTCCGACGCCCTGATCAAGCAGGAGACCCAAACTCATTTCATACAAATGACTGTCCTGTCTCTGATTAAAAGCCCCCAGGGATGGAGCTCCCACAACTTCTGAAGGGAACCCTTCCACTGTTCTCAGTATCAGGAAATCTCTCCTTAGTTCTAGGCTGCTTCTCTTCTTGATGAGTTTCCATGCAGTTTCTTGTCCTGCCTTCAGGGGCTTTGGATTAAAACACAACCTTGGGGTACCAACTGCTTACTTCCATCCATATAGCTATAGTCCGATTAAGGAATACATTTTTGAGTGTGGTTTGTCAACCGGTTATAAATCTATCTGTGTGGATGGATGTACCTAACCCACATTTTTCTAATTTACCAAGAAGTAGGTTAAGGTCTACTTTGTCAACTGCCTTACTGAAATTCAATGATACTATATATTTGATTGGTCCGCTAATTTAGTCACTTTGTGTAAGAATGAAATAACATTTGTTTGGAATGCTGTGTTTTTGAATAACCCATGTTGACTTCTAGTTACATATTTCCTTGCTTCTAGGTGTTTGCAGACCTTTTGTTTCATTTGCGGTTTTTTTGGTTTTATGGTTCTGGAGATTTTGCAATGATGCATGAGTGGCATTTCGCTTTTATATATTTTTTAATAATAATTTTTATTAAATGTTTTAATCTTTAAAAACAGTCAGAAGACATAACAAGTATAAATAATAAAAAAAACCCAAAAAAATCAAGAGTCAAAAGAAAATAAAACACAGAACATATAAAACAATATACAATAATTTTGCAGCTTTCTATACCAGCTTTCCTGCTTAGCTTTTGTAATTATCCCTTCTGCACTGCCTTCCTATTACTATATCCTTATATTGTAATTTAGCAAACACAATATTAACACTTATAATGATATTCATTATTTGTATCACCATATTCTCTATGTTCTGTTTTGGCTTTTGATTTCTATTATTGTTATTATTATTTATTTATTCGATTTATATACTGCGCCTTCTCCATTGAAATGGACCCAGGGCGGTGCACAGGAAATTAAAACCAGCAAATAGAAAACAATACAATAAATATAGATAAAAAGAATTAAATAGGAGCCTGTGCTAAAATTCCCACTAAAAACCCCACGTCCATTTACGTATTTGGCAGAAACTATGTAACAATAAAATCTAGACGATTAGGCAAGTCCAGCTTGCTGAAAAAAGTATGTTTTGAGTGAACGGCGAAAGAGGGGAAAGTCCGTGATAGTGCGAAGTTCGGGGGGTAGGTCGTTCCAGAGGGACGGCCCTGCCACAGAGAAGGCCCTACCCCTGGGCACCTGTTGGTACCCTCAGTAGGCCCTCTCTGTGGGAGCGTATCAGACGCAGGGAGGTATGTGGCTGTAGATGGTCCTGCAAGTAACTAGGCCCCGAGCCATGGAGCGATTTGAAGATGGTAACAAGCACCTTGAAGCGCACTTGGAAGGCTTGCAGCTCGCGCAGGAGAGGTGTTACATGGGAGTAACGAGAAACTCCCAGAATCCCCTGTGCGGTCACATTCTGAACCAACTGGAGCCTCTGGATGCACCTCAAGGGGCGCCCCATGTAGAGAGCGTTACATAGTCCAAGCGAGACGTCACGAGTGCTTGAGTGACAGTGCGGAGGGCGTCTCAGTCAAGAAAGGGACGCAAATGGCGTACCAGGCGAACCTGGTAAAATGCCCCCCTGGCCACGGCCGTCACATGGTCATCCAGGGACAGCCGCGAATCCAGGAGGACGCCTAAGTTGTGAGCCCTTTCCACGGGGGCCAATGATTCGCCCCCGATAACCAGCGATGGGATGAGCTGGCTATGTCGAAACGCCGGAAACCACAGCCACTCGGTCTTGGATGGGTTGAGCCGAAGTTTGTTACTTCCCATCCAGAGCCGCACGGCTTCCAAACACCGGGACATCATTTCGACGACATTGTTGGGGTGGTTGGGGGTAGATATGTACAGCTGAGTATCATCAGCGTACAGATGGTACTCTACCCTGCAACCACGGATGATCTCGCCCAGCGGCTTCATGTATGTGTTGAATAGGAGGGGGGACAGGATCGACCCCTGAGACACCCCACATATTAGGGTCCTCGCCATCGACCTTTGCCCTCCCGCCAACACAAATTGAGAGCGACCAGAGAGGTAGAAAGAGAACCACTGTAACACAGTGCCTCCCAATCTCAACCTCTCCAGCCGGTACAATAGGATACCATGGTTGATGGTATCAAAAGCCGCTGAGAGATCTAACAGGACCAGAATAGAGGAATAACCTCTATCTCTGGCCCTCCAGAGATCATCCACCAACGCGACCAATGCCGTCTCTAGCCACTTGTACATTTTATTCCATACTTTATAAAAGTCTGATTCTTCTCTTTCTTTTAGTTATATTGTCATTTTGTCCATTTCTGCGCATTCGAGTATTTTCCTGATTATAGTTTCATCTGAGGGTATATTAATTTTTTTCCAGTTTTGTGTAAAGCAATCCTTGCTGCAGTGAGTATGTGTATGATTATGTATTGAGGTTCTTTGTCTATTTTTTAGTCCACCAGTCCTAATAAAAATGCTTCCGTTTTAAGTTCTATTTTTTTGCTCAGTAATTTCTTTCAGCCATTTCCAAATTTTACACCAGTATCTCCTTGTGATGGGGCACATCCACCACATGTGGTAGAATGTTCCCGGCTTGTGGCTGAATCTCCAATATTGGGGGGATAAATCTGGGTAGATTTTGGCCAATCTCGCTGGAGGCAAATACCATCTATAAAACATTTTATAGAGATTTTCTTTGTAGGTCGTAAATTTAGAATTTCTTTCCCATAATTTGTCCCATTTTTCTAATTCTATACTATGCACAAAATTTCTACCCCAGCTAATCATTGTCTCCTTTACTGTCTCTTCCTCCATTTTATAATTTAAAAGAAAATTACATAATTAGTTATCATTTTTCCTCCCGTTCCTAGCAATATTTTGTCTAATTCCATTTGTTTCTCGTATATTCCATATTGTTCCCGATCTTTTTAAAATCTTGTTTTAATTTGCAAATATGGCCACCATTCCATATTTATTCCTTGTGTCTTCAGCTCTTGTACTGATTTCAGTTCTTCTTTTTCATCTAAGAGCTCTGCATATCTTACCCTTTTACTAAGATCTGTAGAATTTGGATAGGTCATTGCCTCTATGGTTGATAGCCAGATTGGGATTTTCAAGTAGTGGTTATTTTAAATTATTTTTTCCCAGACCCTAAACAGGGCATCCCTTACCATATGTCTCTGAAAGTAGGAATGGGATTTATTCTTTCCCTCCCAGAGGAAGCCGTGCCAACCTAGTTGGAGGTCATGGCCTTCTAGCATAAGGATTCTTTTATTTTTTTATTAGATCCAATCCTTTATGATAATAAAGCTCCCAATCTGGGAGGCCAAAGCCCCCTTTGTTTCTACTATCTTGTAGAAGTTTGTAATTAATGCACGGTTTTTTCCCTGACCAAATAGATTTGGATACCACTTTATTTAATTGTTTGAAAAAAAAATTGTCTAATTTAATCGGTATTGTTTGGAAAAGATAGTGTAATTTGGGTAGTATATTCAATACAATACAATACAATAGCAGAGTTGGAAGGGACCTTGGAGGTCATCTAGTCCAACTCCCTGCCTAAGCAGGAAACCCTATACTATTCCAGACAAATGGCTATCAAACATCTTCTCAAAGACTTGCAGTGTTGGGGCATTCACAACTTCTGGAGGCAAGCTGTTCCACTGATTAATTGTTCTAACTGTCAGGAAATTTCTCCTCAGTTCTAAGTTGCTTCTCTCCTTGATTAGTTTCCACCCATTGCTTCTTGTTCTGCCTTCAGGTGCTTTGGAGAATAGCTTGGCTCCCTCTTCTTTGTGGCAACCCCTGAGATACTGGAATCTCAATATCATGCTATCATGTCTCCCCTAGTCCTTCTTTTTATTAAACTAGACATACCCAGTTCCTGCAACTTTCTTCATATGTTTTAGTCTCCAGTCCCCTAACCATCTTTGTTGCTCTTCTCTGCACTCTTTCTAGAGTCTCCACATCTTTTCTACATCGTGGTGACCAAAACTGAATGCAGTATTCCAAGTGTGGCCCTACCAAGGCATTATCAAGTGGTATTAACACTTCACGTGATCTTGATTCTATCCTTCTGTTTATGCAGCCTAGAACTGTGTTGGCTTTTTTGGCAGCTGCTGCACACTGCTGGCTCATATTTAAATGGTTGTCTACTAGGACTCCAAGATCCCTTTCTCAGTTACTGCTGTTGAGCAAGGTACCACCTATACGTACCACCTATATTCATTTTGATTGTTGAAATTCTGCCAATTAGTGATATCTGTAGTTTAGCCCAATTATCCAAATCTTTTTGTACCTGTCATAGCAGTTTGTTGTAGTTATCTTCTTTTATTGCAATACATTTTGCCGATAGCCATATTTCCAAATATTTAATCTTCTTGGCCCTCAAAATTCCCAGTTTCTCCTCCATGTCTTCATTTTGTCTTTTGGTTAATTTCTTAGTTAATATTTTAGTTTTCTCTTTGTTTATTTTAAACCCTGCCACTTTGCCGAATTGGTTTACCGTATTTTTCAGAGTATAAGGCGCACTGGAGTATAAGGTTTGGAAGAGGCAAATTTTTTAAAAAGGTAGGTAGGTAGATAGAGGGAGAGAGAGGGAGAGAGAGAGAAATACAGTAGGTTGGTAAGTAGGGAGAGAGAGAAGGTAGGTAGGTAGGTAGGTAGGTAGATGGGGGGAGAGAGAGAGAGAAATACAGTAGGTAAGTAGGTAGGGAGAGAGAGTGTGTGTAGATAGATAAGTAGGTAGAGGGATAGAGAGAGAAATAGAGAGAGAGAGAGAGATACAGTAGATAGGCAGGGGGAGAGAGAGAGTAGCTAGATAAATAGAGGGAGACAGAGAAATACAGTAGGTAGGTAGAGAGAGAGTGTGTAGATCGGTAAGCAGGTAGAGGGATAGAGAGAGAACCAGAGAGAGAGAAATACAGTAGATAGGTAGGGAGAGAGAGAGTAGGTAGGTAGGTAAATGTTTTCAGGTGTATTTATCCATGTGCTGGAGAAGGAAATCACTGGCCACCTTTGGAACAAATCTTTGTTTCTGCAGGCACAGTACTTGACCAACGTAATTCTCATCAATCACTAACTAAACAGCTCTTTAAAAGGGAAAAAAGCCCTTTTTACACTTTGCAAGCCTCCCCCAAACGGCCCGTTTTTTGCAAAAATGGGCCTGTTTTTTTCAAATAAAAGGCATGAACAGCCTTGGGGGGGGGCTTGCGGAGTGCTCCTGGAGGCATGGGGGGGGGGGCAAGTGAAAAAAAGTGAAAAAACTCCACAACCATCCCTAATTAAAATTAATAAACATTTGTAATTTAATTTAATCATTTTTATGCCAACCCGGCTTGTTAGAAGAAAAAGGTTTTGAGAGCACAGCAGAAGGTGTGTAAGTCAGGGATAGTTCTTAATTCCGGGATCAATTCATTCCAGAGGACAGGTGATCCCACGGAGAAGGCTCTCCCACTGGGTGTCGCCAGTCGACATTGTTTAGCCAACGGCACAATGAGGAGATCGTCTCTATGGGAGCGTACTGGCCGGTGGGAGGCTCTCGGTGGCAGAAGGCGATCTCGTAGGTACCCAGGTCCTAAGCCAAGGACCGCTTTAAAGATAGTAACCAACACCTTGAATCGCACCTGGAAAACCGCTGGAAACCAGTGTAGCTCGCGCAGGAGGGGTATTACATGGGAGTGTCGCGTCACCCCCATAATTACCTATGTGGCCGCATTCAGGCCCAGTTGGAGCCTCCGGGTGCACTTCAAGGGGAGCCCCATGTAGAGAGCATTACAGTAGTAATGAGACGAGGGCATGAATGACTGTGTGCAGGGCATCCTGATCCAGGAAGGGACGCAACTGGTAGATCAGGCGAAGCTGATAAAAAGCCCCCCTGGTAACAGCCGTCATATGATCTTCCAAGGACAGGCATGCATCCGGGAAGACACCCAAGTTGCGAACCCTTCCTTTGGGGGCTAAGGTCTCACTCCCCCATAGCCAGCGATGGAACCAGCTGACTAATGGAATGCCGTGAACCACAGCCATTCAGTCTTGGTGGGGTTGAGCCTGAGTCTGTTCCTCCCCATCCAGATCCGCACGGCCTCCAGGCACTGGGACATCACATCAAGGGCAACATTGGAGTGGTCTGGGGACGAAATGTACAGCTGCATATCATCAGCGTACTGATGGAACTTTACCCCAAAACCCCGGATGATCTCGCCCAGTGGCTTCACATAAATGTTGAACAGAAGGGGCGAGAGGACCAACCCCTGGGATACTCTGTCCCCCTCCAATACAAACTGCGAATTTCTATTTCTATTTCTATTTATTTAAATTTGTATCCTGCCCTTCTCCACAAAGGACCCAGGATGGCGCACAGGAATTTAAAAGACATGCAAAATACAATAAATATAATTTAAAAGACTATTAAATAAACCTATCCTGCGCTAAAACCAAATTTTAAAAACCAAATTTAAAACTACCTAAAAGTCCCCATGGGAGGTTAGGCTAGGCCGGCTTGTTGAAACAAATATGTCTTAAGACATTGGCGGAAGAGGCGGAGGTCGGTGATGGTACGTAATTCAGGGGGTAGGTCATTCCAGAGGACTGGACCCGCCACAGAGAAGGCTCTTCCCCTGGGTGTCACCAGTCGGCATTGTCCGGCCGACGGCACCCTGAGAAGGCCCTCTCTGTGGGAGCATATCGGTCTAAGGCAGTGGTTCTCAATTATTTTCTGTCAGGCCCCCCCTAGGAAGAAGAAAACATTTCGCGCCCCCCGCGCGACTGTAAATAGTATCATTTGTCTATAAAATTGTTAGTACACCTCTGCATAACACTGTATCCTTATTAACGTATAAGAGAATAAAAAAAAGAAAGAAATGTGGATCAATTTACAACAAAGAATAGCTTTATTAACTGTAGCAGAAAAGATTTAAAGTGCATTAAATCCTTAATTAAACTATAAACATTTTTTGATTGGACATATCAAACCATGTGACCGGGTGGGAGTGGCCAATTTGGAAAATGTGAAACTCACTTAACAATGGTCTTGGTTAGCAACCAAACTTTTGGGCTTAATTGTGGTCATAAGTTCTCTCTCTCTCTCTCTCTCTCTCTCTCTCTTTCTTTTTCTTTCTTTCCTTCTGTCTTTCTTTCTTTCTCTCTTTCTCTCTCTGTCTCTTTATTTCCTTCCCTCTTTCTTTCTCTCTCTCTCTTTATTTCTTTCTCTTTCTCTTTCTTTCTTTCTCTTTCTTTCTTTCTCTTTCTCTCTCTTTCTTTCTCTCTCATTTTTTCTTTCTTTCCCTCTTTCTCTCTCTCTTTATTTCTTTCTCTTTCTCTTTCTTTCTTTCCCTCTTTCTCTCTCCCTCTCTTTCTCTCTCTCTCTTTCTTTCTTTCCCTCTCTCTTTCTCTTTCTTTCCTTTGTCTCTTTCTTTCTCTTTTTCTCTGTCTGTCTTTCTTTCTCTCTCTCCCACTTTCTTTTTCTTTCTTTCTCTTTCTCTCTCTCTCTTTCTCTCTCTCTTTCTTTCTCTTTCTTTCTTTTTCTTTCTCTTTCTTTCCCTCTTTCCCCCCCTCTCTTTCCCTATTTCTCTCTCTCTCTCTTTCTTTCTTTCCCTCTTTCTCTCTCCTTCTCTTTCTTTCTTTCTCTCTCTTTCTCTTTCTTTCTCTTTCTTTGTCTCTTTTCTTTCTCTCTTTCTCTCTCTTTTTTCTCTTTCTTTCCTTTCTGTCTCTCTTTCTTTTCTCTCTCTTTCTCTCTGTCTCTTTCTTTCTCTTTCTTTCTCTCCCACCTTCTTTTTTTTCTTTCTCTCTCTGTCTCTCTCTCCTTTGTTTGCCCATCTGTTACTCTGTGTGTGTGTGTGTGTGTCTGTCTCACATTCAGGCACTTAAATCACTCATTCTGTGTCTCTGTCTATCTTTCTCTCCCTCCATCCCACTCTCTGTCTCTCTGTGTGTGTGTGTCACTCTCTGGTACCCCCCTCCCTCCCTGTCTCTCTGTGTGTCTGTGCCTCTCTCTGTCTGTCTGTCTCCCCCCCCCCAAACCTCCTCAGCTCCTGGAAGTAGTAGCCTGACCGGCCCGCCAGCCCGCTGGCTGTATTTATTCGCTCGCTCTCTCTCTCACCCATCCACCGGACGAAGGAACCTGGCGTCCGATAATAATAATAATAATAATAATAATAATAATTTAATTTTATAACCCGCTCTCTCTCCCCAAGGGGACTCGAGGCGGGGCACAGGCAATTAAAAATACAAAGAACAAACTACAGAGTACAAACAACAGAATTAAAAGTAAATTAAATAATTCCTGCGCTAAAACCCATATACTAAACTAAAAATTACCCCTAAAAACCCCCTAATCTAAAAAGAGACTACCCAAGGCCGGCCAGGCGAAAAAAGTGAGTCTTTAATTTTAAGCGGAAGGAGCGGAGGTCCGTGGTTGTCCTAATATCGGGGGGAAGGTCGTTCCAGAGGGCTGGGCCCGCCACAGAGAAGGCCCTTCCCCTGGGCGTCGCCCGCTGACAAAGTCTAGTGGACGGCACCCGGAGCAGTCCCTCTCTGTGGGAGCGTATCGGCCGTGAGGATGTATGAGGCAGGATCCGATCCCGCAGATAACTAGGTCCCGAGCCATGGAGCGCTTTGAAGATGATAATTAACACCTTGAAGCGCACCCGGAAGACGACAGGTAGCCAGTGCAGCTCGCGCAAGAGCGGTGTTACGTGGGCAAACCTAGAGGTGCCCATAATTGCTCGCGCGGCTGCGTTCTGGACCAACTGAAGCCTCCGGGTGCACCTCAAGGGGAGCCCCATGTAGAGAGAGTTGCAATAATCCAGTCGGGATGTCACGAGAGCATGAGTGACTGTGCGAAGGGCGTCCCGATCCAATAGGGGGCGCAACTGGCGTACCAGGCGAACCTGGTAAAACGCCCTCCTGGCCACGGCTGTCACTTGATCTTCCATGGACAGCCGGGTATCCAGGAGGACACGCAAGTTGCGCGCCCCATCCACAGGGGCAAGATGTTCGCCCCCTATGGCCAGCGTTGGAGAGAGCTGGTTGAATCGGGCAGCCGGAAACCACAGCCACTCGGTCTTGGTCGGGTTGAGCCTGAGTCCGTTACTTCCCATCCAGGTCCGCACAGCTTCCAGGCACTGGCACATCACCGCTACGGCATCGTTGGGGTGGTTTGGGGTAGATATGTACAGCTGGGTGTCATCAGCGTACAGGTGGTACTCTACCCCAAAGCCACGGATGATCTCACCCAGCGGCTTCATATATGCATTAAACAGGAGAGGCGAGAGGACCGACCCCTGAGGCACCCCACATGTGAGGGGTCTCGAGGTCGACCTCTGCCCTCCTGCCAACACAAATTGCGATCGGCCAGAGAGGTAGGAGGAGAACCACCGTAACACGGTGCCTCCCACCCCCAACCCCCCCAGCCGATGCAATAGGATACCATGGTCGATGGTATCGAAAGCCGCCGAGAGGTCTAATAGGACCAGGATGGAGGAACAACCCCCATCTCTGGCCCTCCAGAGATCATCTACCAACGCGACCAATGCCGTCTCGGTGCTATGCCCGGGCCGAAAGCCGGACTGGCGCGGATCTAGATAGTCAACTTCCTCCAGGTGACGGGGAAACTGTTGTGCCACCACACTCTCAACAACCTTCGCCAAGAAGGGAAGGTTGGAGACTGGACGGTAGTTGTTCAAAAGAGCTGGGTCCAAAGAGGGCTTCTTGAGGAGGGGCCTCACCATAGCCTCTTTTAGGGAGGCAGGCAAGGAACCCTCACTCAAGGATGCGTTGATAACCTCTTGGAGCCAGCCTCGTGTCACCTCCCAGGATGCCAGTACAAGCCAGGAGGGGCACGGGTCCAATAAACATGTGGTGGCTCGCAGTCGCCCACGTAGCCTGTCCATATCCTGGGTGAGCAAGCGAGCGAGCAACCGCGGCCAGCGGGCCAGCGGATTGTTGGACGCTGCCGCAACTTTCTTTATCCGCCCACCGTGAGGTCCCTCCTTCGACCTCACCTTTCCACGCTGATTGGCCCGAAGCGCATCCCCTTCCTTATCCCCGCGTCCGCTTTCTGCCTCGTCCAGCCTAGCGGTGCTCAAGAGGCACGGCTTCCGGCTGCTCCTTCTCTGACGCTTTTCGGGCTTTACCTACAGCCGCTGCCGCCGCCGCAGAGTGGGCCTGGGATGCCAAGACGGCGGCGGCTGCAGTATTGGTCTTTCCGGGTGTGCGGCTCCTGACTATCAAGCGCGCCCCCCTTTACGGAGCCTCGCGCCCCCCTGGGGGGGCGCGCCCCATTATTTGAGAAACGCTGGTCTAAGGGATGTATGGGGCAGGAGGCGGTCTCGCATATAATTATGCCCCGAGCCATGGAGCGCTTTAAAGATAGTTGTCAAAACCTTGAAGCGCACTCGAAAGACCACAGGAAGCCAATGCAGCTGGCGCAGGATCGGTGTTATGTGGGAGCATCTAGTGGCTCCCATAATCACCCGCGCGGCTGCGTTTTGGACTAGCTGTAGCTTTCGAGTGCACCTCAAAGGAAGCCCCATGTAGAGAGCATTACAGTAGTCGAGTCGGGACATCACGAGAGCTTGAGTGACTGTGCGAAGGGCAGCCCGGTCCAGTAAGGGGCGCAATTGGCGCATCAGGCGTACCTGATGAAACGCCCCCCTGGCCACGGCCGCCACATGGTCCTCCATGGACAGCCGGGAATCCAGGAGGACATCCAAATTGCGCGCCCTCTCCACGGGGGCCAGTGTTTCACCCCCAATGGCCAGAGTTGGAGTAATCTGGCTGAACCGGGGTGCCGGAAACCACAGCCACTCAGTCTTGGCAGGGTTGAGCTTGAGTTTGTTACCACCCATCCAGATCCGTACGGCTTCCAAACACCGGGACAGCACTTCGGCGGCATCGTTGGGGTGGTTTGGGGTGGATATGTACAGCTGAGTGTCATCAGCGTACAGGTGGTACTCCACCCCAAAACCACGGATGTTCTCACCCAGCGGCTTCATATATGTGTTGAAAAGGAGGGGCGAGAGGACCGACCCCTGAGGAACCCCACATAAGAGAGGCCTCGAGGTCGACCTCTGCCCTCCCGTCAACACATATTGCGACCGACCAGAGAGGTAGGACGAGAACCACCGCAAAACGGTGCCTCCCAGCCCCAACCCCCCCAGTCGGTACAATAGGATACCATGGTCGATGGTATCAAAAGCCGCTGAGAGGTCTAATAGGACTAGGATAGAGGAATAACCTCTATCCCGCGCCCTCCAGAGATCATCAACCAACGCGACCAATGCCGTCTCGGTGCTGTGACCGGGTCGGATGCCGGACTGGCACGGGTCTAGATAATCAACTTCCTCCAGGTGTCGCGGAAACTGTTGGGCTACCACACTCTCAAAAACCTACCCCAAAAAGTGAAGGTTGGAGACCGGACGATAGTTCTCTAATAAAGCTGGATCCAGGGACGGCTTCTTGAGGAGGGGCCTCACTACCGCCTCTTTCAAGATGGCAGGTAAGGACCCCTCACTCAAAGATGCGTTGACAATGCCCTGGAGCCAGCCTCGTGTCGTCTCCCAGCATGCCAGTACAAGCCAGGAGGGACACGGGTCCAATAAACATGTGGTCGCCCTAAGTTTCCTTGACAACCTGTCCATATCCTCGGTGGTAACAAAGTCAAACTCCTCCCAAGAAGGAGCCTCAAGACTAGTCTCGGACAGACCCATAGGACCGCTGTCAATGGAGGGTAGCTCATTCCGAATCCGAGTGATTTTCTCCTGCAGATAAATCCCAAATTCCTCTGCTCGCCCTTGCAGAGGGGCTTCTCGCGGCCTCTGATGAAGGAGGGAGCGGGTCACCCCAAACAGGGTGGCAGGGCGGTTATCTGCGGATGCAATAAGGGTGGCACAATACTCACGTTTGGCCACCCTTATCGCCACTAAGTAAGCCCTAATATGGGTTCTCACTAGTGTTCGGTCGGCTTCGGAGCGAGAGGATCTCCATCTGCTCTCTAAGCGTCTCTTGTGGCGTTTCATCCCCCAAAGCTCCTCAGTAAACCAGGGAGCCTGGGTGATTCGTCGCCGCAAGAGAGGCCGCAAGGGCGCGACTCGGTCCAAGGCCCCCGTGGCCGCACTTAACCATGCGGCCACTAGGTCCTCAGTCGAGTCGTGGGGCAGGGTCACAGGAATTGGCCCAAGCTCCCTCTGGAACCTTTCCGGGTCCATTAGAAGCCTGGGGCGGAACCATAAGGAGTATCCGGTTCCGCCTCCCCGCGGTGAGGTGTAGCGATTGGAAAGTCCAGCCGAAGGAGAGCGTGATCTGTCCATGACAAGGGAGTGATGGCTAGATCCCCTATTCCCAGATCACCACTCCACTGTCCCGAGACAAAGATTTTTTTTTGATTTTATTGAATTTATATCCCGCCCTTCTCCAAACGGACCCAGGGCGGCGCACAGGCATATTAAAAAACATACAAACATATAAAACTTTTTTAAAAAAACTTATTCAACTAAAAAACCTGTGCTAAAACCGAATTAAAATCCCCATTTTAAAACTATCTATGAGTCAGAATTGGAGGCTACGCTAGGCCGGCTAGTTGGAATAGGTGTGTCTTCAGACACTTGCGGAAGAGGCGGAGGTCGGAGATGGTACGGAGTTCAGGGGGTAAGTCGTTCCAAAGGGCTGGTCCCGCCACAGAGAAGGCTCTTCCCCTGGGTGTCGCCAGTCGGCATTGACCGGCTGACGGCACCCTGAGGAGGCCCTCTCTGTGGGAGCGTATCGGTCTGAGGGATGTATGGGGCAGGAGGCGGTCTTGCATATAACTAGGCCCCGAGCCATGGAGCGCTTTAAAGATGGTCGTTAGAACCTTGAAGCGCACCCGAAAGACCACAGGAAGCCAGTGCAGCTCGCGCAAGATCGGTGTTATGTGGGAGTATCTAGGTGCTCCCGTAATCACCCGCGCGGCTGCATTCTGGACTAGCTGTAGCTTTCGGGTGCACCTCAAGGGAAGCCCTATGTAGAGAGCATTACAGTAGTCGAGTCGAGACGTGACGAGTGCTTGAGTGACTGTGCGTAAGGCACCCCGGTCCAGTAAGGGGCGCAATTGGCGCATCAGGCGTACCTGATGAAACGCCCCCCTGGCCACGGCTGCCACATGGTCATCCATAGACAGCCGGGAGTCCAGGAGGACACCCAAATTGCGCGCCCTCTCCACGGGGGCCAGTGTTTCGCCCCCAATGGCCAGAGTTGGAATAATTTGGCTGAATCGGGGCGCCGGAAGCCACAGCCACTCAGTCTTGGACGGGTTGAGCTTGAGTTTGTTGCTACCCATCCAGATCCGTACGGCCTCCAAACACCGGGACATAACCTCGACGGCATCATTGGGGTGGTCTGGGGTGGATATGTACAACTGAGTATTATCAGCGTACAGATGATATCCCACCCCAAAACCACGGATGATCTCACCCAGCGGCTTCATATATGTGTTGAACAGTAGGGGCGAGAGGACCGACCCCTGAGGTACCCCACATATGAGGGGCCTCGAGGCCGACCTCTGCCCCCCTGCCAACACACATTGCGACCCACCAGAGACGTAGGACGAGAACCACCGCAAAACGGTGCCTCTCAGCCCCAACCCCCCCAGTCGGCGCAATAGGATACCATGGTCGATGGTATCAAAAGCCGCTGAGAGGTCTAATAGGACTAGGATAGAGGAAAATCCTCTATCCCGCGCCCTCCAGAGATCATCAACCAATGCGACCAATGCCGTCTCGGTGCTGTGCCCGGGTGAGATGAGATCCAGTGTGTTTCCCCCCTCGTGAGTGGGGCCTAAAACTACCTGGGTCAGGTCCATGGCCGTCATGGAGGCCATGAACTCCCGAGCTGCTCCAGAGGTTTCGCCTGCCGACGGCAAGTTAAAGTCCCCCATGACTACCAGTCTGGGGGTCTCAACTGCCGCCTCAGCTATCACCTCTAGGAGCTCGGGCAGGGCTGTTGTTGCATAGCAAGGAGCCAGGTATACAACTAACACGCCCAACTGCCTCCCTAGGCCCCATCTCACGCAGAGAGATTCACACCCGGTTGTCTGAGGGACTGTGGTCTCCTTTGGCTCAAGACCTTCCTTTAATTAAGATGGGGTGAGGGGGGGTATAGTATTTGTATGTGATTTATATTATATGTCGGGGGGGGGGGTAAAAAGGGGGGAAATCTGTGTGAATAAAACTTTTTCAATAAAAAAAAAAGACCTTCCTTTACGATAATCGCCACCCCCCCACCCCTCCCTAGGGCCCTAGGCTGATGGAAGGTGCGGTAACCTGGTGGGCACATGTCCACGAGGGGTATACCCCCTTTGTGGCCCAACCAGATTTCCCTTATACCCACCAGGTCCGGGTCCCCCTCTGACACAAGGTCACGGATGAGGGGGGCTTTTTGAACCACGGACCTGGCGTTGCATAACATCAGCCTAGGGACCCGGGTCTGTGATTCCTGCCCACCTAGTCTGCGATGGGAGAGCGGGGAGTTGGAGCACGTGACCGCCTGAATCCAGCGGCCATGGTCCTCCAACTGATGATGACCATTTCGTCTCCCTCCGCCCCTGCCCCTCCCCAAGACCGAATCGATGGAAAGAGCCACCGTGGAAATGACCCCCCCCTCCCCTTCCTCCGTTTCCCTACTTCCGCCTGCCGGCCTCAATTGCTGTTCCCTCCCTGGACTATTTTTCCCCTCCTCCCTGGAACCCCCTAAAATCCGAATTAAAAACCTCCCTAAAAAACCCCTCAACTTGCGCTTCCTGCGAAAGGAAGGAGGAGAACCACTGAAGTACAGTGCCCCCCACCCCTTACCTCTCCAACCGCCGCAGCATGATACCATGGTTGATGGCAGGGTGGATTTGATTTAAATCAAGTTGAATCACGATTTAAATCACTAGTAAAAAAGCTTGATTTAAATAATTGTTTTCTACATAAAGACTAATTCTTGCTGGCATAATTTATAATATGCAGGTAGATGAAGATTTTTAGAATAACAACTTTTCATATTAGTTTTTTTATCCCCAGTTTAATAGATTAATCATTCATATTTGGACAACTTTCCTGTTGTACTTAGGAAGGAGAAAAATAATCATTACCTTAATAATAACAATTTAAATAGATTTATTCAACTGAAACAATAGCATTACAGCATATGTTATTTGCTTAAACAAACATCCATGTTTGTTAACTAATTTGGCTAAACAAAATATATATATTTTAAGAAACTTAGACTTTCATTTTGTAGTACTGCTTGTCTGCTTGCCCCTTCCTCCTCACACTTAGTTTCAATTTCTTCTTGTGCAGATCTATTCCACTCCAAACAATCAGAAATTATTGTTTCTATTCTATTCACTGAACTTCTTGAAATTTAGCATTGAAGGGGTTGATTCTGTATTCATAGGTTTGTAGAAGTCAGGATTAAGGTCTTTTTTCCAACTCTGTTCATGTTATAACATTTTTGCTGTGAAGAAGAGGCACGTGACCTGCAAAAGTAAACCAAGCATCTGTGATAATATCTTGTAGCAGGGGTGGGTTTCAAAATTTTTGGAACAGGTTCTGTGGGTGTGGCCTGCTTTGTGGGAGTGGCTTGCTGGCCATGTGACTGGGTGGGAGTGGCTTGCCAGCCATGTGACCGGGTGGGAGTGGCCAACTTGGAAAATGTGAAACTCACTTAACAATGGTCTTGGTTAACAACTAAACTTTTGCGCTTAATTGTGGTCATACGTTCTTTCTTTCTTTCTCTTTCTTTCCTTCTCTCTCTCTTTCCCTCTTTCTCTCTTTCTTTCTCTCTTTCTCTCTTTCCCTCTTTCTCTTTCTCTTTCTTTCTTTCTTTCTTTCTTTCTCGCTTTCTCTTTTTCTTTCTCTTTCTCTCTCTCTCTTTTCTTTCTCTCTTTTTCTCTCTCTTTCCTTTCTGTCTCTCTTTCTCTGTCTTTCTCTCTCTCTCTCTCTTTCTTTCTTCTCTCACTTTTTTCTTTCTTTCTTTCTCTTTCTTTCTTTCTCTCTCTGTCTCTCTCCCCTTCATCCGCCCATCTGTCACTCTGTGTTTGTGTGTGTGTGTGTCGTCTCGCATTCACGCACTTAATCACTTTCTGCGTCTCTCTTTCTCTCCCTCCCTCCCTCTCCGTCTCTGTGTGTGTGTCTGTCACTCTCTGATTCCCCCCTCCCTCCCTGTCTCTCTCTGTGTCTGTGCCTCTCTCTGTCTGTTCGTCGTCGTGCCCGCCTGCCCACCCGCCCGTCCCCCGCGGAGCCTCTTCATCCCGGGGCCGCTGTGCTCACTCACCTTAGCCTGCCGCCGCCCGGCCGCCCGGAGCTGAGAAGCGTGTGTGTGTGTGAAACGGCAGCCCTGGAAGACGAGTGGCCGGCATGCCGGCTGTAGAGGGAGGAAGGGAATCAGCGGCCAGGAATCCCACCGTCGACGAGGGTGGAAGAGCCGCACTCTGCGCGCTCTGCTGAGGGGGTTGCTCCCTCCTCCTCCTTTCCAGCCTTGCGCCATGCGGCCTTTGCAGCCAGCGAGTTTACCGATGGCCGGTCTGGCCCCAAAGGCAGCAGGGCGCAGGGCTCCCCCCCGCCCCCAGCGCTTTAAACGTTTAGCGCTGCGAAGCGCCGGGAAGCCCTGCGCCCTGCTGCCTTTGCAGCCAGGCTGGCGAGTTTACCGATGGCCGGTCTGGCCCCAAAGGCAGCAGGGCGCCGGGCTCCCCCCCCGCCCCCAGCGCTTTAAACTTTTAGTGCTGGGAAGCGCCGGGAAGCCCTGCGCCCTGCTGCCTTTGCAGCCAGGCTGGCGAGTTTACCGATGGCTGGTCTGGCCCCAAAGGCAGCAGGGCGCAGGGCTTCCCGGCGCTTCCCAGCGCTAAAAGTTTAAAGCGCTGGGGGTGGGGGGGGAGCCCGGCACCCTTCTGCCTTTGCAGCCAGGCTGGCGAGTTTACCGATGGCCGGTCTGGCCCCAAAGGCAGCAGGGCGCTGGGCTCCCCCCCCGCCCCCAGCGCTTTAAACTTTTAGCGCTGGGAAGCGCCGGGAAGCCCTGCGCCATGCGGCCTTTGCAGCCAGGGAGCTTAGCGCCGGGGTGCGTGAGAAACGGAGAGGTGAGGGGCAGCATGCTCACTCACCTTAGCCTGCTGCCGCCCGGCCGCCCGGAGCTGAGAAGCATGTGTGTGTGTGAAACGGCAGCCCTGGAAGACGAGTGGCCGGCATGCCAGCTGTAGAGGGAGGAAGGGAATCAGCGGCCAGGAATCCCACCGTCGACGAGGGTGGAAGAGCCGCACTCTGCGCGCTCTGCTGAGGGGGTTGCTCCCTCCTCCTCCTCTCCAGCCCTGCGCCATGCGGCCTTTGCAGCCAGCGAGTTTACCGATGGCCGGTCTGGCCCCAAAGGCAGCAGGGCGCAGGGCTCCCCCCCGCCCCCAGCGCTTTAAATGTTTAGCGCTGCGAAGCGCCGTAAGCCCTGCGCCCTGCTGCCTTTGCAGCCAGGCTGGCGAGTTTACCGATGGCCGGTCTGGCCCCAAAGGCAGCAGGGCGCCGGGCAATCCCCCGCCCCCAGCGCTTTAAACTTTTAGCGCTGGGAAGCGCCAGGAAGCCCTGCGCCCTGCTGCCTTTGCAGCCAGGCTGGCGAGTTTACCGATGGCCGGTCTGGCCCCAAAGGCAGCAGGGCGCTGGGCTCGCCCCCCGCCCCCAGCACTTTAAACTTTTAGCGCTGGGAAGCGCCGGGAAGCCCTGCGCCATGCGGCCTTTGCAGCCAGGGAGCTTAGCGCCGGGGTGCGTGAGAAACGGAGAGGTGAGGGGCAGCATGCAAACTTCGCACGCGCCCTGCGGCTCTCCCTTTCTCATGCGCCCCGGCGCTAAACTCCCTGGGCCGCAGTGAGAAGCGGAGCAGAGAGGCGAGGAGCGGTATGCGAACTTTGCACACAGCCGGCGCCTCTCCGTTTCTCATTGCCGCTTGGCGCTAAGCTCCCTGGCCGGCGGTGAGAAGCGGCACGGAGAGGCGATCTTTGCACGCGTCCCGGGCACCCCTCCGAGTTCCAAGCCCCCGGCGTCCAGCGATTTTAGCGTTGGCTGGGCGGCGGGGGGGGGGGGGGGCGGGGACGAACGTTTATTACTTCCGGGTCCACGGTCCAAAGGGATCGCTACGGATCGGTAAATTTGACCAACGGGCTCGCGGGAACCCGTGCGAACCCTTAAAAACCCACCCCTGTCTTGTAGGCACAGAAACTGCCCAATAATCTTACAAAAACCTACAGTACAACCCACAATAATTAGCTTAACAACTACAGAGGAACAAATGTAAGTTGGGACTGACATATAATATATCATGCTTAATGATTGAGCTGCTTAGTGATGCAAATATCAGATCCAATTGCAGTAGGTTAAGTAAGGACTACATGCGTGGGGTGTCACCGGGGGGATTGTATATAGTATTTTATTCCCTTATTTGCAGCTGAGCACTTCTATGAGCAAAAGTGATGTATACTATTTTTCTTTTTTCACATCATCTGTAACCATTTTAAAAACAATTAGTTACATTTTTCTTTGAATCTTACAGATGAACAGGATGACAATGAGAGCACTCTGGACAACTGAACATTGAAAAGGGAAGAAAATCAAGCCAGAAATCAAAATATTTTCCATTTCCTGCAGAAACCCATAAATTCTGATCCTCCTCCAGCAGCTAATAGCCAAAAGAGAGAAAATCAAGAAGGAATAAGCATATTATGCAGAACTCAGGGATACATTACATGAAAAAGTGAAGGGAGAAACCTTATGAATATTAAGATTGTGGGAAACATTTCATTAAAAATTCCAATCTCCTGAGACATAAGACCATGCACACAGGAGAGAAGAACTTTGAATGTCCTGATTGTGGGAAACGTTTTAGTCAGAATTCCAGGTTACTTAGACACCGGAGGTTTCACACAGGGGAAAGTCCCTTTGAATGTCCTATCTGTGGGAAAAGCTATATCGATAATTCCAGCCTGGTGATACACCAGAGGATTCACACAGGAGAAAGGCCCTTTGAATGTCCTGATTGTGGAAAAGGTTTCCGTCAAAATTCCCATCTGGTGATTCATCAAAGGACTCACACAGGAGAGAAACCCTTTGAATGTCCTGATTGTGGGAAAAGTTTTATTCAGAGTTCCAGCCTGGTGAAACACCAGAGGTCTCACACAGGAGAGAAACCCTTTGAATGTTCTGACTGTGGGAAACGTTATACTCAGAATTACCACCTGGTGACACACCAGAGGACTCACACAGGAGAGAAACCCTTTGAATGTCCTATCTGTGGTAAAAGCTTTAACAATAATTCCAGCCTGGTGATACACCAGAGGATACACACAGGAGAAAGGCCCTTTGAATGCCGTATCTGTGGGAAAGGTTTCAGTCAGAATATCAATCTCGTGACTCATCAGAGGACTCACACAGGAGAGAAACCCTTTGAATGTCCTATCTGTGGAAAAGGTTTTAGGGATAATTCTAGCCTGGGGAAACACCAGAGAACTCACACAGGAGAGAAACCCTATGAATGTCCTATCTGTGGGAAAAGCTATATCGATAATTCCAGCCTGGTGATACACCAGAGGATTCACACAGGAGAAAGGCCCTTTGAATGTCCTGATTGTGGAAAAGGTTTCAGTCACAATTCCCATCTGGTGATTCATCAAAGGACTCACACAGGAGAGAAACCATTTGAATGTCCTGATTGTGGGAAAAGTTTTATTCAGAGTTCCAACTTATTTAGACACCAGAGGACTCACACAGGAGAGAAACCATTTGAATGTTCTGACTGTGGAAAACGTTACAGTCAGAATTACCACCTGGTGACACACCAGAGGACTCACACAGGAGAGAAACCCTTTGAATGTCCTCTCTGTGGGAAAAGCTTTAACAATAATTCCAGCCTGGTGATACACCAGAGGATACACACAGGAGAAAAGCCCTTTGAATGCCGTATCTGTGGGAAAGGTTTCAGTCAGAATATCAATCTAGTGACTCATCAGAGGACTCACACGGAAGAGAAACCCTTTGAATGTCCTGATTGTGGGAAATGCTTCATTGATAATTCCAACTTGGTTAGACACCAGAGGACTCACACCAGAAAGAAACCCTTTGAATGTCTTGATTGTGGGAAAGGTTTCAGTCATAATTCCAGATTGGTTAGGCACCAAAGAATTCACACAGGAGAAATGCCCTGTGAATGTCCTATCTGTGGGAAAAGATTTAACGATAATTCCAGCCTGGTGATACACCAGAGGATTCACACAGGAGACAAACCCTTCAAATGTCCTGATTGTGGGAAAGTTTTTAGTGACAATTCCAACTTGGTTAGACACCAGAGGATTCACACAGGAGAGAAACCCTTTGAATGTCCTGATTGTGGGAAGGGTTTCAGTCGGAATTCCAGGTTAGTTAGTCACCAAAGGATTCACTCAGGAGATAAATCCTTTCAATGTCTTGATTGTGGCAAATGTTTCATGGATAATTCCAACTTAGTTAGACACCAGAGGACTCACACCGGAGAGAAACCCTTTGAGTGTCCTGATTGTGGGAAAGGTTTTAGTGAAAATGCCAGCCTGGTGAGACATCAGAGGACTCACACAGGAGAGAAGCCATTTGAACGTCCTATCTGGGAAAAGGTTTAGTAATATTTCCAATGTAGTGTGACATCAGAGGACTCAACACAGAAGAAAAACCCTATGAATGTCCTGATTGTGGGAAACGTTTCTGTCGGAATTCAAGCCTGGGGACTCATCAGAGGACTCACACCCTGAAGAAATCTTTGAAATGTCCTGACTGGGAAAATTTTCATTAAGAATTTTAAGTTGGTTAGACACCGAAAGATTCACACAGGAGAGAAACCCTATAAGTGCCTTGGCTGTAGGAAAAGTTTTAATCTGAGTTCCAGCCTGATGAAACACCAGAGGACTCACACGGTGAAGAAATCTTTGAGATGTCTAGTCTGTGGACTTTACTTCAAGCATAAATCATCTCTTATTGCACATAAGGTAATCCATACTTAGACAAGTAGATGCATTTAGAGTAGAGAATGCTTGAATTTCATTTGTGTTCTCCCATTGAAATGGGTTGATTTAATTTTGGACTGATTCTTTTTGCTCAAACATTTCTCAGAATTAAATTTGTAGATGGAGAGAAAAGGAAATGGAAATTTATGGTTATCAGCAGAATCTTTTGGATATTTCCTTTTCCAGAAGTAGTGAAATTCCTTAAAATGGAATTTTGGATGGAGCTTTTGTCTGTTGATTGTGATACTCCCATATGTGGAGTTTCAGCCTTTTATCTTCGTTTCAGCAGATTTTAAGCCCCAGATTTCCACAGCCAGCACAAAAGTTGTCCTCAAAATATAACTATGATGGGCCTTGAATTACTGTTGCATGTCGCAATGGCTTCTCTCCCTGAGGCAGCCATTAATCAAATGTTCAGGTCACTAAGCAGAGCACTGTATTCTCAGTGCTGGATAAAACTCTTGGAGGTCTAGTGCAGGGCCAGGCTAGCCTGCTGTAGGCATCTCTGGGTCTCACCCACCCTCCAAGAGATCATTTTGCCTTGTTTCCTAACCCTTGCATCCCATTGGCCCTTCACTCCCTCCCCAGGGTCCCCTTACACTTGGCTCCCACCCCACCCGACTTCACACCCTTCTCCCTTTTACCTTTTGAAGCTCTCTTAACCTTAGGTTGGAGAGGGAGGGAAGGACATATATCATTTGGCCTCATGACTTTCTCCTGCAAGCAGCCACCATTTTCAGTGGGCCCTGGATTCATTCCTGGTGTGAACTATGGTAATGGTGCAGTGGCCAAAGCGCGTCGTGCGGCAAACTGCAACATAACATACAGTATGCATATTTGACTCACATTCTTCTTTGCCTTCTCAGAAGGGAAGCAAGAGTGAAAGAAAATGTAGTCAAGTGGAAATGGTTGGAGGGCACTTAGAGTAGTTTAGCCACACCTTGCATGGACTACGCAATAAGCTATGCAGTGTCTGGCCCCAAGTGGCTGCAGAAGTCAGACTGCAAAAAGTGTCAGGGCATGGGGTGCCTACCTGCGATGGTCCTAAGTCTATGATGGCGAAATTTCCACTTGGGTGGAGAGTTGGACTAAATGACCTACAAGGTCCCTTCCAAATCTGTTAAATCTGTTACTGGGGATTCATATCTAACCAAAAGTTGGCCAATTGATTTTCGGCCTTCCGGAGGATTGGGGAAGTCAATTTTTGCCCTCCCCAGGCTTCAGGAACGTCTCCGGAGCCTGGGGAGGGCTAGCCCATTGGGCCCATTTTTGCCCTCCCCAGTCTTCAGAGGCTTTCCTGTAGCCTGGGGAGGGTGACAATGGCCACCCACTGCCCCCTGGAGGAAATTCCAAGCTCAGCTTGGAGGCGAGCAGTGTGCCTGTGGGAGGGGTGTGTGTGCTTTGCATTATGGGTGCCAGCATGTGCCTATAGTATTGTGCACATGCACTTGCATTTTTGGCCACCAACAACAAAAAGGTTAGCCATCACTGTCCTAAGGGAAGCCGGTAAGACATCCCCTGAAACTCAGACCTGGTGCTTATTTTGGGGCCCAAAAGAAAATAAAATAGGGTTTCATTTTCAGCGAAATACAGGTATGTATACTGTATATGTATAATCATTCCCCAGCACTTCCAGGTATATTTGATGAGAACTCTTGCTATTCTAGGAACATATGATAGTCAGAACAGTTCCCCGTTGTTCATGGAAAGGCTCACACCAGAGAAAAGCCCTACCAGATGTCCCAATGTGGCAAAAGGTGATAATACACCAGAGGACTTACACAAGAGAAAGACCATATGAATATCCAGATAGTAAGAAAAAATTCAGTTGAACTTTTAAGTTTGGCAATACACCAGAGGATTTACATAGTGGAGAAGACTTTTGAACATCCTGACTGTGAGAAAAGGTTCAGTCATACGTTTGAACTGGTGATACACCACAGGAGAAAGACCCTTTGAATGTCCTGACTGGGGAAAGATTCAGCCATAATTTTGAATTGGTGATACACCAGAGGATTCCCAGAGGAGTGAAGCCTTTTAAATGTTCTGACTGTGGGAAAAGGAATGGTATTCAGGAGTGGTTAACACAGGAAGTCTTGGGACTTCTGTCTGGAGGAAGTGACAATTATCAAGAATGTTTGTACTACCTGTCTTATAGGTGTTTCTGCACACCCACACTATTCAAAGACACACGGAGGCTATCCCCTTCACCTACCTCCAGATAAGCCAGGGGTCCTCAAACTTTTTAAACGGGGCCAATTCATGGTCCCTCAAACTGATGGGCTGGATCAGCTGGATGGGGTGTGGCTAGGTCGTCATGCGACTGGATGGGCATCGCCAATTTAGCAGTCCATTAAAGAATACACTGCAGTCCCTTTTTCTGTTTTTCTTTTTATGCATGAAGTTTGTCGAGGGTTGTTTTCTTTTTACCAGGCACCCAAGAGAAGCGCCGGTTGGCCATTTTGAAAGGGGCAGGAGCAGTTTATGCAGTGAGTAAGCTGCGGGATACAGTCTGAGCCTCTCCGGTTGGGGCGCCTCACTGAAAATTGCTGCCCAGCCTGGGTGTTTGGAAAAACAGCACAGTGCGGAAAGAGGAGACATTCAGCAGATAAAAGCTGCAAGGCTCTGCCGTAGGGGGGGTCGTTTCCACTGAGGTGTTTCCCATCAATCTGGTCTTGGGGAGGGGCAGGGGCGGTGGGAGACGGGAGGAACATCACCAGCTGGAGGACCGTGGCCGCTGGCTACGGGCGGTCACGCGCTCCAAACCCCCATACTCCCATCGCAGGCTAGGAGGGCAAGAACCACAGACCCGGGACCCTAGGCTGATGCTATGCAACGCCAGGTCCGTGGTGCAAAAAGCCCCCCTCATCCATGACCTTGTGTCAGAGGGGGACCCGGACCTGGTAGGTATTACGGAAACCTGGTTGGGCCACGAGGGAGGTCATCCCCTCGTAGAAATGTGCCCACCAGGCTACCGAGCCTTCCATCAACCTAGGGTCCTAGGGAGGGGTGGGGGGGTGGCGATTATGGTTAGGGAAGGTCTTGAGCCAAAGGAGACCACGATCCCCCAGACGACCGGGTGCAAGTCCCTCCTTGTGAAATGGGGCCTAGGGAGGCAGTTGGGCGTGTTAGTTGTATACCTGGCTCCTCGCTATGCAACAACAGCCCTGCCCGAGCTCCTAGCGGTGATAGCCGAGGCGGCGGTTGAGACCCCCAGACTTTTGGTCATGGGGGACTTTAACCTGCCGTCAGTAGGCGAAACCTCTGGTGCAGCTCGGGAGTTCATGGCTTCCATGGCAGCCATGGACCTGACCCAGGTAGTTTTGGGCCCTACCCACGAGGGTGGACACACCCTGGATCTCATCTTCGTCTCGGGACAGTGGAGTCGTGATCTGGGAATAGGGGATTTAGTCATCACACCCCTGTCATGGACAGATCACGCTCTCCTTCAGCTCGACTTTCCGATCGCTGCACCCCATCGCGGGGAGGCGGAACTGGATATTCCTATATGGTTCCGCCCCAGGCTTCTGATGGACCCGGTAAGGTTCCAAAGGGAGCTTGGGCCAATTCCTGTGGACTTGCCCCGCGACTCGACTGAGGACCTAGTGGCCGCATGGTTAAGTGTGGCCACGGGGGCCTTGGACTGAGTCGCGCCCGTGCGGCCTCTCTTGCGGCGACGATCCACCCGGGCTCCTTGGTTCACCGAGGAGCTTAGGGAGATGAAGCACCACAAGAGACGCCTAGAGAGCAGATGGAGATCCTCTCGCTCCGAAGCCAACCGAACACTAGTGAGAACCTACATTAGGACTTACCTGGTGGCGATAAGAGTGGCCAAACGTGAGTATTGTGCCACTCTTATTGCATCCGCAGATAACCGCCCTGCCGCCCTGTTTGGGGTGACCCGCTCCCTCCTTCAACAGAGGCCGCGGGAAGCCCCTCTACAGGGTCGAGCAGAGGAATTTGGGATTTATCTGCAGGAGAAAATCACTCGGATTCGGAGCGAGCTGCCCTCCATCGACAGTGGTCCAGCTGAGCGGTCCGAGGTTGCTCTTGAGACACCATCTTGGGAGGAGTTTGATTTTGTTACTACCGAGGATATGGACAAGTTGTCAAAGAGACTTAGGGCTACCACATGTTTATTGGACCCATGTCCCTTCTGGCTTGTACTGGCATCCTGGGAGACGACACGAGGCTGGCTCCAGGGCATTGTCAACGCATCTTTGAGTGAGGGGTCCTTGCCTGCCGTCTTGAAAGAGGCGGTAGTAAGGCCCCTCCTCAAGAAGCCGTCCCTGGATCCAGCATTACTAGAGAACTATCGTCCCATCTCCAACCTTCACTTTTTAGTGAAGGTTGTTGAGAGTGTGGTGGCCCAACAGTTTCCGCGACACTTGGAGGAAGTTGATTATCTAGACCCGTGCCAGTCCGGCTTCCGACCCGGGCATAGCACCGAGACGGCATTGGTCGTGTTGGTTGATGATCTCTGGAGGGCGCGGGATAGAGGATATTCCTCTATCCTAGTCCTATTAGACCTCTCAGCAGCTTTTGATACCATCGACCATGGTATCCTATTGCGCCGACTGGGGGGGTTGGGGCTGGGAGGCACCGTTCTACGGTGGTTCTCGTCCTACCTCTCTGGTCGGTCGCAGTATGTGCTGGCAGGGGGGCAGAGGTCGGTCTCAAGGCCCCTCGTATGTGGGGTACCTCAAGGGTCGGTCCTCTTGCCCCTACTGTTCAACACATACATGAAGCCGCTGGGCGAGATCATCCGTGGTTTTGGGGTGGGATATCATCTGCACGCTGATGATACTCAGTTGTACACATCCACCCCAGACCACCCCAATGATGCCGTCGAGGTCATGTCCCGGTGTTTGGAGGCCGTACGGATCTGGATGGGTAGTAACAAACTCAGGCTCAACCCGTCCAAGACTGAGTGGCTGTGGCTTTCGGCACCCCGGTTCAGCCAGATTATTCCAACTCTGGCCATTGGGGGCGAAACACCGGCCCCCGTGGAGAGGG
The DNA here is from genome assembly GCA_039707465.1 of Rhabdophis nuchalis. Lineage (NCBI taxonomy): Eukaryota > Metazoa > Chordata > Lepidosauria > Squamata > Natricidae > Rhabdophis > Rhabdophis nuchalis. The sequence goes on along the minus strand of CM077646.1, from coordinate 27,813,114 downwards.
CACGCAATTTGGGTGTCCTCCTGGATTCCCGGCTGTCCATGGAGGACCATGTGGTGGCCGTGACCAGGGGGGCTTTCCATCAGGTACGCCTGATGCACCAATTGCGGCCCTTACTAGACCGGGCTGCCCTTCGCACAGTCACTCAGGCCCTCGTGACCTCTCGACTATTGTAATGCTCTCTACATGGGGCTTCCTTTGAGGTGCACTCGAAAGCTGCAGTTAGTCCAGAATGCAGCCGCGCGGGTGATTACAGGAGCGCCTAGACACTCCCACATAACACCTATCCTGCGCGAGCTGCACTGGCTTCCTGTGGTCTTTCGGTGCGCTTCAAGGTTTTGACGACCATCTTTAAAGTGCTCCATGGCTCGGGGCCTAGTTATATGCGAGACCGCCTCCTGCCCCATACATCGCTCAGACAAGTGCTTCTCAATTATTTTCTGTCATGCCCCCCCTAGGAAGAAGAAAACATTTCGCGCCCCCCGCGCGACTGTAAATAGTATCATTTGTCTATAAAATTGTTATAAGTACACCTCTGCATAACACTGTATCCTTATTAACGTATAAGAGAATAAAAAAAGAAAGAAATGTGGATCAATTTACAACAAAGAATAGCTTTATTAACTGTAGCAGAAAAGATTTAAAGTGCATTAGAAATTTAAAAAAAATTGAATCCTTTGCCGAGGTCAAACGCGCCCCCCCTTTACGGAGCCTCGCGCCCCCCCTGGGGGGCCCGCCCCACTATTTGAGAAGCACTGCCTCAGACCAATACGCTCCCACAGAGAGGGCCTCCTCAGGGTGCCGTCGGCCGGACAATGTCGACTGGCGACACCCAGGGGGAGAGCCTTCTCTGTGGCAGGTCCAGCCCTTTGGAACGACTTACCCCCTGAACTTCGCACCATCTCTGACCTCCGCCTCTTCCGCAAGTGTCTTAAGACACATTTGTTCCATCTAACCGGCCTAGCGTAGCCCCCTATACTGACTTTTAGATAGTTTTTAAATTTGGGGATTTTAATCTGGTTTTAGCACAGGTTCTATTGAATTAGTTTTTTAAATTTTATATGATGTTTTGTATGTATTTTAATTTTCCTGTGCGCCGCCCTGGGTCCGTTTGGAGAAGGGCGAGGTATAAATTGAATAAATAAATAAAAAATAAATAAGTAGTGTTTTTTGGGTGAGCCGTCCCCGCACAGTTCCTTGGTCCCTGCCCAAACTGGCCCAGAAGGGGCGTGTCATCTTGCATCCACCTTTAACTTCCTCCTGCCTGGCCACCAGCTTTTTAACTTGAGGGAAGCCGCTGGTTGGAGCAAGGGTAACCATTATTTATTTATTTATTTTTCATATTTATAACCCGCTCCCATCTCACAACAAGGGACTCGGGGCGGCGAACATAGAATTAAATCAATAAATACAAAATACAATACATAGATATTAGATGCCTGTGTTGTAACCGTTTTTAAAACCCTCGTTTATAATTGGCGGTGCTGGGGTTACGCAAGGCCGGCTAGTTGGAAGAAGTGAGTCTTAAGACATTTGCGGAAGAGGCGGAGGTCAGTAATGGTGCGGATTTCAGGGGGCAGGTCGTTCCAAAGGGCCGGCCCTGCCACAGAGAAGGCCCTCCCCCTGGGCGCCGACAGTCGACATTGCCCGACCGACGGCACCCTGAGGAGGCCCTCTCTGTGGGAGCGTGTCGGTCCCAGGGATGTATGGGGCAGGAGACGGTCTTGCAGATAGCTAGGTCCCGAGCCATGGAGCGTTTTGAAGATGGTCGTTAGGACCTTGAAGCGCACCCGAAAGACCACAGGAAGCCAGTGGAGCTCGCGTAGGACAGGTGTTATATGGGAGTGTTTAGGCGCTCCCGTAATTATCCGTGCGGCCGCGTTCTGGACTAACTGTAGTCTTCGGGTGCACTTCAAGGGAAGCCCCATGTAGAGAGCATTGCAATAGTCAAGTCGAGATGTGACGAGTGCTTGAGTGACTGTGCGTAAGGCTCCCCGATCCAGTAAGGGACGCAATTGGCGCATCAGGCGTACCTGATGGAATGCCCCCCTGGCCACGGCCGCCACCTGGTCTTCCATAGTCAGCCGGGAGTCCAGGAGGACACCTAGATTGCGTGCCTTCTCAACAGGGGCTGGTGTTTCGCCCCCAATGACCAGAGTTGGAATAATCTGGCTGAAACGGGGTGCCGGAAGCCACAGCCACTCAGTCTTGGACGGGTTGAGCCTGAGTTTGTTACTACCCATCCAGATCCGTACAGCCTCCAAGCACCGGGACATAACCTCGACGGCATCATTGGGGTGGTCCGGGGTGGATATGTACAGCTGGGTATCATCAGCGTACAGATGATATCCCACCCCGAAACCACGGATGATCTCACCCAGCGGCTTCATATATATGTTGAACAGCAGGGGCGAGAGGACCGACCCCTGAGGGACCCCACATAAGAGGGATCTAGAAGTCGACCTCTTCCCCCCCGTCAACACATATTGTGACCGACCAGAGAGGTAGGACGAGAACCACCGTAAAACGGTGCCTCTCAGCCCCAACCCCCCCAGTCGGCGTAATAGGATACCATGGTCGATGGTATCAAAAGCCGCTGAAAGGTCTAATAGGACCAGGATAGAGGAAAATCCTCTATCTCGTGCCCTCCAGAGATCATCGACCAATGCGACCAATGCCGTCTCGGTACTGTGCCCGGGTCGGAAGCCGGACTGGCGCGAATCTAGATAGTCAACTTCATCCAAATGTCGTGGAAACTGTTGGGCCACCACACTCTCAACAACCTTCACTAGAAAGTGGAGGTTGGAGACGGGACGATAGTTTTCTAATAATGCCGGATCCAGGGACGGCTTCTTGAGGAGGGGCCTCACCACCGCCTCTTTCAAGACGGTAGGTAAGGACCCCTCACTCAGAGATGCGTTGACAATGCCCTGAAGCCAGCCTCGTGTTGTCTCCCAGGATTCCAGTACAAGCCAGGAGGGACACGGATCCAGTAAACATGTGGTGGCCCTGAGTCTCTTTGACAGCTTGTCCATATCTTTGATAGTAACAAAGTCAAACTCCTCCCACAATGGTGTCTCAAGAGCTGCTTTGGCACTCTCGACAGGGCTATTGACAATGGAGGGTAACTCGCTTCGAATCCGAGTGATTTTCTCCTGCAGATAAATCCCAAATTCCTCTGCTCGACCCTGTAAAGAGGCTTCCCGCGGCCTCTGTTGGAGGAGGGAGCGGGTTACCTTAAACAGGGCGGCAGGGCGGTTTTCTGCGGATGCAATAAGTGTGGCACAATATTCACGTTTGGCCAGCCTTATTGCCACTAAATAAGTCCTAATGTGGTCTCTTATTAGTGTTCGGTCGGATTCAGAGCGAGATGATCTCCATCTGCTCTCTAGGCGTCTCTTGTGGTGTTTCATCCCCCTGAGCCCCTCGGTGAACCAAGGGGCGCAGGTGGTTCGTCGCCGCAAGAGAGGCCGCAAGGGCGCGACTCGGTCCAAGGCCCCGGCGGCCGCACTTAACCATGCAGTCACTAGGTCCTCAGCCGAGTCGCGGAGCAAGTCCGCAGGAATTGGCCCAAGCTCCTTCTGGAACCTTAACGGGTCCATCAGGAGCCTGGGGCGGAACCATATAGGAATGTTTGGTTCCGCCTCCTCACAGTGAGGTGTGGCGGTCGGAAAGTCGAGCCGAAGGAGAGCGTGATCTGTCCATGACAGGGGTGTGATGACTAAATCCCCTACTCCCAGATCACTACTCCACTGACCCGAGACGAAGATGAGATCCAAAGTGTGTCCGCCCTCATGAGTAGGGCCTAGAACTACCTGAGTCAGGTCCATGGCTGTCATGGAAACCATGAACTCCCGAGCTATACCAGAGGTCTCACCTGCAGATGGCAGGTTAAAATCCCCCATGACTACAAGTCTGGGGGTTTCAACCGCAACCCCGGCTATAACCTCAAGCAGCGCGGGCAGGGCTGTTGTTGTATAGCGAGGAGCCAGGTATACAACTAACACGCCCAACTGCCTCCCTAGGCCCCACTTCACAAGGAGGGACTCACACCCGGTCGTCTGAGGGACTGTGGTCTCCTTTGGCTCAAGACCTTCCCTAACCATGATCGCCACTCCCCCACCCCTCCCTAAGGCCCTGGGCTGATGGAAGGCTCGGTATCCTGGTGGGCACATTTCTACGAGGGGATGTCCTCCCTCGTGGCCCAACCAGGTTTCCGTAATGCCAATCAGGTCCGGGTCCCCCTCCAACACAAGGTCATGTAAGAGAGGGGCTTTTTGTACCACCGATCTGGCGTTGCATAGCATCAGTCCAAGGCCCCGGGTCTGCGGTTCTTGCTCACCTAGTCTGCGATGAAGGAAAGGGGAGTTGGAGCGCGTGATCACCTGTAACCATCAGCCACGACGCTCCAACTGTGTCCATCCCCCCTTCTACCGTCCCTGCCCCTGCCCCTCCCCAAGACCGTATTGATGGCAAATACCCTGGTGGGACTGACCCTCCCTCCATCCCCCTTCGTCTTTTCATTTCCGCATATTGCCGGCCTTCTCTCTTGGCGTTCCCCTAATTGGTCCCCCCACCCCCCTTCCCTGGGAACCCCTAAAAGCCGGATTAAAAATTTATACAGGAATCCCCTGAGCCTGCGCTTCGCCCACCTCTTAGGATTAATAAATCCATCCTCGAGGTGTGTCCGTGTTAATGTAGGGGGCCAGACCTGTGAGAGGGGACATTCTCGCAGGCAGAGGAGCTCAGATCTAGAATATGGTAGCATTTCAGGGGTCTTTGTTTCCCCGGAGGCAATCTGATGACATATGATAGTTTTGTTGGGAGAGGACTAGGATGGAAGGTAAAGTAGAGGATTATATATATTTGATGGTACATAGCCGAGCCAGGTGTCACAAGTATAAATATATAGGTATATAAATAGAGATGTTATGAATAAATATATAAATATATAGATATATAAATATACAATAAACATGATAAATAAAAGGAAGGAGGATCTAATCACCAGGGGGAAGGGAGGGAGGGACTGGGGGCATAGAGGAAGGACCTAGAGTGTAAAATTTATATAGTCATAAATTCATGAAAAGGAATCTGGGATAGTCATGATCTTTAAATAGAGGGAGATAATTAATTAGTTGTCCCTCACTTATCAGATAATTCCTTTGTTTCTGTCTATATTTTTACGTTCCTCATAAGCCACGATGAAAGAATAAACAAGCCCTCCATAGCAATGTTCTATTAGATATCGACTCCCTGGGTCCTTCCGTTAGATTTCCATGTCAGCCAAGCCTTCTTTATCAGATGTCTTCTATTGGAATATTCGGTTACAGTTCTTGGAGCAGATGTAATCTCTGCAAGCTGAGCTATAGGTTATGTGTCGCTGCTGGTGGGGGTGATGATTTCTAGGCCCACGTTTCCGGTCTGATAAAGTCTTCCAGAGCCAGTGGTGTCGTTTTAAGGCCTCTATCGGTGGGGCTGGTGTTTGCAGTTACCATAGACCAGCTAGATCACTTTTGTTCGATCTGTTAGAGATCACTGGACAGGTGAGATCGTCCGCTGGGCTGCAGGTACTGCTAGCTGAGCCGTTAATTTCATTCATTTGCCAGTTGGGCCTACCTGTTGGGCCGTTAGTGTCAGTTGCTGGGCCGTTGGTTATGTCCATTGGTAGATAGAACGTTGATCTGCTGCTCCGGCCGGCCGCTTTATTTACTGGCCGACCCATCCGGCTGCTTTGAATAATGGGCGCTAAGCCAGGCCGCTCCGTCGACTCGTTTCTTTTCAGTGCCTAGTCCTTCTGGCCGTTCTGATTATCGGCCGTTTTACTAGGCCATTCCTCCTGCCGGCCGCTCCACCAAGCTGCTCTGTTAATCAGCAGCCACTCTAGGCCGTAACTCATTAGTTTCCAGGCCGTTTTTTTAAACCGTTCCCTACACCCGGCTGGTCTTCAGCCACCACACCCTCAACATTTGATTTTAAAATCTAAAAATTTCCAGGTGTGGTGACTGGGTGTCCTGCTTCCTGGGCCAGCCCTCAGAGGTGGTCGAAGAGGGCTGGATGTCGCCTCCGGGGCCATTTGGCGACCCGGGATCCCTACCGGCTCAGGGATTTGCCTCCATTGCTCATGCATGCGCAGATCATTATGCTCAGCTCCCGCAACTGGGAGTGTCAATGTGTATCCAGAGTTGCAAGGTTGTGGTGGAAAGAGTTGGAGCAACACCCGAGAGCTTGGATTAGAAAGTGCGAGCAAGGTGGCAGCTGCTTTTGCCCTTAACTGAGGCCACTGTGCCAAGTAGAGTATGGAGCAATTTGTTGTGGTGGATTCAATTACCGCCAAGAGTACCTGCTGCCTTTCTTACACCTTCTCATCCACTTGCCTGGGTGGTGTTCTGGTTCTTTCCGCTACAGCCACACAGCCTTTTATCCTACCTATGCCTTAGCACAGTGGTCGGCAAACCGCGGCTCGCGAGCCGCATGCGGCTCTTTGGCCCCTTGAGTGCGGCTCTTCCTCCACCCTCGCTGAGGGTGGGAATCCTGGGACCCGCCGGAGCAACCCTCCCTGCCAGCCGCCGATTCCCTCCCTTGCTCCCCGCGCGGAGTCTCCCCAGGCGGCATGCCAGCCACTCATCTACTTCCATGGGGTGCGGAGGCTCCGTGGGCAGGGGGAGGGAACCTGCGTCCAGAGGGACGCCGTTCATTCCCACCCCACACCGAACCCTGGAAGTAGCGCGGGCTGGCGAGCCCGGCTACTTCCAGGGCTCGGGGTGGGGAGGAACGGCGACCCTCTGGATGCCCGTTCCCCTCAATTTTCCTGGAAGTAGCCCGGCTCGCCAGCCCGCGCTGTTCCAGTGCTCAGGGTGGGGAGGAACGGCGACCCTCTGGACGCCCGTTCCCCTCAATCTCCCTGGAAGTAGCCCAGCTCACTAGCCCGTGCTGTTCCAGGGCTCGGGGTGGGGAGGAACGGCGACCCTCTGGACGCCCGTTCCCCTCAATCTCCCTGGAAGTAGCCCGGCTCGCCAGCCCGCGCTGTTCCAGGGCTCGGGGTGGGGAGGAACGGCGACCCTCTGGACGCCCGTTCCCCTCAATCTCCCTGGAAGAGAAAGAGAGAAAGAGAGAGAGAGAGAGTGAGAGAGAGAAATGGAGAAAGAGAGAGAGAAATGGAGAAAGAGAGAGAGAGAGAAATGGAGAAAGAGAGAGAGAGAGAAAGAGAGGTTGAAAGAAAGAGAGAAAGAAAGAGAAAGAAAGAAAGAAGGAAGGAAGGAAGGAAGGAAGGAAGGAAAGAAGGAAAGAAAGAAAGAAAGAACTTATGACCACAATTGAGCCTAAAAGTTTGGTTGCTAACCAAGACCATTGTTAAGTGAGCTTCACCACATTTTCCAAGTAGGCCACGCCCACCCAGTCACACGACCGCTGAGCCACTCCCACAAAACAGCCACTCCCTTCCGGCTCTCAAAATAAATTTCAATCGTGGTATTGTTGATATTTGGCTCTCTTGACTAATGAGTTTGCCCACCACTGCCTTAGCACATGCAGCCACAGGAGCCCATTACTGCAGTTTCCCTTGCTCCAACCAGCAGACTATGTTTGTGTCAAAAAGCTGGTGGCTGGGCAGGAGCCCACAAGCCCACAAGGTGAGAAACCCCTTCCTCGCCAATCCAGCTGGCGGCTGGGTGAGCAAATGGCCTTGAGAGAAGAGCACTGCACAGGACGATGAATCCCCTGGTCACGTGCTGGATGCAGGGCCTGAAGTTGGAGTGGAGAGCAGGCAGGCGATCCCTGTGGAACTACTGCGCTGGCGCAAGCGTGTGGCAGATGGCCTGAGCCAATGCAGAAACAAAGAGGCAGGCCCCAAAACCGCAAGCTAAGACATTTGCGGCTTTCTAGCTCATATAAGCAGAGATGGGCAAAAGGCTGGAGAGCACACAGTACCCAATGTGGCGGTCCCACAGGGGTTGCCTGCCCGCTCTCCACTTCCGGCCCTGCATCCATGCCACGAGTGGGGAATGCACCACTAGTCTGGCTGGTGATCTACCACATGCTTCCCTTGCAAGCCAGGCCAGCTTTGAGAAACACCCCAGAAAAACTCTGATGCTGCAATCTCCCACACCCTTCCATCATGCACCAGACCAGCTTTGAGAAACATCCTGGAAGGGCTCTGATGCCCCAATTTCCCATGTGCTCCCCTCGCAGGCCAGGGTCAGGCTGCCTTCGGGAAACACCAAGAAAGGGTTCTGTTGCCATGGTCTCCCACACGTTCCCATACTATCCCATATTTGTCAGTCCACCCCCCGCGTTGCCCCTCCGTTAGCTTGCCCTCCTTCACCTACCCTCTGGCTCGTGCCCTTTGGCCTTACCTTTGCAAGCAGTACACAGATATGCGGCTACATTCTGCAAGGTATATAGAAGGCCAATGGCTGGAGGAGGGATGAGGAGTTTATGGTGGGAAAAAACAGCCACGCAAGGAGTGGATGGAAGATGAGAGGCTGGCCTTAATCCTACCACTGCCTGGCCTGGATACATTGTGTTGACCAGCCATATCCGGCTAGCAGGCCTCAAGTTTGAGGACTTCTGACATAAAAGCTTCCCCTGGTTGGTTCTTGCTTTTTGGCACTAAGGCTAAGGTGACCAGATTTCAATTTGACTAAAGCAGGATACAATTGATGGGGTGGGATGGGTGGCAGCGGCCTTTCCTAGCTGCAGAGACCGTTTCGGCACCCACGTCCCTCGCTGGGCACCTGCAGGTAGGCATCTGGTGGGGCGGCTGAGCAGGGCTGGGCGGGCAGCGGGCGCTCTGCATGTGCTCAGAGGTGCGGGGCATGGGCAGGAAGCGGCGGGCTGGTGGGCAGGCGGAAGGGGATGGCCGGCGAGGGAGGAGCCAGGCCCAGGCAGCAGGCCGCGGAAAATGAGAGCCAGCCAGAAACCGCGCAGCTCTGAACTTCTTTGTGCCGCGCCGCAATGCGCTGAGAGCAGCGGGCCAGAAGCCCCACTGCCATCCGCCTGTTCTGCCATGGGCGCCCGGGGTGAGCCGGGCGAGGTGGTGGCGGCGGTGGGGCTTCCGTCCGGCTGCTCTCAGCCCATTGCGGCGCAGCCCAAAGAAGTTCAGGGCCGCGCAGGCTCCGGCTGGCTCTCCTCTTCTGCTGCCTGCCTGAGCCTAGCTCCTCCCTCGCCGGCCATCCCCTTCTGCCTGCCCACCAGCCCGCCGCTTCCTGCCCATGCCCCGCACCTCTGAGCACATGCAGAGCGCCCGCTGCCCGCCCAGCCCTGCTCAGCCGCCCCACCAGATGCCTACCTGCAGGTGCCCAGCGAGGGACGTGGGTGCGGAAACGGTCACTGCAGCTAGGAAAGGCCGCTGCCACCCATCCCACCCCATCAATTGTATCCTGCTTTAGTCAAATTGAAATCTGGTCACCTTAGCCTTAGTGCCAAAAAGCAAGAACCAACCAGGGGAAGCTTTTATGTCATTTCATTTCATTTCATACTTATAAACCGCTCCCTCTCCCCATGGGGACTCGGGGCGGTGCACAGGTAGAATAAAAACAGTAAAAAACATACAAACAACAATAAAATATACAAACAATTTTAAAAGCCAAATTAAACTCAGCCTGTGCTAAAAAACCCATTAAACTAACTGAACTAAAATCTACCCAGTAAAACCCCAAGACAGGGGGACTATCCCAAGCCGGCCAGACGGAAAAAATAAGTTTTTAATTTAAGACGGAAGGAGCGGAGGTCCGTGGTCGTCCTAATATCGGGGGGAAGGTCGTTCCAGAGGGCCGGGCCCGCCACAGAGAGAGCCCTTCCCCTGGGTGTTGCCCGCTGACACAGTCTAGTGGACGGCACCCGGAGAAGTCCCTCTCTGTGTGAGCGAATCGGCCGTGAGGATGTATGAGGCAGGATCCGATCCCGCAGATAGCTAGGTCCCGAGCCATGGAGCGCTTTAAAGATGATGATTAGCACCTTGAAGCGCACCCGGAAGACGACAGGTAGCCAGTGCAGCTCGCGCAAGAGCGGTGTTACATGGGTGGACCTTGCGGTCCCCATAATTGCTCGCGCGGCTGCATTCTGGACTAGCTGAAGTCTCCGGGTGCACCTCAAGGGAAGCCCCATGTAGAGAGAGTTGCAATAGTCCAGTCGGAGTGTGGAAAGTTCTCACCCATCCCTCTCCCAGAAAAATGAAATATCCTAGGAAATATTGAAAAGGCAGAATATTATATTTCCGTGGATGTGAAAAGGAAGAAACTTGTTTTAATTCCTGCAGCCTCCTACCTGGCCCCTCTGTCAATGAGCCATTAAAGCCCGAGCTAGTCCCTTTACATAAGAAAGACTTCCTCCTTTCAGCTCCAGAGTCATGGGATTAAGGTATGACTAGCATTACCAAACCTGGACTCAGCCCATAGGAGCCTGACAACCAATCAGAGTACAGTTCTTACACAGGAACAGGAAACAGATAGGTGGGGCTGAAGAATTGATAAAAAGCCCTGCAAGCCCCTTGCTCAGCCCTTCTCTTCCACCCACCAACATTGAAGCATGTGATCACCTTTCCTGTTCAGGACTCAAGCCATGTGGTCCTGTCCACCATTAAACCATCTTTCCAAGCAGCCTCCATGTCTCCAGGGTCTTTTTCCCCACTTGGAGCCGAACCCAGAAGGACATTTCTTCCAACACAGATATTTTGTGCAAAGGATATGCTCAGGATGCAAAAGGATGAAACGGAACGTTGCATTTCTTTAAGACACATTAAAACTAACATGAGGGAAATAGCAGAATAGCCACACACACACAGGAGTCCTGTGTCACACAGGAGAGAAACCATTTGAATGTCCTGATTGTGGTAAATGTTTCAGTGATAATTCCACCTTGCGTAGACACCAGAGGACTCACACAGGAGAGAAACCCTTTGAATGTCTCTATTGTGGGAAAAATTACATTGAGAATTCAAGCCTGGTGACTCATCAGAGGACTCACACAGGAGAGAAACCCTTTGAATGTCCTGATTGTGGGAAAAGTTTCAGTAAGAAATCCAGGTTGGTTAGACACCAGAGGGCTCACACAGGAGAGTTTAGAAAATGGTTGAATTTAATTTGGAGGGTTTGTGACAGACCTGGGGGGGGACCTTGCAGGTCTCCTATTCCGATGCACTGATCAAGCAGGAGACCCAATCTCCTTTCAGACAAATGGCTGTCCTGTCTCTGATTAAAAGCCACCAGGGATGGCGCTCTCACAACCTCTGAAGGGAAACCTTTCCACTGGTTCTCTGTTCTCAGTGTCAGGAAATCTCTCCTTAGTTCTAGGCTGCTTCTTTCCTTGATGAGTTTCCATGCAGTTCCTTGTCCTGCCTTCAGGGACTTTGGAGAATTGGTTGACCCCCCTCCCTCTTTTGTGGCAACTCCTCAAGAATTGGAAGATGGCTATCATGTCACTACTAGTCCTTCCCTTCACTGGACTAGACATACCCAATTCCTGCATCCCCTTCATTTAGCCTCCAGGCCCCTAATCCTCTTTGTTGCTCTTTTTATAGTTTATAGTTAGTTATAGTTTATTAAATTTATATACCGCACCCTTTCTCCGAAGGGACTCGGGGCGGTGCACAGGCAATTTAAAAACATATCTAAATATAACAAAATACAAAATATAAAACCAGATTAAATTAACCCTGCGCTAAAAAATTTAAATATATTAAAACAATATCCCTAAAAACCAATTTAAAACAATTTAAGTGCAGACTATATCCTGGGTGATGTAAGTTATGCCAGGCCGGCCTGTTGGAAAAAATAGGTTTTCAATTCTGGCGGAAGGAGCGGAGGTCCATGGTGGTTCTCAGTTCGGGGGGTAAGTTGTTCCAGAGAGTTGGGCCCACCACAGAGAATGCCCTTCCCCTGGGCGTCGCCTGCTGGCATTACCTGGTGGATGGCACCCGGAGAAGTCCCTCTCTGTGGGAGCGAATCGGCCGAAGGGATGTATGGGGCAGGATGCGATCCCGAAGATAACTAGGTCCCGTGCCATGGAGCACTTTAAAGATGATAACACCTTGAAGCGCACCCGAAAGACCACAGGCAGCCAGTGCAGCTCGCGCAAGAGCGGTGTTACATGGGAGCATCTAGGAGCTCCCATAATTGCCCACGCGGCTGCGTTCTGGACTAACTGCAGTCTTCGGGTGCACCTCAAGGGAAGCCCCATGTAGAGAGCATTACAGTAGTCTATCCGGGATGTCACGAGCGTATGAGCGACTGTGCGAAGGGCGTCCCGGTCCAATAAGGGCCGCAACTGATGAACCAGGTGAACCCGGTAGAACACCCCCCTGGCCATGGCCGTCAAGTGGTCTTCTAATGACAGCCTGGTATCCAGGAGGACGCCCAAGTTGCGTGCCCTATCCATGGGGGCTAGATGTTCACCCCCAATGTCCAGTGATGGTATCAACTCGTTGTACCGGGACGCCGGAAACCACAGCCACTCCATCTTGGAAGGGTTGAGTCTGAGTCTGTTCCTTCCCATCCAGACCCGCACGGCTTCCAGACACTGGGACATCACTTCGACGGCATCGTTGGGGTGGTTTGGGGTAGATATATACAGCTGTGTGTCATCAGCATAGAGGTGGTACTCTACCCCAAAACCATGGATGATCTCACCCAGCGGCTTCATATATGTGTTGAACAGGAGCGTCGAGAGGACCGACCCCTGAGGCACCCCACAAGTGAGTGGTCTCGAGGTCGACCTCTGCCCTCCTGCCAACACAAATTGCGATCGGCCAGAGAGGTAGGAGGAGAACCACCATAAAACGGTGCCCCTCACCCCCAACCCCTCCAGCCGATGCAATAGGATACCATGGTCGATGGTATCAAAAGCTGCCGAGAGATCTAACAGGACCAGGATGGAGGAACAACCCCCATCTCTGGCCCTCCAGAGATCATCCACCAACACAACCAATGCCGTCTCAGTGCTGTGTCCGGGCCGGAAGCAGGACTGGCACGGGTCCAGATAATCATTTTTTTTTCTCTCAACATCTTTTTTATGATATGGTTACCAAACTGTGTGCAATTTGTTAAGTGTGGTCTTACTCTTTATGAAGTTGTACTAGTACTTCACACGATCTTGAGTCTATCTCTCTGTTAATACAGCCTAGTATTGTATTGGCTTTTTTTGTCGCTGCAATACACAGCTGGCCCATATGTAAATGATTGTTCACTAGGACTTCAAGGTTCCTCTCATAGTTATTACTTGAGCCATGTGCTACCTATTCTGTCCCAGTACATTTGGCGTAAAACCCTTTTTCCCCGCCATTAAAATTGCTTTTGTTAGGTAGGACCCAGTGTTCAAATCTATCGAGATTCTCGATCTTGACCCTAGTTTCTGAGGTACTGGCTGTTCCTGTCAACTTGGTGTCATTTGCAAATTTGATGCATTCCCGTTCGACTCCCTCATCAAAAGCATTTACGAAGATACTAAAGAGTATTAAAATAGAACCTTGGGTAAGGTGACCAGATTTCTACGTTCCTAAAGCGGGATAGCATCGACTGGGGGGGGGGGCCTCTCCCATCTCCTCGCCGCACATTTCCCTTGCTGGCCGGGGTGCGCGCAGGCCAACCCCCTCCCTCCCTTCCCCCCCGAGCAGGGCACCTGGTGGGGCGGCGGGGCCAGACAGGCAGCGGGCACTCTGCACGCGCTCAGACAGAGGCATGGAGCGCACGCAGGAAGCGGCAGGCTGGCGGGCAGGCGGAAGGGGAGAGCCGGCGAGGGAGGAGCCAGACAGGCACCAGGCAGCAGAAGAAGAGGAGAGCCTCTCCTCTTCTTCCGCCAACTGGTGCCTGTCTGGCTCCTCCCTCGCCGGCCCTTCCCTTCCGCTGCCGCAAGACCGCTGCTTCCTACCAGCGCCCCGCGCCTCTGTCTTTTGCTTGTGTTTGCATTATATTGAATTCCAGTAAGACGTGGTCACTCGCCCAAGGTTCCAGCAACTTCAACTCCCTCTATCACTCCTCTATTAGTAAGAATTAGGTCGAGTATAGTTTTTCCTCTAGTTCCCTCCTCTAGCTTTTAAATGACAAGGTTGTCAGCTAAGTTGGTTAAAAATCTATTCAATCTCCTACTTGCTGTAGAATTTGTCTCCCAGTTGATATCAGGGTAGTTAAAAAATCTCCCATTATATCTTGAAGGTGCTCTCTTGATATAGTTTGTAATCCACACATGTATTGAAAATGACAGATGAATAAAATTTACAAGGTTTTTCCATTTCCATGCCTTGCCAATAAGTATTTATTATTTATTTATTGGATTTCTAGACCGCCCCCTCTCCCCGAAGCGACTCGGGGTGATGTACAGGTAAAAAATTAAAATTATGACAATCAACAATACATATAAACTAAAATCGAATTAAATAATCCCCTGTACAAATTTATAAAAATTAAAAACTTAACCTTAAAACCTAGTTGAAACAGATGGGTTTTGAGTTTCTGGCGGAAGGAGTGGAGGTCCGTGGTCGTTCTAATGTCAGGGGGAAGGTCATTCCAGAGGGTCAGGCCCATCACAGAGAAGGCCCTTCCCCTGGGCGTCACCTGCTGGCATTGCCTAGTGGACGGCACCCGGAGAAGTCCCTCTCTGTGAGAGCGAATCGGCCGAAGGGATGTATGGGGCAGGATACGATCCCGCAAATAGCTAGATCCTGTGCCATGGAGCACTTTAAAGATAATAACCAACACCTTGAAATGCACCCGAAAGGCCACAGGCAGCCAGTGCAGCCCACGCAGGAGTGGTGTTATGTGGGAGTATCTAGTGACTCTCAGAACTGCCCGCGCGGCCGCATTCTGGACCAGCTGCAATTTTCGGGTGCATCTCAAGGGGAGCCCCATGAAGAGAACGTTACAGTAGTCTAGACGGGACATCACAAGCGCATGAGTGACTGTACGAAGGGTGTCCCGATCCAATAGGGGATGCAACTGGCGCACCAGGCGAACCTGGTGAAACGCCCCCCTTGCCATGGCTGTCACATGGTCATCCATTGACAGCCGGGCATCTAGGAGGACGCCCAAGTTGCATGCCTGATCCACGGGGGACAGATGTTCGCCCCCAATGGCCAGTGATGGAGTCAGCTGGTTGAACCGGGGTGCCGGTAGCCGCAGTCACTCAGTCTTTGACGGGTTGAGCTTGAGTCTGTTACTTCCCATCCAGATCCGCACGGCTTCCAGACACCGGGACATAACTTCGACGGTATCTCCTGTCCCATCCATGTATTAACCAGGTTCAATTTTGCTTAATCCAGCACTTCCTAAGAAATAGCTATTGAGGACCTTTTGTTTGCACAGGTAGTCCTCATTTACCACGTCTTCCTTGAGCCTTCAAAGATGCTATGGTAAAATAGAAGCAGATGTGCACCTGATCCACAAAATCTGTGGTAATCCTAGCACTTGTTCAGTGACCACATTTTAGCAGTGACCGTGGTTTTCAAGGTGCAGGTAAAGGAGTTGCCAATAGTTACACATTTATGATGGTGGCAGCATCTGACACTCATGATCCCCATTTTTGACCTTCCCAGCTAGCTTCTGACAAGCAAAATCAGAGGCTATACTGGCAGAAAATTGCAAGTCACGGTCATATGAAATTGCTTTTAACAACCCACAGTAATTAGCTTAACAACTACAGAGGAACAAATGTAAGATGGGACTGTCATGTAATATATCATGCTTAATGATTGAGCTGTTTAGTGATGCAAATATCAGATCCAATTGCGGTAGGTTAAGTAAGGACTACATGCGTGGGGTGTCACCGGAGGGATTGTATATAGTATTTAATTCCTTTATTTGCAGCTGAGCACTTCTATGAGCAAAAGTGATATATACTATTTTTCTTTTTTCACATCATCTGTAACCATTTTAAAAACAATTAAAGTTACATTTTTCTTTGAATCTTACAGATGAACAGGATGACAATGAGAGCACTCTGGACAACTGAAAATAACAAGCAACCTTGAAAAGGGAAGAAAATCAAGCCAGAAATCAAAATATTTTCCATTTCCTGCAGAAACCCATAAATTCTGATCCTCCTCCAGCAGCTAATAGCCAAAAGAGAGAAAATCAAGAAGGAATAAGCTTATTATGCAGAACTCAGGGATACATTACATGAAAAAGTGAAGGGAGAAACCTTATGAATATTGAGATTGTGGGAAAGGTTTCATTAAAAATTCCAATCTCCTGAGACATAAGACCATGCACACAGGAGAGAAAAACTCTGAATGTCCTGATTGTGGGAAACGTTTTAGTTAGAATTCCAGGTTAGTTAGACACCTGAGGATTCACACAGGAGAAAGTCCCTTTGAATGTCTGTGGGAAAAGCTATATCGATAATTCCAGCCTGGTGATACACCAGAGGATTCACACAGGAGAAAGGCCCTTTGAATGTCCTGATTGTGGAAAAGGTTTCAGTCACAATTCTCATCTGGTGATTCATCAAAGGACTCGCACAGGAGAGAAACCATTTGAATGTCCTGATTGTGGGAAATGCTTCATTCATAATTCCAACTTAGACACCAGAGGAACAGAGGACCAGAAACCATTTGAATGTTCTTACTGTGGAAAACGTTACAGTCAGAATTACCACCTGGTGACCAGAGGCGTAGCGTGGGGGGTGCAGGGGGTGCCGGCCGCACCGGGCGCAACATCTGGGGGGGCGCACACGGGGAGGGATGATCGCGTCTCCTTTCGTGTGAATCGTGTCCGTCCCGGTGGGTTTGTTTGATCCCCGTGTTTGTTTGTTTCTTTGTTTGTCCTTCGGGGGTTTCGAAAAGTTTTTGCGATCGGAGGGGGAGGGAGGGAACGAAGCGCCGTTTCAGTTGCTCTCCAAGAGCGTGAAAGAAGGGGGGGGGAAACAACAGCTGGAGCTCCCCGCTCGTCCTGCAGAGCCAGCCGCCAACCTTAACGTCACCCTGGGAGGAGGCGGAGTGGAGCAAAGTCTCCAACTTCTTGCCGAGTTTTCTCTCTCTCCCCCCCTCCCCCTTTTACGATTGCACACACACGCAACCTCCTCTCCGCCAAAACTCTCGGCGACGCCTGTTCAAAGGCTGAAAGCGCCACGGCACTGTTCTCCTCCCCTCTCAGTTAGAAAACACCAAACAATAAGGAGGAGTTTGAGGGGTGGGGGTGGACGAAAGAGCGAGCCGATGTTTTAATTAAGATTCTCAGGGCAGGGGAGGAGAAAAGAGGTTTCTCTGCGAGGAAGGAAGGAAACCAGGAGGGTTGGAGGAACGGAGGCGCTTCCCTCAGAGCCGAGTTTCAGCTTTGCCGCTGCCTCTGCTACGCGCAGAGAAGTTGAGCAAACAGAAACGTGGTGGCTTGCACACACGGCAGCCGCTGCTCTGATTCATTGGGGCTTGAAGCTCGCCCGAAGGAGGACAGAGAGGAGGCGGAGGAGGAAGGTGTTGGCTGCCTCCAGCCCCAGGGAGGAGAGCGTGTCGCCTACAGCCTCCCCTTTGCCAGAGAGCACAGTCCCAGCTCGCCCGAGTGGCGCGAGTCTTGCCCGCCTCACGCGCTCCGAGAGGGAGCCGGCACGCGCTTCGGTCCCCCTCTGAGCAGCGCCGCAGAGAGCGCTCTCCCCGCCCGCTCGCCGAGTGTCGTTGCTGGAGTTGATAAAAGAAAAGAATGTGCTGCCAATTTAAAAGCAAAAAGGACAAATGGCGTGCATGGTTTTGCAACCTTTATATCTTAAAAGGCCATAGGTTTGTATTGTAAATGTCACTGTAACTTAGTAAGTAGAGGGGATGTGATCATACATTTTGTAAATCCCCTTTAATAACAGAATAAAAAAAGAAAGGTCACGTGTCCACTGGAGACACATTAGTATACATTGAACACACATGTGTTTTAGATAGATGACAGATGAAATAAGTTTCTGTAGTTTTTTCACTTGGAAAGGCAACAGTAAAATGTGCTGATTAGAAACCACTGTTTCTACCTTAAGATGTTAAACCAAAATCATCAATTTACAACTTCTCATGATTTGGACCACCCCAGGGAGACCTTTCTCTGCATGTCCACTCACAGTACTCACAGAAAATACCCATCACCACCTCTGTTTAGATTGCAACTTTCTGTTATGTTAAAATTTCAAGCATTTCAAGAGGTAGTGGGTCACCTATTTTGCATTATTCTCCTGCTTGTGTTTTAGTTTATCTCCGTATGCCTCTTTGTCAGATCACATCTAATTAGAGGATCAAGCACTACTCTTTAACACTAAGAACATAATGTAATCTTGATATGATGGTTGTGAGACGACATATAATAGCATGGCCCATGCTAGGTTACTACATTTGTAGATTTGTATTCATAGACCTGCTGAAAATGTGGAGAATGTGTAATGCATGTTCGCACTCAATAAAGTGTTTGAAAATAAACTTGTATTTAGATGCATTTTACTTTAATTACATCAGTATTTTCATAACAAACAATACATGTGCTTAGGGGGTAAGGGTTTCTTTAACTAATCTAGTGGAAGAGACTCGAGTGCTAAAATCCACGGGTTAGGGGGCGCAAATTACTTGCCTTGCCCCGGGTGCTGACAACCCACGCTACGCCACTGCTGGTGACACACCAGAGGACTCACACAGGAGAGAAACCCTTTGAATGTCCTATCTGTGGGAAAAGCTTTAACAATAATTCCAACCTGTTGATACACCAGAGGATACACACAGGAGAAAAGCCCTTTGAATGCGGTAACTGTGGGAAAGATTGCAGTCAGAATATCAGTCTGGTGACTCATCAGAGGACTCACACAGGAGAGAAACCCTTTGAATGTTCTGATTGTGGGAAATGCTTCATTGATTATTCCAACTTAGTTAGACACCAGATGACTCACACCGGAGAGAAACCCTTTGAATGTCCTGATTGTGGGAAAGGTTTCAGTCATAATTCCACATTGGTTAGGCACCAAAGAATTCACACAGGAGAAAGGCCCTTTGAGTGTCCTATCTGTGGGAAAAGCTTTAACAATAATTCCAGCCTAGTGATACACCAGAGGATTCACACAGGAGAGAAACCCTTTGAATGTCCTGATTGTGGGAAAGGTTTTAGTGATAATTCCAACTTGATTAGACACCAGAGGATTCACACAGGAGAGAAACCCTTTGAATGTCCTGATTGTGGGAAGGGTTTCAGTCGGAATTCCACATTAGTTAATCATCGAAGTATTCACTCAGGAGATAAATCCTTTCAATGTCCTGATTGTGGCAAAGGTTTCATTGATAATTCCAACTTAGTTAGACACCAGAGGACTCACACCGGAGATAAACCCTTTGAATGTTCCGATTGTGGGAAAGGTTTCATTGATAATTTCAACTTAGGTAGACACCAGAGGATTCACACAGGAGAGAAACCCTTTGAATGTCCTGATTGTGGCAAAGGTTTCAGTCAGAATTCAAGCCTGGTGACTCATCAAAGGATTCACACAGGAGAGAAACCCTTTGAATGTCCTATCTGTGGAAAAGGTTTTAGGGATATTTCTAGCCTGGTGGCACACCAGAGAACTCACACAGGAGAGAAACCCTTTGAATGTCCTATCTGTGGGAAAAGCTTTAACAAAAATTCGAGCCTGCTGATACACCAGAGGATTCACACAGGAGAGAAACCCTTTGAATGTCCTGATTGTGGGAAAGGTTTCAGTCGGAATTCCAGGTTAGTTAGTCACCAAAGGATTCACTCAGGAGAGAAGCCATTTGAATGTACTATCTGTGGGAAAAGGTTTAGTGATAATTCCAATGTGGTGGCACATCAGAGGACTCACACAGAAGAAAAACCCTATGAATGTCCTGATTGTGGGAAAGGTTTCTGTCGGAATTCAAGCCTGGTGACTCATCAGAGGACTCACACCCTGAAGAAATCTTTGAAATGTCCTGACTGGGAAAATTTTCATTAAGAATTTTAAGTTGGTTAGACACCGAAAGATTCACACAGGAGAGAAACCCTATAAGTGCCTTGGCTGTAGGAAAAGTTTTAATCTGAGTTCCAGCCTGATGAAACACCAGAGGACTCACACGGTGAAGAAATCTTTGAGATGTCTAGTCTGTGGACTTTACTTCAAGCATAAATCATCTCTTATTGCACATAAGGTAATCCATACTTAGACAAGTAGATGCATTTAGAGTAGAGAATGCTTGAATTTCATTTGTGTTCTCCCATTGAAATGGGTTGGTTTAATTTTGGACTGATTGTTTTTGCTCAAACATTTCTCAGAATTAAATTTGTAGATGGAGAGAAAAGGAAATGGAAATTTATGGTTATCAGCAGAATCTTTTGGATATTTCCTTTTCCAGAAGTAGTGAAATTCCTTAAAATGGAATTTTGGATGGAGCTTTTGTCTGTTGATTGTGATACTCCCATATGTGGAGTTTCAGCCTTTTATCTTCGTTTCAGCAGATTTTAAGCCCCAGATTTCCACAGCCAGCACAAAAGTTGTCCTCAAAATATAACTATGATGGGCCTTGAATTACTGTTGCATGTCGCAATGGCTTCTCTCCCTGAGGCAGCCATTAATCAAATGTTCAGGTCACTAAGCAGAGCACTGTATTCTCAGTGCTGGATAAAACTCTTGGAGGTCTAGTGCAGGGCCAGGCTAGCCTGCTGTAGGCATCTCTGGGTCTCACCCACCCTCCAAGAGATCATTTTGCCTTGTTTCCTAACCCTTGCATCCCATTGGCCCTTCACTCCCTCCCCAGGGTCCCCTTACACTTGGCTCCCACCCCACCCGACTTCACACCCTTCTCCCTTTTACCTTTTGAAGCTCTCTTAACCTTAGGTTGGAGAGGGAGGGAAGGACATATATCATTTGGCCTCATGACTTTCTCCTGCAAGCAGCCACCATTTTCAGTGGGCCCTGGATTCATTCCTGGTGTGAACTATGGTAATGGTGCAGTGGCCAAAGCGCGTCGTGCGGCAAACTGCAACATAACATACAGTATGCATATTTGACTCACATTCTTCTTTGCCTTCTCAGAAGGGAAGCAAGAGTGAAAGAAAATGTAGTCAAGTGGAAATGGTTGGAGGGCACTTAGAGTAGTTTAGCCACACCTTGCATGGACTACGCAATAAGCTATGCAGTGTCTGGCCCCAAGTGGCTGCAGAAGTCAGACTGCAAAAAGTGTCAGGGCATGGGGTGCCTACCTGCGATGGTCCTAAGTCTATGATGGCGAAATTTCCACTTGGGTGGAGAGTTGGACTAAATGACCTACAAGGTCCCTTCCAAATCTGTTAAATCTGTTACTGGGGATTCATATCTAACCAAAAGTTGGCCAATTGATTTTCGGCCTTCCGGAGGATTGGGGAAGTCAATTTTTGCCCTCCCCAGGCTTCAGGAACGTCTCCGGAGCCTGGGGAGGGCTAGCCCATTGGGCCCATTTTTGCCCTCCCCAGTCTTCAGAGGCTTTCCTGTAGCCTGGGGAGGGTGACAATGGCCACCCACTGCCCCCTGGAGGAAATTCCAAGCTCAGCTTGGAGGCGAGCAGTGTGCCTGTGGGAGGGGTGTGTGTGCTTTGCATTATGGGTGCCAGCATGTGCCTATAGTATTGTGCACATGCACTTGCATTTTTGGCCACCAACAACAAAAAGGTTAGCCATCACTGTCCTAAGGGAAGCCGGTAAGACATCCCCTGAAACTCAGACCTGGTGCTTATTTTGGGGCCCAAAAGAAAATAAAATAGGGTTTCATTTTCAGCGAAATACAGGTATGTATACTGTATATGTATAATCATTCCCCAGCACTTCCAGGTATATTTGATGAGAACTCTTGCTATTCTAGGAACATATGATAGTCAGAACAGTTCCCCGTTGTTCATGGAAAGGCTCACACCAGAGAAAAGCCCTACCAGATGTCCCAATGTGGCAAAAGGTGATAATACACCAGAGGACTTACACAAGAGAAAGACCATATGAATATCCAGATAGTAAGAAAAAATTCAGTTGAACTTTTAAGTTTGGCAATACACCAGAGGATTTACATAGTGGAGAAGACTTTTGAACATCCTGACTGTGAGAAAAGGTTCAGTCATACGTTTGAACTGGTGATACACCACAGGAGAAAGACCCTTTGAATGTCCTGACTGGGGAAAGATTCAGCCATAATTTTGAATTGGTGATACACCAGAGGATTCCCAGAGGAGTGAAGCCTTTTAAATGTTCTGACTGTGGGAAAAGGAATGGTATTCAGGAGTGGTTAACACAGGAAGTCTTGGGACTTCTGTCTGGAGGAAGTGACAATTATCAAGAATGTTTGTACTACCTGTCTTATAGGTGTTTCTGCACACCCACACTATTCAAAGACACACGGAGGCTATCCCCTTCACCTACCTCCAGATAAGCCAGGGGTCCTCAAACTTTTTAAACGGGGCCAATTCATGGTCCCTCAAACTGATGGGCTGGATCAGCTGGATGGGGTGTGGCTAGGTCGTCATGCGACTGGATGGGCATCGCCAATTTAGCAGTCCATTAAAGAATACACTGCAGTCCCTTTTCCTGTTTTTCTTTTTATGCATGAAGTTTGTCGAGGGTTGTTTTCTTTTTACCAGGCACCCAAGAGAAGCGCCGGTTGGCCATTTTGAAAGGGGCAGGAGCAGTTTATGCAGTGAGTAAGCTGCGGGATACAGTCTGAGCCTCTCCGGTTGGGGCGCCTCACTGAAAATTGAGGACCTTTCAATGTCCTGATTGTGGCAAAGGTTTCAGTCAGAATTCAAGCCTGGTGAGACATCAGAGGATTCACACAGGAGAGAAGCCATTTGAATGTACTATCTGTGGGAAAAGGTTTAGTGATAATTCCAATGTGGTGGCACATCAGAGGACTCACACAGAAGAAAAACCCTATGAATGTCCTGATTGTGGGAAAGGTTTCTGTCGGAATTCAAGCCTGGTGACTCATCAGAGGACTCACACCCTGAAGAAATCTTTGAAATGTCCTGACTGGGAAAATTTTCATTAAATTTTTTAACTTGGTTAGACACCAGAAGATTCACACAAGAGAGAAACCCTATAAATGTCTTGGCTGTAGGAAAAGTTTTAATCTGAGTTCCAGCCTGATGAAACACCAGAGGACTCACACGGTGAAGAAATCTTTGAAATGTCTGGTCTGTGGACTTTACTTCAAGTATAAATCATCCCTTATTGCACACAAGGTAATCCATATGAAGACTTTTAGATGACTTTAGACTTGAGAATGCTTGAATTTCATTTGTGTTCTCCCGTTGAAATGGGTTGATTTAATTTTGAACAGTTTCTTTTTGCTCAAACATTTCTTAGAATTAAATTTGTAGGTGGAGAGAAAAGGAAATGGAAATTTCTGGTTATCAGCAGAATCTTCTGGATATTTCCTTTTCCACCCCACCCGACCTCACACCCTTCTCCCTTTTACCTTTTTTTTGTTTTGAAAAAGTTTTATTGAGTTTTAACAATTTTCTAGAGGGTAAGGTAAGGGTTACAGAAACATTTTGAGAACCTTTGCGTCAGAGTCTTTGGCCCATCCCGGGCTACATAATAAAACAATAGTAAAGCAATTTATCCGAAAAAATACTACAAGATAAAGGCAAGTGAATACATAGTACATTTCCAATTCTCAGATGGCAGACATGTGCAAACATCCTGGTACAAAAGAATAATAAAAGAAAGAAAATTAGTAAAAAAAAGAAAAACAAGCAAAATCATTTTTTGGATCTAAGTCTTTTGGCAATTGTATCTTCTTTTTCTCCCGCCTGGCCCCCAGTGGGCGGGGCCGTGGCCCCCTCCGCCCCCCCTGGATCTTCCCCCAGGACAGAGGAATGTTTTTTAAGAAAGGCTTCCGCCTCAACAACTGTTTTAATCTTCACTCTTCCTCCTTCCCAGAACACCAGCATCCCTTCGGGCATCGCCCACTTGAACCAAATCCCGTGATCAAACAATGTTTTGGATAAGAAGGAAAATTTCCTTCTCATCTCTCTGATTTTTTTTGGGACCTGCTTCAAGATGACGACCACCTTTTGTTGGTAAATTAAAGGACCCCCTCTCTGCGCCCTCAAAATTCCCTCCCTGGTTGACCTTCTAACAAATTAAATGTGTATCTCTCTGGGTACCTCATTTATCCTGGCATATGCTGAGTTTATTCTGTAGACTAGGTCAATGTCCCCCCTGATCTCTTCTTTAGGTTTATGTAAATAGTCTGCTAAAATTGTGCTCATGAGTTCAGGCAGGCATTCACCAGATTCTTCAGAAATATTCTGAAATCTTAAAAAATATGACATCCTTTCGAAGTCCATCCTAGACATATGCCCAGTTAATTCCCCCACCTCACTGTTAACATTTTTAAGCTCTCCCTTTGCCTCAATTAGCCCCCCTTCCAGATCTTCAATCTTCTGTGCATTCTCCTGCATTTGTTTCCGAGTTTCCAAAAGTTCCTTCTTAAAGTTTTCTTCTCTCTGGGCCTTAATTTCAAGCACCAAAGTTTGTATAACAGATTCCAGAGAAGACAATCTTTGTTCCAAACCTGCCAATTCTGATTTTTGTGCCATGGTTGGGTGTTAAAGTCAGTGTCACTAAAATGGCGTTTTTTGGGTGGGGCAGCTGAGGCAAATCAGGAGGTAAAAGTTTCAAATCAGGGTTGTAAAAAAGTTCAGAAACCAGAAGAGAAACACTTTTCCAAATCAATAGTTATAGTAAAAAAGGCACTCCAGACAAGGAATCAATTAATCCAAAAAAATTCTTCATTGATAGCAAGAGGAAGTCCAAATCACAAGGAGATGCTGGTAATTTTCCATAAATACAATAGTCATTCAGGAGCAGAGAGAAGCCATCTTCCACCGCCCAAGCTGGGAGCCAGACGGAGAGAGTAACAAAGAAAAAAAAATTGTAGCAAGCCAATCGAACTTAGAAACATTGTTGCAAGCCGCAAGTCACTTTCACTCGCTTTCACTAAGTTCCAGGCAAACCGCATAGAAAAAACAACCGTTCCTCGGAACGAGGAGCCATATCAAAGCGCCGCTTTAAATCCAAAGGGGGGTTTAATGAAAAAAACACCCCCCTCCAAGCTTTTTAGTCCAGCGCTGCCATCGGAGAGAAAATAGCAAATAGAAATACACTCACTCTTCACCTTGCAGCCGAGTCTCGGGAGAGCCTTTCGACCTGAACGTCCGGCTCTCTTCACAATGAAAAAACAGTTCCGATCTCCATTGGCGAAGGCGGAGACAGGCGTCTCCCCCCCGCAGCCAGCCTTTCCTCACCTAGGCTGAAGACAAGGGTCGCTTTCCCACCGCCATGGGGAAGAGAACGACCCCAGCAAGACAACCCTACGGAAAACCCCCAGGGTGGGGCGTCTCGCCCCCGTCGGGGGGCAGAAAAAAGGACAAAGCGGCGGACCCATCCGTCGCCGTTGGAGGGCAGAAGCGGAAGTGTCTCCCTTTTACCTTTTGAAGCTCTCTTAACCTCAGGTTGGGGAGGGAGGGAAGGACATATATCATTTGGCCTCATGACTTTGTCCTGCAAGCAGCCACCATTTTCAGTAGGCGCTGGACTCATCCCTTGTGTTAACTATGGTAATGGTGCAGTGGCCAAACCTCGTCGTGCGGCAAACTGCAACATAACATACAGTATGCATACTTGACTCACATTCTTCTCTGCCTTCTCAGAAGGGAAGCAAGAGTGAAAGAAAATGCAGTCAAGTGGAAATGGTTGGAGGGCACTTAGAGGAGTTTAGCCACACCTTGCACGGACTACGCAATAAGCTATGCAGTGTCTGGCCCCCAGTGGCTTCAGAAGTTAGACTGTGCAAAAAGTGTCAGGGCATGGGGTGCCTACCTGCGATGGTCCTAAGTCTATGATGGCGAAATTTCCACTTGGGTGGAGAGTTGGACTAAATAACCTGCAAGGTCCCTTCGAACTCTATTTATCTGTTACTGGGGATTCATATCTAATCAAAAGCTGGCCAATTGATTTTCGGCCTTCCGGAGGATTGGGGAAGTCAATTTTCGCCCTCCCCAGGCTTCAGGAAAGTCTCCGGAGCCTGGGGAGGGCTAGCCCATTGGGCCCATTTTTGCCCTCCCCGATCTTCAGAGGCTTTCCTGTAGCCTGGGAGAGTTAAAATGGCCACCCCCTGCTCCCTGGAGGAAATTCCAAGCTCAGCTTGGAGGCGAGCAGTGTGCCTGTGGGAGGGGTGTGTGTGCTTTGCATTATGGGTGCCAGCATGTGCCTATGCTATTGTGTGCAAGCACTTGCATTTTTGGCCACCAACAACAAAAAGGTTAGCCATCACTGTCCTAAGGGAAGCCGGTAAGACATCCCCTGAAACTCAGACCTGGTGCTTATTTTGGGGCCCTAAAGAAAATAAAATTGGGTCTTATTTTCAGCGAAACACAGGTATGTATACTTTATATATATAATCATAGCCCAGCACTTCCAGGTATATTTGATGCTAACTCTTGCAATTCTAGGAACACATGATTGACCCAAGTCAACAAATAAATGTCATAACTGAATGGGTATTTGACATCTATATTGAAAATGTAAATAATTAACATAAGAGGTTCAGTTAGCTTTTTGGCATCTTTCCTTTTATTTTAATATATGGCTTTGGATCTGTTTTTTTAAAAATATTGTGCAGCCATTTTGTAAACCCTAATTAAACTAACCCTTTTATGTGAATCTTACAGGCAAAAGAATGCCAAAGAGAACACTTTTGAGAACTGAATCACAAGCAGCATTAAAATGCAAAGGAAACCAAGGCAGCAATCAAAAACTTATTATTTCTTCTGGAAATCGAAAACTTTTCTTTCCCTGCAGCTTACAGATAAGGAAGACAAAACAAGGAAAAGAGTTTTGAGCTGGAGAAGAAATAGAGTATCTGGAAGAAACATATCAAAATATCAAAGGGAATAATTTCCTACTTCAGAAAAAGTGGGAAATATGTGGATGTCAGTGAAAACAATAAAGGTCATTTGGACAGCCAGATAAGACAGACCATAATGGAGGCCTCGCCCTGTGAGAAAGGAAACAGTTACTTGAATTTATGTTCCATCCAACAAGGGATTGAGAATATTTTAGATGTTTTTGAGAATCCAGGAATATCAGTGGTGGAAAAGATCCACTGATCTGCCTATTATGGGATCAACAAAGATTGTAGAATTATGCTTGAGAGGATCCACCCTGGAGAAAAGCCATATCACAGTGTTCCCAATGCAGGAAAAGCTTTAGTCAGAACAGTTCCCCGTTGTTCATGGAAAGGCTCACACCAGAGAAAAGCCCTACCAGATGTCCCAATGTGGCAAAAGGTGATAATATACTAGATGACTTACACAAGAGAAAGCCCATATGAATATCCAGATAGTAAAAAAAAATTCAGTTGAACTTTCAGTTTGGCAATACACCAGAGAATTCACATAGTGGAGAAGACTTTTGAACGTCCTGATGTGAGAAGGTTCAGTCATACTTTTGAACTGGTGATACACCACAGGAGAAAGACCCTTTGAATGTCCTGACTCAGGGGAAAGATTTAGATCATAATTTTAAATTGGTGATACACCAGAGGATTCCCAGAGGAGTGAAACGTTTTCAACGTCCTGACTGTGGGAAAAGGAATTGTATTTGGGCGTGTTTGGTATGTTAAGTCTTTGGACTTCTGTCTGGAGGAAGAGAGAATAATCAAGAATATTTGTACTACCTGTCTTATAGATGTATCTGCACACCCCCACTATTCAAAGACACACGGAGGCTATCCCCTTCACCTACCTCCAGATAAACCAGGGGTCCTCAAAGTTTTTAAACGGGGGCCAATTCATGATCCCTCAAAGTGTTGGAAGGACAGACCAGCTGGGTGGGGCTTGTCTAAGTCATCCTGTGACTGAGTGGGCATGGCTAGGTCATGTGACTGGGTGGGGTTGGCCAATTTAGTAGTCTATTCACAAGCAAAATACCTTCACCTCCAAGTGATGGGATCAAGACAGGACATGACTTTCACCCCAGTCATTGAAAAAGGGGGAACAATACAGTTCCTTTAAGGAAGGAAGGCTAGAGGTAATAGAGAAGGGAATACAATACAATACAATAGCAGAGTTGGAAGGGACCTTGTAGGTCTTCTAGTCCAACCCCCTGCGTGGGCAGGAACCTTATACCATTTCAGACAAATGGCTGTCTAACATCTTTTTAAAGACTTCCAGGGATGGGGCATTCACAACTGCTGGAGGCAAGCTGTTCCAGAGGTTAATTGTTCTTACTGTTAGGAAATTTCTCCTTAGTTCTAAGTTGCTTCTCTCCTTGGTTAGTTTCCACCCATTGCTCCTTGTTCTGCCCCCAGGTGCCTTGGAGAAAGGTTTGACTCCCTCTTCTTTGTGGCACCCTCTGAGATATCGGAACACTGCTATCATGTCTCCCCTGGTCCTTCTCTTCATCAAACTAGACATACCCAGCTCCTGCAGCCGTTCTTCATATGTCTTAGTCTCCAGTCCTCTAATCATCTTGGTTGCTCTTCTTTGCACTCTTTCCAGAGTCTCCACATCTTTTCTACATCGTGGCGACCAAAACTGTATGCAGTATTCCAAATGTGGCCTTACCAAGGCACTATACAGTGGCATTAACACTTCACGCGATCTAGATTCTATCCCTCTGTTGATGCAGCCTAGAACTGTGTTGGCTTTTTTGGCAGCTGCTGCACACTGCTGGCTCATATTTAAATGGTTGTCCACTAGGATTCCAAGATCCCTCTCACAGTTGCTACTATTGAGCAAGGTACCACCTATACTGTACTTGTGCATTTGGTTTTTCTTGCCTATATGTAGGACCTTACTTTTTTCACAATTGAATTTCATTTTATTAGACAGTGCCCAATGTTCAAGTTTGTCTTAATTAGTGCCCAATGTTCACGTTTGTCTTAATGAATAAAATCAATTACACATGTCTGACAGGATTAGGACCAAGGAAGTGATAATTAAGACCCATCATGAGCCTTTGGAAAAGAAGTAAAAATAATCAAATAATAAAAGCTCACAAAGGAAACTTCAAAATTACAAAATACTGTAAACTCTATAAAAATCCTTGCACTCATCAAGCTAATTTGTCAGCTGTCCCAGAACTGCATGGTGTGGTTCTGCTCATTAATAAATGGACTTCCTTTCCTTCCTGAGCAGCTAGCCTCCATTTTATTTCCAAAGCCTCCTGGCTTGGAACTGAAACAGATGGATTTTTCTTCCAACATCTTTGGTTCTTGGAGGTGCCTGCTTGTTACCCCGGTGGTAGCAGCACCCACATGCTGACAAATTGATTGCTACAATCTTGGTTTTGGAGCTGGGAGGGGAAAAAATTATTTGATGGAAAATGTTTCATTTCTAAAAAAAAGCATTGTGCTGCTCTTTGAATAGCTTTTGAGAATGAAAGAAATGGGTATTGTCAGCATTGCTGTGAATGTGGGTGTAAGATAATGTAATCCTGTCTTCCCAACACATGGGAGATGCTTCCATTTCTTTCATTCCTCTGTCAGGGCTTTTTTTTTAAATTTCCAAATAATCCAAACAAGTAAAGAGTTGGAGCAGAGAACTGGAATTTTAGCTATGCAAATGAATCAGGTTATATTGTTGAGTTTAGAAGACACCAAAGAATTGCAGGTTTGTTCATTTCACTAACACAATTCAGAGGACTTGTTATATATAATGGCTAAGTCCTCAGACTTAGGATCAAGTACTCCCATTGGCTAAAGCATGCACTCAGTTTGGGCTGGAGAATTACAGGTCCCTTATTGGTTAATCGTCTGACAGCTGACCCTATATAAGAGCAGTCAGATGGGTGGTTCTTTGTTACAGTTTGGTTCAGTTCATATTAAACAGTTTTGTTTTGTTTTTTGCAAAAAAAAGTTTTATTGGTTTTTACAATTTTTTTAACAAGGAAAGGGTATATAGGGTATAAGAGAAACATTTTGGAGGCATCCATATGGGGGGTGCAGGCTGCCCCCAAGGCTTCATACAAAGATTAATTATTTTTCC
The DNA here is from genome assembly GCA_039707465.1 of Rhabdophis nuchalis. NCBI lineage: Eukaryota > Metazoa > Chordata > Lepidosauria > Squamata > Natricidae > Rhabdophis > Rhabdophis nuchalis. Next base: position 27,783,167 of record CM077646.1, on the reverse strand, counting down.
ATTTAAGGAGGCAGGAGTTACATATATGTCATTTCACAAAGTTCATGCATTCAATACATTGTTTCTACAAAGCATCCAAAAGAAAAAGTTACAGTATATTAAAGGAAATCATCTTTGTAAACCGAGTCTTTTAGATATTGTATCCTCATCTTCCCTCCCACAAATGGGCGGTGCCATGGCCCCTCCCGTTCCCCCATTTTCTTCCTCCAGGATTGAGGCATATTATTTTTTCTTTTTTTTAAAAAAGGCTTGCGCCTCTTCCATTGTTTTAATTTTTACTATCCCCCCCCTCCCAGAGCTCTAACATTCCTTCAGACATGAACCATCAGTCGCAGATCCCATTTTTATATAATATTTTTTTTTCAAATAAAAGGGAATAATTCCCTCTTACGTCTGGTATTTTTTCCGGAACCTGTTTCAGAATGGCAAATTCTTTTGGCTCATATTTCAATAAACCATTATGCTGTGCTTTTGGGATCTCATCCCTTGTCAGCCCTCTTACAAGTTTAATATATGTCTCTCTGGATACATCATTTGTTCTGGCATATGCTGAGTTGTAAGGCATTCTTTCAAGATCAATTCTAAACATACAACCATCAAAATCTGTTAATTCTTTTTGTGACTCCTTTATCTTTCCCCCCATCACCGCTAACCCCCCCACCCCCTTCACCTCTTCCGTTTATTAAACAGTTTGAAGCAGCTCCCTGCCTCCGTGTTTTTACCTCAGAGAATAGTCTTGAGCAGGTCACTTTCCAAACGATCCATCTGCCAAAGGATGCCCACAACCAGGGGCTAAGTGAAGCAGCCTCCCATTTCACTAGGCTAAGATGCAAAGATCACTGTCTAGAAGTCAAAAATGACTTGATAGCATTTAATCAGTGGAAACTTGTTGCAAACGCCTTAGGGAGAAACTGGAGAAGGATTGTTTTTCTGCCTCCTATCTGGAGATGGTGCTCAAACAGCTCACACCCCTGCTTAGAAAGAGGATAATACCTGCCTTTGAGCTTAAAGGGGTTAAAACCATCGAGTACTGTGTTGCTAGAAAGGTTGGGAAGCGATGGAAAAAGTAGAAGAAAGAAAGTAGAGTTGTCTTTTGAAAAAGCACCTTTGGGAACAACTGAACTTCCTGTTCCGGATGACTCATGGGAGGAGAGTGGTGTGCAGAGCGGCTTCTCTGCTGTTCCCATGGTGGAAGGAGCTGCTGGAAGGTGAGTGGAGGGCAGGTGGGAGGAGAATCCTGAAAACAGAGAAGCAACTGGGCTGAAGCATCTCAGCTGCTGTTGGTGGTTCCTTCCCTCCCCGAATTTAAGCCCACTGGTGCTGCACGCTGTGAAACTGGTGGCTGCAACTTTCCTTCTGGTGGGAAGATGGGAAAAGTCTTGCAGTGGAGGTGGATTCTTTGGGAATGGCTTCCCTCCAGAGGTTGTGGCTGCTCCCCCATCATTGGAGGGTTTGTGACAGAGCTTGGAGGGACCTTGCAGGTCTCATATTCCGACGCCCTGATCAAGCAGGAGACCCAATCTCCTTGGCTGTCCTGTCTCTGATTAAAAGCCACCAGGGATGGAGCTCCCACAACCTCTGAAGGGAAACCCTTCCACTGCTTCACTGTTCTCCGTGTCAGGAAATCTCTCCTTAGTTCTAGGCTGCTTCTCTCCTTGATGAGTTTCCATTAAGTTCCTTGTCCTGCCTTCAGGGGCTTAGGAGAATAGGTTGACCCCCCTCCCTCTTTTGTGGCCTCAAGTATTGGAAGATGGCTATCATGTCACCCCTAGTCCTTCCCTTCACTGGACTAGACATACCCAATTCCTGCATCCCCTTCATTTAGCCTCCAGGCCCCTAATCCTCTTTGTTGCTCTTTTTCTCTCAACATCTTTTTTGTGATATGGTTACCAAACTGTGTGCAATTTTCTAAGTGTGGTCTTGCTCTTTATGAAGTGGTACTAGTACTGTACTTCACATGATCTTGAATCTATCTCTCTGTTAATACAGCCTAGTATTGTATTAGCTTTTTTTGTCGCTGCAATGCACAGCTGGCCCATATGTAAATGATTGTTCGCTAGGACTTCAAGGTTCCTCTCATAGTTATTACTTGAGCCAAGTGCTACCCATTATGTCCCAGTACATTTGGTATAAAACCCTTTTTCCCCTCCATTAAAATTGAGTTTGTTAGGTAGGGCCCAGTGTTCAAATCTATCGAGATTCTCTATCTTGAGCCTAGCATTTGAGGTGTTGGCTGTTCCTGTCAACTTGGTGTCATTTGCAAATTTGATGCATTCCCGTTCGACTCCCTCATCAAAAGCATTTACGAATATATTAAACCGTATTAAAACAGAACCTTGGGGTACCCACTGCTTACTTCCCTCCATATAGCTATAGTCCCACTAAGGAATACACTTTTGAGTGTGGCTTGTCAACCAGTAATAAATCTATCTGTGTGGATGGATGTACCTAACCTACATTTTTCTAATTTACCAAGAAGTAGATTAAGGTCTATTTTGTCAACTGCCTTACTGAAATTCAATGATACTACGTATTTGATTGGTCTGCTAATTTAGTCACTTTGTGTAAGAATGAGATAACATTTGTTTGGAATGCTCTGTTTTTGAAAAACCCCATGTTGACTTCTGGTTACATATTTCCTTGCTTCTAGGTGTTTGCAGACCTTTTGTTTCATTTGCGGTTTTTTTGGTTTTATGATTCTGGAGATTTTGCAATGATGCATGAGTGGCATTTCGCTTTTATATATTTTTTTAATAATTTTTATTAAATGTTTTAATCTTTAAAAACAGTCAGGAGACATAACAAGTATAAATAATTAAAAAAACAAAACAAAATCAAGAGTGTAAAATAAAACAAAACACAGAACATATAAAACAATATACAATAATTTTACAGCTTTCTATACCAGCTTTCCTGCTTAGCTTTTGTAATTTATCCCTTCTGCAACGCCTTCCTATTACTATATCCTTATATTGTAATTTAGCAAACACAATATTAACACTTAAATTATATTCATTATTTGTATCACCATATTCTCTATTTTCTGTTTTGGCTTCTGATTTCTAGCCACTTGTACATTTCATTCCATACTTTATAAAAGTCCGATTCTTCTCTTTCAATTCTATTTTCATTTTGCCCATTTATGCGCATTCGAGTATTTTCCTGATTATCGTTTCATCTGAGGATCTATTATTTTTTTCCAGTTTTTTGCGAAAGTAATCCTTGCTTCAGTGAGTATGTGTATGATTATGTATTGAGATTCTTTGTCTATTTTTTAGTCCAGCAATCCTAATAAAAATGCTTCCGGTTTAAGTTCTATTTTTCGCTCAGTAATTTCTTCCATCCATTTCCGAATTTTACACCAGTATATCCTTGAGATGGGGCACATCCACCACATGTGGTAGAATGTTCCCAGCTTGTGGCTGCATCTCCAACATTTGGGGGATATATTTGGGTACTAATTCTGACAATTAGTGATATCTGTAGTTTAGTCCAATTATCCAAATCTTTTTCTATCTGTCTTAGCAGTTTGTTGTAGTTATCTTCTTTTATTGCAACACATTTTGCCGATAGCCATATTTCCAAATATTTAATCTTCTTGGCCCTCAAAATTCCCAGTTTCTCTTCCAGGTCTTCATTTTGTCTTTTGGTTAAATTCTTATTTATATTTTAGTTTTCTCTTTGTTTATTTTAAGCCCTGCCACTTTGTTGAATTGGTTTATATCTTGTAATAGTTTTAGTCCAATTTCTAAGGACTCCTCTACAATTATATCTTGAAGTTGCCCTCTTGATATAATTTGTAATCCACACGTGTATTGAAAATGACAGATGAATAAAATTTACAAGGTTTTTTCATTTCCATGCCTTGCCAATAAGTATTTCCTGTCCCATCCATGTATTAAACACGTTCAATTTTGCTTAATCCAGCACTTCCTAAGAAATAGCAATTGAGGACCTTTTGGTTGCACAGATAGTCCTCATTTACCATGTCTTCCTTGAGCCTTCAAAGATACTATGATAAAATAGAAGCAGACGTGCACCTGATCCACAAAATTTGTGGTAATCCTAGCACTTGTTCAGTGACTGCACTTCAGCAGTGACTGTGGTTTTGAAGGTGCAAGTAAAGGAGTTGCCAATAGTTACACATTTATGATGGTGGCAGCATCTGACACTCATGATCCCCATTTTTGACCTACCCAGCTAGCTTCTGACAAGCAAAATCAGTGGCTATACTGGCAGGAAATTGCAAGTCACAGTCGTATGAAATTGCCTTTAACAATCCACAGTAATTAGCTGAACAACTACAGAGGAACAAATGTAAGATGGGACTGTCATGTAATATATCATGCTTAATGATTGAGCTGCTTAGTGACGCAAATATCAGATCCAATTGCGGTAGGTTAAGTAAGGACTACATGTGTGGGGTGTCACCGGAGGGATTGTATATAGCATTTTATTCCCTTATTTGCAGCTGAGCACTTCTATGAGCAAAAGTGATGTATACTATTTTTCTTTTTCCACATCATCTCTAACCATTTTAAAAACAATTAAAGTTACATTTTTCTTTGAATCTTACAGACAAAGAGGATCGCAGTGAGCAATCTGGACAACTGAAAATAAGAAACAATATTGAAAAGGGAAGAAAATCAATCCAGAAATCAGAATATTTTCAATTTCCTTCAGAAACCAATACAATTCGGATTCTACTCCAGCAGCTGATAGCCAAAAGAGAGAAAAGCAAGGAGGAATAAGCATATTATGCAGAAATGAGGGATACATTACATGAAAAAGTGAAGGTAGAAACCTTATGAATATAGAAATTGTGGGAAAGGTTTCATTAAAAATTCCAATCTCCTGAGACATAAGACCATGCACACAGGAGAGAAAAACTGTGAATGTCCTGATTGTGGGAAAAGTTTTAGTCAGAGTTCCAGGCTGGTAAAACACCAGAGGACTCACACAAAAGAGAAACCCTTTGAATGTCCTCTCTGTGGGAAATGTTTTAGTCAGAATTATGACCTGGTGATACACCAGAGGACTCATACAGGAGAGAAACCTTTTGAATGTCCTGATTGTGGGAAAAGTTTTAGTCAGAGTTCCAGCCTGGTGAAACACAAGAGGACTCACACAGGAGAGAAACCATTTGAATGTTCTGACTGTGGGAAACGTTTTAGTCAGAGTTCCAGCCTGGTGAAACACAAGAGGACTCACACAGGAGAGAAACCATTTGAATGTTCTGACTGTGGGAAACGTTACAATCAGAATTACCACCTGGTGATACACCAGAGGACTCACACAGGAGAGAAACCCTTTGAATGTCCTCTCTGTGGGAAAAGCTTTAGTGATAATTCCAACCTGGTGATACACCAGAGGATACACACAGGAGAAAGGCCCTTTGAATGCCATATCTGTGGGAAAGGTTTCAATCAGAATATCAATCTGGTGACTCATCATAGGACTCACACAGGAGAGAAACCCTTTGAATGTCCTGATTGTGGGAAAAGTTTTAGTCAGAATTCAATGTTAGTTAGACACCGGAGGTTTCACACAGGAGAAAGGCCCTTTGAATGTCCTATCTGTGGGAAAAGCTATGTCGATAATTCCAGCCTGGTGATACACCAGAGGATTCACACAGGAGAAAGGCCATTTGAATGCTGTATCTGTGGAAAAGGTTTCAGTCAAAATTCCCATCTGGTGATTCATCAAAGGACTCACACAGGAGAGAAACCCTTTGAATGTTCTGATTGTGGGAAATGCTTCATTGATAATTCCAACTTAGTTAGACACCAGAGGACTCACGTAACAGGGAAACCATTTGCATGTCTCTGTTGTGGGAAAAGTTACAGTCAAAATTCCTATCTAGTGACACACAAGAAGACTCACACTGGAGAGAAACCCTTCAAATGTCCTGATTGTGGGAAAGGTTTCAGTCAGAATTCCAAGTTGGTTAGGCACCAAAGAATTCACACAGGAGAAAGGCCCTTTGAATGTCCTGTATGTGGGAAAAGCTTTAACGATAATTGCAGCCTGGTGATACACCAGAGGATTCACACAGGAGACAAACCCTTTTTATGTCCTATCTGTGGGAAAGATTTTAATAATAATTCTAGCCTGGTGACACACCAGAGGACTCACACAGGAGAGAAACCCTTTGAATGTCCTATCTGCGGGAAAAGTTTTAGTGATAATTCCAGCCTGGTGAGACATCAGAGAACTCACACAGGAGAGAAGCCATTTGAATGTCCTATCTGTGGGAAAAGGTTTAGTGATAATTCCAATCTGGTGGCACACGAGAGGACTCACACAGAAGAAAAACCCTATGAATGTCCTGATTGTGGGAAAGGTATCTGTCGGAATTCAAGCCTGGTGACTCATCAGAGGACTCACACCCTGAAGAAATCTTTGAAATGTCCTGACTGTGGGAAAATTTTCATTAAGAATTTTAACTTGGTTAGACACCAGAAGATTCACACAAGAGAGAAACCCTATAAGTGCCTTGGCTGTAGCAGAAGTTTTAATCTGAGTTCCAGCCTGATGAAACACCAGAGGACTCACACGGTGAAGAAATCTTTGAAATGTCTGGTCTGTGGACTTTACTTCAAGAATAAATCATCCCTTATTGCCCATAAGGTAATCCATATGTAGAAAAGTAGTTGACTTTAGGCTTGAGAATGCTTGCATTTTATTTGTATTCTCCCATTGAAATGGGTTGATTTAATTTTGAACTGTTTCTTTTTGCTCAAACGTTTCTTAGAATTAAATTTGTAGGTGGAGAGAAAAGGAAATGGAAATTTCTGGTTATCAGCAGAATCTTCTGGATATTTCCTTTTCCACCCCACCCGACCTCACACCCTTCTCCCTTTTACCTTTTGAAGCTCTCTTAACCTCAGGTTGGGGAGGGAGGGAAGGACATATACCATTTGGCCTCATGACTTTGTCCTGCAAGCAGCCACCATTTTCAGTAGGCGCTGGATTCATCCCTTGTGTTAACTATGGTAATGGTGCAGTGCCCAAACCTCGTCGTGAGGCAAACTGCAACATAACATACAGTATGCATACCTGACTCACATTCTTCTCTGCCTTCTCAGAAGGGAAGCAAGAGTGAACGAAAATGCAGTCAAGTGGAAATGGTTGGAGCGCACTTAGAGGAGTTTAGCCACACCTTGCATGGATTACGCAATAAGCTATGCAGTGTCTGGCCCCCAGTGGTTTCAGAAGTCAGACTGTGCAAAAAGTGTCAGGGCATGGGGTGCCTACCTGCGATGGTCCTAAGTCTATGATGGCGAACTTCCCACTTGGGTGGAGAATTGGACTAAATAACCTGCAAGGTCCCTTCGAACTCTGTTTATCTGTTACTGGAGATTCATATCTAACCAAAAGCTGGCCAATTGATTTTCGGCCTTCCGGAGGATTGGGGAAGGCAATTTTCGCCTTCCCCAGGCTTCATAGGGGCCATAGGGGGCGAACATCTTGCCCCTGTGGATGGGGCGCGCAATTTGGGTGTCCTCCTGGATACCCGGCTGTCTATGGAAGAGCAAGTGACAGCCGTGGCCAGGAGGGCGTTTTACCAGGTTCGCCTGGTTCGCCAATTGCGCCCCCTATTGGATCGGGACGCCCTTCGCACAGTCACTCATGCCCTCGTGACATCCCGACTGGACTATTGTAACTCTCTCTACATGGGGCTCCCCTTGAGGTGCACCCGGAGGCTTCAGTTAGTTCAGAATGCAGCCGCGCGAGCAATTATGGGCACCTCTAGGTTTGCCCACGTAACACCGCTCTTGCGCGAGCTGCACTGGCTACCTGTCGTCTTCCGGGTGCGTTTCAAGGTGTTAATTATCATCTTCAAAGCGCTCCATGGCTCGGGACCTAGCTATCTGCGAGATCGGATCCTGCCCCACACATCCTCACGACCGATTCGCTCCCACAGAGAGGGGCTTCTCCGGGTGCCGTCCACTAGACTTTGTCAGCGGGCGACGCCCAGGGGAAGGGCGCTCTCTGTGGCGGGCCCGGCCCTCTGGAACGACCTTCCCCCTGATATTAGGACGACCACTGACCTCCGCTCCTTCCGTGTAAAATTGAAGACCTATCTCTTTCGACTGGCTGGCCTTGAATAGTTCTCTCTGTCTATTGACTCCAAATTTTAGTGGGTTCTTAATTTTATATTTTTAGCACGGGTAAATATTATTTAATTCTATTTTAATGTATGTATGCTGTATTTATTGTATATTGTTTTTAGCTTTGCCTGTGCACCGCCCCGGGTCCCTGTGGGGAGAGGGTGCGGTTAATAAATTTCAATTTCAAAATTTCAATTTCAATTTCAGGAAAGTCTCCGGAGCCTGGGGACGACTAGCCCATTGGGCCTATTTTTCTCCCTCCCTGATCTTCAGAGGCTTTCCTGTAGCCTGGGGAGGGTGACAATGGCCACCCCCCGCCCCCTGGAGGAAATTCCAAGCTCAGCATAGAGGCGACGGTGCATGGAGTGCGCGCATGCAGGGGTGTGTGTGCTTTGCATTATGGGTGCCAGCATGTGCCTATGCTATTGTGCGCGCATGCACTTGCATTTTTGGCCACCAACAACAAAAAGGTTAGCCATCACTGTCCTAAGGGAAGCCGGTAAGACATCCCCTGAAACTCAGACCTGGTGCTTATTTTGAGCCCCAAAAGTAAATAAAATTGGGTCTTATTTTCAGCGAAAATCAGGTATGTATACTGTATATGTATAATCATTCCCCAGCACCAGGTATATTTGATGAGAACTCTTGCAATTCTAGGAACACATGATTGACCCAAGTCAACAAATAAATTTCATAACTGAATGGGTATTTGACATGTATATTGTTAATGTAAATAATTAACATAAGTGGTTCAGTTAGCATTTTGGCATCTTTCTTATTTTAATGTATGGCTTTGGATCTGTTTTTTAAAAATATTGTGCAGCCCTAATTAAACTAACCCTTTTATGTGAATCTTACAGGCAAAAGAATGCCAAAGAGAACACTGTGGAGAACTGAATCACAAGCAGCATTAAAATACAAAGGAAACCAAGGCAGCAATCAAAATCTTACTCTTCTTCCCCAGCAGCTTACACTTAAGGAAGACAAAACAAGGAAAAGAGTTTTGAGCTGGACAAAACATAGACTATCTGGAAGAAACATATCCACATTGTGAGGAAGGAAACAGCTCCTTGAATCAAGGCTCCATCCAACAAGGGATTGAGAGTATTTTTGATGTCCTTGAGAATCCAGGAATGTCAGTGGTGGAAAAGATCCACAGATGTGCCTATTGTGGCAAAAGTACAGATTGTAGATCACAGCTGATTATGCCCGACAGGATCCACACTGGAAAAAAGCCATATCAGTGTCCCCAATGCAGCAAAAGCTTTAGTCAGAACAGCTTCCATGTTGCTCGTGGAAAGGCTCACACCAGAGAAAACCCCTACCAGTTGTCCCAATTTGGCCAAAGCTATAGCAAGCAGGCCAAACTGATAATAAATACACTGGAGGACTCACACAAGAGAGAGACCATATGAACGACCAGATTGCAAGAGAAATTTCTGTCGAAATTCCAGTTTGGTTGTAAACCAGAGGATTCCCAGAGGAGTGAAGCCTTTTAAATGTTCTGTGGGAAAAGGAATGGTATTCAGGAGTGGTTAGCACAGGAAGTCTTGGGACTTCTGTCTGGAGGAAGTGACAATTATCAAGAATGTCTGTACTACCTGTCTTATAGGTATATCTGCACACCCACACTATTCAAAGACACACGAAGGCTATCCCCTTCACCTACCTCCACATAAATCAGGGGTCCTCAAACTTTTTAAACGGGGCCAATTCATGGTCCCCTCAAACTGATGGGCTGGATCAGCTGGATGGGGTGTGGCTAGGTCGTCATGCGACTGGATGAGCATCGCCAATTTAGCAGTCCATTAAATAATACACTGCAGCCCCCTCTTCTGTTTTTCTTTTTATGCATGAAGTTTGTCTAGGGTTGTTTTCTTTTTACCAGGCACCCAAGAGAAGCACCGGTTGGCCATTTTGAAAGGGGCAGGAGCAGTTTATGCAGTGAGCAAGCTGCGGGATACAGTCTGAGCCTCCCGGATTGGGCGATTTACTGGGAATTGATGCGTGGCCTGGGTGTTTGGAAAAACAGCACAGTGCGGAAAGAGGAGCCATTCAGCAGAAAAAAGCTGCAAGGCTCTGCCGTAGTTTTTTTGGGCGAGCCGTCCCCGCACAGCTCCTTGGTCCCTGCCCAAACTGGACCAGGAGGGGCATGTCATCTTGCACCCACCCTTAACTTCCTCCTGCCTGGCCACCAGCTTTTTAACTTGAGAGAAGCTGCTGGTTGGAGCAAGGGTAACCATTATGCTCAGCTCCTGCAACTGCGAGTGCTAATGTGTAGCTGCAAGGTTGTGGCGGAAAGAGTTGGAGCAACACCCGAGAGCTTGGATTAGAAAGTGCGAGCAAGGTGGCAGCTGCTCTCGCCATTAACTGAGCAATTTGTTGTGGTGGATTCAATTACCGCCAAGAGTACCTGCTGCCTTTCTTACACCTTCTCATCCACTTGCCTGGGTGGTGTTCTGGTTCTTTCCGCTACAGCCACACAGCCTTTTATCCTACCTATGCCTTAGCACATGCAGCCACAGGAGCCCATTACTGCGGTTCCCCTTGCTCCAACCAGCAGCCTATATTTGTGTCAAAAAGCTGGTGGCTGGGCAGAAGGCGGCTAAGGAGAGTACAAGGTGGGAAACCCCTTCCTCACCAATCCAGCTGGCGGCTGGGTGAGCAAATGGCCTTGAGAGAAGAGCACTGCACAGGACGATGAATCCCCTGGTCACGTGCTGGATGCAGGGCCTGAAGTTGGAGTGGAGAGCAGGCAGGCGATCTCTGTGGAATTGCTGCACTGGCACAAGCGTGTGGCAGATGGCCTGAGCCAACGCAGAAACCAAGAGGCAGGCCCCAAAACCGCAAGCTAAGACATTTGCGGCTTTCTGGCACATATAGGCAGAGATGGGCAAGAGGCTGGAGAGCACACAGTAACCCAATGTGGCGGTCGAACAGGGGCTGCCTGCCCACTCTCCACTTCCGGCTCTGCATCCAGGCCGCAAGTGGCGAATGCACCACTAGTCTGGCTGGTGATCTACCACATGCTTCCCTTGCAAGCCAGGCCAACTTTGAGAAACACCCCAGAAAAACTCTGATGCTGCAATCTCCCACACCCTTCCATCATGCACCAGACCAGCTTCAAGAAACATCCTGGAAGGGCTCTGATGCCCCAATTTCCCATGTGCTCCCCTCGCAGGCCAGGGTCAGGCTGCCTTCGGGAAACACCCAGGAAGTGTTCTGTTGCCATGGTCCCCCACACGTTCCCATACCACCCCACATATGTCAGTCCCCCCCCCCCCGCATCGTCCCTCCGTTAGCTTGCCCTCCTTCACCCACCCTCTGGCTCGTGCCCTTTGGCCTTACATTTGCAAGCAGTGCACAGATATGCGGCTACATTCTGCAAAGTATATAGAAGGCCAATGGCTGGAGGAGAGATGAGGAGTTTATGGTGGGAAAAAACAGCCACGCAAGGAGTGGATGGAAGATGAGAGGCTGGCCTTAATCCTACCACTGCCTGGCCTGGATACATTGTGTTGACCAGCCATATCCGGCTAGCAGGCCTCAGGTTTGAGGACCCCTAACATAAAAGCTTCCCCTGGTTGGTTCTTGCTTTTTGGCACTAAGGCTAAGGTGACCAGATTTCAACTTCACTAAAGCGGGATACCATTGATGGGGTGGTAAGGGGGGAGCAGTGGCCTTTCCCAGCTCTGCAGCCGCTGCAGAGGCCGTTTCGGCACCCACGTCCCTCGCTGGGCACCTGCAGGTAAGCATCTGGTGGGGCGGCTGAGCAGGGCTGGGCGGGCAGCGGGCGCTCTGTACGCGCTCAGAGATGCGGGGCATAGGCAGGAAGCGGCGTGCTGGTGGGCAGGCGGAAGGGGATGGCCGGTGAGGGAGGAGCCAGGCCCAGGTAGGCAGCAGGCGGCGGAAGATGAGGAAGCCCCACTGCTGCCCACCCGTTCTGCCATGGGCGCCCGGGGTGAGCTGGGCGAGGAGGAGGCGGCGGTGGGGCTTCCATCCGGCTGCTCTCAGCACATCGCGGCGCAGCGCAAAGAAGTTCATGGCTGCGCGGGCTCCGGCTGGCTCTCCTCCTCTTCGGTCGCCTGCTGCCTGCCTGGGCCTGGCTTTGGGACGTGCTCACAGTAAGTGACATCAGACATCTAAAAATAATTGGCACAGAAAACCACATTTCTTTTCTACTTAACAGAACTTCTGCCCCTGGCTGCCAGGCCTTCCTAGCTGGAAAACTCTCCTTTTGGGGGCCACTGCCATAATAATAATTTTTTAAATAATTTTTATTTATGGACCGCTCTCTCCCCGAAGGGACTCGAGGCGGTGTACAGGGGATTTAAAAATGCATATATAAAATACAAGCATAAATACAATTTAGAATGAATTAAACTTAACCCTGCACTAAAAACCCAGACCAACTAAAATTAGACCCCTAAAAAACCCTAATAGAGCAATTCAGTTACCCCAAGCCAGCCAGGCAGAAAAAGTGTGTTTTTAGTTTTTGACGGAAGGAGTGGAGGTCCGTAGTTGTTCTAATTTCGGGGGGAAGGTCGTTCCAGAGAGTCGGGCCCGCCACAGAGAAGGCCCTTCCCGTGGGCGTCGCCCGCTTGCATAGCCTAGTGGATGGCACCCGGAGAAGTCCCTCTCTGTGGGAGCGAATCGGCTGCAGGGATGTATGGGGCAAGATGAGAATCCTCTGCTCCCTCCACCATTGTCCCAAAATCACCGCCCATTTCAATAGACCCCAAGTAAGGATGCCAGGCAAATTATCCCTTATGGTCTGCCAAATATATAGAAAGCACAGAGGCCATTTTAATGGTTTGTAGATTGGGCAATTTATGTAAATATTGCATATATGACTCAAAAGGGGGAAATTGTGAGAATTCCCTCTCTAGAGAATGAAATATTTTGAGGTATATTAAAAGAAGTAGAATATTATATTTCTGCAAAGGACCAATGGAGAAACACATTCTTAAGAGGCAGAAAGCAGTCCCTAGTCTTTCTTAATAGCCTGCAGAAGGTGCTCATTAAGAAATCATGGGGCAGCCTATTCACAAAGTACCTTCACTTCCAGGTGATGGGATTAAGGACAGGACATGACCTTCACCCCATGTATTGAAAAAAGTGGAAAAAAATACAGGTCCGTTAAGGAAGTGTGGAAAGTTCTCACCCATCCCTCTCCCAGAAAAATGAAATATCCTAGGAAATATTCAAAAGGCAGAATATTATATTTCCCTGGATGTGAAAAGGAAGAAACTTGTTTTAATTCCTGCAGCCTCCTGTCCCCACCCCCTCTCTCAATGAGCCATTAAACCCTGAGCTAGTCCCTTTACATAAGAAAGACTTTTTCTTTTCAGCTCCAGAGTCATGGGATTAAGGTATGACTAGCATTACCAAACCTGGACTCAGCCCATAGGAGCCTGACAACCAATCAGAGTACAGTTCTTACACAGGAACAGGAAACAGATAGGTGGGGCTGAAGAGTTGATAAAAAGCCCTGCAAGCCTCTTGCTCAGCCCTTCTCTTCCTCCCACCAACATTGAAGCATGTGATCACCTTTCCTGTTCAGGACTCAAGCCATGTGGTCCTGTCCACCATTAAACCATCTTTCCAAGCAGCCTCCATGTCTCCAGGGTCTTTTTCCCCACTTGGAGCCGAACCCAGAAGGACATTTCTTCCAACACAGGTATTTTGTGCAAAGGATATGCTCAGGATGCAGAAGGATGAAACGGAACGTTGCATTTCTTTAAGACACATTAAAACTAACATGAGGGAAATAGCAGAATAGCCACACACACACAGGAGTCCTGTGTCACACAGGAGAGAAACCATTTGAATGTCTCTATTGTGGGAAAAGTTTCATTGAGAATTCAAGCCTGGTGACTCATCAGAGGACTCACACAGGAGAGAAACCCTTTGAATGTCCTGATTATGGGAAAAGTTTCAGTAAGAAATCCAGATTGGTTAGACACCAGAGGGCTCACACAGGAGAATTTAGAAAATGCTTGAATTTCACTTGATCCATTGAAGGAATAGGTGACTAGACTCTTTGGGGTTATTTTATTCCAGATTCCTCCATACAACAGATTCCAGAACCAAAATCCACTATCCTCCCCATTCATGCTTTATTAAATCTGCATTAAAAATGGGTCACTTTGCATATGATCCCTCTGCCAAAGGACACCCTCAACCAGGGGCTGCTAAGCATTTTCCCATTTCTCTAGGCTAAGTTGTAAAGATCACTTGGTAGAAGTCAAAAACGACTTGATAGCATTTAATCAGTGGAAACATTGCACACGCCTTAGGTAGAAACTGGAGAAGGATTGTTTTTCTGCCTCCTGTCTGGAGATGGTGCTCAAAGAGGCCTGTGCCTAGAAAGAGGATAATACCTGTGGTTCAGCTTAAAGGAGTTAAAACCATTTATTACTGTGTTGCTAGAAAGGTTGAAAGGCGAAGAGAAGAGTAGAAACAAGAAAGTGCAGTTGCCTTTTGAAATAAGCACCTTTCGGAAAGCTTAACTTCCTATTCCAGGTCACTCATGGGAGGAAAGTGGAGGGCAGAGTGGCTTTTGTAAGGTGAGTGGAGGGCAGGTGGGAGGAGAGTCCTGGAAGCAGAGGAGCAACTGGGCAACTGGGCTGAAGCATCTCAGCTGCTGCTGCAGGTTCCTTCCCTCCCCGAACTTAAGCCCACTGGTGCTGCACGCTGTGAAACTGGTGGTTGCAACTTTCCTTCTTGTGGGATGGAGCTTCCACAACCTCTGAAGGGAAACCCTTCCACTGGTTCACTGTTCTCAGTGTCAGGAAATCTCTCCTTAGTTCTAGGCTGCTTCTCTTCTTGATGAGTTTCCATGCAGTTCTTTGTCCTGCCTTCAGGGGCTTTGGAGAATAGGTTGAGCCCCCTCCCACTTTTGTGGCCTCAAGCATTAGATGATGGCTTTCATGTCATCCCTAGTCCTTCCCTTCACTGGACTAGATTCCTGCATCCCCTTCATTTAGCCTCCAGGCCCCTAATCCTCTTTGTTGCTCTTTTTCTCTCAACAACTTTTTTATGATATGGTTACCAAACTGTGTGCAATTTGCTAAGTGTGGTCTTACTCTTTATAAAGTGGTACTAGTACTTCACATGATCGAGTCTATCTCTCTGTTAATACAGCCTAGTATTGTATTGGCTTTTTTTTGTTGCTGCAATACACAGCTGGCCCATATGTAAATGATTGTTCCTAGGACTTCAAGGTTTCTCTCATAGTTATTACTTGAGCCAAGTGCTACCTATTCTGTCCCAGTACATTTGGTGTAAAACCCTTCCCCCCGCCCCATTAAAATTTATTTTGTTAGGTAGGGCCCAGTGTTCAAATCTATCGAGATTCTCTATCTTGACCCTAGCTTCTGAGGTATTGGCTATTCCTGTCAACTTGGTGTCATTTGCAAATTTGATGTATTCCCGTTCGACTCCCTCATCAAAAGCATTTACGAAGATATTAAAGAGTTTAAATCAACCTTGGGGTACCAACTGCTTACTTCCCTCCATATAGCTATAGTCCGATTAAGGAATACACTTTTGAGTGTGGTTTGTCAACCGGTTATAAATCTATCTGTGTGGATGGATGTACCTAACCCACATTTTTCTAATTTACCAAGAAGTAGGTTAAGGTCTACTTTGTCAACTGCCTTACTGAAATTCAATGATACTACGTATTTGATTGGTCCGCTAATTTAGTCACTTTGTGTAAGAATGAAATAACATTAGTTTGGAATGCTCTGTTTTTGAAAAACCCATGTTGACTTCTGTTTACATATTTCCTTGATTCTAGGTGTTTTCAGACCTTTTGTTTCATTTGCGTTTTTTTTGGTTTTATGATTCTGGAGATTTTGCAATGATGCATGAGTGGCATTTCACTTTTATATATTTTTTTAATAATTTTTATTAAATGTTTTAATCTTTAAAAACAGTCAGAAGACATAACAAGTATAAATAATTTAAAAAACAAAAAAAAAATCAAGAATACAAAACAAAACACGGAACATATAAAACAATATACAATAATTTTACAGCTTTCTATACCGGCTTTCCTGCTTAGCTTTTGTAATTATCCCTTCTGCATTGCCTTCCTATTACTATATCCTTATATTGTAATTTAGCAAACACAATATTAACACTTATAATGATATTCATTATTTGTATCACCATATTCTCTATTTTCTGTTTTGGCTTCTGATTTCTAGCCACTTGTACATTTTATTCCATACTTTATAAAAGTCCGATTCTTCTCTTTCTTTTAGTTCTATTGTCATTTTGTCCATTTCTGCGCATTCGAGTATTTTCCTGATTATAGTTTCATCTGAGGGTATATTAATTTTTTTCCAGTTTTGTGCGAAAGCAATCCTTGCTGCAGTGAGTATGTGTATGATTATATATTGAGATTCTTTGTCTATTTTTTAGTCCAGCAGTCCTAATAAAAATGCTTCTGGTTTTTAAGTTCTATTTTTCGCTCAGTAATTTCTTCCAGCCATTTCCAAATTTTACACCAATATCTCCTTGTGATGGGGCACAAACACCACATGTGGTAGAATGTTCCCGGCTTGTGGCTGAATCTCCAATATTGGGGGGATAAATCTGGGTAGATTTTGGCCAATCTCGCTGGAGGCAAATGCCATCTATAAAACATTTTATAGAGATTTTCTTTGTAGGTCGTAAATTTATAATTTCTTTCCCATAATTTGTCTCATTTTTCTAATTCTATACTATGCCCAAAATTTTTACCCCAGCTAATCATTGTCTCCTCCTCCATTTTATATTTTAAAAGAAAATTACATAATTAGTTATCATTTTTCCTCCCGTTCCTAGCAATAGTTTGTCTAATTCCATTTGTTTCTCGTATATTCCATATTGTTCCCGATCTTTTTAAAATCTTGTTTTAATTTGCAAATATGGCGATCATTCCATATTTATTCCTTGTGCCTTCAGCTCTTGTACTGATTTCAGTTCTCCTTTTTCATCTAAGAGCTCTGCATATCTTACCCTTTTACTAAGATCTGTAGAATTTGGATATGTCATTGCCTCCATGGTTGATAGCCAGATTGAGATTTTCAGGTAGTGGTTATTTTAAATTATTTTTTCCCAGACCCTAAACAGGGCATCCTTTACCATATGTCTCTGAAAGTAGGAATGGGATTTATTCTTTCCCTCCCAGAGGAAGCCGTGCCAATCTAGTTGGAGATCATGGCCTTCTAGCATAAGGATTCTTTTATTTTTTAATTAGATCCAATCCTTTAGCCATGTTAGGGCTGCCGCGTGATAATAAAACTCCCAATCTGGGAGGCCAAAGCCCCCTTTGTTTCTACTATCTTGTAGAAGTTCGTATTTAATGCACGTTTTTTTCCCTGACCAAATAAATTTGGATACCATTTTATTTAATTGTTTGAAAAAAAATTGTCTAATTTAATTGGTATTGTTTGGAAAAGATAGTGTAATTTGGGTAGTATATTCATTTTGATTGTTGAAATTCTTCCAATTAGTGATATCTGTAGTTTAGTCCAATTATCCAAATCTTTTTGTATTTGTCATAGCAGTTTGTTGTAATCTTCTTTTATTGCAATACATTTTGCCGATAGCCATATTTCCAAATATTTAATCTTCTTGGCCAGGGGGGACGTTCTATCAGGTACGCCTGATGCGCCAATTGTGCCCCTTACTGGACCAGGCTGCCCTTCGCACAGTCACTCAGGCACTCGTGACATCCCGACTTGACTACTGTAATGCTCTCTACATGGGGCTTCCCTTGAGGTGTACTCGAAAGCTACAGCTAGTCCAGAATGCGGTCACGTGGGTCCGGCTTCCGACCCGGTCACAGCACCAAGACGGCATTGGTCTCATTGGTGGATGATCTCTGGAGAGCGCGGGATAGGGGATATTCCTCTATTCTAGTCCTATTAGACCTCTCAGCGGCTTTTGATACCATCGGCCATGGTATCCTATTGCGTCGACTGGGGGGGTTGGGGCTGGGAGGCACCGTATTACGGTGGTTCTCATCCTACCTCTCTGGTCGGTCGCAATGTGTGTTGGCAGGGGGGCAGAGGTCGGCCTCGAGACCCCTCTTATGCGGGGTTCCTCAGAGGTCCTCTCGCCCCTCCTGTTCAACACCTATAGGAAGCCGCTGGGCGAGATCATCCGTGGTTTTGGGGTGGGATATCATCTGTATGCTGATGATACTCAGCTGTACATATCCACCCCAGACCACCCCAACGATGCCGCCGAGGTGTTGTCCCCGTGTTTGGAGGCCGTACGGATCTGGTTTTGATGACCATCTTCAAAGCGCTCCATGGCTCGGGGCCTAGTCATATGCGAGACCGTGTTCTGCCCCATACATCCCTTCGTCCGATCCGCTCCCACAGAGAAGGTCTTCTCAGGGTGTCGTCGGCCGGGCAATGCCGGTTGGCGACACCCAGGGGAAGGGCCTTCTCTGTGGCGGGCCCTACCCTCTGGAACGGCTTACCCCCCGAACTACGTACCATCTCAGACCTCCGCCTCTTCCACCAGCGTCTTAAGACACACCTTTTCCAACAAGCCGGCCTAGCATAACCTCCCGTTCTGACTGTTTTTAGATAGTTTTATTTGGGGGATTTTATACAATTTTAGCACAGGGTATGTTTAATATTTAATAGTTTTTTAAATTTTGTATCTTTGTTATATTTGTTATGTTTTTTAAATTTCCTGTGAGCCGCCCTGGGTCCTTTTTGGAGAAGGTGCGGGGTATAAATCTAATGAAATCTCAAATCTCAAAATTCCCAGTTTCTCCTCCAGGTCTTCATTTTGTCTTTTGGTTAAATTCTTAGTTAATATTTTAGTTTTCTCTTTGTTTATTTTAAACCCTGCCACTTTGCCGAATTGGTTTACCGTATTTTTCAGAGTATAAGGCGCACTGGAGTATAAGACGAACCCAGGTGTTGAAGAGGCAATTTTTTAAAAAAAGGTAGGTAATAATAATAATAATTTATTATATTTATAAACCGCCCTCACTCCCCAAAGGGACTCGGGGCGGTGCCGAAGGGACTCGGGGCGGTAGGTAGATAGAGGGAGAGAGAGGGAGAGAGAGGGAGAGAGAGAGAAATACAGTAGGTAGGTAAGTAGGGAGAGAGAGAGGGTAGGTAGGTAGGTAGAGGGGGGGAGAGAGAGAAATACAGTAGGTAGGTAGAGAGAGAGTGTAGATAGGTAAGCAGGTAGAGGGATAGAGAGAGAAACAGAGAAAGAGAAATACAGTAGATAGGTAGGGGGAGAGAGAGTAGGTAGGTAGGTAGATGTTTCCAGGTGTATTTACCCATGTGCTGGAGAAGGAAATTACTGGCCACCTTTGGAACAAATCTTTGTTTCTGCAGGCACAGTACTTGACCAACGTAATTCTCATCAATCACTCTAACTAAACAGCTCTTCAAAAGGGGGGGGGGGGAAGCCCTTTTTACACTTTGCAAGCCTCCCCCAAACAGCCCGTTTTTTGTGACATGGAGCGCTTTAAAGATGGTCACTAATACCTTGAAGCACACCCGGAAGGCCACAGGCAGCCAGTGCAGCTCGCGCAGGAGAGGTGTTACATGGGAGTATCTTGAGACTCCAAGAATCTCCCGCGCGGCTGCATTCTAAACTAACTGGAGTCTCCGGGTGCCTCTGAAGGGCAGCCCCATATAGAGAGCGTTACAATAGTCCAGGTGGGAGATGACGAGGGCTTGAGTGACTGTGCGTAGGGCGTCACGATCCAGAAAGGAGCGCAACTGGCGTATCAGGTGGAGCTGATAAAAAGCCCCCCTGGCTACGGCTGCCAAATGGTCATCCAAAGACAGCTGAGAGTCCAGGAGGATGCCCAAGTTGCGGGCCCTCTCTGCGGGAGCTAATAACTCACCCCCGATAGCCAGAGATGGAACCAACTGGCTATGTCGTGATGCCGGAAAGCACAGCCACTCGGTCTTGGACGGGTTGAGTCGGAGCCTTTTTCTCCCCATCCAGACTCGCATGGCCTCCAAGCACCGGGACATCACTTCGACGGCATCGTTCGGGTGGTTAGGAGTGGTCTGGGGACGAAACGTACAGCTGCGTATCATCAGCGTACTGATGGAACTTTACTCCAAAACCCCGGATGATCTCGCCCAGTGGCTTCCCATAAATGTTGAACAGAAGGGGGTGAGAGGTCCGACCCCTGGAGTACTCCACAAGTGAGGCACCTTGAGGATGACCTCTGCCCCCCTCCAATACAAATTGCAAATGGTCAGAAGGAGGAGAACCACCGAAGTACAGTGCCTCCCACCCCTAACCCCTCCAACCGCCGCAGCATGATACCATGGTTGATAGTATCAAAAGCGGCTGAGAGGTCTAATAGGACCAGGACATGAACAACCCGTATATTGAACATAGTTCTTTTCTTTTACAACCCTCTGGTTCATGGTCCATCTTTTTTTTCCTTTTTGCTTCTCCTTTCCATTTCATTATTAAAGGGTTGTGGTCTGCCCACATATTCGGTGCTATTTCTGCTTCTTCTACATCCTTCTCCATTTCTGGATCCATCCATGAATTATGGGGGTTTGAAAAGAATGTGTATTGACTCTGGGGGTTTAGGTTTAATTCTTGGACCATTTCAATTAATGCTTTTGGTAGTTTTTTTATCAGGTTTGCTTGATTCGCCAATTGCGCCCCTTTCTGGATCGTGACACTCTACGCACGGTCACTCAAGCCCTCGTCACTTCCCGCCTGGACTATTGCAACGCTGTCTACATGGGGCTCCCCTTGAGGTGCACATTTGGTGCAGAATGTGGCCGCGCGGGGGATTCTGGGAGCCTCAAGATGCTCCCACGTGACACCTCTCCTGAGCGAGCTGCACTGGCTGCCTGTGGCTTTCCGGGTGCACTTCAAGGTGTTGATAACCACCTTTAAAGCGCTGCATAGCATGGGGCCTGGTTACTTGCAGGACCGCATCCTGCTACCGAATACCTCCCACCGACCAGTCCGCTCCCACAGAGCGGGCCTCCTCAGGGTACCGTCAACCAAACAATGTCAGCTGGCGACCCCCAGTGGGAGAGCCTTCTGTGTGGCAGCCCCTGCCCTCTGGAACGATCAGCCCCCCCGACCTTCGTATGATCACCGACCTGCGCCTCTTCCATCGGGCCCTGAAATTGCACCTATTTCGTGCGGCCGGCCTGGTGTAGTTTTCTTTTAATCGATTGTAATTTTTTAATTGATTTTAGTTGATTTTATTAACTGTTTTTATATGGTTATCTGGTTTTTAGAACGGGCCCTTACATTTAATTAGTTTTTAATGTATTTTAATGTATTTTTGTATCAGATGTTTTACTGTTTTATTATGCCTGTTCACCCCCCTGAGTCCCGCAAGGGAGAAGGGCGCTATACAAATTTAATAAAAGTAAAGTAAAGTAAAGAGTTCTCATTTCATAATTTTTTTACTATCCGTTTTATAGTCTTTCTTTGAATCTACCACTGCATTGAAGTCCCCAAATAGGCATATGTTGTCCAATTCCACTTCTTTTTTTTTTTTTTTTATTATTTTGTTTTTTAATTTTTACAATATATCACCCGGTGCTGTACAAAACAAAAGGAAGAGTTGGTTTCAAGTGTCGTCTATTGTCTTTAAAATCTCCAAAATCCACGTTCTCTCGGTACAGGCGTCGAGACATCCAAAGTTCCAAGTGCATAGTCCACAAATGGCTTCCAAGTCTTCCAAAAAATATCATTTTTATAAACCCCCTCTCTAAATTTAATATCACACGTCATTTTATCGTTTAAGGCTAATTTCCACATTTCACAATACCATTCTTCTATTTTAATATTTACCTCTATTTTCCAATATCTTGCTATTACAATTCTACCTATTATAATCATAATTCTAATCAGTTCTTTCTCATATTTTGTTAACTCTGGTTCATCAATTATCAATAACAGTATAGTTTCCGGTCTCAATATTATTATTCTTTTCATCATTTTACACATCGTTGTTTCCAATTGCTGCCAAAACTTTTTAATTTTCACACATTTATACCACATATGTTCGTAAGTTCCCAATTCCATATTACATCTCCAACATTTATCACTCATTTTTTTATCTATCTGTGATAATCTTAAAGGGGTCCAATACCATTTCCAAACAACCTTAAAATTATGTTCTTTAATCCTTATAGATAAAGTCTTCATAATCCGACTCTTCCAATTCTCATTCCAATCCAAATCCAATATTTTAATCTTTAAATCTTCTTCCCAATTCCTTTTCATTACCATTTGTGGATTTCCATCAAAATTTATAATCTTGTATATCTTACTGACAAGTCCTTTTAACCCAACTTCATCCTTAATAATTTGAGATACTAAAATTTCAAATTTAGTTTTACTTCTATCTATGTTACATATTCCCCTTACCTTCATATTCCATTTTTCTACCTGTATTTTTTCAAACCAATTTAACTCCAGTTTTTGAATTATTTTTTTCTTCCTACTTTCAGTTCCTGAAGCTTTTAACCAATCTACTATATTTCCTATATTTTCATCCTCAATTACTTTGTTCCGACTTGAATTAGTTTTAATCGGCCAACTTTCAATTGTCTTTCCCAAAAACGTTATATCCGGAATCAATTTTTTAACAAATTTATTCCAAGTTTTGCTCAACCCCTTTAACCAATAACTATTAATTACCTTTTTTGTTTTTGCTCTATCTAGGAACCATGCAGACCCAAATCTCTTAATATCTTTTAACTCCAAATCTCTCCAATGACCATCCCCACCTTTAAGTATTTTTATCACAGTTCTAATATTATACGCCCGATAATAATTAAGTAGATTGGGAATTCCCAATCCACCCTCTTTTTGATTTTGATACCACAGTTTCTTCATTAATCTTGGTCTTTTCCCACCATTACAAAATTTATCCAATTTCTTCTGATATTCTTCTATATCTTTCTCTGTCAAATTTAATGGTAGCATCTCAAATAAAAAATTAAACTTTGGTAACAACATCATTTTACACATTGCAATTCTACCAAACCAAGACAACTTTATCTCTTTATATTTAT
Organism: Rhabdophis nuchalis; assembly: GCA_039707465.1. Classification (NCBI taxonomy): domain Eukaryota; kingdom Metazoa; phylum Chordata; class Lepidosauria; order Squamata; family Natricidae; genus Rhabdophis; species Rhabdophis nuchalis. The sequence continues at coordinate 27,760,000 of CM077646.1, read as the reverse complement.
CTATCTTTTTCTCTACTTCCTTCAACATCACCTCATAATTAATTTTTTTTAATTCTCTAACTTTAAATGAGAGTGTTATCCCCAAATATTTCAGTGTGTTCTTAACTCTTATCCCAAATTGTTCTTGCATACTCTCCCACTCCTTACCATCTTTATTTATTAATAATTCAGATTTTGACCAATTTACCTTTAAACCTGTCATTTCTTCAAATTCTATCAAATGTTTATTTATCCTCTTTAAATCTTTCTCTATATCCTTCAAAATAATCAAAGTGTCATCCGCATATAAATTTATCTTATATCCCTTGTAACCTTCCAACTCTTCATCTACTTCTATCAATTTAATCAAGACCTCCATAACTAACAAAAATAATGTTGGAGACAAGGGACACCCTTGTCTCGTACCTGCTTCCAATTTAATCTCTTCCGTCATTGTTCCGTTCACCTTTACCTTTGCACTGCTTTTTTGATATAATTTTGAAATAACATGTATAAATTTATTACCAAAGCCTAATGCCTCGATAATTACTTTTATAGTATCCCATTGTACAGAATCAAAAGCTTTAAAAATATCTAACGATATTATACCTAATTCATCTCCATTATTCTCTGCTACATCTATAATATTCAATACTCTTCTAATTATATCACTCATATATCTACCTTTAACAAACCCTACTTGATTATAACTTATATATTTGTCTATAAAACTGTTTAATCTATTACTTATAATTGCTGTAAATATTTTAGCATCTTGGTTGATTAAAGAAATAGGTCGATAGGACTCGATCCTCTCAAGATCTTTATCCGGTTTAGGAATTAAAGATATTACTGTCTTATTCCATGACATCGGGACTTCTCCTCCATGTAGAATACCATTATATAATTTTTGCAGTTTTGGTATTATTAGTTCTTTAAAATCTTTATAGAATTCAGCAGGTAATCCATCTTCTCCTGGGGTCTTCCCTAATTTTAACTCTTGTATTATTTCGTTGATTTCCTCCTGTGTTATATCTCTTTCCATCAACTCTTTGTATGTTTGATCTATTTTCATACCATATTTCCCAAGATGATTCTTCAATTTTTCTAAATCAATTGATTTCTTTAAATATAATTTTTGAAAAAAATTCCTGGCTACTTCACATTTATCCAATCTCTTATAACACCTTATACCTTTTTCATCTATCAGAGAACCAATTTCTCTCTTTTGAGTTTTATTTTTCGCCATCTTTGCCAATATCCTAGAATTTTTATTACTAAATTCAAAAAAATCCCTATTCAAATATCTTAAATTTTTTTTAACCAATTCAATATCTTCTTCTATCAATTTAGTTTTTAGTAAGGTCAATTCCTCCAAACAATTTTTATCCTTCGTAAGTGAGAATTGGTTCTCCAATATCTTAATTTGTCTTGTATCCTGATCAATTTTAGCTTTGTATTCTCTATATTTCCTACTTGACAATTTAATACTTTCTCCTCTAAATATTGCTTTCATGGTATCCCAAACAATTTCAAATTTAATCTCTCCGTTATCATTCAATTCCCAACTTTCCTTCCATTTTTTGAATATCCATATTTTATCCTCCTCCCTTTTGTACAATTTTTCATCATATCTCCAACCTCTTTCCTTTTTCTCAAAATTAAAATCTATTTCCATCATAACTTCCGCATGATCAGAATCCTTAAAGATTCCCACATCTATTCTATCTACTTTATTCAACAAATCTTTAGAAACGAAAATATAATCAATCCTTGAATATGTATTATGTACTTTAGAACAAAAGGTATACACCCTTTCAGAGCCTTTCAACTCTCTCCAGACATCTACCACACTATTTTGAAACATCCATTTATTTAAAATTTCCCCTTTATTTGTTTGACTAAAGCGGGTAGGATTATTACTATCAATTCTATCTCTAATTAAGTTAAAATCTCCCGCCACAATTACTTTCCCTTCACTTTCTATTTCCAAAATCTTAGTAATTTTGTCCAAAAATCCCTTTTGTTTTTCATTCGGTAGATATAAATTAACCAATGTCACTTTTTGCTCGTTAATATTCCCTATAATTATTAAATATCTGCCTTCCTCATCTCTAATTACTTGTTTTTTTTCAAAGTATACCCTATTTGATATCAATATCGCAACTCCTCTAGCTTTGGAAGTCCCAAAAGATTTTTCATAAATTTGCATACCTTTAATATTCATTCTATTAACATCCTCAGATTTTTGATGAGTTTCCTGCAAGAATAATATATCTGGAGAGTCCCTTTTAAATTTAAGTTCCAACCTTTTCCTTTTTATATGATTTCCTGTACCCTTCACATTCCATGTCATTATTTTTATAAACCGCATTTAAGCGGTAACTGTTTTATTTCTGACCCCTCCTCTTCCTTTATGTGCACACCCAACACCAAACGAAAAAAACGTACAGAAACATAAAACTCCACAGACAATATATAACAAACAACATACACATAATACTCAAATATCAGACACAACAACCACAACAAATAACGAGCAATCTTCATCCCCCACATCCTCAATCAGATATCGCCTCTATATAAAGAGTGTGGGGGAGTGGGACATGCCGATGGTCGGGTCACCTCTTCGGGCTGTTCTTTAAATTCCACTTTCAAAAAAAGAAGACAACTCTGGCTTCGCCCCGGACTCAGCTTCCTGCTTTCTACTAAGATCCTCCATCTTGTCTGGCGTTCGTTCGGTATCTTCACGAATTTTCTTATACTCAGAAACTGCCGGGGAAATTTCTTTTCTCTTTAAACTCTTGGGATCTTGGCCGCCAGTTGCACCTTTTTCTTCCGAAATTGGGGATTCCTCTTGTACTCCACCCGTCTTAAGCATATAATCTTTAATTTCTACCAAATCTTCCTCTTTCTCAATCAGCCCAAGCTCCCGAATTAATCTTAATACGTCTGTTTCTGGAGTAATAGTATGCATCCTTCCTTTATAAAAAATTTTTAGCTGTTGTAGTGGCCTCCAATTGTACTTAATATCATTGTCTCTCAAGAGCTTTGTAACTGGTTTCAAATGATATCTCCAAGCTCTGTCTTCCCTGGAAATATCCGGAAAAACTTGGATTTCTTTCTCCTCAAACTTAGGAACACCTTCCAGTTCCCTTATTTTTGCCATGACCTCTAGTTTATCTCCAAGGTTTGCAAATCTTACTAAAACATTTCTAATCGCTCCACCTTGCCTCTTATAACCAATTCTAAAAACACTTACTAAGTTTGCTGCTGTATATTCAAATCCAAAATCATTCAACCATTTTAACACCCTCTGCTTCAAATCATCCGGTCTATTTTCTGGAATATTACGTATAACAATATTGTATTTTCTAGCGTCTTCCTCCAAAAGACTAATTCTCTTATCTTGTTGCTGGTTTTTATAAAAAATTCCTTCCATCTTACGATCAATTTGTGCATCGTGTGCATGAATTTGTTCAATTTCATCTTTAATAAATTTCACCTCCACGTTTTGCTTTACAAAACTAACATTCAATTCACTTATCTGTTCTTTAGCTTTTTGAACTTCCAATGTCAAATTCGCCACATGATCCGTCAGTCCGGTTAACTTTTCTCCAATTGTATTTAAAGCTCCAAAAATCCGTTCAAGCTCTGAAGGCTGTTGAGTCGTCATTTCAATTCAAAAACAAACTTTATATTTATATTCTTTGCCAAGAGGGTCTTTTATAAAGAATAAGGGCAAACAGTGTCCCAAATCAGATAAGGCTAAGCCGGCTTATAATGCACCAAAGGAGCCAGAAAAAAAAAGCCTAGGAGAGCTTCCCCAGTTTATTTAACTTCTTAAGCCTCCATTTTAAGTGTAATCCAAAAAGCTTGCTCGCTACATTCAGCTCACACAATCCACTTTAAAAGAATTGGAAAGTTCAAAGGAGTTATAATCCACATGCCATCACCAACTTCCTTCTTTCTTAAACTTCAGCTTGTGTTTATAGCCTTGTAGCGAGACAAAAAGCATGCAAATGATCTTTGCCAAAGACAAAGGGTAACCCCCCTTACCTCGGCCGCTCGCCCAACCCTCTGCCTCCACGGAGAAACAAAACTTTGAAATTCGAGCAGTTCGGGTTGTTCAATCACTTTGAAAAAGCAATTTACAAGTCACACCGACCTTCCAAAACATCTGTAAACATTTCCAGCTCCCAACGGCGCGTTTTAATCACTTTAATCCACATTTGTTAGTAAAAAAAAAGCCCTACGAGGTGGAGAAAACCCCGCTCTTCACCCGTGCATCGCCACGCCCCCCGTCCAATTCCACTTCTACAATCCGTTTATGTAGTATTCTTTGTGGTTTGTGTTTGGTGCGCTTATGACCGCAATTAGTACTCTTCTTTGTTTTATTGATACTTCAATTAATAATGTTCTTCCCTCTTCATCTGCGTATACCTGTTTAGGTTTCAGCCGGTCCTTTATATATACTGCAATTCCTCTTCCTGTCAGCCAGGGCCAGATGTAATTTTCCTAACTTTGGAGATTCCAAAATACTACCATTTCCTTTTTTAATATGAACTTCCTGTAGACATGTAATGTCCATGTTTTGTTTTTGAAGTTTAGAAATTGTTTGTCTTCTTTTTATAGGTGAATTTAGTCCATGTATATTGACCGATATTAATTTCACTTCTTCCTCCATCCTGTTACTTGCTTGTCTCCTTAGTGCCTCTACTTGGTTTTGCTTCCCTTTGGTTTCTTGTCCTCACTCCCTTCTCTTTCTTGGGTTTCTGTATTGGTCTTCTTTCTCCCATCTTGGTCTAATGCTTTTTCCTCTGTCAGCTGCTCCTCTTGGCTTTGGGTTTTGCTTTTATATATGTAGATTTTCCAGTATTTCCCCCCCCCCCCCACTCCTTGCATTGTTTTCTCCTTTAGGATTTTTATCCATGAGATTTTGCTTAGGCTCTGAATTTGTTAAAATCAGTTCTTCTTAAAGTTTAAGACACTTGTTGCATTACGTTCTATTGTTGGTGTTTGCCTCATATTGAATTCCAGTAAGACGTGGTCACTCTCGCCCAAGGTTCCAGCAACTTCAACTCCTTCTATCACTCCTCTATTAGTAAGAATTAGGTCGAGTATAGTTTTTCCTCTAGTTCCTTCCTCTAGCTTTTCAATGACAAAGTTGTCAGCTAAATTGATTAAAAATCTATTCAATCTCCTACTTGCTTTAGAGTTTGTCTCCCAGTTGATATCAGGGTAGTTAAAGTCTCCCATTATATCTTGAAGTTGCCCTCTTGTTATAGTTTGTAATCCACACATGTATTGAAAATGACAGATGAATAAAATGTACAATAAAATTTACGAGGTTTTTTCATTTCCATGCCTTGCCAATAAGTATCTCCTGTCCCATCCATGTATTAAACAGGTTCAACTTTGCTTAATCCAGCACTTCCTAAGAAATAGCAATTGAGGACCTTTTGGTTGCACAGGTAGTCCTCATTTACCACGTCTTCCTTGAGCCTTCAAAGATACTATGATAAAATAGAAGCAGATGTGAACCTGATCCACAGAATTTGTGGTAATCCTAGCACTTGTTCAGTGACCACACTTCAGCAGTGACTGTAGTTTTGAAGTTGCAAGTAAAGGAGTTGAAGGTAGTTACACATTTATGATGGTGGCAGCATCTGACACTCATGATCCCCATTTTTGACCTTCCCAGCTAGCTTCTGAGAAGCAAAATCAGTGGCTATACTGGCAGGAAATTGCAAGTCACAGTCGTATGAAATTGCCTTTAACAATCCACAGTAATTAGCTGAACAACTACAGAGGAAAAATGTAAGTTGGGACTGTCATGTAATATATCATTCTTAATGATTGAGCTGCTTAGTGACGCAAATATCAGATCCAATTGTGGTAGGTTAAGTAAGGACTACATGCGTAGGGTATCACCGGAGGGATTGTACTGTATTTTTCGGAGTATAAGACGCACCTTTTTTCCTCTAAAAAGAGGCTGAAAATCTGGGTGCGTCTTATACATCAAATACAGCATTTTTTAGCCTCCTGGAACCCCACCCCCTTCACCAAACTGGCTGTGCCTAGTCTTGTGGAGGCTTCCAGAAAGCTCCTGGGGGCTGGGGAGGGCAGAAATTAGCCTCAAACGGGCCGTTTCCCCCTCCCCCAGCCCCCAGCAGCACTCTATAAGCCTCCATAGGACTATGCATGCAATTTATTTGACCCGTTTTTGCGTTAAATGGGGCGGTTTTTTGCCCCCCCATCCGCCAGGAGCACTCTGCAAGCCCCCCCCCCCCAAGACTAGTCATGCTTTTTATTTGAAGAAAATTGGCCCCGTTTTCGCGGAGAAAGAGCAGTTTGAGGAAATATGCAAAGCGCAAAAAAACTCTTTTTGCCTCCTGGAACCCATCCCCTTCACCAAACTGGCTGTGCCGAGCCTTATGGAGTGCCTAGTCTCCTGAGTAAATGGGGCGGTTTTTTTGCTCATTTTTCACCCCCCCCCCAGAAGCACGCTGCAAGCCCCCCCCCCCCCCCCCAAGGCTACTTATGCTTTTTATTTTTTTTTAAAACAGCCTCATTTTAACGGAGAAATGGGCTGTTTTGGAAGTTTGCCGAGTGCAAAGGCTCCCCCACCACCACCTTTCGGAAGGCTCTGAGCAAGCAGAAACGAAGTTTTAAGGTTTGTCTGCAATTTCCTTCTGCAGGACATAAATAAATAAATACACCTGAGAACATCAACCTACCTACCTAATCTCTCTCTCTCTCTACCTACCTACTGTATTTCTCCCTTTCTCTCTCTTTCTCTCTCTATCCTTCTACCTACCTGACCACGCACACACACACACACACTCCGTACTTACTGTATTTCTCTCTCTCTCTCTCTCTCTATATATATATATATATTCTCTCTCTCTCTCTCTCTCTATATATATATATATAGAGAGAGAGAGAGAGAGAGAGAGAGAAGGAGAGAGAGAGAAGGAGAGAGAGAAAGAGAAATACAGTAAATAGGGTGTGTGTGTGTATATATATATGAGAGAATATTTTCACAACTCCTGTTATGGGCCCCTTTAAGGGAGGACACAAACTGTCATGCTTCTCTGCCTTTTCCGCTCAACCCAGAGACCATCTGGGCAGAGAGCCAATGAGATTACTGTTGTGTGAATTTTTTAGATATGTGTTAATCAGCCCTTAAAAATCTAACACAATATATCCACTTCATCAATAAAGTCCTGTAGAAAGGATGATGTAATCAGGGAAACTGGTTAGCTCAAGGCATAGAGAAGCCTGCTTCGAATGCTGGAGAGCACCAGTTCAAATCCCTGTAGGGAAGTATGGCCAGCTGACGAGGGCTAAGGAGCCCGAAATGGATCCATCCTGGTCTCTTAATTAATTATTATTAATCATCCCTTAAAGAAATTTAACACATATCTAAAAAGACAGCAGTAATTTAATAGGTCTCTGTCTGGATGGTCTCTAGGTTGAGTCGAAGGACAGAGAAGGATGACAAGTTTGTCTCCTCCCTTAAAATAGGCCTAACAGGAAGCTGTAACAATATATCCACTTCATCAATAAAGTCCTGTAGAAAGGATGATGTAATCAAGGAAACTGGTTAGCTCAAGGCATAGAGAAGCCTGCTTCGAATGCTGGAGAGCACCAGTTCAAATCCCTGTAGGGAAGTATGGCCAGCTGACGAGGGCTAAGGAGCCCGAAATGGATCCATCCTGGTCTCTTAATTAATTATTATTAATCATCCCTTAAAGAAATTTAACATATATATATTTCTATCTACACACACACTCTCTCTCTCTTTCATCCTACCTACTTGTATTTCTCTCTCTATTTCTCTCTCATCCTTCTACCTACCTACAGTACACACACATTCTCTCTCCCTACCTACTGTATTTCTCTATCTATTTCTCTCTCTATCTTTCTACCTACCTACACACACACACACACACACACATTCTCCTTCTCCCCCTACATACTTACTGTATTTCTCTCTCCCCTTTTATCTACCTACCTACCTACCTACCTACCTACCTACCTACCTACCTACCTACCTACCTACACAGACACTCTCTCTCCCTACCTACTTACTGTATTTCTCTCTCCCTCTCTATTTCTCTCTCTCTATCCCTACCTTTCGTATTTCTCTATCTTTCTCTCCCTCTCTCTCCCTCTATCTAAATACCAACCTACCTACTTTTTTTTGTAATTTGCCTCTTCAAAACCTTGGTGCTTCATACTCCGGTGCGTCTTATACTCCGAAAAATATGGTACATAGTATTTTATTCCCCTATTTGCAGCTGAGCACTTCTATGAGCAAAAGTGATGTATACTATTTTTCTTTTTTCACATCATCATCTCTAACCATTTTAAAAACAATTAAAGTTACATTTTTCTTTGAATCTTACAGAGAAAGAGGATCGCAGTGAGCAATCTGGACAACTGAAAATAAGAAGCAACATTGAAAAGGGAAGAAAATCAATCCAGAAATCAGAATATTTTCAATTTCCTTCAGAAACCAATACAATTCGGATTCTACTCCAGCAGCTGATAGCCAAAAGAGAGAAAATCAAGGAGGAATAAGCATATTATGCAGAAATGAGGGATACATTACATGAAAAAATGAAGGGAGAAACCTTATGAATATAGAAATTGTGGGAACGGTTTCATTAAAAATTCCAATCTCCTGAGACATAAGACCATGCACACAGGAGAGAAAAACTGTGAATATCCTGATTGTGGGAAAAGTTTTAGTCAGAGTTCCAGGCTGGTAAAACACCAGAGGACTCACACAAAAGAGAAACCCTTTGAATGTCCTCTCTGTGGGAAATGTTTTAGTCAGAATTATGACCTGGTGATACACCAGAGGACTCATACAGGAGAGAAACCTTTTGAATGTCCTAATTGTGGGAAAAGTTTTAGTCAGCGTTCTAGCCTGGTGAAACACCAGAGGACTCACACAGGAGAGAAACCCTTTGAATGTCCTCTCTGTGGGAAAAGCTTTACTGACAATTACAGTCTGGTGACACACCAGAGGATTCACACAGGAGAAAGGCCCTTTGAATGCCATATCTGTGGGAAAGGTTTCAGTCATAATACTAATCTGGTGACTCATCAGAGAACTCACACAGGAGAGAAACCCTTTGAATGTCCTGATTGTGGGAAAAGTTTTAGTCAGAATTCCAAGTTAGTTATTCACCGGAGGTTTCACACAGGAGAAAGGCCCTTTGAATGTCCTATCTGTGGGAAAAGCTATATCAATAATTCCAGCCTGGTGATACATCAGAGGTTTCACACAGGAGAAAGGCCATTTGAATGTCCTGATTGTGGAAAAGGTTTCAGTCAAAATTCCCATCTGGTGATTCATCAAAGGACTCACACAGGAGAGAGACCCTTTGAATGTTCTGATTGTGGGAAATGCTTCATTGATAATTCCAACTTGATTAGACACCAGAGGAATCACATAGGAGAGAAACCCTATGAATGTGTCGATTGTGGGAAAAGTTTCATTCAGAGGAATTCTCTAGTGATACACCAGAAGACTCACACATGAGAGGACCACTTTGAATGTCTCTATTGTGGGAAAAGTTTCAGTCAAAATTCCTATCTAGTGACACACAAGAAGACTCACCCTGGAGAGAAACCCTTCGAATGTCCTGATTGTGGGAAAGGTTTTAGTGATAATTCCAACTTGGTTAGACACCAGAGGATTCACACAGGAGAGAAACCCTTTGAATGTCCTGATTGTGGGAAAGGTTTCAGTCGGAATTCCAGGTTAGTTATTCACCAAAGGATTCACTCAGGAGATAAATCCTTTCAATGTCCTGATTGTGGCAAAGGTTTCATTGATAATTCCAACTTAGTTAGACACCAGAGGATTCACACAGGAGAGAAGCCATTTGAATGTCCTATCTGTGGGGAAAGGTTTAGTAATACTTCCAATGTGGTGTCACATCAGAGGACTCGACACAGAAGAAAAACCCTATGAATGTCCTGATTGTGGGAAAGGTTTCTGTCTGAATTCAAGCCTGGTGACTCATCAGAGGACTCACACCCTGAAGAAATCTTTGAAATGTCCTGACTGTGGGAAAATTTTCATTAAGAATTTTAACTTGGTTAGACACCAGAAGATTCACACAAGAGAGAAACCCTATAAGTGCCTTGGCTGTAGGAAAAGTTTTAATCTGAGTTCCAGCCTGATGAAACACCAGAGGACTCACACGGTGAAAAAATCTTTGAGATGTCTAGTCTGTGGACTTTACTTCAAGCATAAATAATCTCTTATTGTCCATAAGGTAATCCATACTTAGACAAGTAGATGCATTTAGAGTAGAGAATGCTTGAATTTCATTTGTGTTCTCCCATTGAAATGGGTTGATTTAATTTTGGACTGATTCTTTTTGCTCAAACATGCCTCAGAATTAAATTTGTAGGAGGAGAGAAAAGGAAATGGAAATTTATTTTTTTTATAAACAATTTTTATTTTTATTTTTGAACAAACACAAACAAATATAACAAAAAGCAAAAAACATAAACTCCATCTTCCATTACAAATTGTAGAAAATGTGTCAGTTGGTTACAAACTGTGCATCTCTTCCATAGTCATATTCATATCAAATCACATATTTTAGTTCAAATATATTTATATATATTACAATTATTATACCTCAACCTTCATTTGACTATCTTGTTTCCAGCCATTGATAAAATTTATTCCAAATTTCATAGAATTGTTCACTGTCTTGCTCTCTAATTTCAAATGTTAATTTACTCATCTCTGCACATTCCATAATTTTATAAATAATTTCTTGCTGTGATGGTAATTTGTCATTTCTCCAATTTTTTGCAAAGACGATTCTGGCGGCTGTCAAAATATTCACAATTAGGTATTTCAAATTTTTGTCAAGTGTTTCTAAAGTAAGTCCAAGCAGGAAGAGTTCGGGTTTGAAATCTATATGTTTTCCTGTTATTTTGTCCAACCATGTGTGGATCATACTCCAGTAATTTTTGGCCTCCGAGCAAGTCCACCACATATGGTAGTAAGTACCAGGCGTCTGATGACATTTCCAACATTTTTGAGATTTGTTCTTACTCATTTTTGAGATTCTTGAGGGTGATAAGTGCCACCTGTAGAACATCTTGTATAAGTTCTCTTTGTAGGCTGTTGACATCGTCATTTTGTAATTTTGCCACTTATCTAAGTCGATCCCATGCCCGAAGTTTTTCCCCCATATTATCATTGTTTCTTTCACTTGCTCTTCCTGGAGTTTAAACTCTAGTAAGTAGGCATAGAGTTTTTTAATTATTTTTTCATCGACGCCTGTTAATATTTTGTCTAATTCCGTCATTTTGTCATAAACCCCTCCTTTTTTTTAATCTTCCTTATATCTTGAATGTATCTGTGTGTATGTATACCAATTAATATCCATTCCTTCTTGTTTTAGTTCCTGAATAGTTTTAAGATCACTCCTTGAGTTTAATAGATCCGAATATCTGATTGTTCGTTCCTTTTTATGTATTATTGCGTACGTAAATGCTTCAGTAATTGATACCCAGACTGGTATTTTGAAATAATGCAGTTTCTTGATCTTTTCCCAGTTTACAATCAGAAATTCCCTTACATAGTGCCTTCTGAAAATGCCATGTCTCCTGGTGGTTTGGTACCATAGAGCTGCGTGCCATCCTGATGGCAAATCATGTCCCTCTAATTTCAATAATCTAGTATTTCTTAGTGTAATCCAATCTTTAATCCACATCAGATTCGCAGCTTGATGATATAGTTCCCAATCAGGCAATCCCATACCTCCCCTTATTTTGGTATCTTGTAAAATTTTTAATTTTATTCTAGCTTTTTTCCCTTGCCATATGAACTTTAAGACCATTTTCATTAATTTTTCAAAAAAGTCCTTGCCCAATCTAATTGGGATTGTCTGGAATAAGTATAATACTTTAGGCAAAATATTCATTTTTATCGTGGCTATTCTCCCTAGTAATGATAGTTGTAAATTCTGCCATCTCGTAAGATCTACTTCTATTTGTTGTGTGAGTTTAGAGTAATTCTCCTTTTTAAGGGTGCTGCATCTTGACGTCAAAAAGATTCCTAGATATTTAAGCTTGTTTGTGATTTGAATTTTCAAGATTTCTGTTAATTCTTCTTTCTGTCTTCTTGTCATATTCTTTGTTAAGATTTGTGTCTTGTCTTTATTTATTTTCAGACCTGTTATTTTCCCATATTCCTCAATTTTCCCTATCAGTTTGGACGCAGTTTTAAGTGGTTCCTCGAGAATAAAAACTAGGTCGTCTGCAAAAGCTTGTAATTTATATTGTTCTTTCCTAATTGTCATTCCCTTTATTTCTTTGTCTTCTCTTATCTTTCTATTTAACACTTCTAGCATTAATACGAAAAGTAAAGGTGATAGTGGGCAACCTTGTCTTGTACCTGTTTTTATCTGGATGTTATCTGAAAGCTCTCCATTTATTATTATCCTGGCTGTTTGGTTGTGATATATAGTGCTTATAACATGTATAAAGTTTTGACCAAATTCCATTTGTTCTAGCTGATGCAACATAAACTTCCAATTCACGTTATCAAAGGCTTTTTGTGCATCAAGAAACATCAAAGCCATTTGTTTTTCAGGATGTGCTTCATAATATTCCAACGTATTCAAAATTATTCTCATGTTGTCTTTAATTTGTCTCTTTGGTAAAAATCCATTTTGATCTGGATGTATAAAATTGTTTAAGTATTTTTTGAGCCTTTCTGCTAGTATTGATGCAAATAACTTATAATCCGAGTTTAACAATGAAATTGGTCGGTAATTCTTTACCTGCAGGAGATCTGTTCCTTCCTTTGGTATCAGTGAAATATAGGCTTCTGACCAAGAATTCGGCATTTTACTACCAGACATAATTTCATTCATCAATTCTAATAAAGGAAGGGATAGTATTTCCTCCAAGATTTTATAAAACTCTCCTGGGAGGCCATCCGGTCCCGGGGCTTTCCCATTTTTTTGTCTTTTAATAGCTTCAGTTAGTTCCATCATCGTTATCTTTGCATTTAGTATATTTCTGCTGTCGTCCGCTATAACTGGGAGGTTTGCCTCTTGTAAGTAGTTTTTAACATCCTGTTCTAGAATGTTTTCTTTTTCGTATAATTTTATATAATATTCCTGAACAATTTTTTCTCCCTCCTCATTGAGTAATGTATTTGTCCTTGTTCATTTTTTAATTGTTGAATCTTCCTTGTCTCTCTCTCTTTCTTTAGTTTGTACGCCAACCATCTTCCAGGTTTATTTGCGTTTTCAAAATAATTCTGTTTTGCAGATCTTATCTTCTGAGCCAATTCTTCTTTTTCTGAAATATCCATTTTATGTTTAATTAGATCCATTTTCATTCTAATATCTTTTCTCTGTGGTAGTTTCTGTAGTTCTTTTTCCAGTGTTTTATATTCATTCTCTAATCTTTTCTGTAGCCCTCTTTTCTCTTTATTTCTTTTTCTTGTATAATTTATTATTAAACCTCTAGTAACTGCTTTCATTTCATCCCATGTATTCTGAATAGATGTATCTTCTTTTTTGTTTTCTTTAAAATAACACCTCAGTTCTTTTTCCATTTTACTTATAAGGTTTTTCTCTTTCAATATTGCATTATTTAATGTCCATCTGGATCTAATCTTTGACCCTTTCCACTTAATTATCATTGGATTGTGGTCTGCCCAGGTACTGGCTTCTATTTCCACTTCTTGAACTAGGTCACTTAACTCTGAAGAGAGCCAAATCATGTCTATCCTTGAGAATGATAAGTGTCTATAAGAATAGTACGTATATTGTTCTTTATTTGGATTTCTTTCTCTCCATATGTCTTTTAAATTCAGGAAATGGAAATTTATGGTTATCAGCAGAATCTTCTGGATATTTCCTTTTCCAGAAGTAGTGAAATTCCTTAAAAAGAAACATAACATACAGTACGCATTCTTGACTCACATTCTTCTGCTTTCTCAGAAGGAAGCAAGAGTGAAAGAAAATGTAGTCAAGTGGAAATGGTTGGAGCGCACTTAGAGGAGTTTAGCCACACCTTGCACGCACTACGCAATAAGCTATGCAGTGTCTGGCCCCAAGTGGCTGCAGAAGTCAGACTGCAAAAAGTGTCAGGGCAGGGGTCCCTACCTGCGATGGTCCTATGTCTATGATGGCGAACTTTCCACTTGGGTGGAGAGTTGGACTAAATGACCTACAAGGTCCCTTCCAACTCTGTTTATCTGTTACTGGAGATTCATATCTAACCAAACGCTGGCCAGCTAATTTTCAGCCTTCCAGAGGATTGGGGAAGGCAATTTTCGACCTCCCCAGGCTTCAGGAATGTCTGTGGAGCCTGGGGAGGGCTAACCCATTGGGCCCATATTTTGCCCTCCCCGATCTTCAGAAGCTTTCCTGTAGCCTGGCAGAGTGAAAATGGCCACCCCCTGCTCCCTGGAGGAAATTCCAAGCTCAGCTTGGAGGCGAGCAGTGTGCCTGTGGGAGGGGTGTGTGTGCTTTGCATTATGGGTGCCAGCATGTGCCTATGCTATTGTGTGCACGCACTTGTATTTTTGGCCACCAACAACAAAAAGGTTAGCCATCACTGTCCTAAGGGAAGCCGGTAAGACATCCCCTGAAACTCAGACCTGGTGCTTATTTTGGGGCCCTAAAGAAAATAAAATTGGGTCCTATTATCAGCGAAACACAGGTATGTATACTTTATATGTATAATCATAGCCCAGCACTTCCAGATATATTTGATGCTAACTCGTGCAATTCTAGGAACACATGATTGACCCAAGTCAACAAATAAATGTCATAACTGAATGGGTATTTGACATCTATATTGAAAATGTAAATAATTAACATAAGAGGTTCAGTTAGCTTTTTGGCATCTTTCCTTTTATTTTAATGTATGGCTTTGGATCTGTTTTTTAAAAATATTGTGCAGCCATTTTGTAAACCCTAATTAAACTAACCCTTTTATGTGAATCTTGCAGACAAAAGAATGCCAAAGAGAACACTTTTGAGAACTGAATCACAAGCAGCATTAAAATGCAAAGGAAACCAAGGCAGCAATCAAAAACTTATTTCTTCTGGAAATCGAAAACTTTTCTTTCCCTGCAGCTTACAGATAAGGAAGACAAAACAAGGAAAAGAGTTTCGAGCTGGAGAAACAATAGAGTATCTGGAAGAAACATATCAAAATATCAAAGGGAATAATTTCCTACTTCAGAAAAAGTTGGAAATATCTGGATGTCAGTGGAAACAATAAAGGTCATTTGGACAGCCAGATAAGACAGACCGTAATGGAGGCCTCACCCTGTGAGAAAGGAAACAGTTACTTGAATCTGTTCCATCCAACAAGGGATTGAGAATATTTTTGATGTTTTTGAGAATCCAGGAATATCAGTGGTGGAAAAGATCCACTGATCTGCCTATTGTGGGATCAACAAAGATTATAGAATTATGCTTGAGAGGATCCACCCTGGAGAAAAGCCATATCAGTGTTCCCAATGCAGCAAAAGCTTCAGTCAGAACAGTTCCCCGTTGTTCATGGAAAGGCTCACACCAGAGAAAAGCCCTACCAGATGTCCCAATGTGGCAAAAGGTGATAATATACCAGAGGACTTACACAAGAGAAAGCCCATATGAATATCCAGATAGTAAGAAAAAAATCAGTTGAACTTTCAGTTTGGCAATACACCAGAGGATTTACATAGTGAGAAGCCTTTTGAACGTCCTGATGTGAGAAAAGGTTCAGTCATACTTTTGAACTGGTGATACACCACAGGAGAAAGACCCTTTGAATGTCCTGACTCAGGGGAAAGATTTAGATCATAATTTTAAATTGGTGATACACCAGAGGATTCCCAGAGGAGTGAAACTTTTTCAACGTCCTGACTGTGGGAAAAGGAATGGTATTTGGGAGTGGTTGGTAGGAAGAGAGGAAGAGAGAATAATCAAGAATATTTGTACTACCTGTCTTATAGATGTATCTGCACACCCCCACTATTCAAAGACACACGAAGGCTATCCCCTTCACCTACCTCCAGATAAACCAGGGGTCCTCAAAGTTTTTAAACGGGGGCCAATTCATGATCCCTCAAAGTGTTGGAAGGACAGACCAGCTGGATGGGGCTTGGCTAAGTCATCCTGTGACTGAGTGGGCATGGCTAGGTCATGTGATTGGGTGGGGTTGGCCAATTTAGTAGTCTATTCACAAGCAAAATACCTTCACCTCCAAGTGATGGGATCAAGACAGGACATGACTTTCACCCCAACCATTGAAAGAGGGGGAACAATACAGTTCCTTTAATGAAGCAAGGGTAGAGGTAATAGAGAAGGGAATAAAATCAATTACATATGACTGAACAGGATTAGGACCAAGGAAGTGATAATTAAGACCCATCATGAGCCTTTGGAAAAGAAGTAAAAATAATCAAATAATAAAAGCTCACAAAGGAAACTTCAAAATTATAAAACACTGTAAACTCTATAAAAATCCTTGCATTCATCAAGCTAATTTGTCAGCTGTCCCAGAACTGCATGCGGTGGTTCTGCTCATTAATAAATGGACTTCCTTTCCTTCCTGAGCAGCTAGCCTTCATTTTATTTCCAGAGCCTCCTGGCTTGGAACTGAAACAGATGGATTTTTCTTCCAACATCTTTAGTTCTTGGAGGTGCCTGCTTGTTACCCCGGTGGTAGCAGCACCCACATGCTGACAAATTGGTTGCTACAATCTTGGTTTTGGAGCTGGGAGGAAAAAAAATTATTTGATGGAAAATGTTTCATTTCTAAAAAAAGCATTGTGCTGCTCTTTGAATAGCTTTTGAGAATGAAAGAAATGGGTATTGTCAGCATTGCTGTGAATGTGGGTGTAAGATAATGTAATCCTGTCTTCCCAACACATGGGAGATGCTTCCATTTCTTTCATTCGTCTGTCAGGGCTTTTTTTTTAAATTTCCAAATAATCCAAACAAGTAAAGAGTTGGAGCAGAGAACTGGAATTTTAGCTATGCAAATGAATGAGGTGATATTGCTGAGTTTAGAAGACACCAAAGAATTGCAGGTTTGTTCATTTCACTAACACAATTCAGAGGACTTGTTATATATAATGGTTCATGCTAAGTCCTCAGACTTAGGATCAAGTACTCCCATTGGCTAAAGCGTGCACTCAGTTTGGGCTGGAGAATTACAGGTTCCTTATTGGTTAATCGTCTGACAGCTGACCCTATATAACAGCAGTCAGATGGGTGGTTCTTTGTTACAGTTTGGTTCAGTTCGTATTAAACAGTTTTGTTTTTTGCAAAAAAAGTTTTATTCCCCCCCCCCCCCCCTGAGTGGTCTAATAGGACTAGGATAGAGGAACAACCACATTATGCTGTGCTTTTGGGATCTCATCCCTTGTCAGCCCTCTTACAAGTTTAATATATGTCTCTCTGGATACATCATTTGTTCTGGCATATGCTGAGTTGTAAGGCATTCTTTCAAGATCAATTCTAAACATACAACCATCAAAATCTGTTAATTCTTTTTGTGACTCCTTTATCTTTTCCCCCATCACCGCTAACCCCCCCCCTTCACCTCCCTGCCTCCGTGTTTTTACCTCAGAGAACAGTCTTGAGCAGGTCACTTTCCAAATGATCCATCTGCCAAAGGATGCCCACAACCAGGGGCTAAGTGAAGCAGCCTCCCATTTCACTAGGCTAAGATGCAAAGATCACTGTCTAGAAGTCAAAAATGACTTGATAGCATTTAATCAGTGGAAACTTGTTGCAAACGCCTTAGGGAGAAACTGGAGAAGGATTGTTTTTCTGCCTCCTATCTGGAGATGGTGCTCAAACAGCTCACACCCCTGCTTAGAAAGAGGATAATACCTGTCTTTGAGCTTAAAGGGGTTAAAACCATCGAGTACTGTGTTGCTAGAAAGGTTGGGAAGCGATGGAAAAAGTAGAAGAAAGAAAGTAGAGTTGTCTTTTGAAAAAGCACCTTTGGGAACAACTGAACTTCCTGTTCCGGATGACTCATGGGAGGAGAGTGGTGTGCAGAGCGGCTTCTCTGCTGTTCCCATGGTGGAAGGAGCTGCTGGAAGGTGAGTGGAGGGCAGGTGGGAGGAGAATCCTGAAAACAGAGAAGCAACTGGGCTGAAGCATCTCAGCTGCTGTTGGTGGTTCCTTCCCTCCCCGAATTTAAGCCCACTGTTGCTGCACGCTGTGAAACTGGTGGCTGCAACTTTCCTTCTGGTGGGAAGATGGGAAAAGTCTTGCAGTGGAGGTGGATTCTTTGGGAATGGCTTCCCTCCAGAGGTTGTGGCTGCTCCCCCATCATTGGAGGGTTTGTGACAGAGCTTGGAGGGACCTTGCAGGTCTCATATTCCGACGCCCTGATCAAGCAGGAGACCCAATCTCCTTGGCTGTCCTGTCTCTGATTAAAAGCCACCAGGGATGGAGCTCCCACAACCTCTGAAGGGAAACTCTTCCACTGCTTCACTGTTCTCCGTGTCAGGAAATCTCTCCTTAGTTCTAGGCTGCTTCTCTCCTTGATGAGTTTCCATTCAGTTCCTTGTCCTGCCTTCAGGGGCTTTGGAGGATAGATTGACCCCCCTCCCTCTTTTGTGGCTCAAGTATTGGAAGATGGCTATCATGTCACCCCTAGTCCTTCCCTTCATTAGACTAGACATACCCAATTCCTGCATCTCCTTCATTTAGCCTCCAGGCCCTTTAATCATCTTTGTTGCTATTTTTCTCTCATCTTTTTTATGATATGGTTACCAAATTCTGTGCAATTTGCTAAGTGTGGTCTTGATCTTTATAAAGTAGTACTAGTACTTCACATGATCTTGAGTCTATCTCTCTGTTAATACAGCCTAGTATTGTATTGGCTTTTTTTGTAGCTGCAATACACAGCTGGCCCATATGTTCACTAGGACTTCAAGGTTCCTCTCATAGTTATTACTTGAGCCAAGTGCTACCCATTCTGTCCCAGTACATTTGGTGTAAAACCCTTTTTCCCCTCCATTAAAATTGATTTTGTTAAGTAGGGCCCAGTGTTCAAATCTATCGAGATTCTCTATCTTCACCCTAGCTTCTGAGGTATTGGCTATTCCTGTCAACTTGGTTTCTAATTTACCAAGAAGTAAGTTAAGGTCTACTTTATCAACTGCCTTACCGAAATTCAATGATACTATGTATTTGATTGGTCCACTAATTTAGTCACTTTGTGTAAGAATGAAATAACATTTGTTTTTGGAATGCTGTATTTTTGAATAACCCATGTTGACTTCTGGTTAAATATTTCCTTGCTTCTAGGTGTTTGTAGACCTTTTGTTTCATTTGCGGTTTTTTTTGGTGGGGGGGTTTTATGGTTCTGGAGATTTTGTGATGATGCATGAGTGGCATTTCGCTTTTATATATATTTTTAATAATAATTTTTATTAAATGTTTTAATCTTTAAAAACAGTCAGAAGACATAACAAGTATATATAATTAAAAAAAACCAAAAAAAAAACAAGAGTGCAAAACAAAAGAAAACACAGAGCATATAAAACAATGTACAATAATTTTACAGCTTTCTATACCGGCTTTCCTGCTTAGCTTTTGTAATTATCCCTTCTGCATTGCCTTCCTATTACTCTATCCTTATATTGTAATTTAGCAAACACAATATTAACACTTATAATGATATTCATTATTTGTATCACCATATTCTTTATTTTCTGTTTTGGCTTCTGATTTCTAGCCATTTGTACATTTTATTCCATACTTTATAAAAGTCAGATTCTTCTCTTTCTTTTAATTCTATTGTCATTTTGCCCATTTCTGCGCATTCGAGTATTTTTCTGATTATAGTTTCATCTCAGGGTATATTAATTTTTTTTCCAGTTTTGTGCGAAAGCAATCCTTGCTTCAGTGAGTATGTGTATGATTATGTATTGAGATTCTTTTGTCTATTTTTGAATCCAGCAGTCCTAATAAAAATGCTTCCGGTTTAAGTTCTATTTTTCGCTCAGTAATTTCTTCCACCCATTTCCGAATTTTACACCAGCATATCCTTGAGATGGGACACATGTACCACATGTGATAGAATGTTCCCAGCTTGTGGCTGCATCTCCAACATTTGGGGGATAAATTTGGGTACTAATTCTGACAATTAGTGATATCTGTAGTTTAGTCCAATTATCCAAATCTTTTTCTATCTGTCGTAGCAGTTTGTTGTAGTTATCTTCTTTTGTTGCAATACATTTTGCCGATAGCCATATTTCCAAATATTTAATCTTCTTGGCCCTCAAAATTCCCAGTTTCTCCTCCAGGTCTTCATTTTGCTTTAGGTTAAATTCTTAGTTAATATTTTAGCTTTCTCTTTGTTTATTTTAAGCCCTGCCACTTTGCCGAATTGGTTTATATCTTGTAATAGTTTTAGTCCAGTTTCTAAGGGCTCCTCTATGATAAATACTAGATCAATTGCAAAGGCCTGCACTTACATTCCTGTGTTCTAATTTTCAGTCCCTTTATATCCATATTATGCCTAATTTGCAACAGCAATGTCTCTATTGAGAGGATAAATAACAGGGGGGATAGTGGGCATCCTTGTCTTACTCCTTTGGTTATGCTGAAAAATTCTGTTGCTTCCCTGTTTAGCATTATTTTTGCTCTCTGACTCTGATATATTGCTCTGATCATCCCTATAAATTTCTCTCCGAAATTCATTATTATTAATTGATTTATTATAAAATCCCAATTTAGGTTATCAAATGCTTTCTGTACATCAATAAATATCAATGCTACTTGTTTTCCTGAATGTATCTCATAGTATTCTAATCTGTCCATTATTGTTCGTGTATTGTATTTTATGTGTCTGTTGGGCAAAAATCCATTTTGGTCTGGGTGTATGATTCCATTTAATATATTTTTAATTCTTTTCCGCCATTATTGTCATAAATATTTTATAATCAGCATTTAGCAGCGACATTGGCCTATAATTTTGGATCTTTTGATTTTCAGTGTTGTCTTTGGGAATTCGTGTTATTATTGCCTCCATCCAGGATTTTGGTGTCTTTGCTCATTCTAATACTTCATTATACATTTCTAATAATATGTTCTCTAATGACTTTTGCAATTCTTTATAAAATTCTGCTGAGCTTCTATCTGGGCCTGGGGTTTTGTTATTTTTTTTATTTTTGGATTGCCCTTTTTAATTCTAGCCTCGTTATTCTCTCATTTAATGTTTCTTTTGTTGTTTCTGGTAGGGTTGGAAGATTCCTCCCTTGAAGATATCTTTTAATATGCTCTTCTTCTATTTCCTCTCTGTAGTATAATGTTTGAAAGTATCTTACTGCTATATTTTCTCTCTCTTCCTTTTGGTGATGTATCACCCCTTCTTCATCCTCTAATTGCGGTATTAGTTTTTCTTTTTTTTAGTTTATAGGCTAGCCATCTCCCCGGTTTATTGGCATTTTTAAAATAATTTTGCCTACTTGATCTAATTTTCTGGGCTACTTCTTCTTGTGTAATTAAGTTTAATCTATGTTTAATTATTTCTTTTTCTTCTTTAGCTTCTTTGTTTTGAGGTTCTTTATGGAGTTTATATTCTAATTTCCCCAGTTTCTCTTGGAGCTGTGTCAGAAGGAGGAGAACCACCGAAGTACAGTGCCTCCCACCCCTAACCCCTCCAACTGCCGCAGCAAGATACCATGGTTGATGGTATCAAAAGCCGCTGAGAGCTCTAATAGGACCAGGACAGAGGAACAACCCCTATATTGAACATAGTTCTTTTCTTTTGCGGGATCGGATCCTTTTGCGGGATCGGATCCTGCCTCATACATCCTCACGGCCGATTCGCTCCCACAGAGAGGGACTTCTCCGGGTGCCGTTCACTAGACTTTGTCAGCGGGCGACGCCCAGGGGAAGAGCTCTCTCTGTGGCGGGCCCAGCCCTCTGGAACGACCTTCCCCCCGACATTAGAACGACGACGGACCTCCGCTCCTTCCGTCTAAAATTAAAAACATATTTTTTTTGCTTGGCCGGCCTAGGGTAGTCTCTCTCTATGGGGTTTTAGTTGTTAATTGGGAATTTTAGTATATAAATGGGGTATTTTTAGCACAGGTATTGTTTAATTTGTTTTTAATATGTCTATATATTTATTGTTTTAGTTTTTCCCTGTGCACCGCTCCGAGTCCCTACGGGGAGAGGGAGCGGTCAACAAATTAAAGAATTATTATTATTATTATTATTCTTTTACAACCCTCTGATTCATGGTCCATCTTTGCTTCTCCTTTCCATTTGATTATTAATGGGTTGTGGTCTGCCCACATATTCGGTGCTATTTCTGCCTCTTCTACATCCTTCTCCATTTCTGGATCCATCCATGAATTATGGGGGTTTGAAAAACAATGTATATTGACTCTTCTATAGGTTGATTACTCTCCATACATCTTTTAGGTTTAATTCTTGGGCCATTTCAAAGAATGCTTTTGGTAGAGTTCTCCTTTCATACTTTTTTTACTATCCGTTTTATAGTCTTTCTTTGGATCTACCACTACATTGAAGTCCCCAAATAGGCATATGTTGTCCAATTCCACTTCTACAATCCGTTTATGTAATATTCTTTGTGGTTTGTGTTTGGTGCGTTTATGACCGCAATTAGTACTCTTCTTTGTTTTATTGATACTTCAATTAATAATGTTCTTCCCTCTTCATCTGCATATACCTGTTTAGGTTTCAGCCGGTCCTTTATATATACTGCAATTTCTCTTTTCTTCCTGTCAGCCAGGGCCAGATGTAATTTTCCTAACTTTGGAGATTCCAAAATACTACCATTTCCTTTTTTAATATGAACTTCCTGTAGACATGTAATGTCCATGTTTTCTTTTTGAAGTTTAGAAATTGTTTGTCTTCTTTTTATAGGTGAATTTAGTCCATGTATATTGACCGATATTAATTTCACTTCTTCCTCCATCCTGTTACTTGCTTGTCTCCTTAGTGCCTCTACTTGGTTTTGCTGCCCTTTGGTTTCTTGTCCTCACTCCTTCTCTTTCCTGGGTTTCTGTATTGGTCTTCTTTCTCCCATCTTGGTCTAATGCTTTTTCCTCTGTCAGCTGCTCCTCTTGGCTTTGGTTTCGCTTTTATATATGTAGATTTTCCAGTATTTCCCCCCCCACTCCTTGCATTGTTTTCTCCTTTAGGATTTTTATCCATAAGATTTTGCTTAGGCTCTGAATTTGTTAAAATCAACTCTTCTTAAAGTTTAAGACACTTGTTCCATTACGTTCTATTGTTTGTGTTTGCATTATATTGAATTCCAGTAAGACGTGGTCACTCGCCCAAGGTTCCAGCAACGTCAACTCCTTCTATCACTCCTCTATTAGTAAGAATTAGGTCGAGTATAGTTTTTCCTCTAGTTCCCTCCTCTAGCTTTTCAATGACAAAGTTGTCAGCTGTTTAAAAATCTATTCAATCTCCTACTTGCTGTAGAGTTTGTCTCCCATTTGATATCAGGGTAGTTAAAAATCTCCCATTATATCTTGAAGTTGCCCTCTTGATATAGTTTGTAATCCACACGTGTATTGAAAATGACAGATGAATAAAATTTACAATAAAATTTACGAGGTTTTTTCATTTCCATGCCTTGCCAATAAGTATCTCCTGTCCCATCCATGTATTAAACAGGTTCAACTTTGCTTAATCCAGCACTTCCTAAGAAATAGCAATTGAGGACCTTTTGGTTGCACAGGTAGTCCTCATTTACCACGTCTTCCTTGAGCCTTCAAAGATACTATGATAAAATAGAAGCAGATGTGAACCTGATCCACAGAATTTGTGGTAATCTTAGCACTTGTTCAGTGACCACACTTCAGCAGTGACTGTGGTTTTGAAGTTGCAAGTAAAGGAGTTGCCAGTAGTTACACATTTATGATGGTGGCAGCATCTGATACTCATGATCCCCATTTTTTACCTTCCCAGCTAGCATCTGACAAGCAAAATCAGTGGCTATATTGGCAGGAAATTGCAAGTCACAGTCGTATGAAATTGCCTTTAACAATCCACAGTAATTAGCTTAACAACTATACAGGAAAAATGTAAGTTGGGACTGTCATGTAATATATCATTCTTAATGATTGAGCTGCTTAGTGACGCAAATATCAGATCCAATTGTGGTAGGTTAAGTAAGGACTACATGAGTGGGGTGTCACCGGAGGGATTGTACCGTATTTTTCGGAGTATAAGACGCACCTTTTTTCCTCTAAAAAGAGGCTGAAAATCTGGGTGCGTCTTATATATCGAATACAGCATTTTTTAGCCTCCTGGAACCCCACCCCCTTCACCAAACTGGCTGTGCCTAGTCTTGTAGAGGCTTCCAGAAAGCTCCTGGGGGCTGGGGAGGGCAGAAATTAGCCTCAAACGGGCCGTTTCCCCCTCCCCCAGCCCCCAGCAGCACTCTATAAGCATCCATAGGACTATGCATGCAATTTATTTGACCCGTTTTCGCGATAAATGGGGTGGTTTTTTGCCCCCCCCCCCCCCCATCACCCAGGAGCACTCTGCAAGCCTCCTCAAGGCTAGTCATGCTTTTTATTTGAAGAAAATTGGCCCTGTTTTCGTGGAGAAAGAGCAGTTTGAGGAAATATGCAAAGCGCAAAAAAACCCTTTTTGCCTCCTGGAACCCCGTCCCCTTCACCAAACTGGCTGTGCCGAGCCTTATGGAGTGCCTAGTCTCCTGAGTAAACGGGGCGGGTTTTTTGCTCATTTTTCACCCCCCCTCCCCCAGGAGCACTCTGCAAGGCTACTTATGCTTTTTATTTTAAAAAAAACAGCCTCATTTTAACGGAGAAATGGGCTGTTTTGGAAGTTTGCCGAGTGCAAAGGCTCCCCCACCACCACCTTTCGGAAGGCTCTGAGCAAGCAGAAACGAAGTTTTAAGGTTTGTCTGCGATTTCCTTCTGCAGGACATAAATAAATAAATACACCTGAGAACATCAACCTACCTACCTAATCTCTCTCTCTCTCTACCTACCTACTGTATTTTTCCCTTTCTCTCTCTCTCTCTCTATCCTCCCTACCTGACTACACACACACACACATACACTCCCTACTTACTGTATTTCTCTCTCTCTCTCTCTCTCTCTCTCTCTCTCTCTCTCTCTCTCTCTCTCTCTCTCTCTCTCTATCTATCTATATATATATATATATAGAGAGAGAGAGAGAGAGAAATACAGTAAGTAGGGAGTGTATGTGTGTGTGTGTGTGTATATGTTTTCGTAGATTTTCACGGGTATAGGTATGCTGGCATAGCTGGCTTCGGGGATTTTCCCGTGTATAAGGCATAGAAATGTTATTGCAACGTTTCGACAAGATCTCACTTGTCATCATCAGGCAGGCTTCTGTCACAGTCACAAACAGAAGCCTGCCTGATGATGACAAATGAGATCTTGTTGAAACGTTGCAATAACATTTCTATGCCTTATACACGGGAAAATCTCCGAAGCCAGCTATGCCAGCATATATATATATATATAGTATTTTTTTTATTAAAAAAGTTTTATTCAAACCAATTTTTCCACTTTTTACCCCCCGACATATAATATAAGTCACATACAAATAATATACCCCCCTGACTTCCGCTATACACCACTCTAATAATTCCAAACATCCCATATAATATTTGCTCTGTTCACATTGTATCCCTTGCTTATCACCCTATCAATCTAAACATTCTTACCTAAAGGCTACATAATACTTCCTAGTCTGATATTTATTCTGTATATAATCAATCCATTTTGCCCATTCCTGTACATAATTCTCCTGTTTCTGATCTTTTAAGAAAGCTGAAATTTTTGCCATTTCCGCAAACCCCGCCACTTTCTGAATCCATTGATCAATTGTCGGTAAAAAATCTTTTTTCCAGTGTTGAGCAATCAACAACCTAGCTGCTGTAACCGTATACAAAACCAATTTTGTTTCCCCTTTAGTAAAATCCTTAATTATACCCAATAAAAACATTTGCGGAGTAAATTGTATTCTTTTCTTAAATACATTTTGCATAACCCACCATATTTTTATCCAAAAAGCTTTAACCTTATTGCAAGTCCACCATACATGAAAAAAAGTAGCATCTAAACACCCGCATCTCCAGCATTTTGGTTGAACATTTGGGTACATACATGATAATTTCTTAGGATCTAAATACCATCTGTAAAACATTTTATAAAAATTCTCCCTTAAATTCTGTGACTGCGTAAATTTAACATTCTGAACCCATATTTTTTCCCACGTATCCATCATAACCGATTCGTCAAAGTTCTGAGCCCATTTAATCATACAATCCTTCACCAATTCGCTTTCTGAGTCTCTTTCTAACAATACATTATATATTCTTTTAACATGTTTTGGACCAGTCTCTTTTATCTGCTTGATCAATTCCACTTCTTTATCCATAAAGCCGACCCTGTGATCTTCTTTCCATCTCTTATACAATACAATACAATACAATATCAGAGTTGGAAGGGACCTTGTAGGTCTTCTAGTCCAACCCCCTGCGTGGGCAGGAACCCTATACCATTTCAGATAAATGGCTATCTAACATCTTTTTAAAGGCTTCCAGGGTTGGGGCATTCACAACTTCTGGAGGCAAGCTGTTCCAGAGGTTAATTGTTCTAACTGTCAGGAAA
Source organism: Rhabdophis nuchalis (assembly GCA_039707465.1). Taxonomy (NCBI): domain Eukaryota; kingdom Metazoa; phylum Chordata; class Lepidosauria; order Squamata; family Natricidae; genus Rhabdophis; species Rhabdophis nuchalis. The sequence continues at coordinate 27,733,332 of CM077646.1, read as the reverse complement.
TTTCTCCTTAGTTCTAAGTTGCTTCTCTCCTTGATTAGTTTCCACCCATTGCTTATTGTCCTGCCCCCAGGTACTTTGGAGAATAGTTTGGCTCCCTCTTCTTTGTGGCACCCTCTGAGATATCGGAACACTGCTATCATGTCTCCCCTGGTCCTTCTCTTCATCAAACTAGACATACCCAGCTCCTGCAGCCGTTCTTCATATGTTTTAGTCTCCAGTTCCCTAATCATCTTGGTTGCTCTTCTCTGCACTCTTTCCAGAGTCTCCACGTCTTTTCTACATCGTTGCGACCAAAACTGTATGCAGTATTCCAAGTGTGGCCTTACCAAGGCACCATACAGTGGCATTAACACTTCACGTGATCTAGATTCTATCCCTCTGTTTATGCAGCCTAGAACTGTGTTGGCTTTTTTGGCAGCTGCTGCACACTGCTGGCTCATATTTAAATGGTTGTCCACTAGGATTCCTAAATCCCTCTCACAGTTGCTACTATTGAGCAAGGTACCACCTATACTGTACTTGTGCATTTTGTTTTTCTTGCCTATATGTAGGACCTTACTTTTTTCACAATTGAATTTCATTTTATTACATAGTGCCCAATGTTCAAGTTTGTCTAGATCCTTCTGTATCTTAAGCCTATCTTCTGGAGTGTTGGCTATTCCTGCCAGCTTGGTGTCGTCTGCAAATTTGATGAGTTCCCCATTTATCCCCTCATCCAAATCGTTGATGAAGATGTTAAAGAGTACTGGGCCTAAAACAGAGCCTTGGGGGACTCCACTGCATACTTCCTTCCATGTAGATGCAGTTCCATTGAGGACTACACGTTGAGTGCGGTTGGTCAGCCAGTTGCGAATCCATTTGCTGGTGGTGCTGTCTAACCCACAATTTTCTACTTTATCTAATAGTAGGTTATGGTCTACTTTATCAAATGCCTTACTGAAGTCCAGGTAAATTATATCAACAGCATTCCTCTGGTCCACTGATTTTGTCACTTTGTCAAAGAATGCAATTAGGTTCGTCTGGCATGATCTGTTTTTGACAAACCCATGTTGGGTTATCTATTACTTTGTTTGCTTCTAGGTGTTCACCTATTTGTTGTTTAATTATCTTTTCCAGAATCCTTCCTGGTATTGAGGTCAGGCTGATGGGTCTATAGTTTCCTGGATCTGTTTTTTTCCTTTTTTGAAGATGGGAACCACATCAGCTCTTTTCCAGTCTTCTGGCAGTTCCCCGGTGCTCCAGGATCTCTGAAAGATATAGTTCAGTGGTTCTGAGATTTCGTCTGCCAGTTCCTTCAGAACCCTGGGGTGTAATCCATCCGGTCCTGGTGGTTTGAACTCGTCCAGGGCAGACAGGTGCTCACTTACCATTTTCTTCCCTATTTCAACTTGTGTTCCTAATCTGATTTTTGTGGTGCTGTTTTTGATTGGTTGGACTGTTTTATCCCTTTGTGTAAAGACAGATGCAAAAAAAGAGTTAAATAGTTCTGCTTTCTCCCTGTTGCTTATCATCTTCTTGCCATTTTCTCCCAGCAGTGGACCAATTGTTTCCTTAACTTTTTTCTTATTTTTAACATGTTGGAAGAAGTTTTTTTTATTATTTTTTACTTTTTTGGCAAGCCTTTCTTCATTGCGAGCCTTAGCTTTCCTCACTTCATCTTTACAGGCTCGGGCTATTTGCTGATATTTTGCCTTAGTTATGTCCCCCTTTTTCCACTTTTTATATTTATCCTTTTTGTCTTTCAATTTGTCAGAGAGTTCTTTATGCAGCCATGCTGGTTTCTTTTGGGAACTGTTATTTTTCTTCTTCATTGGTATTGCGCTGGACTGGGCTTTTATAATCTCATTTTTCAAAATTTCCCAAGCTTCTTGAGTTGTTTTCCCCTTGAGGATTCTCATCCATGGAATCCTTCCCAAGCTCTCTCTGAGTTTATTGAAATTAGCTCTCTTAAAGTCTAAGACTCTAGTTTGACTTTGTTCAACTACTTTTGTTTGCATAATATTGAATTCCAGTATTTCATGATCGCTTGCCCCCAAAGTTCCTGTAGCTTCTACACCTTCTATCATTTCCTCTCTGTTAGTGAGAATTAAGTCCAATATTGCTGATCCCCTTGTTCTCTTCTCTACCTTTTGGGAAACAAAGTTGTCTGCTAGGTTTGTTAGGAACCTGTTGGATCTTCCACTTGGTGCAGAGTTTGTTTCCCAATTGATGTCGGGGTAGTTAAAATCTCCCATTACTATTGTAGTGTGCTTCCTACATACCTTAGTTAGCTGGTTAGCAAAAAGTTCATCCACTTCCTCTGCTTGGTTGGGTGGCCTGTAGTATAGACCTATGACAATATCATTCCCCCCCCAACCTTTAATAATGACCCAAATACATTCAAGATAGTTCTCATCATTGTTATGCTCTATTTCTGTAGAGATGTAATTATTTCTTATATATAGTGCAGCTCCACCTCTTCTTTTATTTGGTCTATTTCTTTTAAATAATTTAAATCCTTCTAGCTGTATGTTCCATTTGTGGGTTTCATCCCACCAAGTTTCTGTAATGGCAACAATATCGTATCTGCCCTCATTTACTTGAATTTCTAATTCACCCTGTTTATTCCTCATACTCTGTGCATTGGTGTATAGACATTTGAGTCCATTTTGATTGACCCTGTGTTTTCTGTCTACGAAACCTGTGTTATGCCTGACTATGGTTCTCTTTGCCCCTATTTCTTTGCCACTTGTATGGTTCATGTACATGGTACGGCACTCACTGTTAATTGTTTGGTTTTGCTTGACAGCAGTGTTGATAATATTACCCGCACAATTATCTATGTTACATGCACTGATAACCCTATGAATTTTAGTTTGCTGGGGACAGAAATGTTCTTTATCTATTGATTCTCGGTCCCCACTATTCAGTTTAAATGTTTAGCCAGGAAATCTTTGAATTTAATGCCAAGTAATTCAGTCCCTTTCTTGGATGGGTGCAAACCATCTCTTTTGTACAGTTTATCATTGGACCAGCTGCAGGCATCATGACTAATAAGACCAAAGCCTTCCTTTTTACACCACTCCTTTAGCCACACATTAAACTCTGCTGTGCGCTGGCCCTTTCCTTTTTGTTCCTTGTATACTGGTATAACCTCTGAGAAGATAAGCCTACAACCTGTACTACTAAGTTCGTACCCCAAACTCTGGAAATCATTCTGCACAGAAGCTACATCTTTTTGGGACAGATCATTTGTGCCAAGATGTATAATAGCATCAACTTCACAGTCCTTACTTGCATTCTTGACTATCGTAAGAATACGCCTCTTGTCTCTGCTGGCTGTAGCACCCGGCAAACATCTGACCTCTTTCAAAACCTCCATATCCTTACCTAAGTTTACATCTTCTGTAACTGTATGTAATGTAACCAATTTATAGTAATTCCTACGTCCAACAGTTGTTCCAAAGTCTTCAACTGCCATTCGACCCCATCAAAAATAAGCACATCTTTATATAAACACCCCCCGAGTGACTTAGTATTTGTAATCCACATGGTGTCTGCAAGATCCAACCAAAGCGGTATTTTATAATCCCAATTAGGCCGGTGCTTCTTCCATATTCTCATCAAGGCACTTCGGAGAATATGATTGTTAAATGCTTTATCCACCTTATCTTCATAAAAAAGATATGCATGCCATCCTAGAACAAGGTCATGACCTTCTATATTCAATAATTCAGTTTTTGTCTTCCCAAACCAATCTGCTACATACGTCAATGCCACAGCTTCATAATACAATCGAAGATTTGGGAGTCTAAGGCCACCTCTTTCACGAGTATCTTGCATAATCTTCATCTTTACTCTCGGTTTTTTCTCCTTCCAAACAAATTTATTTAATGTTGCTTGCCATTCTGACAAGATTTTATCTGATTTAAGCACCAGTATGATCTGGAATAAGAAAATAAATCTAGGTAGAATGTTCATTTTGATTGCTGAAATCCTTCCAAGCAAAGATAGTTGTAACTTTTTCCATGCTTGAAGGTCTTTCTGTATCTTTTGCCACAACACTTCATAATTATTTAGAAAAAGTTTTGTATTTGATTCTGGAATTTGTATTCCTAAATATTTGACCTTAGAAACTATTTCGAAACCTGCCAAACTTGCAAGTCTCTTTTTTTGAGTCTCTGATATATTTTTAACCATCATTTTCGTTTTATTTTGATTCAGTCTAAACCCAGACACCATGCCAAATTCTGCTATGATATTTTTCATCTGGATTATTGAATTCAAAGGATGTGAAAGGGTAACAACCAGATCATCGGCAAATGCCCTAGTTCTGTATTCCTTTTGCCTAATAATTATGCCACTTAAGGAGTTTGAGTCCCGAATTGTATTCAACAAGACTTCCAAAGTTAAAATAAATAACAATGGAGATAATGGGCAACCTTGTCTTGTACCTTTTTGTATCTCGAAAGTTGTAGACAAATTTCCATTAATAATAAGTTGTGCATTTTGTTGCTGATAAATTGCTCCAATCGCCTGTCGAAATCGTGGTCCCATATCCATCTTTTCCAAAGTCTTGGTTAGAAAGTTCCAGTTCACTCGATCAAAGGCCTTCTCCGCATCCAAGAAAACCAGCACTGCAGAGATCTGCTTATTCTTATCAAGATAGTCAATTAAGCCTATGAGTTGCCTTACATTCTCCTTCATGTGTCTACCTTCAATAAATCCTGTTTGGTCATAATGAATAACCTCTTGGATAACTGGCATCAGTCTGTTGGCTAGTACTTTAGCAAATATTTTATAATCTGTGTTCAGAAGAGATATCGGTCTGTAATCCTCTGGTTTCTTAGGGCCATCTTTGTCTTTGGGTATCAATGATATAAAAGCCGCTTTCCATGAGAAAGGTATTTTACCTCCTTGCTGTATATTGCAAAATAGTTCTGTAAGATATTCAATCATTTCCAATTGTAAAGTTTTATAGTACATTGCAGTCAAACCATCAGTCCCTGGAGCCTTGGCTAGTTTAAGTTGATTTATAGCTAAAATAATCTCCTCTGCCGTTATCAAACGTTCCAAATTTGCCTTTTGAAACACGGATATTTTGGTAACCCTTTTTCCTTCCAAAAAATCATCCACTGACTTGTTCTGTATATTATCCTGTACATATAACTTAGCGTAATAGTCCACAAATGATTTTTTAATCAAATCTTGTTGATATACCGTTTTCCCTCCATATTCAATTCTGTCAATAATTCTATTATTCGTATTCTTTCTCAAGTTATAAGCCAACCACCTACCAGGTTTGTTAGCATTAGCAAAGGTGTTATGTTTAGCAAATTGTAAGTTGGTTGCTGTTTGTTCTGAAATGAGCATTTGGAATTGATCTTTCAACAGCTTTATCGCCATCTGGAGTGCCCCATCCTTTGGAGTTGCTATAAGTAGCTGCTCCTTCTTTTTTATTTCATCTTCCAATTCTATTCTCTTTTTCTGTCTACTTTGTTTATGTTTAAAATTCATATGTATCAGGACCCCACGCATATAAGCTTTACTTGCATCCCAAACTGTTTCAATGGGGGTACCCTTATTCATATTAAAACTAAAAAATTCCTTCATATGTTTTTTAAGTTCATCAACATTTTTTTCATATCTAAATAAATTTTCATTTACTCTCCATGACCTTCTTGACCTCTTCCCCAGCTCAATCTCTAACCACACCGGGCTATGATCAGATAATGTCCTGGAACATATCTTGGTTTTCTTAGCTTTAGGAAGTAAATCCGGTGTTAACAAAAAAAAATCAATCCTTGAGAAAGATTTATGTCTATCTGAATAAAAAGAAAAGTCCATCTCGTTTGGGTGTTGTATCCTCCAAACATCCTTTAGTTCCAAGTCGTCTTGTAAGTCAAAAAAAACCTGTGGTAATTTGGTAGTAACTTTAGTCTTTGTTCTCTTGTCTATCCTTGGAGAAATCACTCCATTCCAATCTCCCATAATTAAAATACTCTTAAAATTCCAATCCAAAATTTTTGAGTGAAGCATCTTATAAAAGTTTTCTTGTTGTTGATTAGGTGCATATATTCCTACCATCAAAATAGGACCAGAATCTGTATCAAGTTCAATTGCTATATATCTACCACTATCATCCGCCTCTATAATTTTAGCTGAAAATCTTTTATTTATATATATCACCACTCCATTTTTCTTTACCAAATTAGAGGCTGCATAAAATGTTCCCAATCTGGGATTTGCTAAATACTTCTGATCTTGCAGCCTAATGTGAGTTTCTTGAAGGCAAACAACATCATTATTAAATTGCTTCAAATAATAAAATATTTTTCTCCTTTTTTGTGGAGAATTCAATCCATTCAACATTCCAGGATAATAATTTAAACATCTTTTGGCCTAGTCTGAAGCGTTGAGAGCATTCGCTGAAGATCTCTCTCCACAATACTAATCTTCGGCTTTGCTCCTCCCATAGCTTCAATTTGCTTCTTACCTTTATCACTCTTAACACATTGTACTTGGGGCTTCCCCTGCTTCTGAGATTCTTGCATTTGTCTAGTCGTAGATCTAGTAACACGTTGTTCCACTGGCTTAAGTAATGGCATTTCAATGAGGGTCTTGGATGGTCCCTCCAAGGAAGAACTCAAAAAAAATCCAGAAGAATCCACTTGGAATCCACCTGCAGCACCCTGGGCTTCCTTCTCTTTTTGCGTCTGCTTTATTTGTTCTTCTGTCTCTTTCTCAAACAACCTCTGCTCTAAGACATCCAAATCTGCTGGTGTTGGTGTGGATGTACGTGGGGGTGTTGCACTTGCCTTCAATATTTCATTGTAGAAATCTCTTGCCTTGTCTATAGAATTCAAACGATACCTCACCCCTTCATATCTGAATATAACACCCATTGGAGCATCCCACCTATACTGTATCTGTCTTTTCTTCAGCTCCGCTACCAAAAATCCAAAATCCCTTCTAAACTTTAACATCGCTGGTGGTAGTTCCTTGAAAAAACCAATCGACTTCCCATCTATGTGAAGAGAAGAATAAAAAGACTTCTGCAGAATATCATTTCTGTAGTTTCTCTCAGTAAAATATATCACAACATCTCTTGGTAATTGCCTTTGTAATGCTGTGCGTGAATTTGCTCTGTATATTTTAGCAGAAATCTCATCAGGATCATCCACTTTTAATAACGTAGCCAAAGCATCAGCGCAAACCTTTCTTAAATTCTCTCTAGGATTTTCACTTAAACCTCTCAGTCTGATGGCGTACTCCATAGATCTAAATTGTATCATAATAAGCTCATTAACCATCCTTTGCATATTCCCCTCCATTTCCACAAATTTCAGCTCCGTTTCTTTCGTTTTAGTTTCCAAATCCAGAGCCAGTTGCTCAACCTTGCTATCCACCTTGAGAACAATTTCTGACAAGCCCGTGGCTATTGCTTGCATGTTTTTATCAAGCTGATCATGCTTTTTAATGGTATCCTGGACCATTTCTTTAACCTCATTAATTTCTTTACCTAAAAAAGCAATTTCTTCACCAATAAAATTCTTCAAATCCTGGAGGTTTATTACAGCACCTGGGGGAGCCCCCCCCCTTGTTCTGTTGCCATGCTTAAAAAAAAAAGGGAAAACACTTCTTCCCAACTTTCTCACAGAATGCTCTTCCAAGTAGATCCAATTATGTAAACAAACTTAGAGTTGTAGATTTTGGTTTATTCGGGTCTTTTCCCGTGTAAAATTAAAGGTGTTTTTGCAACGTTTCGATGGGATCACCCCCATCATCATCAGGCTTTGGCTTCTGCCTTTTGCAAATGAACTGCATTTGAAATGGCAGTTTTTCTGTAAGTGGAGGTGGGAGGGGTTGGAATGTTGGCTCTGCTACTTTTAAATCGATTGGTTGGCTGATTTGCCACATCCTGATTGGTAGCTGGAGTTTGTTGAGAGTGATTGATGATGGTGTCAGTGTTTGTGGCCGGGACTTGTTTAGTGGCTGGGACTCGTTTAGTGGCTAGGGTTTGTTTAGTGGCCGGGACTCGTTTAGTGGCCAGAGCTGGTTTCCAGATGTCTGGCAGGCGGGAGGCATCATCGCGTCTGTTCATATTTTGGGGATGTTTTTCTATTTCAATAGCTTCCATAATCATTCTCCTGTTGGAGTGTTCAGTCCTGGAGAGCAATTTGGTTTTTTCAAAGTCAATTTGATGACCTGTTGCTTGGAAGTGCTGGAAGAGGGAGGAAGTATTTACTTGTCTTTTAACAGAATTCCTATGCTCTGAGATACGTGCACTAATTCTCCTATTAGTTTGTCCAATGTATGTGGACGAGCAGACTTTGCATGGTATTTCATAGACTCCTTGGTTTTCTAGCTGGATTTTGTCTTTGGGGTTCCTTAAAATGTTGGCAATTTTTTGGTTAGTGTCGAAGGATGTCTTTATATTGTGTTTGTGGAGAATTTTGCTGATTTTATCAGTGGTACCTTTAATATAGGGGAGGAGAGCGATGCCATTGTCTTGTTCTGTGTTTTGGATCTTGGGGGGTGTCTGCTTTTGGATTAGTTTGGTGATTGTGTTTCTTTGGAAACCATTAGAGATTAATATCTTTGTGAGGGTTTGTAATTCATTTTTCAGGTGGTCTTTGTCAGCTAGGCGTTTGGTTCTGGAGATGAGGGTCTTGGCTACAGAGTTGATCTGTGCAGGGTGGTGATGTGATTGTGCGTTTAGGTAGCGGTTTGTGTGTGTTTTTTTCCGGTAGATGGTGTGTCCTAGGGAGCCATTGGGTTTTTTGTAGATTAGGACATCCAGAAAGGGAAGTTGGTTGTTATCTTCTATTTCCATAGTGAATTGTATTTTGAGGTGTAGGCTGTTGAGGTGTGTGAGGAAGTTTTGTAGTTTTTCTTTTCCGTGTGGCCAAATTACAAAAGTGTCATCCACATATCTAAGCCAGAGTTTGGGTTTGTGTTCCGATTTATCTAGGGCATTCGTTTCAAAGTGTTCCATGAAAAGGTTTGCGATGACTGGTGAGAGTGGTGACCCCATAGGCGCTCCTTCTATTTGTTTGTACCTTTGTCCATTGTGAATGAAGTATGTGTTAGTTAGACAGTGGTTGGTTAGATCCAGGATGTATTTGGGGGGGGTTGTATTTCTTCTGGATAGCTGTCAAGGTTTCTTTTATAGGCACTTGGGTGAAGAGGGATACGACATCAAAACTCACGAGTAGATCGCTGGGCTGTAGATTTTGTTTCTGGATCATCTCTACGAACTGGAATGAGTTTAGTACATGTGATTTGATAGATTCTGCATAGGGTTGTAATTTTTTGCAAGAAACTTGGCAAGATTTTGTAGAGGTGAGCCTATGGAGCTGACTATGGGCCTGAGTGGTGTTCCTTCTTTGTGTATCTTGGGGAGGCCATAGAGCTTGGGGCATCTGGATGATTTTTCTCTGGGGATGATTTTTTGCTGGATTTCTTTGCTGATGGGAGAGGCTTTTATTTTGCATTTGGTGGTTTTTTCCAGGTAGGTGGTAGGATCTGTGTTTAGAAGTTTGTAAGCAGGGTCTTGGAGTAGGTTGGATAGCTTAGCCTGGTAGTCAGATGTATTCATTACCACTGTGGCGTTGCCTTTGTCTGCTGGGAGAATAATTATGTTGTCTTTCTTCAAGTTGATGAGTGCTCTTATTTCTCCTTTCTCTAAATTGCTTTTGGGTGGCTTATTGGAGCATAGGATATTGGTAACTTCGAGTCTGATTTTGTTGGCTTCGTCTGCATTGATTTTGGTGAGTGAAGCTTCAACTCCACATATTATGTTTTCTGTGGGGATGTGTTTGGGGGTGACAGCAAAGTTAAATCCTTTGGAAAGGACCTTGGTTTCTGATATGGTGAGGGTCCTGTTTGATATATTATGTACTGTTTTTTTAATGAATTGTTTAGGAGGGGGGTTGGGTTTCTGGTATTTTTCAAGTTTGCGGATTTTATTGGTGTGTTTTTCTGTTTTGTGAGAGGTTTCTGTTTCGGCCATCCAGAAGGCTAGTTGTTTTAGCTTGTCCCAGAGTGCTGGGTGTATTTTGTTGCTAAGTTTGAGGTGAAGAGTGAATAGATCTTTATATATCTTTATAGATCTATAAACTTAGAGTTGTTTATAGTTGTTTCCGCCGTTCCACCTTTAACTGTGAGTCAAGAATTAGATACAAGCCAAAGTACACAAAACAACTAACTTTCGTTTCTATTCTGCTTTCCGCTGATGATTAACGCCATCTTGAATTCTTTGTTCTAAATGCTTTGTTCTTAAATCTGCTGTTATCTAGTTCACAGACTTTAAGTACTTGCGTTTGAGATGATTAGCAAGAGGAATTTCCTTTGAAGTATGAGGATTGTCTGGAATGTAAATTAAAAGTTGAGAACGTTGCCTTGCTCCGCTAATTTAATTTATAGCGAAGTCTCCCACTCGTCCGGAGCAGCAGTCTGAGGGGGGGTCTCACCTTGCTCGCCTCCTCAGAGGAAAATAATCCCTCTGAGGGGCTCCGCAGGGAAGTCTACCCAAACGGCGCTATCTCTCTCACAAGCTCGTTAGAAGCTTGGAGTTTCCGAGGCTTTTGATGGCATAAAAAAAGCCTCAACAGACGAGTGGGATGGCAGGCTTGAAAAAAACCTGCTGACAGCAGCTGCAGCTCAACCCAGAAGTCCCATATATATATAGTTTTATGAGCTGATCAATAAAATAAATTAGAGAGAGACCTAATTTATTGATCAGCTCATAAAACTAACACACATATCTAAAAAAATTATACAACGTAATTCTTGGCTTGCTGTCTAGATGGTCTCTGGTGATGAGCCGAAAGGCAGGAAAGGAAACAGTATGTCTCCTCCCTTAATTGGGGCCTAATAATAACAGGTTGTTGTGAAACAATTACATATATATATATGAGAGAATATTTTCACAACTCCTGTTATGGGCCCCTTTAAGGGAGGAGACAAACTGTCATCCTTCTCTGCCTTTTCAGCTCAACCCAGAGACCATCTGGGCAGAGAGCCAATGAGATTACTGTTGTGTGAATTTTTTAGATATGTGTTAATCAGCCCTTAAAAATCTAACATATATATATATGTTAAAAATCTAACATATATATACACACACACACACACACACACACACACACACACACACACACACACACACACACATATATATATATATATATATATATATGAAAGAGAATATTATCACAGCTCCTGTTCAGGGGTCCCTTTAAGGGGAGGAGACTTTATGTCATCCCTCTCTGCCCTTCGACTCAACCTAGACGTCATCCAGACAGAATCAATTAGATTACTGCTGTGTGAAATTTTTTAGATATGTGTTAGATTTTTAAGGGCTGAAAATAAAGAGACCAGGATGGATCCATTTCAGGCTTATTAGCCTTCTTCAGCTGGCCATACTCCTTCTACTGGGATTTGAACCGGTGCTTTCCAGCATATGAGGCAAGCCTTTCTATGCCTTGAGCTATCCGGTATCCCTGATACATCAGCCAATTTACAGGACTCTTAAATGAGAGAATATTATCACGTTAAGTCTCCTCCCCTTAAAGGTGCTTCCAGGAGCAAGGATGACAGAGAAATAGAGAGAGAAATAGAGTAGGTAGGATGAAAGAGAGAGAGAGTGTGTGTGTGTAGGTAGAAGTGTGTGTGTGTGTATGTGTGTGTGTGTGTGTATATATATATATATATGTGTGTGTGTGTGTGTGTGTGTGTGTTAGATTTTTTTAAGGGCTGAAAATAAAGAGACCAGGATGGATCCATTTCAGGCTTATTAGCCTTCTTCAGCTGGCCATACTCCTTCTACTGGGATTAGAACCAGGGCTTGCCAGCATTTGAGGCAAGCTCTCTATGCCTTGAGCTATCTGGTATCCCTGATATATCAGCCAATTTACAGGACTCTTAAATGAAGACTAATTATCACAGCTCCTGTGAAGAGGTCCCTTTAAGGGGAGGAGACTCAACGTCATCCCTCTCTGCCCTTTGATCAACCCAGAGTCATCCAGACAGAGAACCAAATTAGATTACTGCTGTGTGACATTTTTTTTTTTTTTAGATGTGTGTTAGATTTTTTTAAGGGCTGAAAATAAAGAGACCAGGATGGATCCATTTCAGGCTTATTAGCCTTCTTCAGCTGGCCATACTCCTTCTACTGGGATTTGAACCAGGGCTTTCCAGCATTTGAGGCAAGCTCTCTATGCCTTGAGCTATCTGGTATCCCTGATATATCAGCCAATTTACAGGACTCTTAAATGAAGACTAATTATCACAGCTCCTGTGAAGAGGTCCCTTTAAGGCAGTGGTGCTCAATTATTTTCTGTCAGGCCCCCCCTAGGAAGAAGAAAACATTTCGCGCCCCCCGCGCGACTGTAAATAGTATCATTTGTCTATAAAATTGTTAGTACACCTCTGCATAACACTGTATCCTTATTAACGTATAAGAGAATAAAAAAAAGAAAGAAATGTGGATCAATTTACAACAAAGAATAGCTTTATTAACTGTAGCAGAAAAGATTTAAAGTGCATTAAATCCTTAATTAAACTATAAACATTTTTTGATTGGACATGTCAAACCATGTGACCGGGTGGGAGTGGCCAATTTGGAAAATGTGAAACTCACTTAACAATGGTCTTGGTTAGCAACCAAACTTTTGGGCTTAATTGTGGTCATAGGTTCTCTCTCTCTCTCTCTCTCTCTCTCTCTTTTTCTTTCTTTCCTTCTGTCTTTCTTTCTCTCTTTCTCTCTCTGTCTCTTTCTTTCCTTCCCTCTTTTTTTCTCTCTCTATTTCTTTCTCTTTCTCTTTCTTTCTCTTTCTCTCTTTCTTTTTCTTTCCCTCTTTCTCTCTCCCTCTCTTTCTCTCTCTCTCTTTCTGTCTCTTTCTTTCTTTTTTTCTCTTTCTTTCCTTTATCTCTTTCTTTCTCTTTTTCTCTGTCTGTCTTTCTCTCTCTCTCTCCCACTTTCTTTTTCTTTCTCTCTCTCTCTCTCTCTTTCTTTCTTTTTCTTTCTCTTTCTTTCCCTCTTTCCCCCCTCTCTTTCCCTATTTCTCTTTCTCTCTCTCCCTCTCTCTCTCTCTCTCTTTCTTTCTTTCCCTCTTTCTCTCTCATTCTCTTTCTTTATTTCTCTCTCTCTTTTTCTTTCTGTCTCTTTTCTTTCTCTCTCTCTCTCTCTCTTTTTTCTCTTTCTTTCCTTTCTGTCTCTCTTTTTTCTCTTTCTCTCTGTCTGTCTTTCTTTCTCTCTTTCTTTCTCTCTCTCCCACCTTCTTTTTTTTCTTTCTCTCTCTCTGTCTCTCTCTCCCTCCCACTCTCTGTCTCTCTGTGTGTGTCTGTCACTCTCTGGTTCCCCCCTCCCTCCCTGTCTCTCTGTGTGTCTGTGCCTCTCTCTGTCTGTCTGTCTCCCCCCCCCCCACACACACAAACCTCCTCAGCTCCTGGAAGTAGCCTGACCGGCCCGCCAGCCCGCTGGCTGTATTTACTCGCTCGCTCTCTCACCCATCCACCGGACGAAGGAAGCTGGCGTCCGATGGGTGAGCAAGCGAGCGAGCAACCGCGGCCAGCGGGCCAGCGGATTGTTGGGTGCTGCCGCAACTTTCCTTACCCGCCCGCCGGCCAGTCGGCCACAGTTACTCACTTGCTCGCTCGCTCACCCACCGGACGCCAGCTTCCTTCGTCCGGTGGGTAGGTGAGCGAGCGAGTAACCGCAGGCGGTGGGCAGGCAGGTTGTTGGGCGCTGCTGCAGCAAGTTTCCTTGCCCGCCCGCGCTTGCTTGTTCGCTCGTTCACCGGCGTCCCCGTCCCCGTCCCCCATCCCCGCCCGCCGCCTGCCCCGGCCGCCTGGCTGCGCGCTCTGCCAGGGGGCTGCCTCCTCCTCCTTCGACCTCACCTTTCCACGCTGATTGGCCCGAAGCGCATCCCCTTCCTTATCCCCGCGTCCGCTTTCTGCCTCGTCCAGCCTAGCGGTGCTCAAGAGGCATGGCTTCCGGCTGCTCCTTCTCTGACGCCTTTCTCAGTCGCCTTCGGGCTTTACCTACAGCCGCTGCCGCCGCCACCGCAGAGTGGGCCTGGGATGCCAAGACGGCGGCGGCGGCAGTATCGATCTTTCCGGGTGTGCGGCTCCTGACTATCAAACGCGCCCCCCTTTACGGAGCCTCGCGCCCCCCTGGGGGGGCGCGCCCCACTATTTGAGAAACGCTGCTTTAAGGGGAGGAGACTCAACGTCATCCCTCTCTGCCCTTTGACTCAACCCAGAGTCATCCAGACAGAGAACCAAATTAGATTACTGCTGTGTGACTTTTTTTTTTTTTTTTTAGATGTGTGTTAGATTTTTTTAAGGGCTGAAAATAAAGAGACCAGGATGGATCCATTTCAGGCTTATTAGCCTTCTTCAGCTGGCCATACTCCTTCTACTGGGATTTGAACCAGGGCTTTCCAGCATATGAGGCAAGCCTTTCACACAGGTGAAAGAAGGGAAACTTTTCTGAAGGGAAATTCTTCCACTCTCTCCCTCTCTATTTCTCTCTCTCTCTATCCCTTTACCTACTTACCTACCTACTCTCTCTCTCCCTACCTACCTACTGTATTTTTCTCTATTTCTCTCTCTATCCCTTTACCTACCTTTCGTATTTCTCTTTCTTTCTATCCCTCTCTCTCCCTCTATCTAAAAACCTACCTACTTTTTTTTGTAATTTGCCTCTTCAAAACCTTGGTGCGTCTTATACTCCGGTGCATCTTATACTCCGAAAAATACGGTATATAGTATTTTATTCCCTTATTTGCAGCTGAGCACTTCTATGAGCAAAAGTGATGTATACTATTTTTCTTTTTTCACATCATCTCTAACCATTTTAAAAACAATTAAAGTTACATTTTTCTTTGAATCTTACAGAGAAAGAGGATCGCAGTGAGCAATCTGGACAACTGAAAATAAGAAGCAACATTGAAAAGGGAAGAAAATCAATCCAGAAATCAGAATATTTTCAATTTCCTTCAGAAACCAATACAATTCTGATTCTACTCCAGCAGCTGATAGCCAAAAGAGAGAAAAGCAAGGAGGAATAAGCATATTATGCAGAAATGAGGGATACAGTACAATGAAAAGTGAAGGGAGAAACCTTATGAATATAGAAATTGTGGGAAAGGTTTCATTAAAAATTCCAATCTCCTGAGACATAAGACCATGCACACAGGAGAGAAAAACTTTGAATGTCCTGATTGTGGGAAAAGTTTTAGTCAGCGTTCTAGCCTGGTGAAACACCAGAGGACTCACACAGGAGAGAAACCATTTGAATGTTCTGACTGTGGGAAACGTTTTAGTCTGCGTTCTAGCCTGGTGAAACACCAGAGGACTCACACAGGAGAGAAACCATTTGAATGTTCTGACTGTGGGAAACGTTTTAGTCTGCGTTCTAGCCTGGTGAAACACCAGAGGACTCACACAGGAGAGAAACCATTTGAATGTTCTGACTGTGGGAAACGTTTTAGTCAGAGGTCCAGCCTGGGGAAACACAAGAGGACTCACACGGGAGAGAAACCATTTGAATGTTCTGACTGTGGGAAACGTTACAGTCAGAATTACCACCTGGTGATACACCAGAGGACTCACACAGGAGAGAAACCCTTTGAATGTCCCCTCTGTGGGAAAAGCTTTAGTGATAATTCCAATCTGGTGATACACCAGAGGATACACACAGGAGAAAGGCCCTTTGAATGTCCTGATTGTGGGAAAAGTTTTAGTCAGAATTCCAAGTTAGTTATTCACCGGAGATTTCACACAGGAGAAAGGCCCTTTGAATGTCCTATCTGTGGGAAAAGCTATATCAATAATTCCAGCCTGGTGATACATCAGAGGTTTCACACAGGAGAAAGGCCATTTGAATGTCCTGATTGTGGAAAAGGTTTCAGTCAAAATTCCCATCTGGTGATTCATCAAAGGACTCACACAGGAGAGAGACCCTTTGAATGTTCTGATTGTGGGAAATGCTTCATTGATAATTCCAACTTGATTAGACACCAGAAGAATCACACAGGAGAGAAACCGTAATGTGTCGATTGTGGGAAAAGTTTCATTCAGAGGAATTCTCTAGTAATACACCAGAAGACTCACACATGAGAAGTCCACTTTGAATGTCTCTATTGTGGGAAAAGTTTCAGTCAAAATTCCTATCTAGTGACACACAAGAAGACTCACACTGGAGAGAAACCCTTCAAATGTCCTGATTGTGGGAAAGGTTTCAGTCAGTATTCCAGGTTAGCTATTCACCAAAGGATTCACTCAGGAGATAAATCCTTTCAATGTCCTGATTGTGGCAAAGGTTTCATTGATAATTCCAACTTAGTTAGACACCAGAGGACTCACACAGGAGAGAAGCCATTTGAATGTCCTATCTGTGGGAAAAGGTTTAGTAATACTTCCAATGTGGTGTCACATCAGAGGACTCACCACAGAAGAAAAACCCTATGAATGTCCTGATTGTGGGAAAGGTTTCTGTCGGAATTCAAGCCTGGTGACTCATCAGAGGACTCACACCCTGAAGAAATCTTTGAAATGTCCTGACTATGGGAAAATTTTCATTAAGAATTTTAACTTGGTTAGACACCAGAAGATTCACACAAGAGAGAAACCCTATAAGTGCCTTGGCTGTAGGAAAAGTTTTAATCTGAGTTCCAGCATGATGAAACCCCAGAGGACTCACACGGCGAAAAAATCTTTGAGATGTCTAGTCTGTGGACTTTACTTCAAGCATAAATAATCTCTTATTGTCCATAAGGTAATCCATACTTAAACAAGTAGATGCATTTAGAGTAGAGAATGCTTGAATTTCATTTGTGTTCTCCCATTGAAATGGGTTGATTTAATTTTGGACTGATTCTTTTTGCTCAAACATGTCTCAGAATTAAATTTGTAGGAGGAGAGAAAAGGAAATGGAAATTTATGGTTATCAGCAGAATCTTCTGGATATTTCCTTTTCCAGAAGTAGTGAAATTCCTTAAAAAGAAATTTTGGATGGAACTTTTGTCTGTTGATTGTGAAACTCCCATATGTGGAGTTTCAGCCTTTTATCTTCGTTTCAGCCAGGTTTTGAGCCCCAGAATTCTGCAGCCAACATAAAAGTAGTCCTCAAAATATAACTATGATGGGCCTTGAATTACCGTTGCACGTTGCAATGGCTGATAAATGAAATTCCCTTCCTTTACTACCTGAATCCACCTTCTCTCTCTGAGGCAGCCATTAATCAAATGTTCAGGTCACTAAGCAGAACACTGTATTCTCAGTGCTGGAGAAAACTCTTGGAGGTCTAGTGCAGGGCCAGGCTAGCCTTCTGTAGGCATCTCTGGGCCTCACCCACCCTCCAAGAGATCATTTTGCCTTGTTTCCTAACCCTTGCATCCCATTGGCCCTTCACTCCCTCCTCAGGGTCCCCTTACACTTGGGTCCCACCCCACCCGACTTCACACCCTTCTCCCTTTTACCTTTTGAAGCTCTCTTAACCTTAGGTTGGAGAGGGAGGGAAGGACATATATCATTTGGCCTCATGACTTTGTCTTGCAAGCAGCCACCGTTTTCAGTGGGCCCTGGATTCATCTCTGGTGTGAACTATGGTAATGGTGCAGTGGCCAAACCACGTCGTGCGGCAAACTGCAACATAACATACAGTACGCATTCTTGACTCACATTCTTCTCTGCCTTCTCAGAAGGGAAGCAAGAGTGAAAGAAAATGCAGTCAAGTGGAAATGGTTGGAGCGCACTTAGAGGAGTTTAGCCACACCTTGCACGCACTACGCAATAAGCTATGCAGTGTCTGGCCACACGTGGCTTCAGAAGTTAGACTGTGCAAAAAGTGTCAGGGCATGGGGTGCCTACCTGCGATGGTCCTAAGTCTATGATGGCGAACTTTCCACTTGGGTGGAGCGTTGGACTAAATGACCTACAAGGTCCCTTCCAACTCTGTTAATCTGTTACTGGAGATTCATATCTACCCAAAAGCTGGCCAATTGATTTTCGGCCTTCCGGAGGATTGGGGAAAGCAATTTTCGCCCTCCCCAGGCTTCAGGAAAGTCTCTGGAGCCTGGGGAGGGCTAACCCATTGGACCCATATTTTGCCCTCCCCGATCTTCAGAGGCTTTCCTGTGGCCTGGGAGAGTGAAAATGCCCCCCCCCCTGCTCCCTGGAGGAAATTCCAAGCTCAGCTTGGAGGCGAGCAGTGTGCCTGTGGAAGGGGGGGGGGTGCTTTGCATTATGGGTACCAGCATGTGCCTATGCTATTGTGTGCACGCACTTGCATTTTTGGCCACCATCAACAAAAAGGTTAGCCATCACTGTCCTAAGGGAAGCCGGTAAGACATCCCCTGAAACTCAGACCTGGTGCTTATTTTGGGGCCCTAAAGAAAATAAAATTGGGTCTTATTTTCAGCAAAACACAGGTATGTATGCTGTATATGTATAATCATTCCCCAGCACTTCCAGGTATATTTGATGCTAACTTGTGCAATTCTAGGAACACATGATTGACCCAAGTCAACAAATTAATTTCATAACTGAATGGGTATTTGACATCTATATTGAAAATGTAAATAATTAACATAAGAGGTTCAGTTAGCATTTTGGCATCTTTCCTTTTATTTTAATATATGGCTTTGGATCTGTTTTTTTTAAATATTGTGCAGCCATTTCGTAAACCCTAATTAAACTAACGGTTTTATGTGAATCTTACAGGAAAAAGAATGCCAAAGAGAACACTGTGGAGAACTGAATCACAAGCAGCATTAAAATGCAAAGGAAACCAAGGCAGCAATCAAAATCTTATTATTTCTTCTGGAAATCGAAAACTTTTCTTTCCCTGCAGCTTACAGGTACGGAAGACAAAACAAAGAAAAGAGTTTTGAGCTGGAGAAGAAATAGAGTATCTGGAAGAAACATATCAAAATATCAAAGGGAATAATTTCCTACTTCAGAAAAAGTGGGAAATATCTGGATGTCAGTGGAAACAATAAAGGTCATTTGGACAGCCAGATAAGACAGACCGTAATGGAGGCCTCGCCCTGTGAGAAAGGAAACAGTTGCTTGAATCTGTTCCATCCAACAAGGGATTGAGAATATTTTTGATGTTTTTGAGAATCCAGGAATATCAGTGGTGGAAAAGATCCACTGATCTGCCTATTATGGGATCAACAAAGATTGTAGAATTATGCTTGAGAGGATCCACCCTGGAGAAAAGCCATATCAGTGTTCCCAATGCAGCAAAAGCTTTAGTCAGAACAGTTCCCCGTTGTTCATGGAAAGCTCACACCAGAGAAAAGCCCTACCAGATGTCCCAATGTGGCAAAAGGTAATAATATACCAGTGGACCTACACAAGAGAAAGCCCATATGAATATCCAGATTGTAAGAAAAAATTCAGTTGAAATTTCAGTTTGGCAATACACCAGAGGATTCACATAGTGGAGAAGCCTTTTGAACGTCCTGAGAGAAAAGGTTCAGTCATACTTTTGAACTGGTGATACACCACAGGAGAAAGACCCTTTGAATGTCCTGACTGGTGAAAGATTTAGTCATAATTTTAAATTGGTGATACACCAGAGGATTCCCAGAGGAGTGAAACTTTTTCAATGTCCTGACTGTGGGAAAAGGAATGGCATTTGGGAGTGGTTGGTAGGAAGAGAGGAAGAGAGAATAATCAAGAATATTTGTACTACCTGTCTTATAGATGTATCTGCACACCCCCACTATTCAAAGACACACGAAGGCTATCCCCTTCACCTACCTCCAGATAAACCAGGGGTCCTCAAAGTTTTTAAACGGGGGCCAATTCATGATCCCTCAAAGTGTTGGAAGGACAGACTAGCTGGGTGGGGCTTGGCTAAGTCATCCTGTGACTGAATGGGCATGGCTAGGTCATGTGACTGGGTGGGGTTGGCCAATTTAGCAGTCCATTTAGGAGCAAAATACCTTCACCTCCAAGTGATGGGATCAAGACAGGACATGACTTTCACCCCAGTCATTGAAAAAGGGGGAACAATACAGTTCCTTTAAGGAAGGAAGGTTAGAGGTAATAGATAAGAGAATAAAATCAAATACACATGTCTGACAGGATTAGGACCAAGGAAGTGATAATTAAGACCCATCATGAGACTTTGGAAAAGACGTAAAAATAATCAAATAATAAAAGCTCACAAAGGAAACTTCAAAATTATAAAACACTGTAAACTCTATAAAAATCCTTGCACTCATCAAGCTAATTTGTCAACTGTCCCAGAACTGCATGCTGTGGTTCTGCTCATTAATAAATTGACTTCCTTTCCTTCCTGAGCAGCTAGCCTCCATTTTATTTCCAGAGCCTCCTGGCTTGGAACTGAAACAGATGGATTTTTCTTCCAACATCTTTAGTTCTTGGAGGTGCCTGCTTGTTACCCCGGTGGTAGCAGCACCCACATGCTGACAAATTGGTTGCTACAATCTTGGTTTTGGAGCTGGGAGGGGGGGAAATTATTTGATGGAAAATGTTTCATTTCTAAAAAAAGCATTGTGCTGCTCTTTGAATAGCTTTTGAGAATAAAAGAAATGGGTATTGTCAGCATTGCTATGAATGTGGGTGTAAGATAATGTAATCCTGTCTTCCCAACACATGGGAGATGCTTCCATTTCTTTCATTTCTCTCTCAGGGCTTTTTTCCAAATAATCCAAACAAGTAAAGAGTTGGAGCAGAGAACTGGAATTTTAGCTATGCAAATGAATGAGGTTATATTGCTGAGTTTAGAAGACACCAAAGAATTGCAGGTTTGTTCATTTCACTAACAATTCAGAGGACTTGTTATATATAATGGTTCATGCTAAGTCCTCAGACTTAGGATAAAGTACTCCCATTGGCTAAAGCGCGCACTCAGTTTGGGCTGGAGAATTACAGGTTCCTTATTGGTTAATCGTCTGACAGCCGACCCTATATAACAGCAGTCAGATGGGCGGTTCTTTGTTACAGTTTGGTTCAGTTCGTATTAAACAGTTTTGTTTTGTTTTTTGCAAAAAAAGTTTTATTTTTTTCCCCGCTGAGAAGTCTAATAGGACTAGGATAGAGGAACAACCACATTATGCTGTGCTTTTGGGATCTCATCCCTTGTCAGCCCTCTTACAAGTTCAATATATATCTCTCTGGATACATCATTTGTTCTAGCATATGCTGAGTTGTAAGGCATTCTTTCAAGATCAATTCTAAACATACAACCATCAAAATCTGTTAATTCTTTTTGTGACTCCTTTATCTTTCCCCCCATCACCGCTACCCCCCCCCTTCACCTCTTCCGTGTATTAAACAGTTTGAATCAGCTCCCTGCCTCCGTGTTTTTACCTCAGAGAACAGTCTTGAGCAGGTCACTTTCCAAACGATCCATCTGCCAAAGGATGCCCACAACCAGGGGCTAAGCGAAGCAGCCTCCCATTTCACTAGGCTAAGATGCAAAGATCACTGTCTAGAAGTCAAAAATGACTTGATAGCATTTAATCAGTGGAAACTTGTTGCAAACGCCTTAGGGAGAAACTGGAGAAGGATTGTTTTTCTGCCTCCTATCTGGAGATGGTGCTTAAACAGCTTACACCCGTGCTTAGAAAGAGGATAATACCTGCGTTTGAGCTTAAAGGGGTTAAAACCATCGAGTACTGTTTTGCTAGAAAGGTTGGGAAGCGACGGGAAAAGTCGAAGAAAGAAAGTGCAGTTGCCTTTTGAAAAATCACCTTTGGGAACAACTGAACTTCCTGTTCCGCATCACTCAGGGGAGGAGAGTGGTGTGCAGAGCGGCTTTTGTGCTCTTTCCCATGGCCCAAGCAGCTGCTGGAAGGTGAGTGGAGGACAGGTGGGAGGAGAGTCCTGGAAGCAGAGAAGCAATTGAGCTGAAGCATCTCAGCTGCTGTTGCAGGTTCCTTCCCTCCCCGAATTTAAGCTAACTAAATAAACTAACTAAACTAAGCCCACTGGTGCTGCACGCTGTGAAACTGGTGGCTGCAACTTTCCTTCTGGTGGGAAGATGGAAAAGGTCTCCTTCGAGTGAAGGTGGATTCTTTGAGAATGGCTTCCCTCCAGAGGTTGTGACTGCTCCCATCACTGGAGGGTTTGTGGCAGAGCTGGGAGGGACCTTGCAGGTCTCCTATTCCGACGCCCTGATCAAGCAAGAGACCCAATCTCCTTTCAATCAAATGGCTGTCCTGTCTCTGATTAAAAGCCACCAGGGATGGAGCTCCCACAACCTCTGAAGGGAAACCCTTCCACTGGTTCACTGTTCTCCGTGTCAGGAAATCTCTCCTTAGTTCTAGGCTGCTTCTCTCCTTGATGAGTTTCCATGCAGTTCCTTGTCCTGCCTTCAGGGGCTTTGGAGAATAGGTTGACCCCCCCCCCCTCTTTTGTGGCCTCAAGTATTGGAAGATGGCTATCATGTCACCCCTAGTCCTTCCCTTCATTAGACTAGACATACCCAATTCCTGCATCTCCTTCATTTAGCCTCCAGGCCCTTTAATCATCTTTGTTGCTCTTTTTCTCTCATCATCTTTTTTATGATATGGTTACCAAATTCTGTGCAATTTGCTAAGTGTGGTCTTGATCTTTATAAAGTAGTACTAGTACTTCACATGATCTTGAGTCTATCTCTCTGTTAATACAGCCTAGTATTGTATTGGTTTTTTTTGTCGCTGCAATACACAGCTGGCCCATATGTTCACTAGGACTTCAAGGTTCCTCTCATAGTTATTACTTGAGCCAAGTGCTACCCATTCTGTCCCAGTACATTTGGTGTTAAACCCTTTTTCCCCTCCATTAAAATTGATTTTGTTAAGTAGGGCCCAGTGTTCAAATCTATCGAGATTCTCTATCTTCACCCTAGCTTCTGAGGTATTGGCTATTCCTGTCAACTTGGTTTCTAATTTACCAAGAAGTAGGTTAAGGTCTACTTTGTCAACTGCCTTACCGAAATTCAATGATACTATGTATTTGATTGGTCCACTAATTTAGTCACTTTGTGTAAGAATGAAATAACATGTGTTTGGAATGCTGTGTTTTTGAATAACCCATGTTGACTTCTGGTTACATATTTCCTTGCTTCTAGGTGTTTGGACACCTTTTGTTTCATTTGCGGGTTTTTTTGGTTTTATGGTTCTGGAGATTTTGTGATGATGCATGAGTGGCATTTCGCTTTTATATATTTTTTTAATAATAATTTTTATTAAATGTTTTAATCTTTAAACACAGTCAGAAGACATAACAAGTATAAATAATTTAAAAAAACCAAAAAAAATCAAGAGTGCAAAACAAAAGAAAACACAGAACATATAAAACAATATACAATAATTTTACAGCTTTCTATACCGGCTTTCCTGCTTAGCTTTTGTAATTATCCCTTCTGCATTGCCTTCCTATTACTCTATCCTTATATTGTAATTTAGCAAACACAATATTAACACTTATAATGATATTCATTATTTGTATCACCATATTCTTTATTTTCTGTTTTGGCTTCTGATTTCTAGCCACTTGTACATTTTATTCCATACTTTATAAAAGTCAGATTCTTCTCTTTCTTTTAATTATATTGTCATTTTGCCCATTTCTGCGCATTCGAGTATTTTTCTGATTATAGTTTCATCTCAGGGTATATTAATTTTCCCCCCGGTTTTGTGCGAAAGCAATCCTTGCTTCAGTGAGTATGTGTATGATTATGTATTGAGATTCTTTTGTCTATTTTTGAATCCAGCAGCCCTAATAAAAATGCTTCCGGTTTCCTCCCTACCTCCTTTCTTCCCTCTAACGCCCTCCCCTTCTCTACTTCCCCTTCTTCTCTCCTTCTCCTCTCTCCCCTTTCCACTCCTCCTTTCTCTTCTCCTCTTCTCCTCTTCCCCCTCTTTGCCCTCTCTCCTTTCTCTCTCTTCTTCCCTTACCTCTCTACTCCGCACTCTTCATCTCATTTACATGGTGTATTTCGGCCTCGGAGCCAGTTCTATTTTGTGTTGATGATATTTTATAATTTCAGATTTAAGATTTATCGCTCAATTTTCATATCAATTATTACAATTCTTATGTCTCAGTCCCAAATCTTGCTAGTTGTTTTAATACCCTTTTAAGTAGAGCCTAATTGTATAATAACGTTCTATTTATAAAACCAAACAAAAAAGAACAAAAAACAGTATAAATAAATTTAAATAAATTTAAATATAAGAAGGCCTAATCGGGTATCCATAAATTCTGTGCCTTCCAGGAGTGGTTATTATTCATGGGTTATCTCATTTTATTAATTTTAAATCTAACAATTTATCCTGTGAGTCAATATCAGTATCCACAAGTCTTATCAAGTATTCTAGCCTCAATCTATTTTTTCTTTAATAATATCTTTAAATCCTATTTACTATTAATATCCCTTATTTAATCCCTTCATATCTCTATAGATTCCATATAATTATCTAAAATTTTATGTAACTATTAATTGATTGATCATTTACCAAGAGTGATAGTATTCTATAACCATCTTAATCGCCTAATTCCCCATCTATAGATAAGCAAATATATATCATTCACTAACACATAATCTTTCTATAACCATCTAAATAGCATAGTTCCCCATCGATAAATAAACAAATATATATCATTAACCAAAACATTTACCAAGAGTATTCTATAACCATCTTAGTAGCATAATTCCCCATCTATAGATAAGCAAATATATATCATTCACTAACACATAATCTTTCTTTAACCATCTAAATAGCATAATTCCCCATCGATAGATAAACAAATATATATTATTAACAAAACCTTTACCAAGAGTATTCTATAACCATCTTAATAGCATAACTCCCCATCTTAGATAAGCAGATATATATCATTCATTAACACATCATTTTTCTATAACCATCTAAATAGCCCAATTCCCCATCTATAGATAAACTAATATATATCATTATCAAAAACCTAATCTTATTATAAGCATCTATAGTTATTACTAACAATCAATTAATTAATAATCCTTGATGGTAATTTAAACCCAGCCTAGTTATTGCTCATCAAGGGATAAAAGTTCCTCTTTTCAGCCGTTGTCTCTCCAAGGATGAATTAAATTTGCCTCTTTTAAAGTCCACATTCTCCATCGACTTTTTTTCCTCTTCTCATGTTCTTTATAAACTTCCATTGGCACATTGTGATCCTGTATAGCTGTACAATCATAGTGCTGACCAATTCTTTTCCTCAAATTTGATTTATTTTCAAATATCAAGTGTAACTCTGTTGTGATTTCCTCTATCTTTTGTTCTCCTTTTCCTTCCTTTTGCCAGACAGGTTGAAATTCAAATTTCTGATGAGGTCTTGATCTTATCTCCTCTCCTGGATCTTCTCCCTTGTCTTCAGTTAAATCCAGTCCACAAACAGCCTCATTTCCATTTTCTTCTTTAATTTCTCTAATCTGTTCAATTTCTTCACTTGGTGTAATGTCGAGTATTGCACGGAATTCTCTCAATTCCCTCAAGATTTCAGCCAAAAGCTCCTGGTTATTCTGCAGTGTATATATCTATGTGCGTAGACATTTTGGCGAATCCGCAAACTAGGAAAAAGTAGCTCCAATTACCTTGTTAACACTTAGTTTATCTCTGTTAGTTTGTTTCTAGACAATATTTCCAGTAAATCTGTTCATATATGTCCGCCCACTGTTTTTCCAAGAGCGATACGATGTAGGAAATAGTTTAAATAGTTTCAAAGTGTTACAGTCCTTTTTGTTGGAAGGAAAACAGAGACAAAAAAAGGATAAGATATAGTCCTTATTTAAGTTTAAAGATGCGCAATAGAGTGTCCAAATAATTATAGGATTGTGGAAGTGCTCCAAGTTTCAAAGTTTTGAGTGAAATAAATCAAAAAGACAGAAAAAAAGAATTAGAAAAGTCAGTCACAATCCAATCCTTTTCAGCGCAAACATAAGTAACTCTTATCAGTTCAGTCGGCCATTTCAAAACATTCTGTGAGGCTGAGGAATCTCACACTTCAATCCAAGCTCGCCGCTTATCTTCAACTTCAAAGCTTTGGTAAAAGAAAAAGGTTTCCCAGCAGAGTGTTTCAGAGACCAAATAAAGTACCTTCCCGAAGTATTCCAGCAGATTTTTCCCTTTCTTGTTTCAAAGATTCTCCTTCGCCTATGGTCCACCCTCCAGAAAGGGGGGGGGATGCGATTCGTCTCCCTTCAGAGATGTTGCTTCGTGTCGGGCAGGGATCTTGCGTGGTCCCTGCACCCAGCGAAGATTTATCTCCTAATCACCACCTCTCCCAGGCTTAGATTCCTTATAGAATCACGGGGGAGGCGAATTCCAGCCGGGTCCCTGCAGTTTAGGGAGCCCGGTTGTGTCGGCTCGGGAGGTAGGGAGGAGAAGGAGAAAGGGGAAAGAAAATGATGGATAAGGCACAAATATGGTGTATGGAGAGCAGAAGAGCCCTCTGGGAGTTTTCTGGGTGTTGATGGTAAAATGAAGTGATGGTAAAATGGAATGATGTAAACATTTAATAATATAATATGATGCTGGCTATGTAACAGTATATATGTTGTTATTTACTTTGAAAATCGAAAATAAAATAAAAATATCTATTTAAAAAAAAAAAATGCTTCCGGTTTAAGTTCTATTTTTCGCTCAGTAATTTCTTCCATCCATTTCCGAATTTTACACCAGCATATCCTTGAGATGGGGCACATGTACCACATGTGATAGAATGTTCCCAGCTTGTGGCTGCATCTCCAACATTTGGGGGATAAATTTGGGTACTAATTCTGACAATTAGTGATATCTGTAGTTTAGTCCAATTATCCAAATCTTTTTCTATCTGTCGTAGCAGTTTGTTGTAGTTATCTTCTTTTGTTGCAATACATTTTGCCGATAGCCATATTTCCAAATATTTAATCTTCTTGGCCCTTAAAATTCCCAGTTTCTCCTCCAGGTCTTCATTTTGCTTTAGGTTAAATTCTTAGTTAATATTTTAGTTTTCTCTTTGTTTATTTTAAGCCCTGCCACTTTGCCGAATTGGTTTATATCTTGTAATAGTTTTAGTCCAGTTTCTAAGGGCTCCTCTATGATAAATACTAGATCAATTGCAAAGGCCTGCACTTACATTCCTGTGTTCTAATTTTCAGTCCCTTTATATCCATATTATGCCTAATTTGCAACAGCAATGTCTCTATTGAGAGGATAAATAACAGGGGGGATAGTGGGCATCCCTGTCTTACTCTTTTGGTTATGCTGAAAAATTCTGTTGCTTCCCTGTTTAGCATTATTTTTGCTCTCTGACTCCGATATATTGCTCTGATCATCCCTATAAATTTCTCTCCGAAATTCATTACTATTAATTGATTTATTATAAAATCCCAATTTAGGTTATCAAATGCTTTTTGTACATCAATAAATATCAATGCTACTTGTTTTCCTGAATGTATCTCGTAGTATTCTAATCTGTCCATTATTGTTCATGTATTGTATTTTATGTGTCTGTTGGGCAAAAATCCATTTTGGTCTCGGTGTATGATTCCATTTAATATATTTTTAATTCTTTTCCGCCATTATTGTCATAAATATTTTATAATCAGCATTTAGCAGCGAGATTGGCCTATAATTTTGGATCTTTTGATTTTCAGTGTTGTCTTTGGGAATTAGTGTTGTTATTGCCTCCATCCAGGATTTTGGTGTCTTTGCTCATTCTAATACTTCATTATACATTTCTAATAATATGTTCTCTAATGACTTTTGCAATTCTTTAATAAATTCTGCTGAGCTTCTATCTGGGCCTGGGGTTTTTTTATTTTTTTTATTTTTGGATTGCCCTTTTTAATTTTTAATTTTTTTGGATTGCCCTTTTTATACTGTACTTGTGCATTTGGTTTTTCTTGCCTATAAGTAAGGTCCTACATATAGGCAAGAAAAACCAAATGCACAAGTACAGTATAGGTGGTACCTTGCTCGATAGTAGCAACTGTGAGAGGGATCTCGGAATCCTAGTGGACAACCATCTAAATATGAGCCAGCAGTGTGCAGCAGCTGCCAAAAAAGCCAACACAGTTCTAGGCTGCATCAACAGAGGGATAGACTCTAGATCGCGTGAAGTGTTAATGCCACTGTATAGTGCCTTGGTAAGGCCACACTTGGAATACTGCATACAGTTTTGGTCGCCACGATGTAGAAAAGACGTGGAGACTCTGGAAAGAGTGCAGAGAAGAGCAACCAAGATGATTAGAGGACTGGAGACTAAGACATATGAAGAACGGCTGCAGGAGCTGGGTATGTCTAGTTTGATGAAGAGAAGGACCAGGGGAGACATGATAGCAGTGTTCCGATATCTCAGAGGGTGCCACAAAGAAGAGGGAGTCAAACTTTTCTCCAAGGCACCTGGGGGCAGGACAAGGAGCAATGGGTGGAAACTAACCAAGGAGAGAAGCAACTTAGAACTAAGGAGAAATTTCCTAACAGTAAGAACAATTAACCTCTGGAACAGCTTGCCTCCAGCAGTTGTGAATGCCCCAACCCTGGAAGTCTTTAAAAAGATGTTAGACAGCCATTTGTCTGAAATGGTATAAGGTTCCTGCCCATGCAGGGGGTTGGACTAGAAGATCTACAAGGTCCCTTCCAACTCTGCTATTGTATTATTGTATTAATTCTAGCCTCGTTATTCTCTCATTTAATGTTTCTTTTGTTGTTTCTGGTAAGGTTGGAAGATTCCTCCCTTGAAGATATCTTTTAATATGCTCTTCTTCTATTTCCTCTCTGTAGTATAATGTTTGAAAGTATCTTACTGCTATATTTTCTCTCTCTTCCTTTTGGTGATGTATCACCCCTTCTTCATCCTCTAATTGCGGTATTAGTTTTTCTTTTTTTTAGTTTATAGGCTAGCCATCTCCCCGGTTTATTGGCATTTTAAAAATAATTTTGCCTACTTGATCTAATTTTCTGGGCTACTTCTTCTTGTGTAATTAAGTTTAATCTATGTTTAATTATTTCTTTTTCTTCTTTAGCTTCTTTGTTTTGAGGTTCTTTATGGAGTTTATATTCTAATTTCCCCAGTTTCTCTTGGAGCTGTGTATATGGTTTCTTATTATCTTTATTTCTTCTTATTGTATATGCTATCGTAACACCTCGCACAAAGGCTTTAGTTGTATCCCATAGGTTTCGAATGGTTGTCTGTTCATTCCAATTTTCCTTTAGGAAAAATGCTAATTCTTTTTCCCCTTATTTATTTATTTATTTACTTACTTACGTGCTTACTATACCGCCCTACTCCCGAAGGACTCAGAGCGGTGTACAGCCAAAGTAAAACAGATATATAAAAGTTAAAAACAGTTTTAAAAACATATTAAATAATTTGGCCTCTCATAAGATTAAAAACCATCAAACTCCAATTAAAATTAATAAAAATTCATATTTACGCCAGCCTGGCTTGTTGGAAAAGAAAGGTTTTGAGAGCACGGCAGAAGGTGCGTAGGTCAGGGATAATTCTTAACTCAGCGGGCAATTCGTTCCAGAGGACAGGTGCTCCCACAGAGAAGGCTCTCCCCCTGGATGTCCCCAGTCGACATTGTTTAGCCGACGGCACCATGAGGAGACCCTCTCTATGGGAACGTACTGGCCGGTGGGAGGCTCTCGGTGGCAGAAGGCAATCTCGTAGGTACCCAGGTTCTAAGCCATGGAGCACTTTAAAGATAGTAACGAACACCTTGAATCGCACCCGGAAAACCACCGGAAGCCAGTGTAGCTCACACAGGAGGGGTGTTACATGGGAGTGTCGCGTCACCCCCATAATTACCTATGCGGTCGCATTCTGGCTCAGTTGGAGCCTCCGGGTGCTCTTCACGGGGAGCCCCATGTAGAGAACATTACAGTAGTAATGAGATGAGGGCATGAATGACTGTGTGCAGTGCATCTCGATCCAGAAAGGGACGCAACTGGTAGATCAGGTGAATCTGATAAAAAGCCACCCTGGTGACACCCGTCATTTGATCTTCCAAGGACAGCCATGTCATCCAGGAGGACACCCAAGTTGCTATGGGGGGCTAAGGTCTCACCCGCCCCATAGCCAGCAATGGAACAAGCTTACTGTAACGGGACGCCGAGAACCACAGCCATTGGAGTCTTGGAGGAATTGAGCCTGAGCCTGTTCTTCCCCATACAAATCTGCACGGCCTCCAAGCACTGGGACATCACGTCAAGAACAACATTGGGATGGTCTGAGGATGAAACAGACAGCTCTGTATCATCAGCGTACTGATGGAACTTTACCCCCAAACCCCGGAGGATCTCGCCCAGTGGCTTCACATAAATATTAATAATAATAATAATAATAATTTAATTTATAACCCGCTCTCTCTCCCAGAAGGGACTCGAACAGAAGGGGGTGAGAGGACCGACCCCTGGGGTACTCCACAACTAGGGCACCTTGAGAACGATCTCTGCCACTCCGCCAACACAAACTGCAAACAGTCAGAGAGGAAGGAGGAGAACCACCGAAATACAGTGCCTCCCACCCCTAACCCCTCCAACTGCCGCAGCAAGATACCATGGTTGATGGTATCAAAAGCCATCATATGTGGGGTTCCTCAGGGGTCGGTCCTCTCGCCCCTACTATTCAACACATATATGGGTGAGATCATCCGTGGTTTTGGGGTGGGATATCATCTGTACGCTGATGATACTCAGTTGTACATATCCACCCCAAACCACCCCAACGATGCCGTCGAGGTTATGTCCCGGTGTTTGGAGGCCGTACGGATCTGGATGGGTGGTAACAAACTCAAGCTCAACCCGTCCAAGACTGAGTGGCTGTGGCTTCCGGCGCCCCGGTTCAGCCAGATTATTCCAACACTGGCCATTGGGGGCGAAACACCGGCCCCCGTGGAGAGGGCGCGCAATTTGGGTGTCTTCCTGGATTCCCGGCTGTCTATGGAAGATCACGTGGCAGCCGTGGCCAGGGGGGCGTTCCATCAGGTACGCTTGATGCGCCAATTGCGCCCCTTACTGGATCGGGGTGCCCTACGCACAGTCACTCAAGCACTCGTCACCTCTCGACTCGACTACTGTAATGCTCTCTACATGGGGCTTCCCTTGAGGTGCACCCGAAAGCTGCAGCTAGTCCAGAACGCAGCCGCGCGGGTGATTACGGGAGCGCCTAGACACTCCCGCATAACACCTATCCTGCGCGAGCTGCACTGGCTTCCTGTGGTCTTTCGGGTGCGCTTCAAGGTCTTGACGACCATCTTTAAAGCGCTCCATGGCTCGGGGCCTAGTTATATGCGAGACCGCCTCCTGCCCCATACATCCCTCAGACCGATACGCTCCCACAGAGAGGGCCTCCTCAGGGTGCCGTCGGCTGGACAATGCCGACTGGCGACACCCAGGGGAAGAGCCTTCTCTGTGGCTGGGCCAGCCCTCTGGAACGACCTACCCCCTGAACTCCGCACCATCTCTGACCTCTGCCTCTTCCGCAAGTGTCTGAAGACACATTTATTCCATCTAGCCGGCCTAGCGTAACCCCCTGTATTGACCATTAGACAGTTTTAAATTTGGGATTTTAATTCGGTTTTTAGCACAGGTTTTACTAGAATAAGTTTTTTAAATTTTATATGTGTTGTATGTATTTTAACATTCCTGTGCGCCGCCCTGGGTCCGTTTGGAGAAGGGCGGGATATAAATTTAATAAAATAAATAAAAATAAATAAATAAAAAAGCCGCTTAGAGGTCTAATAGGACCAGGACAGAGGAACAACCCCTATATTGAACATAGTTCTTTTCTTTTACAACCCTCTGGTTCATGGTCCATCTTTGCTTCTCCTTTCCATTTGATTATTAATGGGTTGTGGTCTGCCCATATATTCGGTGCTATTTCTGCCTCTTCTACATCCTTCTCCATTTCTGGATCCATCCATGAATTATGGGGGTTTGAAAAACAATGTATATTGACTCTTCTATAAGTTGATTACTCTCCATACATCTTTTAGGTTTAATTCTTGGGCCATTTCAAAGAATGCTTTTGGTAGAGTTCTCCTTTCATAATTTTTTTACTATCCGTTTTATAGTCTTTCTTTGGATCTACCACTGCATTGAAGTCCCCAAATAGGCATATGTTGTCCAATTCCACTTCTACAATCCCTTTATGTAGTATTCTTTGTGGTTTGTGTTTGGTGCGCTTATGACCGCAATTAGTACTCTTCTTTGTTTTATTGATACTTCAATTAATAATGTTCTTCTCTCTTCATCTGCGTATACCTGTTTAGGTTTCAGCCGGTCCTTTATATATACTGCAATTCCTCTTCCTGTCAGCCAGGGCCAGATGTAATTTTCCTAACTTTGGAGATTCCAAAATACTACCATTTCCTTTTTTAATATGAACTTCCTGTAGACATGTAATGTCCATGTTTTGTTTTTGAAGTTTAGAAATTGTTTGTCTTCTTTTTATAGGTGAATTTAGTCCATGTATATTGACCGATATTAATTTCACTTCTTCCTCCATCCTGTTACTTGCTTGTCTCCTTAGTGCCTCTACTTGGTTTTGCTTCCCTTTGGTTTCTTGTCCTCACTCCTTCTCTTTCCTGGGTTTCTGTATTGGTCTTCTTTCTCCCATCTTGGTCTAATGCTTTTTCCTCTGTCAGCTGCTCCTCTTGGCTTTGGGTTTCGCTTTTATATATGTAGATTTTCCAGTATTCCCCGCCCCCCCCCCCCCCCACTCCTTGCATTGTTTTCTCCTTTAGGATTTTTATCCATGAGATTTTGCTTAGGCTCTGAATTTGTTAAACTCAACTCTTCTTAAAGTTTAAGACACTTGTTGCATTACGTTCTATTGTTTGTGTTTGCCTCATATTGAATTCCAGTAAGACGTGGTCACTCGCCCAAGGTTCCAGCAACTTCAACTCCTTCTATCACTCCTCTATTAGTAAGAATTAGGTCGAGTATAGTTTTTCCTCTAGTTCCTTCCTCTAGCTTTTAAATGACAAAGTTGTCAGCTAAATTGATTAAAAATCTATTCAATCTCCTACTTGCTTTAGAGTTTGTCTCCCAGTTGATATCAGGGTAGTTAAAGTCTCCCATTATATCTTCAGGTTGCCCTCTTGATATAGTTTGTAACACGTGTATTGAAAATGACAGATGAATAAAATTTACAAGGTTTTTTCATATCCATGACTTGCCAATAAGTATCTCCTGTCCCATCCATGTATTAAACAGGTTCAATTTTGCTTAATCCAGCACTTCCTAAGAAATAGCTTTTGGTTGCACAGGAAGTCCTCATTTACCACATCATCCTTGAGCCTTCAAAGATACTATGGTAGCAGACATGCACCTGATCCACAAAATCTGTGGTAATCCTAGCACTTGTTCAGTGACCACACTTCAGCAGTGACTGTGGTTTTGAAGGTGCAGGTAAAGGAGTTGCCAATAGTTACACATTTATGATGGTGACAGAATCTGACACTCATGATCCCCATTTGTAACCTTCCCAGCTAGCTTCTGACAAGCAAAATTAGTGGCTATACTGGCAGGAAATTGCAAGTCACAGTTGTATGAAATTGCCTTTAACAACCCACAGTGATTAGCTTAACTGCAGAGGAACAAATGTAAGTTGGCACTGTCATGTAATATATCATGCTTAATGATTGAGCTACTTAGTGATGCAAATATCAGATCTAATTGCGGTAGGTTAAGTAAGGACTATATGCGTGGGGTGTCACCGGAGGGATTGTATATAGTATTTAATTCCCTTATTTGCAGCTGAGCACTTCTATGAGCAAAAGTGATGTATACTATTTTTCTTTTTCCACATGATCTCTAACCATTTTAAAAACAATTTAAGTTACATTTTTCATTGAATTTTACAGATGAACAGGATGACAATGAGAGCACTCTGGACAACTGAAAATAACAAGCAACCTTGAAAAGGGAAGAAAATCAAGCCAGAAATCAAAATATTTTCCATTTCCTGCAGAAAACCATAAATTCTGATCCTCCTCCAGCAGCTAATAGCCAAAAGAGAGAAAATCAAGAAGGAATAAGCATATTATGCAGAACTCAGGGATACATTACATGAAAAAGTGAAGGGAGAAACCTTATGAATATAGAGATTGTGGGAAAGGTTTCATTACAAATTCCAATCTCCTGAGACATAAGACCATGCACACAGGAGAGAAAAACTTTGAATGTCCTGATTGTGGGAAAAGTTTTAGTCAGAGTTCCAGGCTGGTGAAACACCAGAGGACTCACACAGGAGAGAAACCATTTGAATGTTCTGACTGTGGGAAATGTTACAGTCGGAATTCCAGCCTGGTGATACACCAGAGGACTCACACAGGAGAGAAACCCTTTGAATGTCCTCTCTGTGGGAAATGTTTCAGTTATAATTCCACCCTGGTGGTACACCAGAGGTTTCACACAGGAGAAAGGCCCTTTGAATGTCCTCTCTGTGGGAAATGTTTCAGTCAGAATTCCGCCCTGGTGTTACACCAGAGGATTCACACAGGAGAAAGGCCCTTTGAATGTCCTGATTGTGGAAAAGGTTTCAGTCATAATACCCATCTGGTGAATCATCAAAGGACTCACACAGGAGAGAAACCCTTTGAATGTCTTGATTGTGGGAAACGTTACAGTCAGAGTTCCGGGCTGGTGAAACACCAAAGGACTCACACAGGAGAGAAACCATTTGAATGTTCTGACTGTGGGAAACGTTACAGTCAGAATTACCACCTGGTGACACACCAGAGGACTCACACAGGAGAGAAACCCTTTGAATGTCCTATCTGTGGGAAAGGTTTCAGTCATAATAGCAATCTGGTGACTCATCAGAGGACTCACACAGGAGAGAAACCCTTTGAATGTCCTGATTGTGGGAAATGCTTCATTGATAATTCCAGCCTGGTTAAACACCAGAGGATTCACACAGGAGAGAAACCCTTTGAATGTCCTGATTGTGGGAAATGCTTCATTGATAATTCCAGCCTGGTTAAACACCAGAGGACTCACACCGGAGAGAAACCCTTTGAATGTCCTGATTGTGGGAAACGTTACAGTCAGAGTTCCGGGCTGGTGAAACACCAGAGGACTCACACAGGAGAGAAACCCTTTGAATGTCCTATCTGTAGGAAATGTTTCAGTCAGAATAGCAATCTGGTGACTCATCAGAGGATTCACACAGGAGAGAAACCCTTTGAATGTCCTGATTGTGGGAAATGCTTCATTTATAATTCCAGCCTGGTTAAACACCAGAGGATTCACACAGGAGAGAAACCCTTTGAATGTCCTGATTGTGGGAAATGCTTCATTGATAATTCCAGCCTGGTTAGACACCAGAGGATTCACTCAGGAGAAAAACCCTTTCAATGTCCTGATTGTGGGAAAGGTTTCACTCGGAATTCAAGTCTGGTGACTCATCAGAGGATTCACACCCTGAAGAAAACTTTGAAATGTTCTGACTGTGGAAGAATTTTCATTAAGAATTTTAACTTGGTTAGACACCAGAAGATTCACACTAGAGAGAAACCCTATAAGTGCCTTGGCTGTAGGAAAAGTTTTAATCTGAGTTCCAGCATGATGAAACCCCAGAGGACTCACACGGTGAAGAAATCTTTGAAATGTCTGGTTTGTGGACTTTACTTCAAGTATAAATCATCCCTTATTGCACACAAGGTAATCCATATGAAGAAAAGTAGATGACTTTAGAGTAGAGAATGTTTGAATTTCATTTGTGTTCTCCCATTGAAATGGGTTGATTTAATTTTGAACTGATTCTTTTTGCTCAAACATTTATTAGAACTAAATTTGTAGGAGGAGAGAAAAGGAAATGGAAATTTCAGGTTATCAGCAGAATCGTCTGTATATTTCCATTTCCAGAAGTAGTCAAATTCCTTAAAAAGAAATTTTGAATGGAGCTTTTGTCTGTTGATTGTGAAACTCCCATATGTGGAGTTTCAGCCTTTTTTCTTCATTTCAGCCAGATTTTGAGCCCCAGAATTCTGCAGCCAACATAAAAGTTGTCCTCAAAATATAACTATGATGGGCCTTGAATTACTGTTGCATGTTGCAATGGCTGCTAAATGAAATTCCTTTCCTTTACTACCTGAATCCCCTTCTCTCCCTGAGGCAGCCATTAATCAAATGTTCAGGTCACTAAGCAGAGCACTGTATTCTCAGTGCTGGAGAAAACTCTTGGAGGTCTAGTGCAGGGCCAGGCTAGCCTTCTGTAGGCATCTCTGGGCCTCACCCACCCTCCAAGAGATCATTTTGCCTTGTTTCCTAACCCTTGCATCCCATTGGCCCTTCACTCCCTCCCCAGGGTCCCCTTACGATTGGCTCCCACTCCACCCGACTTCATACCCTTCTCCCTTTTACCTTTTGAAGCTCTCTTAACCTTAAGTTGGGGAGGGAGGGAAGGACATATATCATTTGGCCTCATGACTTTCTCCTGCAAGCAGCCACCGTTTTCAGTGGGCCCTGGATTCATCCCTGGTGTGAACTATGGTAATGGTGCAGTGGCCAAACCACGTCGTGCAACAAACTGCAACATAACGTACAGTACGCACACTTGACTCACATTCTTTTCTGCCTTCTCAGAAGGGAAGTAAGAGTGAAAGAAAATGCAGTCAAGTGGAAATGGTTGGAGTGCACTTAGAGGAGTTTAGCCACACCTTGCACGGACTACGCAATAAGCTATGCAGTGTCTGGCCCCCAGTGGTTGCAGAAGTCAGACTGTGCAAAAAGTGTCAGGGCATGGGGTGCCTACCTGCGATGGTCCTAAGTCTATGATGGCAAACTTTCCACTTGGGTGGAGAGTTGGACTAAATGACCTACAAGGTCCCTTCCAACTCTGTTAATCTGTTACTGGAGATTCATATCTACCCAAAAGCTGGCCAGCTGATTTTCGGCCTTCCGGAGGATTGGAGAAGGCAATTTTCGCCTCAGGAAAGCCTCCGGAACATGGGGACGGCTAGCCCATTGGGCCTATTTTTCGCCCTCCCTGATCTTCAGAGGCTTTCCTGTAGCCTGGGGAGGGTGACAATGGCCACCCCCCGCCCCCTGGAGGAAATTCCAAGCTCAGCATAGAGGCGAGGGTGCATGGGGTGCGCGCATGCAGGGGTGTGTGTGCTTTGCATTATGGGTGCCAGCATGTGCCTATGCTATTGTGCGCATGCACTTGCATTTTTGGCCACCAACAACAAAAAGGTTAGCCATCACTGTCCTAAGGGAAGCCGGTAAGACATCCCCTGAAACTCAGACCTGGTGCTTATTTTGGGGCCCAAAAGTAAATAAAATTGGGTCTTATTTTCAGCGAAAATCAGGTATGTATACTGTATATGTATAATCATTCCCCAGCACTTCCAGGTATATTTGATGATAACTCTTGCAATTCTAGGAACACATGATTGACCCAAGTCAACAAATAAATTTCATAACTGAATGGGTATTTGACATGTATATTGTTAATGTAAATAATTAAAATAAGTGGTTCAATTAGCATTTTGGCATCTTTCTTATTTTAATGTATGGCTTTGGATTTGTTTTTTAAAAATATTGTGCATCCCTTTTGTAAACCCTAATTAAACTAACCCTTTTATGTGAATCTTACAGGCAAAAGAATGCCAAAGAGAACAATGTGGAGAACTGAATCACAAGCAGCATTAAAATACAAAGGAAACCAAGGCAGCAATCAAAATCTTACTCTTCTTCCCCAGCAGCTTACACTTAAGAAAGACAAAACAAGGAAAAGAGTTTTGAGCTGGACAAAACATAGACTATCTGGAAGAAACATATCCACATTGTGAGGAAGGAAACAGTTACTTGAATCAAGGCTCCATCCAACAAGGGATTGAGAGTATTTTTGATGTCCTTGAGAATCCAGGAATGTCAGTGGTGGAAAAGATCCACAGATGTGCCTATTGTGGCAAAAGTACAGATTGTAGATCACAGCTGATTATGCCCGACAGGATCCACACTGGAAAAAAGCCATATCAGTGTCCCCAATGCAGCAAAAGCTTTAGTCAGAACAGCTTCCATGTTGCTCGTGGAAAGGCTCACACCAGAGAAAACCCCTACCAGTTGTCCCAATGTGGCAAAAGCTATAGCAAGCAGGCCAAGCTGATAATAAATACACTGGAGGACTCACACAAGAGAGAGACCATATGAATGACCAGATTGCAAGAGAAATTTCTGTCAAAATTCCAGTTTGGCTGTACACCAGAGGATACCCAGAGGAGTGAAGTCTTTTAAATGTTCTGTGGGAAAAGGAATGGTATTCAGGAGTGATTAGCACAGGAAGTCTTGGGACTTCTGTCTGGAGGAAGTGACAATTATCAAAAATGTTTGTACTGTCTTATAGGTGTATCTGCACACCCACAGTATTCAAAGACACATGGAGGCTATCCCCTTCACCTACCTCTACATAGAGCAGGGGTCCTCAAACTTTTTAAACGGGGCCAATTCATGGTCCCTCAAACTGATGGGCTGGATCAGCTGGATGGGGTGTGGCTAGGTCGTCATGCGACTGGATGGGCATCGCTAATTTAGCAGTCCATTAAAGAATACACTGCAGCCCCCTTTTCTGTTTTTCTTTTTATGCATGAAGTTTGTCTAGGGTGGTTTTCTTTTTACCAGGCACCCAAGAGAAGCGCCAGTTGGCCATTTTGAAAGGGGCAGAAACAGTTTATGCAGTGAGCAACCTGCAGGATACAGTCTGAGCCTCCCCGGTTGGGGCGCCTCACTGGGAATTGCTGCCCGGCCTGGGTGTTTGGCAAAACGGCACAGTGCGGAAAGAGGAGCCATTCAGCAGATAAAAGCCGTCCCCGCACAGCTCCTTGGTCCCTGCCCAAACTGGACCAGGAGGGGCGTGTCATCTTGCACCCATCCTTAACTTCCTCCTGCCTGGCCACCAGCTTTTTAACTTGAGAGAAGCTGCTGGTTGGAGCAAGGGTAACGGTTATGCTCAGCTCCCGCAGCTGGGAGTGCCAATGTGTAGCTAGAGTTGCAAGGTTGTGGCGGAAAGAGTTGGAGCAACACCTGAGAGCAAGGTGGCAGCTGCTTTCGCCGTTAACTGAGCCCACTGTGCCACTTGGAGTATGTAGCAATTTGTTGTGGATTCAATTATCGCCAAGTTTACCTGCTGACTTTCTTGCACCTTCTCATCCACGAGGGAGGATTACCCCTCGTAGAAATGTGCCCCCCAGGCTACCGAGCCTTCCATCAGCCTAGGGCCCTAGGTAGGGGTGGGGGTGGGGAGTGGCGATTATGGTTAGGGAAGATCTTGAACCGAAGGAGACCACGATCCCTTAGACGACCGGGTGTGAGTCCCTCTTTGTGAAATGGGGCCTTGGGAGGCAGTTGGGCGTGTTAGTTGTATACCTGGCTCCTCGCTATGTAACAACAGCCCTGCCCGAGCTCCTGGAGGTGATAGTTGAGGGGGCGGTTGAGACCCCCAGACTGTTGGTCATGAGGGATTTTAACCTGCCGTCAGTAGGCGAGACCTCCGGAGTAGCTCGGGAGTTCATGGCCTCCATGACGGCCATAGACCTGACCCAGGTAGTTTTAGGCCTCACTCATGAGGGAGGACACACCCTGGACTTAATCTTCATCTCGGGACAGTGGAAGAGTGATCTAGGAATAGGGGATTTAGTCATCTTACCCTTGTCATGGACAGATCACGCTCTCCTTCGGCTGGACTTTCCAATCGCTACACCCCACCGCGGGGAGGCGGAACCTGAGATTCCCAGATGGTTCCACCCCAGGTTCCTGATGGACCCTGAAAGGTTCCAGAGGGAGCTTGGGCCAATACCTGTGGCCTTGCCCCGCTACTCGACTAAGGACCTAGTGGCCGCATGGTTGAGTGCAGCCACGGGGGTCGTGGACCGAGTCGCGCCCTTGCGGCTTCTCATGCTGCGCCGAATCACCCAGGCTCCTTGGTTTACCGAGGAGCTGAGGGAGATGAAACGCCGCAAGAGACGCCTAGAGAGCAGATGGAGATCTTCTCGCTCCGAAGCCGACCGAACACTAGTGAGAGCCCATATTAGGACTTACTTAGTGGCGATAAGGGTGGCCAAACGTGAGTATTGTGCCACCCTTATTGCAACCGTAGATAACCGCCCTGCTGCTTTGTTTGGGGTGACCCGCTCCCTCCTTCACCAGAGGCTGCGGGAAGCCCCTCTACAAGGGCGAGCAGAGGAATTTGGTATATATCTGCAGGACAAAATCACTTGGATTCGGAATGAGTTGCCCTTCATTGAGAGTGGTCCGATCGGATTGTCCGAGGCTGTTCTTGAGACACAATCTTGGGAGCAGTTTGACTTTGTTACCACCGAGAATATGGACAGGTTGTCAAGGAGACTTAAGGCCACCACATGTTTATTGGACCCGTGTCCCTCCTGGCTTGTACTGGCATCCTGGGAGGTGACACGAGGCTGGCTCCAGGATATTGTGAACGCTTCTTTGAGTGAGGGGTTCTTGCCTGCCGTCTTGAAAGTGGTGAGGTCCCTCCTCAAGAAGCCTTCGCTAGACCCAGCATTGTTGGAAAATTATCGTCCGGTCTCCAACCTTCACTTTTTAGGGAAGGTTGTAGAGAGTGTGGTGGCCGAACAGTTTCCGCGACACCTGGAGGAAATTGATTATCTAGACCCGCGCCAGTCCGGCTTCCGACCCGGTCACAGCACCGAGATTGCATTGGTCGCGTTGGTGGATGATCTCTGGAGAGCGCGGGATAGGGGATATTCCTCTATTCTAGTCCTATTAGACCTCTCAGCGGCTTTTGATACCATCGAACCATGGTATCCTATTGCGCCGACTGGGGGGGTTGGGACTGGGAGGCACCATATTACGATGGTTCTCATCCTACCTCTCTGGTCGGTCACAATGTGTGTTGGCGGGGGGCAGAGGTCGGCCTCGAGACCCCTCTTATGCGGGGTTCCTCAGGGGTCGGTCCTCTCGCCCCTCCTGTTCAACACCTATATGAAGCCGCTGGGCGAGATCATCTGTGGTTTTGGGGTGGAATATCATCTGTACGCTGATGATACTCAGCTGTACATATCCAACCCAGACCACCCCAACGATGCTGCCGAGATGTTGTCCCGGTGTTTGGAGGCCGTACGGATCTGGATGGGTAGTAACAAACTCATGCTCAACCTGTCCAAGACTGAGTGACTGTGGTTTCCGGCACCCCGGTTCAGCCAGGTAACTCCATCTCTGGCCATTGGGGGCAAAACACTGACCCCCGTGGAGAGGGCACACAATGTGGGTGTCCTCCTGGATTCCTGGCTGTCCCAGGAACTCGTGACATCCTGACTTGACTACTGTAACGCTCTCTACATGGTGCTTCCCTTGAGGTGCACTCGAAAGCTACAAGCTAGTCCAGAATGCGGCCGCGCAGGTGATTATGGGAACCTCTAGGTTCTCCCACGTAACATCTCTCCTGCGCGAGCTGCACTGGCTGCCTGTGGCCTTTCGGGTGCGCTTCAAGGTTTTGCTGACCATCTTCAAAGTGCTCCATGACTCGGGGCCTAGTTACATGCGAGACCGTCTTCTGCCCCATACATCCCTTCTTCCGATCCACTCCCTCAGAGAGGGTCTTTTCAGGGTGCCGTCGGCCGGGCAATGCCGGTTGGCGACACCCAGGGGAAGGGCCTTCTCTGTGGCGGGCCCTACCCTCTGGAACGAACTTACCCCCCGAATTACGTACCATTTCAGACCTCCGCCTCTTCCGCCAGCGTCTTAAGACGCACCTTTTCCAACAAGCCGGCCTAGCATAACCTCCCGTTCTGACTGTTTTTCGATAGTTTTTAATTTGGGGATTTTATACATATTTTAGCACAGGGTATTGATTGATTTAATAGCTTTTAAATTTTTGTACTTGTTTATATTTGTTATGTCTTTTAAATTTCCTGTGCGCCGCGCTGGGTCCTTTTTTGGAGAAGGTGCGGGGTATAAATTCGAATAAAACAAAACAAACAAAACACGTGCCTGGGTGGTGTTCTGGTTCTTTCCGCTACAGCCACACAGCCTTTTATCCTACCTATGCCTTAGCACATGCAGCCACAGGAGCCCATTACTGCGGTTCCCCTTGCTCCAACAAGCAGCCTATGTTTGTGTCAAAAAGCTGGCGGCTGGGCAGGAGGCGGCTAAGGAGAGTACAAGATGAGAAACCCCTTCCTCACCAGTCCAGCTGGCGGCTGGGTGAGCAAATGGCCTTGAGAGAAGAGCACTGCACAGGACGATTAATCCCCTGGTCACGTGCTGGATGCAGGGCCTGAAGTTGGAGTGGAGAGCAGGCAGGCGATCCCTGTGGAACTGCTGCACTGGCACAAGCGTGTGGCAGATGGCCTGAGCCAATGCAGAAACCAAGAGGCAGACCCCAAAACCGCAAGCTAAGACATTTGCGGCTTTCTGGCACATATAAGCAGAGATGGGCAAGATGCTGGAGAGCACACAGTACTCCAATGTGGTGGTCCAACAGGGGCTGCCTGCCCGCTCTCCACTTCCGGCTCTGCATCCACAAGTGGCGAATGCACCACTAGTCTGGCTGGTGATCTACCACATGCTTCCCTTGCAAGCCAGACCAACTTTGAGAAACACCCCAGAAAAACTCTGATGCTGAAATCTCCCACGCACTTCCATCATGCACCAGACCAGCTTCGAGAAACATCCTGGAAGGGCTCTGATGCCCCAATTTCCCATGTGCTCCCCTCGCAGGCCAGGGTCAGGCTGCCTTCGGGAAACACCCAGGAAGGGTTCTGTTGCCATGGTCTCCCACACGTTCCCATACCACCCCACATATGTCAGTCCCCCCCCGCATCGCCCCTCCGTTAGCTTGCCCTCCTTCACCCACCCTCTGGCTCGTGCCCTTTGGCCTTACGTTTGCAAGCAGTACACAGATATGTGGCTACATTCTGCAAAGTATATAGAAGGCCAATGGCTGGAGGAGGAATGAGGAGTTTATGGTGGGAAAAAACAGCCACGCAAGGAGTGGATGGAAGATGAGAGGCAGGCCTTAATCCTACCACTGCCTGGCCTGGATACATTGTGTTGACCAGCCATATCCGGCTAGCAGGCCTCAAGTTTGAGGACCCCTAACATAAAAGCTTCCCCTGGCAGGTTCTTGCTTTTTGGCACTAAGGCTAAGGTGACCAGATTTCAACTTGACTAAAGCGGGATACCATTGATGGGGTGGTAAGGGGGGGGCAGCGGCCTTTCCCAGCTCTGCAGCCACTGCAGAGGCCATTTCGGCACCCACGTCCCTTGCTGGGCACCTGCAGGTAGGCATCTGGTGGGGCGGCTGAGCAGGGCTGAGCGGGCAGCGGGTGCTCTGCACGCGCTCAGAGGTGCGGGGCATGGGCAGGAAGCGGCGGGCTGGTGAGCAGG
The DNA here is from genome assembly GCA_039707465.1 of Rhabdophis nuchalis. Classification (NCBI taxonomy): domain Eukaryota; kingdom Metazoa; phylum Chordata; class Lepidosauria; order Squamata; family Natricidae; genus Rhabdophis; species Rhabdophis nuchalis. Next base: position 27,689,974 of record CM077646.1, on the reverse strand, counting down.
CGGTAAGGGATGGCCGGCGAGGGAGGAGCCAGGCCCAGGCAGGCAGCAGGCGGAAGATGAGAGCCAGCCAGAACCCACGCGGCTCTGAACTTCTTTGCGCCATGCCGCAATGCACTGAGAGTGGTGGGCCAGAAGCCCCACTGCCGCCCGCCTGTTCCACCATGGGCACCTGGGGCGAGCTGGGCGAGGTGGTGGCGGTGGTGGGGCTTCCGTCCGGCTGCTCTCAGCACATCGCGGCGCAGCACAAAGTTCAGGGCCGTGCGGGCTCCGGCTGGCTCTCCTCCTCTTCCCCCGCCTGCTGCCTGCCTGGGCCTGGCTCCTCCCTTGCCGGCCATCCCCTTCCGCCTGCCCGCCAACCCGCTTCCTGCCCCGCGCCTCTGAGCGCGTGCAGAGCACCCACTGCCCTCCCCGCCCCTGCGGCCAAAAAGTGGGATATTTTTAAGAGGACGCAGGATGCGGGGCAGATGCTTGAAATGCAGGACTGTCCCGCCAAAAGCGGGACGTCTGGTCACCTTAACTAAGGCCCAAGTAGTCGTACCGTGTTGCCAATTCCATGGAGAGGGGGCATGTCTCCTCAGTCAATTTCCTCTCTGAAGAGGTAGCAGAAAAGAAATTTCCAAACCCCAAGTCCTGATTGTGAATCACAAATGATGCTGGCCAGTTTCCCAGTAAAGCAAAATATGTTGCACTGGTTATCCACTGTGTTAGTAGGAGTCCCTGGGCTCATTGTGTGCAACTTCAAAAATATTCATAGTCTACCTTGCACACCAGCTAATCTTAATTTCGCCTCAGAAATCCTAGATGCAATAAACTAAGGCAGGTTCAGGAAGCAACCCTTGGGAATGGGCAGCCTTTGATTATCTACTAAAGCACAATCATGGCTGCAAAGAATTTTGGGACGTGCTCACAGTGACATCTGACATCTAAAAATAATTGGCACAGAAAACCACATTTCTTTTCTACTTAACAGAACTTCTGCCCCTGGCTGCCAGGCCTTCCTAGGTGGAAAACTCTCCTTTTGGGGGCCACTGCCATAATCATGAGAATCCTCTGCTCCCTCCACCATTGACCCAAAATCACCGCCCATTTCAATAGACCCCAAGTAAGGATGCCAGGCAAATATCCCTTATGGTCTGCCAAAGAGACTAAGACATATTAAGAACGGCTGCAGGAGCTGGGTATGTCTAGCTTGATGAAGAGAAGGACCAGGGGAGACATGATAGCAGTGTTCCGATATCTCAGAGGGTGCCACAAAGAAGAGGGAGTCAAACTATTCTCCAAGGCACCTGGGGGCAGGACAAGAAGCAATGGGTGGAAACTAATCAAGGAGAGAAGCAACTTAGAACCAAGGAGAAATTTCCTGACAGTAAGAACAATTAACCTCTGAACAGCTTGCCTCCAGAAGTTGTGAATGCCCCAACCCTGGAAGTCTTTAAAAAGATGTTAGACATCTAACATTTGTCTGAATTTGTCTGAAATGGTATAAGGTTCCTGCCCACGCAGGGGGTTGGACTACAAGACCTACAAGGTCCCTTCTATTGTATTGTATTGTAAATATATAGAAAGCACAGAGGCCATTTTAATGGTTTGTAGGTTGGGCAATATATGTAAATATTGCATATATAACTCAAATGGGGGAAATTGTGAGAATTCCCTCTCTAGAGAATGAAATATTTTGAGGTATATTAAAAGAGGTAGAATATTATATTTCTCCAAAGGACCAATGGAGAAACACATTCTTAGGCAGAAAGCAGTCCCTAGTCTTTCTTAATAGCCTGCAGAAGGTGCTCATTAAGAAATCATGGGCCAGCCTATTCACAAAGTACCTTCACTTCCAGGTGATGGGATTAAGGACAGGACATGACCTTCACCCCATGTATTGAAAAAAGTGGAAAAAAATACAGGTCCGTTAAGGAAGTGTGGAAAGTTCTCACCCATCCCTCTCCCAGAAAAATGAAATATCCTAGGAAATATTCAAAAGGCAGAATATTATATTTCCCTGGATGTGAAAAGGAAGAAACTTGTTTTAATTCCTGCAGCCTCCTGTCCCCACCCCCTCTCTCAATGAGCCATTAAACCCTGAGCTAGTCCCTTTACATAAGAAAGACTTTTTCTTTTCAGCTCCAGAGTCATGGGATTAAGGTATGACTAGCATTACCAAACCTGGACTCAGCCCATAGGAGCCTGACAGTCAATCAGAGTACAGTTCTTACACAGGAACAGGAAACAGATAGGTGGGGCTGAAGAGTTGATAAAAAGCCCTGCAAGCCTCTTGCTCAGCCCTTCTCTTCCTCCCACCAACATTGAAGCATGTGATCACCTTTCCTGTTCAGGACTCAAGCCATGTGGTCCTGTCCACCATTAAACCATCTTTCCAAGCAGCCTCCATGTCTCCAGGGTCTTTTTCCCCACTTGGAGCCGAACCCAGAAGGACATTTCTTCCAACACAGGTATTTTGTGCAAAGGATATGCTCAGGATGCAGAAGGATGAAACGGAATGTTGCATTTCTTTAAGACACATTAAAACTAACATGAGGGAAATAGCAGAATAGCCACACACACACAGGAGTCCTGTGTCACACAGGAGAGAAACCATTTGAATGTCTCTATCGTGGGAAAAGTTTCATTGAGAATTCAAGCCTGGTGAGTCATCAGAGGACTCGCACAGGAGAGAAACCCTTTGAATATCTCTATTGTGGGAAAAGTTTCAGTAAGAAATCCAGATTGGTTAGACACCAGAGGGCTCACACAGGAGAATTTAGAAAATGCTTGAATTTCACTTGATCCATTGAAGGAATAGGTGACTAGACCCTTTGAGGTTATTTTATTCCAGATTCCTCCATACAACAGATTCCAGAACCAAAATCCACTATCCTCCCCATTCATGCTTTATTAAATCGGCATTAAAAATGGGTCACTTTGCATATGATCCCTCTGCCAAAGGACACCCTCAACCAGGGGCTGCTAAGCATTTTCCCATTTCTCTAGGCTAAGTTGTAAAGATCACTTGGTAGAAGTCAAAAACGACTTGATAGCATTTAATCAGTGGAAACATTGCACACGCCTTAGGTAGAAACTGGAGAAGGATTGTTTTTCTGCCTCCTGTCTGGAGATGGTGCTCAAAGAGGCCTGTGCCTAGAAAGAGGATAATACCTGTGGTTCAGCTTAAAGGAGTTAAAACCATTTATTACTGTGTTGCTAGAAAGGTTGGAAGGCGAAGAGAAGAGTAGAAACAAGAAAGTGCAGTTGCCTTTTGAAATAAGCACCTTTCGGAAAGCTTAACTTCCTATTCCAGGTCACTCATGGGAGGAAAGTGGAGGGCAGAGTGGCTTTTGTAAGGTGAGTGGAGGGCAGGTGGGAGGAGAGTCCTGGAAGCAGAGGAGCAACTGGGCAACTGGGCTGAAGCATCTCAGCTGCTGCTGCAGGTTCCTTCCCTCCCCGAACTTAAGCCCACTGGTGCTGCACGCTGTGAAACTGGTGGCTGCAACTTTCCTTCTTGTGGGATGGAGCTTCCACAACCTCTGAAGGGAAACCCTTCCACTGGTTCACTGTTCTCAGTGTCAGGAAATCTCTCCTTAGTTCTAGGCTGCTTCTCTTCTTGATGAGTTTCCATGCAGTTCTTTGTCCTGCCTTCAGGGGCTTTGGAGAATAGGTTGAGCCCCCTCCCTCTTTTGTGGCCTCAAGCATTAGAAGATGGCTATCATGTCATTCCTAGTCCTTCCCTTCACTGGACTAGATTCCTGCATCCCCTTCATTTAGCCTCCAGGCCCCTAATCCTCTTTGTTGCTCTTTTTCTCTCAACATCTTTTTTATGATATGGTTACCAAACTGTGTGCAATTTGCTAAGTCTGGTCTTACTCTTTATAAAGTGGTACTAGTACTTCACATGATCGAGTCTATCTCTCTGTTAATACAGCCTAGTATTGTATTGGCTTTTTTTTGTTGCTGCAATACACAGCTGGCCCATATGTAAATGATTGTTCCTAGGACTTCAAGGTTTCTCTCATAGTTATTACTTGAGCCATGTGCTACCTATTCTGTCCCAGTACATTTGGTGTAAAACCCTTCCCCCCTCCCCATTAAAATTTATTTTGTTAGGTAGGGCCCAGTGTTCAAATCTATCGAGATTCTCTATCTTCACCCTAGCTTCTTAGGTATTGGCTATTCCTGTCAACTTGGTGTCATTTGCAAATTTGATGTATTCCCGTTCGACTCCCTCATCAAAAGCATTTACGAAGATATTAAAGAGTTTAAATCAACCTTGGGGTACCAACTGCTTACTTCCCTCCATATAGCTATAGTCCAATTAAGGAATACACTTTTGAGTGTGGCTTGTCAACCGGTTATAAATCTATCTGTGTGGATGGATGTACCTAACCCACATTTTTCTAATTTACCAAGAAGTAGGTGAAGGTCTACTTTGTCAACTGCCTTACTGAAATTCAATGATACTATGTATTTGATTGGTCCGCTAATTTAGTCACTTTGTGCAAGAATGAAATAACATTTGTTTGGAATGCTCTGTTTTTGAAAAACCCATGTTGACTTCTGGTTACATACTTCCTTGCTTCTAGGTGTTTGGAGACCTTTTGTTTCATTTGCGTTTTTTTTGGTTTTATGGTTCTGGAGATTTTGCAATGATGCATGAGTGGCATTTCGCTTTTATATTTTTTTAAAATAATTTTTATTAAATGTTTCAATCTTTAAAAACAGTCAGAAGACATAACAAGTATAAATAATTTAAAAAACCAAAAAAAATCAAGAATGCAAAACAAAACAAAACACAGAACATATAAAACAATATACAATAATTTTACAGCTTTCTATACCGGCTTTCCTGCTTAGCTTTTGTAATTATCCCTTCTGCATTGCCTTCCTATTACTATATCCTTATATTGTAATTTAGCAAACACAATATTAACACTTATAATGATATTCATTATTTGTATCACCATATTCTCTATGTTCTGTTTTGGCTTCTGATTTCTAGCCACTTGTACATTTTATTCCATACTTTATAAAAGTCCGATTCTTCTCTTTCTTTTAGTTCTATTGTCATTTTGTCCATTTCTGCGCATTCGAGTATTTTCCTGATTATAGTTTCATCTGAGGGTATATTAATTTTCCCCCAGTTTTGTGGGAAAGCAATCCTTGCTGCAGTGAGTATGTGTATGATTATATATTGAGATTCTTTGTCTATTTTTTAGTCCAGCAGTCCTAATAAAAATGCTTCTGGTTTAAGTTCTATTTTTTGCTCAGTAATTTCTTCCAGCCATTTCCAAATTTTACACCAGTATCTTCTTGTGATGGGGCACATCCACCACATGTGGTAGAATGTTCCCGACTTGTGGCTGAATCTCCAATATTGGGGGGATAAATCTGGGTAGATTTTGGCCAATCTCGCTGGAGGCAAATGCCATCTATAAAACATTTTATAGAGATTTTCTTTGTAGGTCGTAAATTTATAATTTCTTTCCCATAATTTGTCTCATTTTTCTAATTCTATACTATGCCCAAAATTTTTACCCCAGCTAATCATTGTCTCCTCCTCCATTTTATATTTTAAAAGAAAATTACATAATTAGTTATCATTTTTCCTCCCGTTCCTAGCAATAGTTTGTCTAATTCCATTTGTTTCTCGTATATTCCATATTGTTCCCGATATTTTTAAAATCTTGTTTTAATTTGCAAATATGGCCATCATTCCATATTTATTCCTTGTGTCTTCAGCTCTTGTACTGATTTCAGTTCTCCTTTTTCATCTAAGAGCTCTGCATATCTTACCCTTTTACTAAGATCTGTAGAATTTGGATATGTCATTGCCTCCATGGTTGATCGCCAGATTGGGATTTTCAGGTAGTGGTTATTTTAAATTCTTTTTTCCCAGATCCTAAACAGGGCATCCCTTACCATATGTCTCTGAAAGTAGGAATGGGATTTATTCTTTCCCTCCCAGAGGAAGCCGTGCCAACCTAGTTGGAGGTCATGGCCTTCTAGCATAAGGATTCTTTTATTTTTTAATTAGATCTAATCCTTTAGCCATGTTAGGGCTGCCGTGTGATAATAAACCTCCCAATCTGGGAGGCCAAAGCCCCCTTTGTTTCTACTATCTTGTTGAAGTTTGTATTTAATGCACGGTTTTTCCCCTGACCAAATAAATTTGGATACCATTTTATTTAATTGTTTGAAAAAAAAATTGTCTAATTTAATCGGTATTGTTTGGAAAAGATAGTGTAATTTGGGTAGTATATTCATTTTGATTGTTGAAATTCTGCCAATTATTGATATCTGTAGTGTAGTCCAATTATTTTTGTATCTGTCCTAGCAGTTTGTTGTAGTTATCTTCTTTTATTGCAATACATTTTGCCGATAGCCATATTTCCAAATATTTAATCTTCTTGGCCAGGGGGGCGTTCTATCAAGTACGCCTGATGCGCCCTTACTGGACCGGGCTGCCCTTCGCACAGTCACTCAGGCACTCGTGACATCCCGACTTGACTACTGTAACACTCTCTACATGGGGCTTCCCTTGAGGTGCACTCGAAAGCTACAGCTAGTCCAGAATGTGATTATGGAAGCCTCTAGGTTCTCCCACATAACACCTCTCCTGCGCGAGCTGCACTGGCTGCCTGTGCACTTTCGAGTGCGCTTCAAGGTTTTGACGGCGATCTTCAAAGCGCTCCATGGCTCGGGGCCTAGTTATATGCGAGACTGTCTTCTGCCCCATACATCCCTTCGTCCAATCCGCTCCCACAGAGAAGGCCTTCGCAGGGTGCCGTTGGCCGGCCAATGCCGGTTGGCGACACCCAAGGGAAGAACCTTCTCTGTGGCGGGCCCTACCCTCTGGAACGATTTACCCCCCGAACTACGTACCATCTCAGACCTCCGCCTCTTCCGCCAGTGTCTTAAGACGCACCTTTTCCAACAAGCCGGCCTAGCATAACCTCCCGTTCTGACTGTTTTTAGATAGTTTTATTTGGGGGATTTTATACAATTTTAGCACAGGGCATGTTTAATATTTAATAGTTTTTTAAATTTTGTATCTTTGTTATATTTGTTATGTTTTTTAAATTTCCTGTGAGCCGCCCTGGGTCCTTTTTGGAGAAGTTGCGGGGTATAAATCTAATAAAATCTCAAATCTCAAAATTCCCAGTTTCTCCTCTAGGTCTTCATTTTGTCTTTTGGTTAAATTCTTAATATTTTAGTTTTCTCTTTGTTTATTTTAAACCCTGCCACTTTGCCAAATTGGTTTACCGTATTTTTCAGAGTATAAGGCGCACTGGAGTATAAGACGAACCCAGGTGTTGAAGAGGCAATTTTTTTAAAAAGGTAGGTAATAATAATAATAATAATTCATTATATTTATAAACTGCCCCCTCTCCCCGAAGGGACTCGGGGTGGTGCCGAAGGGACTCGGGGCGGTAGGTAGATAGAGGGATAGAGAGGGAGAGAGAGAGAAATACAGTAGGTAGGTAAGTAGGGAGAGAGAGAAAGGTAGGTAGGTAGCAGGGATGGGTTTCTAGGGGATCGGCCAGGATCGCGCGAGCCCGATCGTAAAATTTAGAGATCCTGGCCGATCCCGTTGGACGATGGACCCGGAAGTTACTTCTGGAACACGTGGCTCGCTCCGTCAAAACCTCCGTTTGAAGCTCTTTCTCTGTTGGGGCGGCTGGGGCGGGAGTTCGCGCAGGCTAGCGCGCCTGCCTTCCGCCGCCCCTAGCCTGCCAGGCTTCAAAACTAAAAGGCGGGGGCAGGGCCTTGAAGCTCTTTCGTTGTTAGCATGGCTAGGGGGGGCAGCGGAAGGCATGCTAGGTGCGCGAAGGCCCCCCCGCCCTCCCCAGCCGCGCCAACAGGGAAAGAGTTTCAAGGCCCAGCCTGGGCCCTTTAATTTTGAAGCTGCATTGCTTGGCGCGAATGCAGAGGCTTGGGGGGGCTTCGCGCCGAGCCGAGCCAAGCGCCCGGCTGGAGCACACGAGCCACCTGCGAGCGCCATGGCGAGCCGGAGCGGGGCGCGGGGCGCGCTGCTGCTGTTGCTGCTCCTGCTGCTGCTGTGCGGGCCGGGGGCGCAGGGGACGCGCCGACAAGCAGAACAGCCTCCGCAGGGCGGCCAGCGGCGTCTACCAGGGCGCCAGCGGCCTCCTGGGCGAGGAGAACGTGCGCACCGTGCAGAAGGTGAGCGGCGCCCGGAGGGTCCCGGGCAATGGGGAGGGGGGGGAATGGGAAGGAAAGTTGCTGCGGCAGCGCGCAACAATCCGCTGGCCCGCTGGCCGCGGTTGCTCGCTCGCTTGCTTGCTCACCCATCGGATGCCAGGTTCCTTCGTCCGGTGGATGGGTAAGAGAGAGAGAGAGTAAATACAGCCAGCGGGCTGGCGGGCCAGTCAGGCTACTTCCAGGAGCTGAGGAGGTTTGGGGGGGGGGGGAGACAGACAGACAGAGAGAGGCACAGACACAAAGAGAGACAGGGAGGGAGGGGGGAACCAGAGAGTGACAGACACACACACAGAGACAGAGAGTGGGAGGGAGAGAAAGATAGACAGAGACACAGAATGAGTGATTTAAGTGCCTGAATGCGAGACAGACACACACACACACACACACACACACACACACACACACACAGAGAGTGACAGATGGGCAAACAAAGGAGAGAGAGAAAGAGAGAAAGAAAAGAGACAGAAAGAGAGAAAGAGAAAGAAAGAGGAAGAGAGAGAACGAGAAAGAGGGAAAGAAAGAAAGAGAAAGAGAGAGAGAGAGAAAGAGAAATAGGGAAAGAGAGGGGGAAAGAGGGAAAGAAAGAGAAAGAAAAAGAAAGAGAAAGAAAGAGAGAGAGAGAAAGAGAAAGAAAGAAAAAGAAAGTGGGAGAGAGAGAAAGAAAGACAGACAGAGAAAAAGAGAAAGAAAGAGACAAAGGAAAGAAAGAGAAAAAAACAAAGAGAGAGAGGGAAAGAAAGAAAGAGAGGGAGAGAAAGAGAGGGAGAGAGAAAGAGGGAAAGAAAGAAAGAGAAAGAGAAAGAAATAAAGAGAGAGAGAAAGAGGGAAAGAAAGAAAAAATGAGCGAGAAAGAAAGAGAGAAAGGGAAAGAGAAAGAGAGAAAGAGAAAGAAAGAGAGAAAGAGAAAGAAATAAAGAGAGAGAGAGAAAGAAAGAGGGAAGGAAAGAAAGAGACAGAGAAAGAAAGAGAGACAGAGAAAGAGAGAAAGAAAGACAGAAGGAAAGAAAGAAAAAGAAAGAGAGAGAGAGAGAGAGAGAACTTATGACCACAATTAAGCCCAAAAGTTTGGTTGCTAACCAAGACCATTGTTAAGTGAGTTTCACATTTTCCAAATTGGCCACTCCCACCCGGTCACATGGCCGGCAAGCCACTCCCACCCGGTCACATGGCCGGCAAGCCACTCCCACCCGGTCACATGGCCGGCAAGCCACTCCCACAAAGCAGGCCACACCCACAGAACCTGTTCCAAAAATTTTGAAACCCACCCCTGGTAGGTAGGTAGGTAGAGGGGGGGGAGAGAGAGAAATACAGTAAGTAAGTAGGTAGGGAGAGAGAGTGTGTATAGATAGATAAGTAGGTAGAGTGATAGAGAGAGAAATAGAGAAAGACAAATATAATAGATAGGTAGGGTGAGAGAGACTAGCTAGCTAGATAGGTAAAGGGGAGAGAGAAATACAGTAGGTAGGTAGAGAGAGAGTGTAGATAGGTAAGCAGGTAGAGGGATAGAGAGAGAAACAAGAGAGAAATACTTCCTAAGAAATAGCAATTGAGGACCTTTTGGTTGTACAGGTAGTCCTCATTTACCACGTCTTCCTTGAGCCTTCAAAGATACTATGATAAAATAGAAGCAGATGTGAACCTGATCCACAGAATTTGTGGTAATCCTAGCACTTGTTCAGTGACCACACTTCAGCAGTGACTGTGGTTTTGAAGTTGCAAGTAAAGGAGTTGAAGGTAGTTACACATTTATGATGGTGGCAGCATCTGACACTCATGATCCCCATTTTTGACCTTCCCAGCTAGCTTCTGACAAGCAAAATCAGTGGCTATACTGGCAGGAAATTGCAAGTCACAGTCGTATGAAATTGCCTTTAACAATCCACAGTAATTAGCTTAACAACTACAGAGGAAAAATGTAAGTTGGGACTGTCATGTAATATATCATTCTTAATGATTGAGCTGCTTAGTGACGCAAATATCAGATCCAATTGTGGTAGGTTAAGTAAGGACTACATGCGTGGGGTGTCACCGGAGGGATTGTACCGTATTTTTCGGAGTATAAGACGCACCTTTTTTCCTCTAAAAAGAGACTGAAAATCTGGGTGCGTCTTATACATCGAATACAGCATTTTTTAGCCTCCTGGAACCCCACCCCCTTCACCAAACTGGCTGTGCCTAGTAGCTTGTGGAGCTACTATATTTCTCTATCTATTTCTCTCTCTATCTTTCTACCTACCTACCTACACACACACACACATTCTCCTTCTCCCCCTACATACCAACTGTATTTCTCTCTCTCCCCTTTTATCTACCTATCTACCTACCTACCTACCTACCTACCTACACAGACACTCTCTCTCCCTACCTACCTACTGTATTTCTCTCTCCCTCTCCATTTCTCTCTCTCTATATTCCTTTACCTACTTACCTACCTACTCTTTCTCTCCCTACCTACCTACTGTATTTTTCTCTATTTCTCTCTCTCTCTCTATCCCTTTACCTACCTTTCGTATTTCTCTTTCTTTCTCTCCCTCTCTCTCCCTCTATCTAAATACCTACCTACCTACTTTTTTTTGTAATTTGCCTCTTCAAAACCTTGGTGCGTCTTATACTCCGGTGCGTCTTATACTCCGAAAAATACGGTATATAGTATTTTATTCCTTTATTTGCAGCTGAGCACTTCTATGAGCAAAAGTGATGTATACTATTTTTCTTTTTTCACATCATCTCTAACCATTTTAAAAACAATTAAAGTTACATTTTTCTTTGACTCTTACAGACAAAGAGGATCGCAGTGAGCAATCTGGACAACTGAAAATAAGAAGCAATATTGAAAAGGGAAGAAAATCAATCCAGAAATCAGAATATTTTCAATTTCCTTCAGAAACCAATACAATTCGGATTCTACTCCAGCAGCTGATAGCCAAAAGAGAGAAAAGCAAGGAGGAATAAGCATATTATGCAGAAATGAGGGATACATTACATGAAAAAGTGAAGGGAGAAACCTTATGAATATAGAAATTGTGGGAAAGGTTTCATTAAAAATTCCAATCTCCTGAGACATAAGACCATGCACACAGGAGAGAAAAACTTTGAATGTCCTGATTGTGGGAAAAGTTTTAGTCAGAGTTCCAGGCTGGTAAAACACCAGAGGACTCACACAAAAGAGAAACCCTTTGAATGTCCTCTCTGTGGGAAATGTTTTAGTCAGAATTATGACCTGGTGATACACCAGAGGACTCATACAGGAGAGAAACCTTTTGAATGTCCTGATTGTGGGAAAAGTTTTAGTCGGCGTTCTAGCCTGGTGAAACACCAGAGGACTCACACAGGAGAGAAACCATTTGAATGTTCTGACTGTGGGAAACGTTTTAGTCAGAGTTCCAGCCTGGGGAAACACAAGAGGACTCACACGGGAGAGAAACCATTTGAATGTTCTGACTGTGGGAAACGTTACAGTCAGAATTACCACCTGCTGATACACCAGAGGACTCACACAGGAGAGAAACCCTTTGAATGTTCTGACTGTGGGAAAAACTTTACTGACAATTACAGTCTGGTGACACACCAGAGGATTCACACAGGAGAAAGGCCCTTTGAATGCCATATCTGTGGGAAAGGTTTCAGTCAGAACACCAATCTGATGACTCATCATAGGACTCACACAGGAGAGAAACCCTTTGAATGTCCTGATTGTGGGAAAGGTTTTAGTCAGAATTCCAGGTTAGTTATTCACCGGAGGTTTCACACAGGAGAAAGGCCCTTTGAATGTCCTATCTGTGGGAAAAGCTATATCAATAATTCCAGCCTGGTGATACATCAGAGGTTTCACACAGGAGAAAGGCCATTTGAATGTCCTGATTGTGGAAAAGGTTTCAGTCAAAATTCCCATCTGGTGATTCATCAAAGGACTCACACAGGAGAGAAACCCTTTGTATGTTCTGATTGTGGGAAATGCTTCATTGATAATTCCAACTTGGTTAGACACCAGAGGAATCACACAGGAGAGAAACCGTATGAATGTGTCGATTGTGGGAAAAGTTTCATTCAGAGGAATTCTCTAGTGATACACCAGAAGACTCACACATGAGAGGTCCACTTTGAATGTCTCTATTGTGGGAAAAGTTTCAGTCAAAATTCCTATCTAGTGACACACAAGAAGACTCACACTGGAGAGAAACCCTTCGAATGTCCTGATTGTGGGAAAGGTTTCAGTCGGAATTCCAGGTTAGTTATTCACCAAAGGATTCACTCAGGAGATAAATCCTTTCAATGCCCTGATTGTGGCAAAGGTTTCATTGATAATTCCAACTTAGTTAGACACCAGAGGATTCACACAGGAGAGAAACCCTTTGAATGTCCTGATTGTGGGAAAGGTTTCAGTCGGAATTCCAGGTTAGCTATTCACCAAAGGATTCACTCAGGAGATAAATCCTTTCAATGCCCTGATTGTGGCAAAGGTTTCATTGATAATTCCAACTTAGTTAGACACCAGAGGACTCACACAGGAGAGAAGCCATTTGAATGTCCTATCTGTGGGAAAAGGTTTAGTAATACTTCCAATGTGGTGTCACATCAGAGGACTCACCACAGAAGAAAAACCCTATGAATGTCCTGATTGTGGGAAAGGTTTCTGTCGGAATTCAAGCCTGGTGACTCATCAGAGGACTCACACCCTGAAGAAATATTTGAAATGTCCTGACTGTGGAAGAATTTTCATTAAGAATTTTAACTTGGTTAGACACCAGAAGATTCACACAAGAGAGAAACCCTATAAGTGCCTTGGCTGTAGGAAAAGTTTTAATCTGAGTTCCAGCCTGATGAAACACCAGAGGACTCACACGGTGAAGAAATCTTTGAGATGTCTAGTCTGTGGACTTTACTTCAAGCATAAATCATCTCTTATTGTCCATAAGGTAATCCATACTTAGACAAGTAGATGCATTTAGAGTAGAGAATGCTTGAATTTCATTTGTGTTCTCCCATTGAAATGGGTTGATTTAATTTTGGACTGATTCTTTTTGCTCAAACATGTCTCAGAATTAAATTTGTAGGAGGAGAGAAAAGGAAATGGAAATTTATGGTTATCAGCAGAATCTTCTGGATATTTCCTTTTCCAGAAGTAGTGAAATTCCTTAAAAAGAAATTTTGGATGGAACTTTTGTCTGTTGATTGTGAAACTCCCATATGTGGAGTTTCAGCCTTTTATCTTCATTTCAGCCAGGTTTTGAGCCCCAGAATTCTGCAGCCAACATAAAAGTAGTCCTCAAAATATAACTATGATGGGCCTTGAATTACCGTTGCACGTTGCAATGGCTGATAAATGAAATTCCCTTCCTTTACTACCTGAATCCACCTTCTCTCTCTGAGGCAGCCATTAATCAAATGTTCAGGTCACTAAGCAGAACACTGTATTCTCAGTGCTGGAGAAAACTCTTGGAGGTCTAGTGCAGGGCCAGGCTAGCCTTCTGTAGGCATCTCTGGGCCTCACCCACCCTCCAAGAGATCATTTTGCCTTGTTTCCTAACCCTTGCATCCCATTGGCCCTTCACTCCCTCCTCAGGGTCCCCTTACACTTGGGTCCCACCCCACCCGACTTCACACCCTTCTCCCTTTTACCTTTTGAAGCTCTCTTAACCTTAGGTTGGAGAGGGAGGGAAGGACATATATCATTTGGCCTCATGACTTTGTCTTGCAAGCAGCCACCGTTTTCAGTGGGCCCTGGATTCATCTCTGGTGTGAACTATGGTAATGGTGCAGTGGCCAAACCACGTCGTGCGGCAAACTGCAACATAACATACAGTACGCATTCTTGACTCACATTCTTCTCTGCCTTCTCAGAAGGGAAGCAAGAGTGAAAGAAAATGCAGTCAAGTGGAAATGGTTGGAGCGCACTTAGAGGAGTTTAGCCACACCTTGCACGCACTACGCAATAAGCTATGCAGTGTCTGGCCACACGTGGCTGCAGAAGTTAGATTGCAAAAAGTGTCAGGGCATGGGGTGCCTACCTGCGATGGTCCTAAGTCTATGATGGCGAACTTTCCACTTGGGTGGAGCGTTGGACTAAATGACCTACAAGGTCCCTTCCAACTCTGTTAATCTGTTACTGGAGATTCATATCTACCCAAAAGCTGGCCAATTGATTTTCGGCCTTCCGGAGGATTGGGGAAAGCAATTTTCGCCCTCCCCAGGCTTCAGGAAAGTCTCTGGAGCCTGGGGAGGGCTAACCCATTGGACCCATATTTTGCCCTCCCCGATCTTCAGAGGCTTTCCTGTGGCCTGGGAGAGTGAAAATGCCCCCCCCCCCTGCTCCCTGGAGGAAATTCCAAGCTCAGCTTGGAGGCGAGCAGTGTGCCTGTGGGAGGGGTGTGTGTGCTTTGCATTATGGGTACCAGCATGTGCCTATGCTATTGTGCGCACGCACTTGCATTTTTGGCCACCAACAACAAAAAGGTTAGCCATCACTGTCCTAAGGGAAGCCGGTAAGACATCCCCTGAAACTCAGACCTGGTGCTTATTTTGGGGCCCTAAAGAAAATAAAATTGGGTCTTATTTTCAGCAAAACACAGGTATGTATGCTGTATATGTATAATCATAGCCCAGCACTTCCAGGTATATTTGATGCTAACTTGTGCAATTCTAGGAACACATGATTGACCCAAGTCAACAAATTAATTTCATAACTGAATGGGTATTTGACATCTATATTGAAAATGTAAATAATTAACATAAGAGGTTCAGTTAGCATTTTGGCATCTTTCCTTTTATTTTAATATATGGCTTTGGATCTGTTTTTTTTAAATATTGTGCAGCCATTTCGTAAACCCTAATTAAACTAACGGTTTTATGTGAATCTTACAGGAAAAAGAATGCCAAAGAGAACACTGTGGAGAACTGAATCACAAGCAGCATTAAAATGCAAAGGAAACCAAGGCAGCAATCAAAATCTTATTATTTCTTCTGGAAATCGAAAACTTTTCTTTCCCCGCAGCTTACAGATAAGGAAGACAAAACAAGGAAAAGAGTTTTGAGCTGGAGAAACAATAAGAGTATCTGGAAGAAACATATCAAAATATCAAAGGGAATAATTTCCTACTTCAGAAAAAGTGGGAAATATCTGGATGTCAGTGGAAACAATAAAGGTCATTTGGACAGCCAGATAAGACAGACCGTAATGGAGGCCTCACCCTGTGAGAAAGGAAACAGTTGCTTGAATCTGTTCCATCCAACAAGGGATTGAGAATATTTTTGATGTTTTTGAGAATCCAGGAATATCAGTGGTGGAAAAGATCCACTGATCTGCCTATTATGGGATCAACAAAGATTGTAGAATTATGCTTGAGAGGATCCACCCTGGAGAAAAGCCATATCAGTGTTCCCAATGCAGCAAAAGCTTTAGTCAGAACAGTTCCCCGTTGTTCATGGAAAGCTCACACCAGAGAAAAGCCCTACCAGATGTCCCAATGTGGCAAAAGGTAATAATATACCAGTGGACCTACACAAGAGAAAGCCCATATGAATATCCAGATTGTAAGAAAAAATTCAGTTGAAATTTCAGTTTGGCAATACACCAGAGGATTCACATAGTGGAGAAGCCTTTTGAACGTCCTGAGAGAAAAGGTTCAGTCATACTTTTGAACTGGTGATACACCACAGGAGAAAGACCCTTTGAATGTCCTGACTGGTGAAAGATTTAGTCATAATTTTAAATTGGTGATACACCAGAGGATTCCCAGAGGAGTGAAACTTTTTCAATGTCCTGACTGTGGGAAAAGGAATGGCATTTGGGAGTGGTTGGTAGGAAGAGAGGAAGAGAGAATAATCAAGAATATTTGTACTACCTGTCTTATAGATGTATCTGCACACCCCCACTATTCAAAGACACACGAAGGCTATCCCCTTCACCTACCTCCAGATAAACCAGGGGTCCTCAAAGTTTTTAAACGGGGGCCAATTCATGATCCCTCAAAGTGTTGGAAGGACAGACCAGCTGGGTGGGGCTTGGCTAAGTCATCCTGTGACTGAATGGGCATGGCTAGGTCATGTGACTGGGTGGGGTTGGCCAATTTAGCAGTCCATTTAGGAGCAAAATACCTTCACCTCCAAGTGATGGGATCAAGACAGGACATGACTTTCACCCCAGTCATTGAAAAAGGGGGAACAATACAGTTCCTTTAAGGAAGGAAGGTTAGAGGTAATAGATAAGAGAATAAAATCAAATACACATGTCTGACAGGATTAGGACCAAGGAAGTGATAATTAAGACCCATCATGAGACTTTGGAAAAGACGTAAAAATAATCAAATAATAAAAGCTCACAAAGGAAACTTCAAAATTATAAAACACTGTAAACTCTATAAAAATCCTTGCACTCATCAAGCTAATTTGTCAGCTGTCCCAGAACTGCATGCTGTGGTTCTGCTCATTAATAAATGGACTTCCTTTCCTTCCTGAGCAGCTAGCCTCCATTTTATTTCCAGAGCCTCCTGGCTTGGAACTGAAACAGATGGATTTTTCTTCCAACATCTTTAGTTCTTGGAGGTGCCTGCTTGTTACCCCGGTGGTAGCAGCACCCACATGCTGACAAATTGGTTGCTACAATCTTGGTTTTGGAGCTGGGAGGGGGGGAAATTATTTGATGGAAAATGTTTCATTTCTAAAAAAAGCATTGTGCTGCTCTTTGAATAGCTTTTGAGAATAAAAGAAATGGGTATTGTCAGCATTGCTATGAATGTGGGTGTAAGATAATGTAATCCTGTCTTCCCAACACATGGGAGATGCTTCCATTTCTTTCATTTCTCTCTCAGGGCTTTTTTCCAAATAATCCAAACAAGTAAAGAGTTGGAGCAGAGAACTGGAATTTTAGCTATGCAAATGAATGAGGTTATATTGCTGAGTTTAGAAGACACCAAAGAATTGCAGGTTTGTTCATTTCACTAACAATTCAGAGGACTTGTTATATATAATGGTTCATGCTAAGTCCTCAGACTTAGGATAAAGTACTCCCATTGGCTAAAGCGCGCACTCAGTTTGGGCTGGAGAATTACAGGTTCCTTATTGGTTAATTGTCTGACAGCCGACCCTATATAACAGCAGTCAGATGGGCGGTTCTTTGTTACAGTTTGGTTCAGTTCGTATTAAACAGTTTTGTTTTGTTTTTTGCAAAAAAAGTTTTATTTTTTTCCCCGCTGAGAAGTCTAATAGGACTAGGATAGAGGAACAACCACATTATGCTGTGCTTTTGGGATCTCATCCCTTGTCAGCCCTCTTACAAGTTCAATATATATCTCTCTGGATACATCATTTGTTCTAGCATATGCTGAGTTGTAAGGCATTCTTTCAAGATCAATTCTAAACATACAACCATCAAAATCTGTTAATTCTTTTTGTGACTCCTTTATCTTTCCCCCCATCACCGCTACCCCCCCCCTTCACCTCTTCCGTGTATTAAACAGTTTGAATCAGCTCCCTGCCTCCGTGTTTTTACCTCAGAGAACAGTCTTGAGCAGGTCACTTTCCAAACGATCCATCTGCCAAAGGATGCCCACAACCAGGGGCTAAGCGAAGCAGCCTCCCATTTCACTAGGCTAAGATACAAAGATCACTGTCTAGAAGTCAAAAATGACTTGATAGCATTTAATCAGTGGAAACTTGTTGCAAACGCCTTAGGGAGAAACTGGAGAAGGATTGTTTTTCTGCCTCCTATCTGGAGATGGTGCTTAAACAGCTTACACCCGTGCTTAGAAAGAGGATAATACCTGCGTTTGAGCTTAAAGGGGTTAAAACCATCGAGTACTGTTTTGCTAGAAAGGTTGGGAAGCGACGGGAAAAGTCGAAGAAAGAAAGTGCAGTTGCCTTTTGAAAAATCACCTTTGGGAACAACTGAACTTCCTGTTCCGCATCACTCAGGGGAGGAGAGTGGTGTGCAGAGCGGCTTTTGTGCTCTTTCCCATGGCCCAAGCAGCTGCTGGAAGGTGAGTGGAGGACAGGTGGGAGGAGAGTCCTGGAAGCAGAGAAGCAATTGAGCTGAAGCATCTCAGCTGCTGTTGCAGGTTCCTTCCCTCCCCGAATTTAAGCTAACTAAATAAACTAACTAAACTAAGCCCACTGGTGCTGCACGCTGTGAAACTGGTGGCTGCAACTTTCCTTCTGGTGGGAAGATGGAAAAGGTCTCCTTCGAGTGAAGGTGGATTCTTTGAGAATGGCTTCCCTCCAGAGGTTGTGACTGCTCCCATCACTGGAGGGTTTGTGGCAGAGCTGGGAGGGACCTTGCAGGTCTCCTATTCCAACGCCCTGATCAAGCAGGAGACTCAATCTCTTTTCAGACAAATGGCTGTCCTGTCTCTGATTAAAAGCCACCAGGGATGGAGCTCCCACAACCTCTGAAGGGAAACCCTTCCACTGGTTCACTGTGTCAGGAAATCTCTCCTTAGTTCTAGGCTGCTTCTCTCCTTGATGAGTTTCCATGCAGTTCCTTGTCCTGCCTTCAGGGGCTTTGGAGAATAGGTTGACACACCCCCCCCCTCTTTTGTGGCCTCAAGTATTGGAAGATGGCTATCATGTCACCCCTAGTCCTTCCCTTCATTAGACTAGACATACCCAATTCCTGCATCTCCTTCATTTAGCCTCCAGGCCCTTTAATCATCTTTGTTGCTCTTTTTCTCTCATCATCTTTTTTATGATATGGTTACCAAATTCTGTGCAATTTGCTAAGTGTGGTCTTGATCTTTATAAAGTAGTACTAGTACTTCACATGATCTTGAGTCTATCTCTCTGTTAATACAGCCTAGTATTGTATTGGTTTTTTTTGTCGCTGCAATACACAGCTGGCCCATATGTTCACTAGGACTTCAAGGTTCCTCTCATAGTTATTACTTGAGCCAAGTGCTACCCATTCTGTCCCAGTACATTTGGTGTTAAACCCTTTTCCCCCTCCATTAAAATTGATTTTGTTAAGTAGGGCCCAGTGTTCAAATCTATCGAGATTCTCTATCTTCACCCTAGCTTCTGAGGTATTGGCTATTCCTGTCAACTTGGTTTCTAATTTACCAAGAAGTAGGTTAAGGTCTACTTTGTCAACTGCCTTACCGAAATTCAATGATACTATGTATTTGATTGGTCCACTAATTTAGTCACTTTGTGTAAGAATGAAATAACATGTGTTTGGAATGCTGTGTTTTTGAATAACCCATGTTGACTTCTGGTTACATATTTCCTTGCTTCTAGGTGTTTGGACACCTTTTGTTTCATTTGCGGGTTTTTTTGGTTTTATGGTTCTGGAGATTTTGTGATGATGCATGAGTGGCATTTCGCTTTTATATATTTTTTTAATAATAATTTTTATTAAATGTTTTAATCTTTAAACACAGTCAGAAGACATAACAAGTATAAATAATTTAAAAAAACCAAAAAAAATCAAGAGTGCAAAACAAAAGAAAACACAGAACATATAAAACAATATACAATAATTTTACAGCTTTCTATACCGGCTTTCCTGCTTAGCTTTTGTAATTATCCCTTCTGCATTGCCTTCCTATTACTCTATCCTTATATTGTAATTTAGCAAACACAATATTAACACTTATAATGATATTCATTATTTGTATCACCATATTCTTTATTTTCTGTTTTGGCTTCTGATTTCTAGCCACTTGTACATTTTATTCCATACTTTATAAAAGTCAGATTCTTCTCTTTCTTTTAATTATATTGTCATTTTGCCCATTTCTGCGCATTCGAGTATTTTTCTGATTATAGTTTCATCTCAGGGTATATTAATTTCCCCCCCGGTTTTGTGCGAAAGCAATCCTTGCTTCAGTGAGTATGTGTATGATTATGTATTGAGATTCTTTTGTCTATTTTTGAATCCAGCAGCCCTAATAAAAATGCTTCCGGTTTAAGTTCTATTTTTCGCTCAGTAATTTCTTCCATCCATTTCCGAATTTTACACCAGCATATCCTTGAGATGGGGCACATGTACCACATGTGATAGAATGTTCCCAGCTTGTGGCTGCATCTCCAACATTTGGGGGATAAATTTGGGTACTAATTCTGACAATTAGTGATATCTGTAGTTTAGTCCAATTATCCAAATCTTTTTCTATCTGTCGTAGCAGTTTGTTGTAGTTATCTTCTTTTGTTGCAATACATTTTGCCGATAGCCATATTTCCAAATATTTAATCTTCTTGGCCCTTAAAATTCCCAGTTTCTCCTCCAGGTCTTCATTTTGCTTTAGGTTAAATTCTTAGTTAATATTTTAGTTTTCTCTTTGTTTATTTTAAGCCCTGCCACTTTGCCGAATTGGTTTATATCTTGTAATAGTTTTAGTCCAGTTTCTAAGGGCTCCTCTATGATAAATACTAGATCAATTGCAAAGGCCTGCACTTACATTCCTGTGTTCTAATTTTCAGTCCCTTTATATCCATATTATGCCTAATTTGCAACAGCAATGTCTCTATTGAGAGGATAAATAACAGGGGGGATAGTGGGCATCCCTGTCTTACTCTTTTGGTTATGCTGAAAAATTCTGTTGCTTCCATGTTTAGCATTATTTTTGCTCTCTGACTCCGATATATTGCTCTGATCATCCCTATAAATTTCTCTCCGAAATTCATTACTATTAATTGATTTATTATAAAATCCCAATTTAGGTTATCAAATGCTTTTTGTACATCAATAAATATCAATGCTACTTGTTTTCCTGAATGTATCTCGTAGTATTCTAATCTGTCCATTATTGTTCATGTATTGTATTTTATGTGTCTGTTGGGCAAAAATCCATTTTGGTCTCGGTGTATGATTCCATTTAATATATTTTTAATTCTTTTCCGCCATTATTGTCATAAATATTTTATAATCAGCATTTAGCAGCGAGATTGGCCTATAATTTTGGATCTTTTGATTTTCAGTGTTGTCTTTGGGAATTAGTGTTGTTATTGCCTCCATCCAGGATTTTGGTGTCTTTGCTCATTCTAATACTTCATTATACATTTCTAATAATATGTTCTCTAATGACTTTTGCAATTCTTTAATAAATTCTGCTGAGCTTCTATCTGGGCCTGGGGTTTTGTTATTTTTTTTATTTTTGGATTGCCCTTTTTAATTCTAGCCTCGTTATTCTCTCATTTAATGTTTCTTTTGTTGTTTCTGGTAAGGTTGGAAGATTCCTCCCTTGAAGATATCTTTTAATATGCTCTTCTTCTATTTCCTCTCTGTAGTATAATGTTTGAAAGTATCTTACTGCTATATTTTCTCTCTCTTCCTTTTGGTGATGTATCACCCCTTCTTCATCCTCTAATTGCGGTATTAGTTTTTCTTTTTTTTAGTTTATAGGCTAGCCATCTCCCCGGTTTATTGGCATTTTAAAAATAATTTTGCCTACTTGATCTAATTTTCTGGGCTACTTCTTCTTGTGTAATTAAGTTTAATCTATGTTTAATTATTTCTTTTTCTTCTTTAGCTTCTTTGTTTTGAGGTTCTTTATGGAGTTTATATTCTAATTTCCCCAGTTTCTCTTGGAGCTGTGTATATGGTTTCTTATTATCTTTATTTCTTCTTATTGTATATGCTATCGTAACACCTCGCACAAAGGCTTTAGTTGTATCCCATAGGTTTCGAATGGTTGTCTGTTCATTCCAATTTTCCTTTAGGAAAAATGCTAATTCTTTTTCCCCTTATTTATTTATTTATTTACTTACTTACGTGCTTACTATACCGCCCTACTCCCGAAGGACTCAGAGCGGTGTACAGCCAAAGTAAAACAGATATATAAAAGTTAAAAACAGTTTTAAAAACATATTAAATAATTTGGCCTCTCATAAGATTAAAAACCATCAAACTCCAATTAAAATTAATAAAAATTCATATTTACGCCAGCCTGGCTTGTTGGAAAAGAAAGGTTTTGAGAGCACGGCAGAAGGTGCGTAGGTCAGGGATAATTCTTAACTCAGCGGGCAATTCGTTCCAGAGGACCGGTGCTCCCACAGAGAAGGCTCTCCCCCTGGATGTCCCCAGTCGACATTGTTTAGCCGACGGCACCATGAGGAGACCCTCTCTATGGGAACGTACTGGCCGGTGGGAGGCTCTCGGTGGCAGAAGGCAATCTCGTAGGTACCCAGGTTCTAAGCCATGGAGCACTTTAAAGATAGTAACGAACACCTTGAATCGCACCCGGAAAACCACCGGAAGCCAGTGTAGCTCACACAGGAGGGGTGTTACATGGGAGTGTCGCGTCACCCCCATAATTACCTATGCGGTCGCATTCTGGCTCAGTTGGAGCCTCCGGGTGCTCTTCACGGGGAGCCCCATGTAGAGAACATTACAGTAGTAATGAGATGAGGGCATGAATGACTGTGTGCAGTGCATCTCGATCCAGAAAGGGACGCAACTGGTAGATCAGGTGAATCTGATAAAAAGCCACCCTGGTGACACCCGTCATTTGATCTTCCAAGGACAGCCATGTCATCCAGGAGGACACCCAAGTTGCTATGGGGGGCTAAGGTCTCACCCGCCCCATAGCCAGCAATGGAACAAGCTTACTGTAACGGGACGCCGAGAACCACAGCCATTGGAGTCTTGGAGGAATTGAGCCTGAGCCTGTTCTTCCCCATACAAATCTGCACGGCCTCCAAGCACTGGGACATCACGTCAAGAACAACATTGGGATGGTCTGAGGATGAAACAGACAGCTCTGTATCATCAGCGTACTGATGGAACTTTACCCCCAAACCCCGGAGGATCTCGCCCAGTGGCTTCACATAAATATTAATAATAATAATAATAATAATTTAATTTATAACCCGCTCTCTCTCCCAGAAGGGACTCGAACAGAAGGGGGTGAGAGGACCGACCCCTGGGGTACTCCACAACTAGGGCACCTTGAGAACGATCTCTGCCACTCCGCCAACACAAACTGCAAACAGTCAGAGAGGAAGGAGGAGAACCACCGAAATACAGTGCCTCCCACCCCTAACCCCTCCAACTGCCGCAGCAAGATACCATGGTTGATGGTATCAAAAGCCATCATATGTGGGGTTCCTCAGGGGTCGGTCCTCTCGCCCCTACTATTCAACACATATATGGGTGAGATCATCCGTGGTTTTGGGGTGGGATATCATCTGTACGCTGATGATACTCAGTTGTACATATCCACCCCAAACCACCCCAACGATGCCGTCGAGGTTATGTCCCGGTGTTTGGAGGCCGTACGGATCTGGATGGGTGGTAACAAACTCAAGCTCAACCCGTCCAAGACTGAGTGGCTGTGGCTTCCGGCGCCCCGGTTCAGCCAGATTATTCCAACACTGGCCATTGGGGGCGAAACACCGGCCCCCGTGGAGAGGGCGCGCAATTTGGGTGTCTTCCTGGATTCCCGGCTGTCTATGGAAGATCACGTGGCAGCCGTGGCCAGGGGGGCGTTCCATCAGGTACGCTTGATGCGCCAATTGCGCCCCTTACTGGATCGGGGTGCCCTACGCACAGTCACTCAAGCACTCGTCACCTCTCGACTCGACTACTGTAATGCTCTCTACATGGGGCTTCCCTTGAGGTGCACCCGAAAGCTGCAGCTAGTCCAGAACGCAGCCGCGCGGGTGATTACGGGAGCGCCTAGACACTCCCGCATAACACCTATCCTGCGCGAGCTGCACTGGCTTCCTGTGGTCTTTCGGGTGCGCTTCAAGGTCTTGACGACCATCTTTAAAGCGCTCCATGGCTCGGGGCCTAGTTATATGCGAGACCACCTCCTGCCCCATACATCCCTCAGACCGATACGCTCCCACAGAGAGGGCCTCCTCAGGGTGCCGTCGGCTGGACAATGCCGACTGGCGACACCCAGGGGAAGAGCCTTCTCTGTGGCTGGGCCAGCCCTCTGGAACAACCTACCCCCTGAACTCCGCACCATCTCTGACCTCTGCCTCTTCCGCAAGTGTCTGAAGACACATTTATTCCATCTAGCCGGCCTAGCGTAACCCCCTGTATTGACCATTAGACAGTTTTAAATTTGGGATTTTAATTCGGTTTTTAGCACAGGTTTTACTAGAATAAGTTTTTTAAATTTTATATGTGTTGTATGTATTTTAACATTCCTGTGCGCCGCCCTGGGTCCGTTTGGAGAAGGGCGGGATATAAATTTAATAAAATAAATAAAAATAAATAAATAAAAAAGCCGCTTAGAGGTCTAATAGGACCAGGACAGAGGAACAACCCCTATATTGAACATAGTTCTTTTCTTTTACAACCCTCTGGTTCATGGTCCATCTTTGCTTCTCCTTTCCATTTGATTATTAATGGGTTGTGGTCTGCCCATATATTCGGTGCTATTTCTGCCTCTTCTACATCCTTCTCCATTTCTGGATCCATCCATGAATTATGGGGGTTTGAAAAACAATGTATATTGACTCTTCTATAGGTTGATTACTCTCCATACATCTTTTAGGTTTAATTCTTGGGCCATTTCAAAGAATGCTTTTGGTAGAGTTCTCCTTTCATAATTTTTTTACTATCCGTTTTATAGTCTTTCTTTGGATCTACCACTGCAT
This sequence comes from Rhabdophis nuchalis, assembly GCA_039707465.1. Taxonomy (NCBI): domain Eukaryota; kingdom Metazoa; phylum Chordata; class Lepidosauria; order Squamata; family Natricidae; genus Rhabdophis; species Rhabdophis nuchalis. Next base: position 27,665,224 of record CM077646.1, on the reverse strand, counting down.
TGAAGTCCCCAAATAGGCATATGTTGTCCAATTCCACTTCTACAATCCCTTTATGTAGTATTCTTTGTGGTTTGTGTTTGGTGCGCTTATGACCGCAATTAGTACTCTTCTTTGTTTTATTGATACTTCAATTAATAATGTTCTTCTCTCTTCATCTGCGTATACCTGTTTAGGTTTCAGCCGGTCCTTTATATATACTGCAATTCCTCTTCCTGTCAGCCAGGGCCAGATGTAATTTTCCTAACTTTGGAGATTCCAAAATACTACCATTTCCTTTTTTAATATGAACTTCCTGTAGACATGTAATGTCCATGTTTTGTTTTTGAAGTTTAGAAATTGTTTGTCTTCTTTTTATAGGTGAATTTAGTCCATGTATATTGACCGATATTAATTTCACTTCTTCCTCCATCCTGTTACTTGCTTGTCTCCTTAGTGCCTCTACTTGGTTTTGCTTCCCTTTGGTTTCTTGTCCTCACTCCTTCTCTTTCCTGGGTTTCTGTATTGGTCTTCTTTCTCCCATCTTGGTCTAATGCTTTTTCCTCTGTCAGCTGCTCCTCTTGGCTTTGGGTTTCGCTTTTATATATGTAGATTTTCCAGTATTCCCCCCCCCCCCCACTCCTTGCATTGTTTTCTCCTTTAGGATTTTTATCCATGAGATTTTGCTTAGGCTCTGAATTTGTTAAACTCAACTCTTCTTAAAGTTTAAGACACTTGTTGCATTACGTTCTATTGTTTGTGTTTGCCTCATATTGAATTCCAGTAAGACGTGGTCACTCGCCCAAGGTTCCAGCAACTTCAACTCCTTCTATCACTCCTCTATTAGTAAGAATTAGGTCGAGTATAGTTTTTCCTCTAGTTCCTTCCTCTAGCTTTTAAATGACAAAGTTGTCAGCTAAATTGATTAAAAATCTATTCAATCTCCTACTTGCTTTAGAGTTTGTCTCCCAGTTGATATCAGGGTAGTTAAAGTCTCCCATTATATCTTCAGGTTGCCCTCTTGATATAGTTTGTAACACGTGTATTGAAAATGACAGATGAATAAAATTTACAAGGTTTTTTCATATCCATGACTTGCCAATAAGTATCTCCTGTCCCATCCATGTATTAAACAGGTTCAATTTTGCTTAATCCAGCACTTCCTAAGAAATAGCTTTTGGTTGCACAGGAAGTCCTCATTTACCACATCATCCTTGAGCCTTCAAAGATACTATGGTAGCAGACATGCACCTGATCCACAAAATCTGTGGTAATCCTAGCACTTGTTCAGTGACCACACTTCAGCAGTGACTGTGGTTTTGAAGGTGCAGGTAAAGGAGTTGCCAATAGTTACACATTTATGATGGTGACAGAATCTGACACTCATGATCCCCATTTGTAACCTTCCCAGCTAGCTTCTGACAAGCAAAATTAGTGGCTATACTGGCAGGAAATTGCAAGTCACAGTTGTATGAAATTGCCTTTAACAACCCACAGTGATTAGCTTAACTGCAGAGGAACAAATGTAAGTTGGCACTGTCATGTAATATATCATGCTTAATGATTGAGCTACTTAGTGATGCAAATATCAGATCTAATTGCGGTAGGTTAAGTAAGGACTATATGCGTGGGGTGTCACCGGAGGGATTGTATATAGTATTTAATTCCCTTATTTGCAGCTGAGCACTTCTATGAGCAAAAGTGATGTATACTATTTTTCTTTTTCCACATGATCTCTAACCATTTTAAAAACAATTTAAGTTACATTTTTCATTGAATTTTACAGATGAACAGGATGACAATGAGAGCACTCTGGACAACTGAAAATAACAAGCAACCTTGAAAAGGGAAGAAAATCAAGCCAGAAATCAAAATATTTTCCATTTCCTGCAGAAAACCATAAATTCTGATCCTCCTCCAGCAGCTAATAGCCAAAAGAGAGAAAATCAAGAAGGAATAAGCATATTATGCAGAACTCAGGGATACATTACATGAAAAAGTGAAGGGAGAAACCTTATGAATATAGAGATTGTGGGAAAGGTTTCATTACAAATTCCAATCTCCTGAGACATAAGACCATGCACACAGGAGAGAAAAACTTTGAATGTCCTGATTGTGGGAAAAGTTTTAGTCAGAGTTCCAGGCTGGTGAAACACCAGAGGACTCACACAGGAGAGAAACCATTTGAATGTTCTGACTGTGGGAAATGTTACAGTCGGAATTCCAGCCTGGTGATACACCAGAGGACTCACACAGGAGAGAAACCCTTTGAATGTCCTCTCTGTGGGAAATGTTTCAGTTATAATTCCACCCTGGTGGTACACCAGAGGTTTCACACAGGAGAAAGGCCCTTTGAATGTCCTCTCTGTGGGAAATGTTTCAGTCAGAATTCCGCCCTGGTGTTACACCAGAGGATTCACACAGGAGAAAGGCCCTTTGAATGTCCTGATTGTGGAAAAGGTTTCAGTCATAATACCCATCTGGTGAATCATCAAAGGACTCACACAGGAGAGAAACCCTTTGAATGTCTTGATTGTGGGAAACGTTACAGTCAGAGTTCCGGGCTGGTGAAACACCAAAGGACTCACACAGGAGAGAAACCATTTGAATGTTCTGACTGTGGGAAACGTTACAGTCAGAATTACCACCTGGTGACACACCAGAGGACTCACACAGGAGAGAAACCCTTTGAATGTCCTATCTGTGGGAAAGGTTTCAGTCATAATAGCAATCTGGTGACTCATCAGAGGACTCACACAGGAGAGAAACCCTTTGAATGTCCTGATTGTGGGAAATGCTTCATTGATAATTCCAGCCTGGTTAAACACCAGAGGATTCACACAGGAGAGAAACCCTTTGAATGTCCTGATTGTGGGAAATGCTTCATTGATAATTCCAGCCTGGTTAAACACCAGAGGACTCACACCGGAGAGAAACCCTTTGAATGTCCTGATTGTGGGAAACGTTACAGTCAGAGTTCCGGGCTGGTGAAACACCAGAGGACTCACACAGGAGAGAAACCCTTTGAATGTCCTATCTGTAGGAAATGTTTCAGTCAGAATAGCAATCTGGTGACTCATCAGAGGATTCACACAGGAGAGAAACCCTTTGAATGTCCTGATTGTGGGAAATGCTTCATTTATAATTCCAGCCTGGTTAAACACCAGAGGATTCACACAGGAGAGAAACCCTTTGAATGTCCTGATTGTGGGAAATGCTTCATTGATAATTCCAGCCTGGTTAGACACCAGAGGATTCACTCAGGAGAAAAACCCTTTCAATGTCCTGATTGTGGGAAAGGTTTCACTCGGAATTCAAGTCTGGTGACTCATCAGAGGATTCACACCCTGAAGAAAACTTTGAAATGTTCTGACTGTGGAAGAATTTTCATTAAGAATTTTAACTTGGTTAGACACCAGAAGATTCACACTAGAGAGAAACCCTATAAGTGCCTTGGCTGTAGGAAAAGTTTTAATCTGAGTTCCAGCATGATGAAACCCCAGAGGACTCACACGGTGAAGAAATCTTTGAAATGTCTGGTTTGTGGACTTTACTTCAAGTATAAATCATCCCTTATTGCACACAAGGTAATCCATATGAAGAAAAGTAGATGACTTTAGAGTAGAGAATGTTTGAATTTCATTTGTGTTCTCCCATTGAAATGGGTTGATTTAATTTTGAACTGATTCTTTTTGCTCAAACATTTATTAGAACTAAATTTGTAGGAGGAGAGAAAAGGAAATGGAAATTTCAGGTTATCAGCAGAATCGTCTGTATATTTCCATTTCCAGAAGTAGTCAAATTCCTTAAAAAGAAATTTTGAATGGAGCTTTTGTCTGTTGATTGTGAAACTCCCATATGTGGAGTTTCAGCCTTTTTTCTTCATTTCAGCCAGATTTTGAGCCCCAGAATTCTGCAGCCAACATAAAAGTTGTCCTCAAAATATAACTATGATGGGCCTTGAATTACTGTTGCATGTTGCAATGGCTGCTAAATGAAATTCCTTTCCTTTACTACCTGAATCCCCTTCTCTCCCTGAGGCAGCCATTAATCAAATGTTCAGGTCACTAAGCAGAGCACTGTATTCTCAGTGCTGGAGAAAACTCTTGGAGGTCTAGGCTAGCCTGCTGTAGGCATCTCTGGGTCTCACCCACCCTCCAAGAGATCATTTTGCCTTGTTTCCTAACCCTTGCATCCCATTGGCCCTTCACTCCCTCCCCAGGGTCCCCTTACGATTGGCTCCCACTCCACCCGACTTCATACCCTTCTCCCTTTTACCTTTTGAAGCTCTCTTAACCTTAAGTTGGGGAGGGAGGGAAGGACATATATCATTTGGCCTCATGACTTTCTCCTGCAAGCAGCCACCGTTTTCAGTGGGCCCTGGATTCATCCCTGGTGTGAACTATGGTAATGGTGCAGTGGCCAAACCACGTCGTGCAACAAACTGCAACATAACGTACAGTACGCACACTTGACTCACATTCTTTTCTGCCTTCTCAGAAGGGAAGTAAGAGTGAAAGAAAATGCAGTCAAGTGGAAATGGTTGGAGTGCACTTAGAGGAGTTTAGCCACACCTTGCACGGACTACGCAATAAGCTATGCAGTGTCTGGCCCCCAGTGGTTGCAGAAGTCAGACTGTGCAAAAAGTGTCAGGGCATGGGGTGCCTACCTGCGATGGTCCTAAGTCTATGATGGCAAACTTTCCACTTGGGTGGAGAGTTGGACTAAATGACCTACAAGGTCCCTTCCAACTCTGTTAATCTGTTACTGGAGATTCATATCTACCCAAAAGCTGGCCAGCTGATTTTCGGCCTTCCGGAGGATTGGAGAAGGCAATTTTCGCCTCAGGAAAGCCTCCGGAACATGGGGACGGCTAGCCCATTGGGCCTATTTTTCGCCCTCCCTGATCTTCAGAGGCTTTCCTGTAGCCTGGGGAGGGTGACAATGGCCACCCCCCGCCCCCTGGAGGAAATTCCAAGCTCAGCATAGAGGCGAGGGTGCATGGGGTGCGCGCATGCAGGGGTGTGTGTGCTTTGCATTATGGGTGCCAGCATGTGCCTATGCTATTGTGCGCATGCACTTGCATTTTTGGCCACCAACAACAAAAAGGTTAGCCATCACTGTCCTAAGGGAAGCCGGTAAGACATCCCCTGAAACTCAGACCTGGTGCTTATTTTGGGGCCCAAAAGTAAATAAAATTGGGTCTTATTTTCAGCGAAAATCAGGTATGTATACTGTATATGTATAATCATTCCCCAGCACTTCCAGGTATATTTGATGATAACTCTTGCAATTCTAGGAACACATGATTGACCCAAGTCAACAAATAAATTTCATAACTGAATGGGTATTTGACATGTATATTGTTAATGTAAATAATTAAAATAAGTGGTTCAATTAGCATTTTGGCATCTTTCTTATTTTAATGTATGGCTTTGGATTTGTTTTTTAAAAATATTGTGCATCCCTTTTGTAAACCCTAATTAAACTAACCCTTTTATGTGAATCTTACAGGCAAAAGAATGCCAAAGAGAACAATGTGGAGAACTGAATCACAAGCAGCATTAAAATGCAAAGGAAACCAAGGCAGCAATCAAAATCTTACTCTTCTTCCCCAGCAGCTTACACTTAAGAAAGACAAAACAAGGAAAAGAGTTTTGAGCTGGACAAAACATAGACTATCTGGAAGAAACATATCCACATTGTGAGGAAGGAAACAGTTACTTGAATCAAGGCTCCATCCAACAAGGGATTGAGAGTATTTTTGATGTCCTTGAGAATCCAGGAATGTCAGTGGTGGAAAAGATCCACAGATGTGCCTATTGTGGCAAAAGTACAGATTGTAGATCACAGCTGATTATGCCCGACAGGATCCACACTGGAAAAAAGCCATATCAGTGTCCCCAATGCAGCAAAAGCTTTAGTCAGAACAGCTTCCATGTTGCTCGTGGAAAGGCTCACACCAGAGAAAACCCCTACCAGTTGTCCCAATGTGGCAAAAGCTATAGCAAGCAGGCCAAGCTGATAATAAATACACTGGAGGACTCACACAAGAGAGAGACCATATGAATGACCAGATTGCAAGAGAAATTTCTGTCAAAATTCCAGTTTGGCTGTACACCAGAGGATACCCAGAGGAGTGAAGTCTTTTAAATGTTCTGTGGGAAAAGGAATGGTATTCAGGAGTGATTAGCACAGGAAGTCTTGGGACTTCTGTCTGGAGGAAGTGACAATTATCAAAAATGTTTGTACTGTCTTATAGGTGTATCTGCACACCCACAGTATTCAAAGACACATGGAGGCTATCCCCTTCACCTACCTCTACATAGAGCAGGGGTCCTCAAACTTTTTAAACGGGGCCAATTCATGGTCCCTCAAACTGATGGGCTGGATCAGCTGGATGGGGTGTGGCTAGGTCGTCATGCGACTGGATGGGCATCGCTAATTTAGCAGTCCATTAAAGAATACACTGCAGCCCCCTTTTCTGTTTTTCTTTTTATGCATGAAGTTTGTCTAGGGTGGTTTTCTTTTTACCAGGCACCCAAGAGAAGCGCCAGTTGGCCATTTTGAAAGGGGCAGAAACAGTTTATGCAGTGAGCAACCTGCAGGATACAGTCTGAGCCTCCCCGGTTGGGGCGCCTCACTGGGAATTGCTGCCCGGCCTGGGTGTTTGGCAAAACAGCACAGTGCGGAAAGAGGAGCCATTCAGCAGATAAAAGCCGTCCCCGCACAGCTCCTTGGTCCCTGCCCAAACTGGACCAGGAGGGGCGTGTCATCTTGCACCCATCCTTAACTTCCTCCTGCCTGGCCACCAGCTTTTTAACTTGAGAGAAGCTGCTGGTTGGAGCAAGGGTAACGGTTATGCTCAGCTCCCGCAGCTGGGAGTGCCAATGTGTAGCTAGAGTTGCAAGGTTGTGGCGGAAAGAGTTGGAGCAACATCTGAGAGCAAGGTGGCAGCTGCTTTCGCCGTTAACTGAGCCCACTGTGCCACTTGGAGTATGTAGCAATTTGTTGTGGATTCAATTATCGCCAAGTTTACCTGCTGACTTTCTTGCACCTTCTCATCCACGAGGGAGGATTACCCCTCGTAGAAATGTGCCCCCCAGGCTACCGAGCCTTCCATCAGCCTAGGGCCCTAGGTAGGGGTGGGGGTGGGGAGTGGCGATTATGGTTAGGGAAGGTCTTGAACCGAAGGAGACCACGATCCCTTAGACGACCGGGTGTGAGTCCCTCTTTGTGAAATGGGGCCTTGGGAGGCAGTTGGGCGTGTTAGTTGTATACCTGGCTCCTCGCTATGTAACAACAGCCCTGCCCGAGCTCCTGGAGGTGATAGTTGAGGGGGCGGTTGAGACCCCCAGACTGTTGGTCATGAGGGATTTTAACCTGCCGTCAGTAGGCGAGACCTCCGGAGTAGCTCGGGAGTTCATGGCCTCCATGACGGCCATAGACCTGACCCAGGTAGTTTTAGGCCTCACTCATGAGGGAGGACACACCCTGGACTTAATCTTCATCTCGGGACAGTGGAAGAGTGATCTAGGAATAGGGGATTTAGTCATCTTACCCTTGTCATGGACAGATCACGCTCTCCTTCGGCTGGACTTTCCAATCGCTACACCCCACCGCGGGGAGGCGGAACCTGAGATTCCCAGATGGTTCCACCCCAGGTTCCTGATGGACCCTGAAAGGTTCCAGAGGGAGCTTGGGCCAATACCTGTGGCCTTGCCCCGCTACTCGACTAAGGACCTAGTGGCCGCATGGTTGAGTGCAGCCACGGGGGTCGTGGACCGAGTCGCGCCCTTGCGGCTTCTCATGCTGCGCCGAATCACCCAGGCTCCTTGGTTTACCGAGGAGCTGAGGGAGATGAAACGCCGCAAGAGACGCCTAGAGAGCAGATGGAGATCTTCTCGCTCCGAAGCCGACCGAACACTAGTGAGAGCCCATATTAGGACTTACTTAGTGGCGATAAGGGTGGCCAAACGTGAGTATTGTGCCACCCTTATTGCAACCGTAGATAACCGCCCTGCTGCTTTGTTTGGGGTGACCCGCTCCCTCCTTCACCAGAGGCTGCGGGAAGCCCCTCTACAAGGGCGAGCAGAGGAATTTGGTATATATCTGCAGGACAAAATCACTTGGATTCGGAATGAGTTGCCCTTCATTGAGAGTGGTCCGGTCGGATTGTCCGAGGCTGTTCTTGAGACACAATCTTGGGAGCAGTTTGACTTTGTTACCACCGAGAATATGGACAGGTTGTCAAGGAGACTTAAGGCCACCACATGTTTATTGGACCCGTGTCCCTCCTGGCTTGTACTGGCATCCTGGGAGGTGACACGAGGCTGGCTCCAGGATATTGTGAACGCTTCTTTGAGTGAGGGGTTCTTGCCTGCCGTCTTGAAAGTGGTGAGGTCCCTCCTCAAGAAGCCTTCGCTAGACCCAGCATTGTTGGAAAATTATCGTCCGGTCTCCAACCTTCACTTTTTAGGGAAGGTTGTAGAGAGTGTGGTGGCCGAACAGTTTCCGCGACACCTGGAGGAAATTGATTATCTAGACCCGCGCCAGTCCGGCTTCCGACCCGGTCACAGCACCGAGATGGCATTGGTCGCGTTGGTGGATGATCTCTGGAGAGCGCGGGATAGGGGATATTCCTCTATTCTAGTCCTATTAGACCTCTCAGCGGCTTTTGATACCATCGAACCATGGTATCCTATTGCGCCGACTGGGGGGGTTGGGACTGGGAGGCACCATATTACGATGGTTCTCATCCTACCTCTCTGGTCGGTCACAATGTGTGTTGGCGGGGGGCAGAGGTCGGCCTCGAGACCCCTCTTATGCGGGGTTCCTCAGGGGTCGGTCCTCTCGCCCCTCCTGTTCAACACCTATATGAAGCCGCTGGGCGAGATCATCTGTGGTTTTGGGGTGGAATATCATCTGTACGCTGATGATACTCAGCTGTACATATCCAACCCAGACCACCCCAACGATGCTGCCGAGATGTTGTCCCGGTGTTTGGAGGCCGTACGGATCTGGATGGGTAGTAACAAACTCATGCTCAACCTGTCCAAGACTGAGTGACTGTGGTTTCCGGCACCCCGGTTCAGCCAGGTAACTCCATCTCTGGCCATTGGGGGCAAAACACTGACCCCCGTGGAGAGGGCACACAATGTGGGTGTCCTCCTGGATTCCTGGCTGTCCCAGGAACTCGTGACATCCTGACTTGACTACTGTAACGCTCTCTACATGGTGCTTCCCTTGAGGTGCACTCGAAAGCTACAAGCTAGTCCAGAATGCGGCCGCGCAGGTGATTATGGGAACCTCTAGGTTCTCCCACGTAACATCTCTCCTGCGCGAGCTGCACTGGCTGCCTGTGGCCTTTCGGGTGCGCTTCAAGGTTTTGCTGACCATCTTCAAAGTGCTCCATGACTCGGGGCCTAGTTACATGCGAGACCGTCTTCTGCCCCATACATCCCTTCTTCCGATCCACTCCCTCAGAGAGGGTCTTTTCAGGGTGCCGTCGGCCGGGCAATGCCGGTTGGCGACACCCAGGGGAAGGGCCTTCTCTGTGGCGGGCCCTACCCTCTGGAACGAACTTACCCCCCGAATTACGTACCATTTCAGACCTCCGCCTCTTCCGCCAGCGTCTTAAGACGTACCTTTTCCAACAAGCCGGCCTAGCATAACCTCCCGTTCTGACTGTTTTTCGATAGTTTTTAATTTGGGGATTTTATACATATTTTAGCACAGGGTATTGATTGATTTAATAGCTTTTAAATTTTTGTACTTGTTTATATTTGTTATGTCTTTTAAATTTCCTGTGCGCCGCGCTGGGTCCTTTTTTGGAGAAGGTGCGGGGTATAAATTCGAATAAAACAAAACAAACAAAACACGTGCCTGGGTGGTGTTCTGGTTCTTTCCGCTACAGCCACACAGCCTTTTATCCTACCTATGCCTTAGCACATGCAGCCACAGGAGCCCATTACTGCGGTTCCCCTTGCTCCAACAAGCAGCCTATGTTTGTGTCAAAAAGCTGGCGGCTGGGCAGGAGGCGGCTAAGGAGAGTACAAGATGAGAAACCCCTTCCTCACCAGTCCAGCTGGCGGCTGGGTGAGCAAATGGCCTTGAGAGAAGAGCACTGCACAGGACGATTAATCCCCTGGTCACGTGCTGGATGCAGGGCCTGAAGTTGGAGTGGAGAGCAGGCAGGCGATCCCTGTGGAACTGCTGCACTGGCACAAGCGTGTGGCAGATGGCCTGAGCCAATGCAGAAACCAAGAGGCAGACCCCAAAACCGCAAGCTAAGACATTTGCGGCTTTCTGGCACATATAAGCAGAGATGGGCAAGATGCTGGAGAGCACACAGTACTCCAATGTGGTGGTCCAACAGGGGCTGCCTGCCCGCTCTCCACTTCCGGCTCTGCATCCACAAGTGGCGAATGCACCACTAGTCTGGCTGGTGATCTACCACATGCTTCCCTTGCAAGCCAGACCAACTTTGAGAAACACCCCAGAAAAACTCTGATGCTGAAATCTCCCACGCACTTCCATCATGCACCAGACCAGCTTCGAGAAACATCCTGGAAGGGCTCTGATGCCCCAATTTCCCATGTGCTCCCCTCGCAGGCCAGGGTCAGGCTGCCTTCGGGAAACACCCAGGAAGGGTTCTGTTGCCATGGTCTCCCACACGTTCCCATACCACCCCACATATGTCAGTCCCCCCCCGCATCGCCCCTCCGTTAGCTTGCCCTCCTTCACCCACCCTCTGGCTCGTGCCCTTTGGCCTTACGTTTGCAAGCAGTACACAGATATGTGGCTACATTCTGCAAAGTATATAGAAGGCCAATGGCTGGAGGAGGAATGAGGAGTTTATGGTGGGAAAAAACAGCCACGCAAGGAGTGGATGGAAGATGAGAGGCAGGCCTTAATCCTACCACTGCCTGGCCTGGATACATTGTGTTGACCAGCCATATCCGGCTAGCAGGCCTCAAGTTTGAGGACCCCTAACATAAAAGCTTCCCCTGGCAGGTTCTTGCTTTTTGGCACTAAGGCTAAGGTGACCAGATTTCAACTTGACTAAAGCGGGATACCATTGATGGGGTGGTAAGGGGGGGGCAGCGGCCTTTCCCAGCTCTGCAGCCACTGCAGAGGCCATTTCGGCACCCACGTCCCTTGCTGGGCACCTGCAGGTAGGCATCTGGTGGGGCGGCTGAGCAGGGCTGAGCGGGCAGCGGGTGCTCTGCACGCGCTCAGAGGTGCGGGGCATGGGCAGGAAGCGGCGGGCTGGTGAGCAGGCGGTAAGGGATGGCCGGCGAGGGAGGAGCCAGGCCCAGGCAGGCAGCAGGCGGAAGATGAGAGCCAGCCAGAACCCACGCGGCTCTGAACTTCTTTGCGCCATGCCGCAATGCACTGAGAGTGGTGGGCCAGAAGCCCCACTGCCGCCCGCCTGTTCCACCATGGGCGCCTGGGGCGAGCTGGGCGAGGTGGTGGCGGTGGTGGGGCTTCCGTCCGGCTGCTCTCAGCACATCGCGGCGCAGCACAAAGTTCAGGGCCGTGCGGGCTCCGGCTGGCTCTCCTCCTCTTCCCCCGCCTGCTGCCTGCCTGGGCCTGGCTCCTCCCTTGCCGGCCATCCCCTTCCGCCTGCCCGCCAACCCGCTTCCTGCCCCGCGCCTCTGAGCGCGTGCAGAGCACCCACTGCCCTCCCCGCCCCTGCGGCCAAAAAGTGGGATATTTTTAAGAGGACGCAGGATGCGGGGCAGATGCTTGAAATGCAGGACTGTCCCGCCAAAAGCGGGACGTCTGGTCACCTTAACTAAGGCCCAAGTAGTCGTACCGTGTTGCCAATTCCATGGAGAGGGGGCATGTCTCCTCAGTCAATTTCCTCTCTGAAGAGGTAGCAGAAAAGAAATTTCCAAACCCCAAGTCCTGATTGTGAATCACAAATGATACTGGCCAGTTTCCCAGTAAAGCAAAATATGTTGCACTGGTTATCCACTGTGTTAGTAGGAGTCCCTGGGCTCATTGTGTGCAACTTCAAAAATATTCATAGTCTACCTTGCACACCAGCTAATCTTAATTTCGCCTCAGAAATCCTAGATGCAATAAACTAAGGCAGGTTCAGGAAGCAACCCTTGGGAATGGGCAGCCTTTGATTATCTACTAAAGCACAATCATGGCTGCAAAGAATTTTGGGACGTGCTCACAGTGACATCTGACATCTAAAAATAATTGGCACAGAAAACCACATTTCTTTTCTACTTAACAGAACTTCTGCCCCTGGCTGCCAGGCCTTCCTAGGTGGAAAACTCTCCTTTTGGGGGCCACTGCCATAATCATGAGAATCCTCTGCTCCCTCCACCATTGACCCAAAATCACCGCCCATTTCAATAGACCCCAAGTAAGGATGCCAGGCAAATATCCCTTATGGTCTGCCAAAGAGACTAAGACATATTAAGAACGGCTGCAGGAGCTGGGTATGTCTAGCTTGATGAAGAGAAGGACCAGGGGAGACATGATAGCAGTGTTCCGATATCTCAGAGGGTGCCACAAAGAAGAGGGAGTCAAACTATTCTCCAAGGCACCTGGGGGCAGGACAAGAAGCAATGGGTAGAAACTAATCAAGGAGAGAAGCAACTTAGAACCAAGGAGAAATTTCCTGACAGTAAGAACAATTAACCTCTGAACAGCTTGCCTCCAGAAGTTGTGAATGCCCCAACCCTGGAAGTCTTTAAAAAGATGTTAGACAGCCATTTGTCTGAAATGGTATAAGGTTCCTGCCCACGCAGGGGGTTGGACTACAAGACCTACAAGGTCCCTTCTATTGTATTGTATTGTAAATATATAGAAAGCACAGAGGCCATTTTAATGGTTTGTAGGTTGGGCAATATATGTAAATATTGCATATATAACTCAAATGGGGGAAATTGTGAGAATTCCCTCTCTAGAGAATGAAATATTTTGAGGTATATTAAAAGAGGTAGAATATTATATTTCTCCAAAGGACCAATGGAGAAACACATTCTTAGGCAGAAAGCAGTCCCTAGTCTTTCTTAATAGCCTGCAGAAGGTGCTCATTAAGAAATCATGGGCCAGCCTATTCACAAAGTACCTTCACTTCCAGGTGATGGGATTAAGGACAGGACATGACCTTCACCCCATGTATTGAAAAAAGTGGAAAAAAATACAGGTCCGTTAAGGAAGTGTGGAAAGTTCTCACCCATCCCTCTCCCAGAAAAATGAAATATCCTAGGAAATATTCAAAAGGCAGAATATTATATTTCCCTGGATGTGAAAAGGAAGAAACTTGTTTTAATTCCTGCAGCCTCCTGTCCCCACCCCCTCTCTCAATGAGCCATTAAACCCTGAGCTAGTCCCTTTACATAAGAAAGACTTTTTCTTTTCAGCTCCAGAGTCATGGGATTAAGGTATGACTAGCATTACCAAACCTGGACTCAGCCCATAGGAGCCTGACAGTCAATCAGAGTACAGTTCTTACACAGGAACAGGAAACAGATAGGTGGGGCTGAAGAGTTGATAAAAAGCCCTGCAAGCCTCTTGCTCAGCCCTTCTCTTCCTCCCACCAACATTGAAGCATGTGATCACCTTTCCTGTTCAGGACTCAAGCCATGTGGTCCTGTCCACCATTAAACCATCTTTCCAAGCAGCCTCCATGTCTCCAGGGTCTTTTTCCCCACTTGGAGCCGAACCCAGAAGGACATTTCTTCCAACACAGGTATTTTGTGCAAAGGATATGCTCAGGATGCAGAAGGATGAAACGGAATGTTGCATTTCTTTAAGACACATTAAAACTAACATGAGGGAAATAGCAGAATAGCCACACACACACAGGAGTCCTGTGTCACACAGGAGAGAAACCATTTGAATGTCTCTATCGTGGGAAAAGTTTCATTGAGAATTCAAGCCTGGTGAGTCATCAGAGGACTCGCACAGGAGAGAAACCCTTTGAATATCTCTATTGTGGGAAAAGTTTCAGTAAGAAATCCAGATTGGTTAGACACCAGAGGGCTCACACAGGAGAATTTAGAAAATGCTTGAATTTCACTTGATCCATTGAAGGAATAGGTGACTAGACCCTTTGAGGTTATTTTATTCCAGATTCCTCCATACAACAGATTCCAGAACCAAAATCCACTATCCTCCCCATTCATGCTTTATTAAATCGGCATTAAAAATGGGTCACTTTGCATATGATCCCTCTGCCAAAGGACACCCTCAACCAGGGGCTGCTAAGCATTTTCCCATTTCTCTAGGCCAGTGCTTCTCAATTATTTTCTGTCATGCCCCCCCTAGGAAGAAGAAAACATTTCGCGCCCCCCGCGCGACTGTAAATAGTATCATTTGTCTATAAAATTGTTATAAGTACACCTCTGCATAACACTGTATCCTTATTAACGTATAAGAGAATAAAAAAAGAAAGAAATGTGGATCAATTTACAACAAAGAATAGCTTTATTAACTGTAGCAGAAAAGATTTAAAGTGCATTAGAAATTTAAAAAAAATTAAATCCTTTGCCGAGGTCAAACGCGCCCCCCTTTACGGAGCCTCGCGCCCCCCCTGGGGGGCCCGCCCCACTATTTGAGAAGCACTGCTCTAGGCTAAGTTGTAAAGATCACTTGGTAGAAGTCAAAAACGACTTGATAGCATTTAATCAGTGGAAACATTGCACACGCCTTAGGTAGAAACTGGAGAAGGATTGTTTTTCTGCCTCCTGTCTGGAGATGGTGCTCAAAGAGGCAACACCTGTGCCTAGAAAGAGGATAATACCTGTGGTTCAGCTTAAAGGAGTTAAAACCATTTATTACTGTGTTGCTAGAAAGGTTGGAAGGCGAAGAGAAGAGTGGAAACAAGAAAGTGCAGTTGCCTTTTGAAATAAGCACCTTTCGGAAAGCTTAACTTCCTATTCCAGGTCACTCATGGGAGGAAAGTGGAGGGCAGAGTGGCTTTTGTAAGGTGAGTGGAGGGCAGGTGGGAGGAGAGTCCTGGAAGCAGAGGAGCAACTGGGCAACTGGGCTGAAGCATCTCAGCTGCTGCTGCAGGTTCCTTCCCTCCCCGAACTTAAGCCCACTGGTGCTGCACGCTGTGAAACTGGTGGTTGCAACTTTCCTTCTTGTGGGATGGAGCTTCCACAACCTCTGAAGGGAAACCCTTCCACTGGTTCACTGTTCTCAGTGTCAGGAAATCTCTCCTTAGTTCTAGGCTGCTTCTCTTCTTGATGAGTTTCCATGCAGTTCTTTGTCCTGCCTTCAGGGGCTTTGGATAATAAGTTGAGCCTCCTCCCTCTTTTGTGGCCTCAAGCATTAGAAGATGGCTATCATGTCATTCGTAGTCCTTCCCTTCACTGGACTAGATTCCTGCATCCCCTTCATTTAGCCTCCAGGCCCCTAATCCTCTTTGTTGCTCTTTTTCTCTCAACATCTTTTTTATGATATGGTTACCAAACTGTGTGCAATTTGCTAAGTGTGGTCTTACTCTTTATAAAGTGGTACTAGTACTTCACATGATCGAGTCTATCTCTCTGTTAATACAGCCTAGTATTGTATTGGCTTTTTTTTGTTGCTGCAATACACAGCTGGCCCATATGTAAATGATTGTTCCTAGGACTTCAAGGCTTCTCTCATAGTTATTACTTGAGCCATGTGCTACCTATTCTGTCCCAGTACATTTGGTGTAAAACCCTTCCCCCCTCCCCATTAAAATTTATTTTGTTAGGTAGGGCCCAGTGTTCAAATCTATCAAGATTCTCTATCTTGACCCTAGCTTCTTAGATATTGGCTATTCTGTCAACTTGGTGTCATTTGCAAATTTGATGTATTCCCGTTCGACTCCCTCATCAAAAGCATTTACGAAGATATTAAAGAGTTTAAATCAACCTTGGGGTACCAACTGCTTACTTCCCTCCATATAGCTATAGTCCAATTAAGGAATACACTTTTGAGTGTGGTTTGTCAACCGGTTATAAATCTATCTGTGTGGATGGATGTACCTAACCCACATTTTTCTAATTTACCAAGAAGTAAATGAAGGTCTACTTTGTCAACTGCCTTACTGAAATTCAATGATACTATGTATTTGATTGGTCCGCTAATTTAGTCACTTTGTGCAAGAATGAAATAACATTTGTTTGGAATGCTCTGTTTTTGAAAAACCCATGTTGACTTCTGGTTACATATTTCCTTGCTTCTAGGTGTTTGTAGACCTTTTGTTTCATTTGCGGGTTTTTTTGGTTTTATGTTTCTGGAGATTTTGCAATGATGCATGAGTGGCATTTCGCTTTTATATTTTTTTAAAATAATTTTTATTAAATGTTTTAATCTTTAAAAACAGTCAGAAGACATAACAAGTATAAATAATTTAAAAAACCAAAAAAAATCAAGAGTGCAAAACAAAACAAAACACAGAACATATAAAACAATATACAATAATTTTACAGCTTTCTATACCTGCTTTCCTGCTTAGCTTTTGTAATTATCCCTTCGGCATTGCCTTCCTATTACTATATCCTTATATTGTAATTTAGCAAATACAATATTAACACTTATAAATGATATTCATTATTTGTATCACCAAATTCTCTATGTTCTGTTTTGGCTTCTGATTTCTAGCCACTTGTACATTTTATTCCATACTTTATAAAAGTCCGATTCTTCTCTTTCTTTTAGTTCTATTGTCATTTTGTCCATTTCTGCGCATTCGAGTATTTTCCTGATTATGGTTTCATCTGAGGGTATATTAATTTTTTTCTAGTTTTGTGGGAAAGCAATCCTTGCTGCAGTGAGTATGTGTATGATTATATATTGAGATTCTTTGTCTATTTTTTAGTCCAGCAGTCCTAATAAAAATGCTTCTGGTTTAAGTTCTATTTTTCGCTCAGTAATTTCTTCCAGCCATTTCCAAATTTTACACCAGTATCTTCTTGTGATGGGGCACATGCACCACATGTGGTAGAATGTTCCCGGCTTGTGGCTGCATCTCCAATATTGGGGGGATAAATCTGGGTAGATTTTGGCCAATCTCGCTGGAGGCAAATGCCATCTATAAAACATTTTATGGAGATTTTCTTTGTAGGTCGTAAATTTATAATTTCTTTCCCATAATTTGTCTCATTTTTCTAATTCTATACTATGCCCAAAATTGTGATATCACAGCTCCTGTTCAGGGGTCCCTTTAAGGGGAGGAGACTTAACATGATAATATTCTCTCATTTAAGAATCCTGTAAATTGGCTGATGTATCAGGGATACCGGATAGCTCAAGGCATAGAGAGGCTTGCCTCAAATGCTGGAAAGCACCGGTTCAAATCCCAGTAGAAGGAGTATGGCCAGCTGAAGAAGGCTAATAAGCCTGAAATGGATCCATCCTGGTCTCTTTATTTTCAGCCCTTAAAAATCTAACCATTTCAGACAAATGGCTATCTAACATCTTTTTAAAGACTTCCAGGGTTGGGGCATTCACAACTTCTGGAGGCAAGCTGTTCCAGAGGTTAATTGTTCTTACTGTCAGGAAATTTCTCCTTAGTTCTAAGTTGCTTCTCTCCTTGATTAGTTTCCACCCGTTGCTTCTTGTCCTGCCCCCAGGTGCCTTGGAGAATAGTTTGATTCCCTCTTCTTTGTGGCACCCTCTGAGATATCGGAACACTGCTATCATGTCTCCCCTGGTCCTTCTCTTCATCAAGCTAGACATACCCAGCTCCTGCAGCCGTTCTTCATATGTCTTAGTCTCCAGTCCCCTAATCATCTTGGTTGCCCTTCTCTGCACCCTTTCCAGAGTCTCCACGTCTTTTCTGCATCGTGGCGACCAAAACTGTATGCAGTATTCCAAGTGTGGCCTTACCAAGGCACCATACAGTGGCATTAACACTTCACGTGATCTAGATTCTATCCCTCTGTTTATGCAGCCTAGAACTGTGTTGGCTTTTTTGGCAGCTGCTGCACACTGCTGGCTCATATTTAAATGGTTGTCCACTAGGATTCCAAGATCCCTCTCACAGTTGCTACTATTGAGCAAGGTACCATCTATACTGTACTTGTGCATTTGGTTTTTCTTGCCTATATGTAGGACCTTACTTTTTTCACAATTGAATTTCATTTTATTAGATAGTGCCCAATGTTCAAGTTTGTCTAGATCCTTCTGTATCTTAAGCCTATCTTCTGGAGTGTTGGCTATTCCTGCCAGCTTGGTGTCGTCTGCAAATTTGATGAGTTCCCCATTTATCCCCTCATCCAAATCGTTGATGAAGATGTTAAAGAGTACTGGGCCTAAAACAGAGCCTTGGGGGACTCCACTGCATACTTCCTTTCATGTAGATGCAGTTCCATTGAGGACTACACGTTGAGTGCGGTTGGTCAGCCAGTTGCGAATCCATTTGGTGGTGGTGCTGTCTAACCCACAATTTTCTACTTTATCTAATAGTAGGTTATGGTCTACTTTATCAAATGCCTTACTGAAGTCCAGGTAAATTACATCAACAGCATTCCTCTGGTCCACTGATTTTGTCACTTTGTCAAAGAATGCAATTAGATTCGTCTGGCATGATCAGTTTTTGACAAACCCATGTTGGCTTTTGGCTATTACTTTGTTTGCTTCTAGGTGTTCACTTATTTGTTGTTTAATTATCTTTTCCAGAATCTTTCCTGGTATTGAGGTCAGGCTGATGGGTCTATAGTTTCCTGGATCTGTTTTTTTTTCCTTTTTTGAAGATGGGAACCACATCAGCTCTTTTCCAGTCTTCTGGCAGTTCCCCGGTGCTCCAGGATCTCTGAAAGATATAGTTCAGTGGTTCTGAGATCTCGTCTGCCAGTTCCTTCAAAACCCTGGGGTGTAATCCATCCGGTCCTGGTGATTTGAACTCGTCCAGGGCAGACAGGTGCTCACTTACCATTTTCTTCCCTATTTCAACTTGTGTTCCTAATCTGATTTTTGTGGTGCTGTTTTTGATTGGTTGGACTGTTTTATCCCTTTGTGTAAAGACAGATGCAAAAAAAGAGTTAAATAGTTCTGCTTTCTCCCTGTTGCTTATCATCTTCTTGCCATTTTCTCCCAGCAGTGGACCAATTGTTTCCTTAACTTTTTTCTTATTTTTAACATGTTGGAAGAAGCTTTTTTTGTTTTTTTTTACTTTTTTGGCAAGCCTTTCTTCATTGCGAGCCTTAGCTTTCCTCACTTCATCTTTACAGGCTCGGGCTATTTGCTGATATTTTGCCTTAGTTATGTCCCCCTTTTTCCACTTTTTATATTTATCCTTTTTGTCTTTCAATTTGTCAGAGAGTTCTTTATGCAGCCATGCTGGTTTCTTTTGGGAGCTGTTATTTTTCTTCTTCGTTGGTATTGCTCTGGACTGGGCTTTTATAATCTCATTTTTCAAAATTTCCCAAGCTTCTTGAGTTGTTTTCCCCTTGAGGATTCTCATCCATGGAATCCTTCCCAAGCTCTCTCTGAGGTTATTGAAATTAGCTCTCTTAAAGTCTAAGACTCTAGTTTGACTTTGTTCAACTACTTTTGTTTGCATAATGTTGAATTCCAGTATTTCATGATCGCTTGCCCCCAAAGTTCCTGTAGCTTCTACACCTTCTATCATTTCCTCTCTGTTAGTGAGAATTAAGTCCAATATTGCTGATCCCCTTGTTCCCTTCTCTACCTTTTGGGAAACAAAGTTGTCTGCTAGGTTTGTTAGGAACCTGTTGGATCTTCCACTTGGTGCAGAGTTTGTTTCCCAATTGATGTCAGGGTAGTTAAAATCTCCCATTACTATTGTAGTGTGCTTCCTACATACCTTAGTTAGCTGGTTAGCAAAAAGTACATCCACTTCCTCTGCTTGGTTGGGTGGCCTGTAGTATAGACCTATGACAATATCATTCCCCCCCCAACCTTTAATATTGACCCAAATACATTCAAGATAGTTCTCATCATTGTTGTGCTCTATTTCTGTAGAGATGTAATTATTTCTTATATATAGTGCAACTTCCTCTTTTATTTGGTCTATTTCTTTTAAATAATTTAAATCCTTCTAGCTGTATGTTCCATTTGTGGGTTTCATCCCACCAAGTTTCTGTAATGGCAACAATATCGTATCTGCCCTCATTTACTTGAATTTCTAATTCACCCTGTTTATTCCTCATACTCTGTGCATTGGTGTATAGACATTTGAGTCCATTTTGATTGACCCTGTGTTTACTGTCTATGTAACCTGTGTTATGCCTGACTATGGTTCTCTTTGCCCCTATTTCTTTGCCACTTGTATGGTTCATGTACATGGTATGGCACTCACTGTTAATTGTTTGGTTTTGCTTGACAGCAGTGTTGATAATATTACCCTCACAAATATCTATGTTACATGCACTGATAACCCTATGAATTTTAGTTTGCTGGGGACAGAAATGTTCTTTATCTATTGATTCTCTGTCCCCACTATTCAGTTTAAATGTTTAGCCAGGAAATCTGTGAATTTAGTGCCAAGTAACTCAGTCCCTTTCTTGGATGGGTGCAAACCATCTCTTTTGTACAGTTTATCATTGGACCAGCTGCAGGCATCATGACTAATAAGACCAAAGCCTTCCTTTTTACACCATTCCTTTAGCCACACATTAAACTCTGCTATGCGCTGGCCCTTTCCTTTTTGTTCCTTGTATACTGGTATAACCTCTGAGAAGATAAGCCTACAACCTGTACTACTAAGTTCGTACCCCAAACTCTGGAAATCATTCTGCACAGAAGCTACATCTTTTTGGGACAGATCATTTGTGCCAAGATGTATAATAGCCTCAACTTCACAGTCCTTACTTGCATTCTTGACTATCTTAAGAATACGCCTCTTGTCTCTGCTGGCTGTAGCACCCGGCAAACATCTGACCTCTTTCAAAACCTCCATATCCTTACCTAAGTTTACATCCCTTACGATTGAGTCACCAATCAGGAGGTGACTTCTCTTTTTGGGTACCTTGCTCTTGTTGTGTGACTGATGCTTGATCCCTGGTTCACACTTTTGCATTTCTGAAGTAGGTTCTTCACTTTGGACCACAATCCCCTGCTTATTTGAGTCGTCATTATTACCTTGACCTGTCACTTTAGTGTCCCCATTAAGATCAGCAAGGGCGCTATATCTGTTATGCTGGGACACAGCAAAAGTTTTGTATTTGTGGGTCACAGCTCTCACCCTGCCAGATCCCACAGTTGTCCAGGCTGCTCTTCTTCTGTGGGATCTTTGCGGTAGAGGAGGCTAGTAGTGTGGCATCTCCACTGGGTGGAATGGCCGAATTGGACAATTAATTTCTGCCTGGAGAGCACAAATTACAGATTCAAGATATGTGATGTGTCTATGTAATCTATTGATTTGTCTGCAGGGGGGACAGTATCCAAATTTGAAAAGAGTACTGCGGAAGACAGGTGCAAAACAGTTATTACATTGAACTAAGCCAGTCATTTTGAAATAAAATACAATCACAGTCTTAAGCGCACAAATCTAGAATGTATTATTTCTATTTTTACTTTATAGATACGTTAGACCTCTGTGTTTCTTGGCCTCCCCTCTCTCTTGGCCAGAAGCTCTTCCCTCTAGCCTCAAAAAGTTCAAAATGGGGAAATGATTTACCTTTCTCTTCCCCCCCTCCACACAGCCAGAGCTCCTCCCTCTAGCCTCAAGAAGTTCAAAATGTGGAAATGTTTTACCTTTCTCTTCCCCCCCTCCACACAGCCAGAGCTCCTCCCTCTAGCCTCAAGAAGTTCAAAATGGGGAAATGTTTTACCTTTCTCTTCCCCCCTCCACACAGCCAGAGCTCCTCCCTCTAGCCTCAAGAAGTTCAAAATGGGGAAATGTTTTACCTTTCTCTTCCCCCCTCCACACAGCCAGAGCTCCTCCCTCTAGCCTCAAGAAGTTCAAAATGGGGAAATGTTTTACCTTTCTCTTCCCCCCCTCCACACAGCCAGAGCTCCTCCCTCTAGCCTCAAGAAGTTATATATATACACACCTACACACACACACTCTCTCTCTTTCATCCCACCTACTCTATTTCTCTCTCTATTTCTCTCTCATCCTTCTACCTACCTACAGTACACACACATTCTCCCTCTCCCCCTACATACCTATTGTATTTCTCTCTCACTTTCTATTTCTCTCTCTATCCTTCTACCTACCTACCTACACACACACACTCTCTCCCTACCTACCTACTGTATTTCTCTATCTATTTCTCTATCTTTCTACCTACCTACCTACACACACACACACATTCTCCTTCTCCCCCTACATACCTACTGTATTTCTCTCCCCTTTTACCTACCTACCTACCTACCTACCTACACAGACACTCTCTCTCCCTACCTACCTACTGTATTTCTCTCTCCCTCTCTATTTCTCTCTCTCTATATCCCTTTACCTACTTACCTACCTACTCTTTCTCTCCCTACCTACCTACTGTATTTTTCTCTATTTCTCTCTCTCTCTATCCCTTTACCTACCTTTCATATTTCTCTTTCTTTCTCTCCCTCTCTCTCCATCTAAATATCTACCTATCTACTTTTTTTTGTAATTTGCCTCTTCAAAACCTTGGTGCGTCTTATACTCCGGTGTGTCTTATACTCCGAAAAATACGGTATATAGTATTTTATTCCCTTATTTGCAACTGAGCACTTCTATGAGCAAAAGTGATGTATACTATTTTTCTTTTTTCACATCATCTCTAACCATTTTAAAAACAATTAAAGTTACATTTTTCTTTGAATCTTACAGACAAAGAGGATCGCAGTGAGCAATCTGGACAACTGAAAATAAGAAGCAACATTGAAAAGGGAAGAAAATCAATCCAGAAATCAGAATATTTTAAATTTCCTTCAGAAACCAATACAATTCGGATTCTACTCCAGCAGCTGATAGCCAAAAGAGAGAAAAGCAAGGAGGAATAAGCATATTATGCAGAAATGAGGGATACATTACATGAAAAAGTGAAGGGAGAAACCTTATGAATATAGAAATTGTGGGAAAGGTTTCATTAAAAATTCCAATGTCCTGAGACATAAGACCATGCACACAGGAGAGAAAAACTGTGAATGTCCTGATTGTGGGAAAAGTTTTAGTCAGAGTTCCAGGCTGGTAAAACACCAGAGGACTCACACAAAAGAGAAACCCTTTGAATGTCCTCTCTGTGGGAAATGTTTTAGTCAGAATTATGACCTGGTGATACACCAGAGGACTCATACAGGAGAGAAACCTTTTGAATGTCCTGATTGTGGGAAAAGTTTTAGTCAGCGTTCTAGCCTGGTGAAACACCAGAGGACTCACACAGGAGAGAAACCATTTGAATGTTCTGACTGTGGGAAACATTTTAGTCAGAGTTCCAGCCTGGGGAAACACAAGAGGATTCACACGGGAGAGAAACCATTTGAATGTTCTGACTGTGGGAAACGTTACAATCAGAATTACCACCTGGTGATACACCAGAGGACTCACACAGGAGAGAAACCCTTTGAATGTCCTCTCTGTGGGAAAAGCTTTACTGACAATTACAGTCTGGTGACACACCAGAGGATTCACACAGGAGAAAGGCCCTTTGAATGCCATATCTGTGGGAAAGGTTTCAGTCAGAATACCAATCTGGTGACTCATCAGAGAACTCACACAGGAGAGAAACCCTTTGAATGTCCTGATTGTGGGAAAAGTTTTAGTCAGAATTCCAGGTTAGTTATTCACCGGAGGTTTCACACAGGAGAAAGGCCCTTTGAATGTCCTATCTGTGGGAAAAGCTATATCAATAATTCCAGCCTGGTGATACATCAGAGGTTTCACACAGGAGAAAGGCCATTTGAATGTCCTGATTGTGGAAAAGGTTTCAGTCAAAATTCCCATCTGGTGATTCATCAAAGGACTCACACAGGAGAGAAACCCTTTGAATGTTCTGATTGTGGGAAATGCTTCATTGATAATTCCAACTTGAGTAGACACCAGAGGAATCACACAGGAGAGAAACCGTATGAATGTGTCGATTGTGGGAAAAGTTTCATTCAGAGGAATTCTCTAGTGATACACCAGAAGACTCACACAGGAGAGGACCACTTTGAATGTCTCTATTGTGGGAAAAGTTTCAGTCAAAATTCCTATCTAGTGACACACAAGAAGACTCACACTGGAGAGAAACCCTTCGAATGTCCTGATTGTGGGAAAGGTTTCAGTCAGAATTCCAGGTTAGCTATTCACCAAAGGATTCACTCAGGAGATAAATCCTTTCAATGTCCTGATTGTGGCAAAGGTTTCATTGATAATTCCAACTTAGTTAGACACCAGAGGACTCACACAGGAGAGAAGCCATTTGAATGTCCTATCTGTGGGGAAAGGTTTAGTAATACTTCCAATGTGGTGTCACATCAGAGGACTCACCACAGAAGAAAAACCCTATGAATGTCCTGATTGTGGGAAAGGTTTCTGTCTGAATTCAAACCTGGTGACTCATCAGAGGACTCACACCCTGAAGAAATCTTTGAAATGTCCTGACTGTGGGAAAATTTTCATTAAGAATTTTAACTTGGTTAGACACCACATTCACACAAGAGAGAAACCCTATAAGTGCCTTGGCTGTAGGAAAAGTTTTAATCTGAGTTCCAGCCTGATGAAACACCAGAGGACTCACACGGTGAATAAATCTTTGAAATGTCTAGTTTGTGGACTTTACTTCAAGCATAAATCATCTCTTATTGCACATAAGGTAATCCATACTTAGACAAGTAGATGCATTTAGAGTAGAGAATGCTTGAATTTCATTTGTGTTCTCCCATTGAAATGGGTTGGTTTAATTTTGGACTGATTCTGTTTGCTCAAACATGTCTCAGAATTAAATTTGTAGGTGGAGAGAAAAGGAAATGGAAATTTATGGTTATCAGCAGAATCTTCTGCATATTTCCTTTCCAGAAGTAGTGAAATTCCTTAAAAAGAAATTTTGGATGGAGCTTTTTTCTGTTGATTGTGAAACTCCCATATGTGGAGTTTCAGCCTTTTATCTTCGTTTCAGCCAGGTTTTCAGAATTCTGCAGCCAACATAAAAGTAGTCCTCAAAATATAACTATGATGGGCCTTGAATTACCGTTGCACGTTGCAATGGCTGCTAAATGAAATTCCCTTCCTTTACTACCTGAATCCCCTTCTCTCCCTGAGGCAGCCATTAATCAAATGTTCAGGTCACTAAGCAGAACACTGTATTCTCAGTGCTGGAGAAAACTCTTGGAGGTCTAGTGCAGGGCCAGGCTAGCCTGCTGTAGGCATCTCTGGGCCTCACACACCCTCCAAGAGATCATTTTGCCTTGTTTCCTAACCCTTGCATCCCATTGGCCCTTCACTCCCTCCCCAGGGCCCCCTACACTTGGGTCCCACCCCACCCGACTTCACACCCTTCTCCCTTTTACCTTTTGAAGCTCTCTTAACCTTAGGTTGGAGAGGGAGGGGAGGACATATATCATTTGGCCTCGTGACTTTGTCTTGCAAGCAGCCACCGTTTTCAGTGGGCCCTGGATTCATCCCTGGTGTGAACTATGGTAATGGTGCAGTGGCCAAACCACGTCGTGCGGCAAACTGCAACATAACATACAGTACGCATTCTTGACTCACATTCTTCTCTGCTTTCTCAGAAGGGAAGCAAGAGTGAAATAAAATGTAGTCAAGTGGAAATGGTTGGAGCGCACTTAGAGGAGTTTAGCCACACCTTGCACGCACTACGCAACAAGCTATGCAGTGTCTGGCCCCAAGTGGCTGCAGAAGTTAGACTGCAAAAAGTGTCAGGGCACGGGGTCCCTACCTGCGATGGTCCTAAGTCTATGATGGCGAACTTTCCACTTGGGTGGAGAGTTGGACTAAATGACCTACAAGGTCCCTTCCAGGGGTGGGTTTCTGGGGGTTCGCCTGGGATCGGGCGAACCCTTTCGTAAAATTTCCGGATCCCGAGCGATCCCTTTGGATCGTGGACCCGGAAGTAAGTCGCCGCTGCTAACTGCTGCTCCCAGCTGGGGCGGGCAGGCAGGAAAGCAAGCAAGGCGACTGCGCTGTCTTCTTTTTCTATCAGCGAAGCGCCGCCTCCTCCTCGCCCATGCTTCGCTGAGAGAAAAAGAAGACAGCCAGGCCGGCTCTCCGAAGGGGTCCTCCTTTCCCCTTCTCCATGGGGGTGGGTGGTGGGGGTGGGCCGCTCACCTCGTCGCCCCACAACCTGCTGCCGTGACAACTCCGAAGAGCAGCGCTCAGGCCAGGAGCCGCCGGCCAAAAAAAAAGAAAGCACACACACACACACAACCTACTTCAGGCGGCGGGAAACACGCAAGGAGAATCCACTCCCAGCTGTCTTCTTTTTCCTTCTGCGAAGGGTACTGGCCGCTGGCAAAGCGGGAGGCTCGGGAAGGCGGCGGGAGCGCCTTTCCCCCCCCCCCCTTCCCTTTGCTCAGCCACCTCTTCCCCCCTACGCCTAGCCGCGAGTGGATTCTCCTTGCGTGTTTTCCGCCGCCTGAAGTAGGTTGTGTGTGTGTGTGTGCCGCCTTCCCGAGCCTCCCGCTTTGTCAGCGGCCAGTACCCTTCGCAGAGGGAAAAAGAAGACAGCTGGGAGTGGATTCTCCTTGCGTGTTTCCCGCCGCGGGTAAGGAAAGTTGCTGCGCGCCCCAAAAATCCTCTGGCCCGCTGGCCACGGTTGCTCGCTCGCTCGCTTGCTCGCTCACCCATCGGACGCCAGGTTCCTTCGTCCGGTGGATGGGTGAGAGAGAGAGTAAATACAGCCAGCGGGTTCTCTGGCTCTCTGGTTCCCCCCTCCCTCCCTGTCTCTCTGTGTGTCTGTCTCCCCTCCCCCCCAAACCTCCTCAGCTCCTGGAAGTAGCCTGACCGGCTACTCTCGCTCTCTCTCTCACCCATCCACCGGACGAAGGAACCTGGTGTCCGATGGGTGAGCAAGCGAGCGAGCAAAGGCTTTTGAAGCAAAGGCTTCAAAGGCTGCCGGCTAGGAACAGCGCGCTACGCTGCGCGAACCCCCGCCCCACCCCCTGCCAGTCGCGCTAACAGGGAAAGTTTTGCCGCGACTGGGGGGGGGGTTCGCGCAGCGTAGCGCGCTGTTCCTAGCCGGCAGCCTTTGAAGCCTTTGCTTCAAAAGCCTTTGCTCGCTCGCTTGCTCACCCATCGGACGCCAGGTTCCTTCGTCCGGTGGATGGGTGAGAGAGACTGAGGAGGCTTGGGTGGGTGGGGGGAGACAGACAGAGAGAGAGAGGCACAGACACACAGAGAGACAGGGAGGGAGGGGGGAACCAGAGAGTGACAGACACACACAGAGAGACAGAGAGTGGGAGGGAGAGAAAGATAGACAGACAGAGAGAAAGAGAGAAAAAGAAAGCGAGACAGAAAGGAAAGAAAGAGAAAAAAGAGAGAGAGAAAGAGAGAAAGAAAAAAGACAGAAAGAGAGAAAGAGAAAGAAAGAGAGAGAGAGAAAGAGAGAAAGAAAGACAGAAGGAAAGAAAGAAAAAGAAAGAGAGAGAGAGAGAGAGAGAGAGAGAGAGAGAACTTATGACCACAATTAAGCCCAAAAGTTTGGTTGCTAACCAAGACCATTGTTAAGTGAATTTCACATTTTCCAAATTGGCCACTCCCACCCGGTCACATGGCTGGCAAGCCACTCCTACCCGGTCACATGGCCGGCAAGCCACTCCCACAAAGCAGGACACACCCACAGAACCTGTTCCAAAAATTTTGAAACCCACCCCTGGTCCCTTCCAACTCTGTTTATCTGTTACTGGAGATTCATATCTAACCAATCACTGGCCAGCTAATTTTCAGCCTTCCAGAGGATTGGGGAAAGCAATTTTCGACCTCCCCAGGCTTCAGGAATGTCTGTGGAGCCTGGGGAGGGCTAACCCATTGGGCCCATATTTTGCCCTCCCCGATCTTCAGAGGCTTTTCTGTAGCCTGGGAGAGTGAAAATGGCCACCCACTGCCCCCTGGAGGAAATTCCAAGCTCAGCTTGGAGGCGAGCAGTGTGCCTGTGGGAGGGGTGTGTGTGCTTTGCATTATGGGTGCCAGCATGTGCCTATGCTATTGTGCGCATGCACTTGTATTTTTGGCCACCAACAACAAAAAGGTTAGCCATCACTGTCCTAAGGGAAGCCGGTAAGACATCCCCTGAAACTCAGACCTTGTGCTTATTTTGGGGCCCTAAAGAAAATAAAATTGGGTCTTATTATCAGCGAAACACAGGTATGTATACTTTATATGTATAATAATAGCCCAGCACTTCCAGGTATATTTGATGCTAACTCGTGCAATTCTAGGAACACAGATAAGACAGACCATAATGGAGGCCTCGCCCTGTGAGAAAGGAAACAGTTACTTGAATTTATGTTCCATCCAACAAGGGATTGAGAATATTTTTGATGTTTTTGAGAATCCAGGAATATCAGTGGTGGAAAAGATCCACTGATCTGCCTATTGTGGGATCAACAAAGATTGTAGAATTATGCGTGAGAGGATCCACCCTGGAGAAAAGCCATATCACAGTGTTCCCAATGCAGCAAAAGCTTTAGTCAGAACAGTTCCCCGTTGTTCATGGAGAGCTCACACCAGAGAAAAGCCCTATCAGATGTCCCAATGTGGCAAAAGGTAATAATATACCAGAGGACTTACACAAGAGAAAGCCCATATGAATATTCAGATTGTAAGAAAAAATTCAGTTGAACTTTCAGTTTGGCAATACACCAGAGGATTCACATAGTGGAGAAGCCTTTTGAACGTCCTGACTGTGAGAAAAGGTTCAGTCATACTTTTGAACTGGTGATACACCACAGGAGAAAGACCCTTTGAATGTCCTGACTCAGGGGAAAGATTTAGATCATAATTTTAAATTGGTGATACACCAGAGGATTCCCAGAGGAGTGAAACCTTTTCAACGTCCTGACTGTGGGAAAAGGAATGGCATTTGGGATAGTTGGTATATTAAGTCTTTGGGCTTCTGTCTGGAGGAAGAGAGAATAATCAAGAATATTTGTACTACCTGTCTTATAGATGTATCTGCACACCCCCACTATTCAAAGACACACAAAGGCTATCCCTTTCACCTACCTCCAGATAAACCAGGGGTTCTCAAAGTTTTTAAACGGAGCCAATTCATGATCCCTCAAAGTGTTGGAAGGACAGACCAGCTGGTGGGGCTTGGCTAAGTCATCCTGTGACTGACTGGGCATAGCTAGGTCATGTGACTGGGTGGGGTTGGCCAATTTAGCAGTCCATTCACGAGCAAAATACCTTCACCTCCAAGTGATGGGATCAAGACAGGACATGACTTTCACCTCAGTCATTGAAAAAGGGGAAACAATACAGTTCCATTAAGGAAGGAAGGCTAGACGTAATAGATAAGAGAATAAAATCAAATACACATGTCTGACTGGATTAGGACAAATGAAGTGATAATTAAGATCCATCAGGAGCCTTTGGAAAAGAAGTAAAAATTTATTTTATTTTATTTTATTAAATTTATACCCCGCTCTTCTCCTTGTTAGGACCCAGGGTGGCGCACAGGCATTATTAAAACCACAAAATACAATATCAATTAAAATATATTAAATTACTAGACCCGTGCTAAAAACCCATGTTAAACCATACCAAATTAATTTATTTTTAAAAAGTCAGAAGTAGGGGCTATCCTAGGCCAGCTTGTTGGAATAGATACGTCTTAAGACGTTGGCGGAAGAGGCGGAGGTCGGGGAGTAGGTCGTTCCAGAGGGCCGGGGCCGCCACAGAGAAGGCCCTTCCCCTGGGTGTCGCCAACCAGCATTGCCCCGCTGACGGCACCTGGAGAAGACCCTCTCTGTGGGAGCGGATCGGACGAAGGGATGTATGGGGCAGGAGGCGGTCTCGTATATAGCTAGGCCCCGACCATGGAGCGATTTAAAGATGGTCGTCAGCACCTTGAAGCGCACTCGAAAGGCCACAGGCAGCCAGTGCAGCTCGTGCAGGAGAGGTGTTACGTGGGTTTGCCTTGAGGTACCCATAATCACCCGCGCGGCCGCATTCTGTACTAACTGTAGCTTTCGAGTGCACCTCAAGGGGAGCCCCATGTAGAGAGCGTTACAGTAATCCAGCCGGGATGTCACGAGCGCTTGAGTGACTGTGCAAAGGGCTCCCCGGTCCAGTAAGGGGCGCAACTGACGTATCAGGCGTACCTGATAGAACGCCCCCCTGGCCACGGCCGTCACATGGTCCTCCATGGACAGCCGGGAATCCAGGAGGACGCCCAAGTTGCGCGCCCTCTCCACGGGGGCCAGTTGTTCGCCCCCAATGGCCAGTGTTGGACTTATCTGGCTGAACCGGGGTGCCGGAAACCACAGCCACTCGGTCTTGGATGGGTTGAGTTTGAGTTTGTTACTACCCATCCAGATCCGTATGGCCTCCAGACACCTCGACGGCATCGTTGGGGTGGTTTGGGGTGGATATGTACAACTGGGTGTCGTCAGCGTACAGATGGTATTCCACCCCAAAGCCACGGATGATCTTGCCCAGCGGCTTCATGTAGGTGTTAAACAGGAGTGGCGAAAGGACCGACCCCTGAGGGACCCCACATGTGAGTGGCCTCGGGGACGACCTCTGCCCTCCTGCCAACACCCATTGCGACCGACCAGAGAGGTAGGACGAGAACCACCATAGGACGGTGCCTCTCAGCCCCAACCCCCCCAATCGGTGCAATAAGATACCATGGTCGATGGTATCAAAAGCTGCTGAGAGGTCTAATAGGACAAGGATAGAGGAACAACCTCTATCCCGTGCCCTCCAGAGATCATCCACCAACGCGACCAATGCCGTTTCGGTGCTGTGACCGGGCCGGAAGCCGGACTGGCGCGGGTCTAGATAATCAACTTCCTCCAGATGTCGGGGAAACTGTTGGGCCACCACACTCTCAACAACCTTCACTAAAAAGTGAAGGTTGGAGACGGGACGATAGTTCTCTAATAAAGCTGGATCCAGGGATGGTTTCTTGAGGAGGGGCCTCACCACCGCCTCTTTCAAAACGGTGAAATCAAATAATAAAAGCTTACAAAGGAAACTTCAAAATTACAAAATACTGTAAACTCTAGAAAAATCCTTGCACTAATCAAGGTAATTTGTCAACTGTCCCAGAACTGCATGCTATGGTTCTGCTCATTAATAAATGGACTTCCTTTCCTAAGCAGCTAGCCTCCATTTTATTTCCAGAGCCTCCTGGCTTGGAACTGAAACAGATGGATTTCCCCCCCAACATCTTTAGTTCTTGGAGGTGCCTGCTTGTTACCCCCGGTGGTAGCAGCACCCACATGCTGACAAATTTGTTGCTACAATCTTGGTTTTGGAGCTGGGAGGGGAAAAAAATATTTGATGGAAAATGTTTCATTTCTAAAAAAAGCATTGTGCTGCTCTTTGAATAGCTTTTGAGAATGAAAGAAATGGGTATTGTCAGCTTCCATTGGAGATGCTTCCATTTCTTTCATTCCTCTCTCAGGGCTTTTTTTTAAAAATTTCCAAATAATCCAAACAAGTAAAGAGTTGGAGCAGAGAACTGGAATTTTAGCTATGGAAATGAATGAGGTGATATTGCTGAGTTTAGAAGACACCAAAGAATTGCAGGTTTGTTCATTTCACTAACAATTCAGAGGACTTGTTATATATAATGGTTCATGCTAAGTCCTCAGACTTAGGATCAAGTACTCCCATTGGCTAAAGCGCGCACTCGGTTTGGGCGGGAGAATTACAGGTCCCTTATTGGTTAATCGTCTGACAGCTGACCCTATTATAAGAGCAGTCAGATAGGCCTATATAAGAGCAGTCAGATGGGCGGTTCTTTGTTAGTTTGGTTCAGTTCGTATTAAGTAGTTTGAAGCAGCTCCCTGCCTCCGTGTTTTTACCTCAGAGAACAGTCTTGAGCAGGTCACTTTCCAAATGATCCAACTGCCAAAGGATGCCCACAACCAGGGGCTAAGCGAAGCAGCCTCCCATTTCACTAGGCTAAGATGCAAAGATCAAAAATGACTTGATAGCATTTAATCAGTGGAAACTTGTTGCAAACGCCTTAGGGAGAAACTGGAGAAGGATTGTTTTTCTGCCTCCTATCTGGAGATGGTGCTCAAACAGCTCACACCCGTGCTTAGAAAGAGGATAATACCTGCCTTTGAGCTTAAAGGGGTTAAAACCATCGAGTACTGTTTTGCTAGAAAGGTTGGGAAGCGACGGGAAAAGTAGAAAGAAAGAAAGAGCAGTTGCTTTTTCAAAAAGCACCTTTGGAACAACTGAACTTCCTGTTCCGGATGACTCACGGGAGGAGAGTAGTGTGCAGAGCGGCTTCTCTGCTGTTCCCATGGTGGAAGGAGCTGCTGGAAGGTGAGTGGAGGGCAGGCGGGAGGAGAGTCCTGGAAGCAGAGACGCAATTGAGCTGAAGCATCTCAGCTGCTGCTGTTGCAGGTTCCTTCCCTCCCCGAATTTAAGCCCACTGGTGCTGCACGCTGTGAAACTGGTGGCTGCAACTTTCCTTCTGGTGGGAAAATGGAAAAAGTCTCCTTCGAGTGAAGGTGGATTCTTTGGGAATGGCTTCCCTCCAGAGGTTGTGGCTGCTCCCATCACTGGAGGGTTTGTGGCCGAGCTGGGAGGGACCTTGCAGGTCTCCTATTCCGACGCCCTGATCAAGCAGGAGACCCAATCTCCTTTCAGACAAATGGCTCTCCTGTCTCTGTTTAAAAGCCAGCAGGGATGGAGGTCCCACAACCTCTGAAGGGAAACCCTTCCACTGCTTCACTGTTCTCAGTGTCAGGAAATCTCTTTTTAGTTTTAGGCTGCTTCTCTCTTTGATGAGTTTCCATGCAGTTCCTGGTTCTGCCTTCAGGGGCTTTGGAGAATAGGTTGACCCCTCCCCCTCCCTCTCCCTATTTTGTGGCAACTCCTCAAGTATTGGAAGATGGCTGTCATGTCATCCCTAGTCCTTCCTTTCACTGGACTAGACATATCCAATTCCTGCATCTCCTTCATTTAGCCTCCAGGCCCTTAATCCTCTTTGTTGCTCTTTTTCTCTCAACATCTTTTTTATGATATGGTTACCAACCTGTGTACAATTTGCTAAGTGTGGTCTTGCTCTTTATAAAGTAGTACTAGTACTTCACATGATCTTGAGTCTATCTCTCTGTTAATACAGCCTAGTATTGTATTGGCTTTTTTTGTCGCTGCAATACACAGCTGGCCCATATGTAAATGATAGTTCGCTAGGACTTCAAGGTTCCTCTCATAGTTATTACTTGAGCCAAGTGCTACCCATTATGTCCCAGTACATTTGTTGTAAACCCCTTTTTCCCCTCCATTAAAATTGATTTTGTTAGGTAGGGCCCAGTGTTCAAATCTATCGAGATTCTCTATCTTGACCCTAGCTTCTGAAGTATTGGCTATTCCTGTCAACTTGGTTTCTAATTTATCAAGAAGTAGGTTAAGGTCTACTTTGTCAACTGCCTTACTGAAATTCAATGATACTATGTATTTGATTGGTCCGCTAATTTAGTCACTGTATAAGAATGAAATAACATTTGTTTGGAATGCTGTGTTTTTGAATAACCCATGTTGACTTCTGGTTACATATTTCCTTGCTTCTAGGTGTTTGTAGACCTTTTGTTTCGTTTGCGGGTTTTTTTTGGTTTTATGGTTGTGGAGATTTTGTGATGATGCATGAGTGGCATTTCGCTTTTATATATTTTTTAATAATAATTTTTATTAAATGTTTTAAAAACAGTCAGAAGACATAACAAGTATAAATAATTTTAAAAAACAAAAAAAATCAAGAGTGCAAAACAAAACACAGAACATATAAAACAATGGAAATGGAAAGGAAGAAGGAGAAAAGGAGAAGGAGAAAGAAGGAATGGAGTAGAAACAGAAGCAGAAGGAAGGAGTGGATGAATGGAAGAAGGAGCGAATGGAAGGAAGAGGAGGCCAAGCAGCCAAGCAGCCGGGTCGTGGAGTGGTGGAACTTTGGCCAAGGAGGACTGGGAGTGAGTGCATGGGACTGGAGGAGGTAAGCCGAGCCTGCACATGGCAGCATTTACCATCAGGCCGTGCTGTGGACCATCTAGCAGCACGGCACTAAATGCAGACTGAGGCCTGTGTGGCTGAAGAGGGCAGATGGATGGGGCCCTTTAAAGGGGCTGAACTGCGATCTTTCCCATCTGCTGGACTTTTTTGGACTATCTGACTTTACCCCTCCTACCCCTATGGATGTACCATCTCCTATTATATCTATTTGCACTTTACACTGCCACTTTACATCTGCAGTTTATCTGGACTCTGTTTTAACTTTAATTTTAACACTACTTTTAACTTGCAATTACATTCCCCTTGGTCTATACAACCTTCGTGTTCCCTAGAAATGTATTCAAGGCGTAACCTCCTTTGCCTGTGAGAGTCTCCCCTCTCGCAGGCTTGGCCCCCTAGTTTAACACGGGCCCACCTCGAGGATGGACTTATTGCTCCTGAGAGGTGGGCGAAGCGCAAACTCGGGGTTCCTTTTTAACTTTTTAATTCAGTTTTTAGGGGGCTGCAGGGAGGAGGGAGGGGATAGTCAGATGGGGGGACGTCAACTTATAAGGCCGGCCGGCGGAAGTAGAGAGAGGGGGGAGGG
The DNA here is from genome assembly GCA_039707465.1 of Rhabdophis nuchalis. NCBI lineage: Eukaryota > Metazoa > Chordata > Lepidosauria > Squamata > Natricidae > Rhabdophis > Rhabdophis nuchalis. Next base: position 27,630,626 of record CM077646.1, on the reverse strand, counting down.
GGGGTCGTTTCCACTGAGGTATTTCCCATCACTTCGGTCTTGGGGAGGGGCAGGGGCGGTGGGAGACGGGATGGACACTGGTTGGAGGACCGTAGTCGCTGGTTACAGGCGGTCACGCGCCCCGACCCCCCATGTTCCCATCGCAGTCTAGGTGGGCAAGAACCACAGACCCGGGGCCCTAGGCTGAGGGTTATGCAACGCCAGGTCCGTGGTACAAAAAGCCCCCCTCATCCATGACCTTGTGTCAGAGGGGGACCCGGACATTGTGGGTATTACGGAAACCTGGTTGGGCCACGAGGGAGGATTACCCCTCGTGGAAATGTGCCCACCAGGCTACCGAGCCTTCCATCAGCCTAGGGCTCTAGGGAGGGGTGGGGGGATGGCGATTATGGTTAGGGAAGGTCTTGAGCTGAAGGAGACCACGATCCCTCAGACGACCGGGTGTGAGTCCCTCCTCGTGAAATGGGGCCTAGAGAGGCACTTGGGCGTGTTAGTTGTATACCTGGCTCCTCGCTATGCAACAACAGCCCTGCCCGAGCTCCAAGAGGTGATAGCTGAGGCGGCGGTTGAGACCCCCAGACTTTTGGTGATGGGGGACTTTAACCTGCCATCGGTAGGTGAAACCTCTGGTGCAGCTCGGGAGTTCATGGCTTCCATGACAGCCATGGATCTGACCCAGGTAGTTTTAGGCCCTACCCACGAGGGTGGACACACCCTGGACCTTATCTTCGTCTCGGACAGTGGAGTCGTGATCTGGGAATAGGGGATTTAATAATAATAATAATAATAATAATAATAATAATAATAATAATAATAATAATAATAATAATAATAATAATAATATTTATTTATATCCCGCTCTCTCTCCCCGAAGGAGATCATGCTCTCCTTCGGCTCGACTTTCCGATCAGTGCACCTCACCGCGGGGAGGCGGAACCGGACATTCCTATATGGTTCCGCCCCAGGCTCCTAATGGACCCAGTAAGGTTCCAAAGGGAGCTTGGGCCAATTCCTGTGGACTTGCCCCGCAACTCGACTGAGGACCTAGTGGCCGCATGGTTAAGTGCGGCCAAGGGAGCCTTGGACCGAGTCGTGCCCTTGCGGCCTCTCTTGCAGCGACAATCCACCCGGGCCCCTTGGTTCACCAAGGAGCTGAGGGAGATGAACCGCCACAAGAGACGCCTAGAGAGCAGATGGAGATCCTCTCGCTCCGAAGCCGCCCGAACACTAGTGAGAACCCATATTAGATCTTACTTAGTGGCGATAAGGGCGGCCAAACGCGAGTATTGTGCCACCCTTATTGCATCCGCAGATAACCGCCCTGCCGCCCTGTTTGGGGTGACCCGGTCCCTCCTTCAACAGAGGCCGCGGGAAGCCCCTCTACAGGGTCGAACAGAGGAATTTGGGATTTATCTGCAGGAGAAAATCACTCGGATTCGGAGCGAGCTGCCCTCCATCGACAGTGATCCAGTCGAGCGGTCCGACTCTGTTCTTGAGACACCATCTTGGGAGGAGTTTGATTTTGTTACTACCGAGGATATGGACAAGTTGTCAAAGAGACTTAAGGCCACCACATGTTTATTGGACCCGTGTACCTCCTGGCTTGTACTGGCATCCTGGGAGACGACACAAGGCTGGTTCCTGAACATTGTCAACGGATCTTTGAGTGAGGGGTCCTTGCCTGCCGTCTTGAAAGAGGCGGTAGTAAGGCCCCTCCTCAAGAAGCCGTCCCTGGATCCAGCATTATTAGAGAACTATCATCCTGTCTCCAACCTTCACTTTTTAGTGAAGGTTGTTGAGAGTGTGGTTTCCGCGACACTTGGAGGAAGTTGATTATCTAGACCCGCGCCAGTCCGGCTTCCGACCCGGGCACAGTACCGAGACGGCATTGGTCACGTTGGTTGATGATCTCTGGAGGGTGCGGGATAGAGGATATTCCTCTATCCTAGTCCTATTAGACCTCTCAGCGGCTTTTGATACCATCGACCATGGTATCCTATTGCGCCGACTGGGGGGGTTGGGGCTGGGAGACACCGTTCTGCGGTGGTTCTCGTCCTACCTCTCTGGTCGGTCGCAATATGTGTTGGCAGGGGGGCAGAGGTCGGCCTCGAGACCCCTCGTATGTGGGGTTCCTCAAGGGTCGGTCCTCTCGCCCCTACTGTTAACACATATATGAAGCCGCTGGGCGAGATCATCCGTCGTTTTGGGGTGGGATATCATCTGTACGCTGATGATACTCAGCTGTACATATCTACCCCAGACCCCCCCCCCCCCCCAACGATGCCGTCGAGGTCATGTCCCGGTGTTTGGAGGCCGTACGGATCTGGATGAGTAGTAACAAACTGAAGCTCAACCCGTCCAAGACTGAGTGGCTGTGGCTTCCGGCAGCCCGGTTCAGCCAGATTACTCCAACTCTGGCCATTGGGGGCGAAACACCGGCCCCCGTGGAGAGGGCGTGCAAATTGGGTGTCCGCCAGCATTCCCGGCTGTCCATGGAGGACTATGGCCAGGGGGGCGTTTCATCAGGTATGCCTGATGCGCCAATTGCGCCCCTTACTGGACAGGGATGCCTTACGCACAGTCACTCAAGCACTCGTGACCTCTCAACTCGACTACTGTAATGCTCTCTACATGGGGCTTCCCTTGAGGTGCACTTGAAAGCTGCAGTTAGTCCAGAATTCAGCCGCGCGGGTGATTACGGGAGCGCCTAGACGCTCCCACATAACACCAATCCTGCGCGAGCTGCACTGGCTTCCTGTGGTCTTTCGGGTGCGCTTCAAGGTTCTGACGACCATCTTCAAAGCGCTCCATGGCTTGGGGCCTAGTTATATGCGAGACCGCCTCCTGCCCCATACATCTCTTAGACCGATACGCTCCCACAGAGAGGGCCTTCTCAGGGTGCCGTCGGCCGGGCAATGTCGACTGGCGACACCCAGGGGAAGAGCCTTCTCTGTGGCGGGCCCAGCCCTTTGGAATGACCTACCCCCTGAACTTCGCACCATCTCCGACCTCCGCCTCTTCCGCAAGTGTCTAAAGACACATTTGTTCCATCTAGCCGGCCTTGCGTAACCTCCACAACTGACTTTTAGATAGTTTTTAATTTGGGGAGTTTAATTTGGTTTTAGCTCAGGATTTTATTGAATAGGTTTTTAAAAAATTTTATATGGTTTGTATGTATTTTTAATATTCCTGTGTGCCGCCCTGAGTCCGTTGGAGAAGGGCGAGGTATAAATTGAATAAAATGAAAAAAATGAACAATATAAAATAATTTTACAGCTTTCTATACCGGCTTTCCTGCTTAGCTTTTGTACTTATCCCTTCTGCATTGACTTCCTATTACTATATCCTTATATTGTAATATAGCAAACACAATATTAACACTTATAATGATATTCATTATTTGTATCACCATATTCTCTATTTTCTGTTTTGGCTTCTGATTTCTAGCCACTTGTACATTTTATTCCATACTTTATAAAAGCGATTCTTCTCTTTCAATTTTATTGTCATTTTGCCCATTTCTGTGCATTCGAGTATTTTTCTGATTATAGTTTCATCTGAGGGTGTATTAATTTTTTCCCCTGTTTTCTGCGAAAGCAATCCTTGCTTCAGTGAGTATGTGTATGATTATGTATTAAGATTCTTTGTCTATTTTTTAGTACAGCAGTCCTAAAAAAAATGCTTATGTTTTAAGTTCTATTTTTCGCTCAGTAATTTCTTCCATCCATTTCCGAATTTTACACCAGCATATCCTTGAGATGGGGCACATCCACCACATGTGATAGAATGTTCCCAGCTTGTGGCTGCATCTCCAACATTTGGGGGATAAATTTGGGTACTAATTCTGACAATTAGTGATATCTGTAGTTTAGTCCAATTATCCAAATCTTTTTCTATCTGTTGTAGCAGTTTGTTGTAGTTATCTTCTTTTATTGCAACACATTTTGCCGATAGCCATATTTCCAAATATTTAACCTTCTTGGCCCTCAAAATTCCCAGTTTCTCCTCCAGGTCTTCATTTTGTCTTTTGGTTAAATTCTTAGTTAATATTTTAGTTTTCTCTTTGTTTATTTTAAGCCCTGCCACTTTGCCGAATTGGTTTATATCTTGTAATAGTTTTACTCCAGTTTCTAAGGGCTCCTCTACAATTATATCTTGAAGTTGCCCTCTTTTTATTTTTTATTTTTTATTGGAACATTAAAAAGCAAAGGCTTACAAAATAAGACATTAAATGATACAAAGTGATTGCAGAGAGTATTACAATATAACTAGAGTTATACCACTATAACTAACATTTACCACTTATTAATTTAATACATATCTCCAATAAGAAAGGCGGGAAAAATAATATATGAAAGAAACCAGGGCAAAGTGAAGAAGTGTAGTCAAAGCATATAGAGATTCTAAATCAGCAATGTTCAGTCCGCTTCTTTAAATTCCTTTGTAGCCAAGCGTACCAGCGATCCCAGCACATATAGAATAGCGACTCTTGTTTGTCTCTCAATAGGCCGGTAAGCTTGTCTGCTTCTGCACAGTCCATAATTTTAGCGATTAACATTGACTCTGATGGAATGTCACTGGATTTCCATTTTTGGGCAAAAGCAATTCTAGCTGCAATAATGATGTGGAGAGTTAAGTACCAATTAGATTTGTTTAAATTATCTGGTTTCATGCCTAGTAAGAACGTTTCCGGAATCAACTTAATTCTACAGCCAGTTATTTCGAAAAGCCAATTTCAGATTCTGGTCCAATATATTCCTGCTCGAGGGCAAGTCCACCAAACATGGAAATAAGTTCCCAGAGCTACCTTACATTTCCAACAGATCGGAGAAGTCTCTGGGAACATCTTCGATAATCTAGCCGGAGAAAGATGCCACCTATATAACATTTTGTATATGTTTTCCTTATATGCAATTGACATTGTTAATTTTAGAGGTTTTTTTCCAAATTTCTTCCCATATCTCGAGATCAATTGAGTGTTCCAAATTTCTCCCCCAGGCAATCATTGAATCCTTAATCACTTCCTCTCCGATCCAACGCTCTAATAGGAATTTATAAAATTTGGACAAGAGCTTCTCATCATTCCCTGTAAATATTTTGTCTAATTCTTGCAGAGAGCTATAGATTCCCCCCTTATTTCTATCCTTATCTACTCTAGATTGAATCAAATTGTAAGACCACCAGTCTAGGTCACAGCCTAAGGCTGTCAAATCATTTCGGGATTTCAATCTCCCTGCAGAATCCAACAGTTCTTGGTAAGTTAGGGGTGTAGTTCTGTTATAAAGAGTTGGGTACATCATCGCCTCTAGAGGCGATAGCCACCTCGGGGCCATCAAATAAAATGCATTTCTGACTCGTTCCCAAGTACTCATCAAGATTCTACGGAGGTAGTGATCCATGAAGTGTTTATATTTTTTGGGGTTCTCCTGACTCAAAAAGAAATGCCACCCCCGTTGCAAATTATGGCCCTCAAGTATGAGGATTCTCCTCCTTCTTAACAAAGACCAATCTCTAACCCAGGATAGAATGGCTGCTTGATAATAAAGATCCCACTTTGGTAGACCAAAACCTCCCCTAGCTGAAGATTCCTGGAGCATTTTCAGTTTTATCCTGGGTTTCTTATTCTGCCAAATAAATCTGCGTACGCAGTGGTCCAGAGACTGAAAAAACTTGGTATCTAATAGGGCTGGAGCGGTCTGGAAGAGAAAGACCCATTTAGGTAGAATATATGTCTTGACTGCTGCCATCCTGCCTAATAACGATAATTGTAGTCCCTTCCAGTTTTCTAGCCTCTCTCTAGTTTGGGTGAGGAGTTTTAAGTAATTGTCTTCTTTAATAGTGGAACACTTAGGGAAGTTGCCCTCTTGATATAGTTTGTAATCCACACGTGTATTGAAAATGACAGATGAATAAAATTTACAAGGTTTTTTCATTTCCATGCCTTGCCAATAAGTATCTCCTGTCCCATCCATGTATTAACCAGGTTCAATTTTGCTTAATCCAGCACTTCCTAAGAAATAGCTATTGAGGACCTTTTGGTTGCACAGGTAGTCCTCATTTACCACGTCTTCCTTGAGCCTTCAATGATGCTATGGTAAAATAGAAGCAGACGTGCACCTGATCCACAAAATTTGTGGTAATCCTAGCACTTGTTCAGTGACTGCACTTCAGCAGTGACTGTGGTTTTGAAGGTGCAAGTAAAGGAGTTGCCAATAGTTACACATTTATGATGGTGGCAGCATCTGACACTCATGATCCCCATTTTTGACCTACCCAGCTAGCTTCTGACAAGCAAAATCAATGACTATACTGGCAGGAAATTGCAAGTCACAGTCGTATGAAATTGCCTTTAACAATCCACAGTAATTAGCTTAACTACAGAAGAAAAATGTAAGTTGGCACTGTCATGTAATATATCATTCTTAATGATTGAGCTGCTTAGTGATGCAAATATAAGATCCAATTGCGGTAGGTTAAGTAAGGACTACATGCGTGGGGTGTCACCGGAGGGATTGTATATAGTATTTTATTCCCTTATTTGCAGCTGATCACTTCTATGAGCAAAAGTGATGTATACTATTTTTCTTTTTTCACATCATCTCTAACCATTTTAAAAACAATTAAAGTTACATTTTTCTTTGAATCTTACAGATGAACAGGATGACAATGAGAGCACTCTGGACAACTGAAAATAACAAGCAACCTTGAAAAGGGAAGAAAATCAAGCCAGAAATCAAAATATTTTCCATTTCCTGCAGAAAACCATAGATTCTGATCCTCCTCCAGCAGCTAATAGCCAAAAGAGAGAAAATCAAGAAGGAATAAGCATATTATGCAGAACTCAGGGATACATTACATGAAAAAGTGAAGGTAGAAACCTTATGAATATTGAGATTGTGGGAAAGGTTTCATTAAAAATTCCGATCTCCTGAGACATAAGACCATGCACACAGGAGAGAAAAACTCTGAATGTCCTGATTGTGGGAAAAGTTTTAGTCAGAGTTCCAGGCTGATGAAACACCAGAGGACTCACACAGGAGAGAAACCATTTGAATGTTCTGACTGTGGGAAACGTTACAGTCGGAATTACCACCTGGTGATACACCAGAGGACTCACAGAGGAGAGAAACCCTTTGAATGTCCTCTCTGTGGGAAAAGCTTTACTGACAATTACAGTCTGGTGACACACCAGAGGATTCACACAGGAGAAAGGCCCTTTGAATGCCATATCTGTGGGAAAGGTTTCAGTCAGAATACCAATCTGGTGACTCATCAGAGGACTCACACAGGAGAGAAACCCTTTGAATGTCCTGATTGTGGGAAAAGTTTTAGTCAGAATTCCAGGTTAGTTAGACACCGGAGGTTTCACACAGGAGAAAGGCCCTTTGAATGTCCTATCTGTGGGAAAAGCTATGTCGATAATTCCAGCCTGGTGATACACCAGAGGATTCACACAGGAGAAAGGCCATTTGAATGCTGTATCTGTGGAAAAGGTTTCAGTCAAAATTCCCATCTGGTGATTCATCAAAGGACTCACACAGGAGAGAAACCCTTTGAATGTTCTGATTGTGGGAAATGCTTCATTGATAATTCCAACTTAGTTAGACACCAGAGGACTCACGTAACAGGGAAACAATTTGCATGTCTCTATTGTGGAAAAAATTTCAGTCAAAATTCCTATCTAGTGACACACGAGAAGACTCACACTGCAGAGAAACCCTTCAAATGTCCTGATTGTGGGAAAGGTTTCAGTCAGAATTCCAAGTTAGTTAGGCACCAAAGAATTCACACAGGAGAAAGGCCCTTTGAATGTCCTATATGTGGGAAAAGCTTTAACGATAATTCCAGTCTGGTGACACACCAGAGGATTCACACAGGAGACAAACCCTTTGTATGTCCTATCTGTGGGAAAGATTTTAATAATAATTCTAGCCTGGTGGCACACCAGAGGACTCACACAGGAGAGAAACCCTTTGAATGTCCTATCTGTGGGAAAGGTTTTAGTGATAATTCCAGCCTGGTGAGACATCAGAGGACTCACACAGGAGAGAAGCCATTTGAATGTACTATCTGTGGGAAAAGGTTTAGTGATAATTCTAATCGGGTGGCACACCAGAGGACTCACACAGAAAAAAAACTCTATGAATGTCCTGATTGTGGGAAAGATTTCTGTCGGAATTCAAGCCTGGTGACTCATCAGAAGACTCACACCGTGAAGAAATCTTTGAAATGTCCAGATTGTGGGAAAATTTTCATTAAAAATTTTAACTTGGTTAGACACCAGAAGATTCACACAAGAGAGAAACCCTATAAGTGCCTTGGCTGTAGGAAAAGTTTTAATCTGAGTTCCAGCCTGATGAAACACCAGAGGACTCACAGGGTGAAGAAATCTTTGAAATGTCTAGTCTGTGGACATTACTTTAAGAATAAATCATCCCTTATTGCCCATAAGGTAATCCATATGTAGAAAAGTAGTTGTCTTTAGGCTTGAGAATGCTTGAATTTTATTTGTATTCTCCCATTGAAATGGGTTGATTTAATTTTGAACTGTTTCTTTTTGCTCAAACGTTTCTTAGAATTAAATTTGTAGGTGGAGAGAAAAGGAAATGGAAATTTCTGGTTATCAGCAGAATCTTCTGGATATTTCCTTTTCCACCCCACCCGACCTCACACCCTTCTCCCTTTTACCTTTTGAAGCTCTCTTAACCTCAGGTTGGGGAGGGAGGGAAGGACATATACCATTTGGCCTCATGACTTTGTCCTGCAAGCAGCCACCATTTTCAGTAGGCGCTGGATTCATCCCTTGTGTTAACTATGGTAATGGTGCAGTGGCCAAACCTCGTCGTGAGGCAAACTGCAACATAACATACAGTACGCATTCTTGACTCACATTCTTCTCTGCCTTCTCAGAAGGGAAGCAAGAGTGAACGAAAATGCAGTCAAGTGGAAATGGTTGGAGCGCACTTAGAGGAGTTTAGCCACACCTTGCACGCACTACGCAATAAGCTATGCAGTGTCTGGCCCCACGTGGCTGCAGAAGTCAGACTGTGCAAAAAGTGTCAGGGCATGGGGTGCCTACCTGCGATGGTCCTAAGTCTATGATGGTGAACTTTCCACTTGGGTGGAGAGTTGGACTAAATGACCTACAAGGTCCCTTCGAACTCTGTTAATCTGTTACTGGAGATTCATATCTACCTAAAAGCTGGCCAGCTAATTTTTGGCCTTCCAGCGTATTGGGGAAGGCAATTTTAGCCCTCCCCAGCCTTCAGGAATGTCTGTGGAGCCTGGGGAGGGCTAGCCCATTGGGCCCATTTTTGCCCTCCCCAGTCTTCAGAGGCTTTCTTGTAGCCTGGGGAGGGTGACAATGGCCACCCACTGCCCCCTGGAGGAAATTCCAAGCTCAGCTTGGAGGCGAGCAGTGTGCCTGTGGGAGGGGTGTGTGTGCTTTGCATTATGGGTGCCAGCATGTGCCTATGCTATTGTGTGCACGCACTTGCATTTTTGGCCACCATCAACAAAAAGGTTAGCCATAACTGTCCTAAGGGAAGCCGGTAAGACATCCCCTGAAACTCAGACCTGGTGCTTATTTTGGGGCCCAAAAGAAAATAAAATTGGGTCTTATCAGCGAAACACAGGTATGTATACTGTATATGTATAATCATTCCCCAGCACCTCCAGGTATATTTGATGCTAACTCTTGCAATTCTAGGAACACATGATTGACCGAAGTCAACAAATAAATTTCATAACTGAATGGATATTTGACATCTATATTGAAAATGTAAATGTAAATAATTAACATATGAGGTTCAGTTAGCTTTCCTTTTATTTTATATGAAAATGTAAATAATTAACATATGAGGTTCAGCATCTTTCCTTTTATTTTAATATATGGCTTTGGATCTGTTTTTTTTAAATATTGTGCAGCCATTTTGTAAACCCTAATTAAACTAACCCTTTTATGTGAATCTTGCAGGCAAAAGAATGCCAAAGAGAACACTTTTGAGAACTGAATCACAAGCAGCATTAAAATGCAAAGGAAACCAAGGCAGCAATCAAAATCTTATTTCTTCTGGAAATCGAAAACTTTTCTTTCCCTGCAGCTTACAGATAAGGAAGACAAAACAAGGAAAAGAGTTTTGAGCTGGAGAAGAAATAGAGTATCTGGAAGAAACATATCAAAATATCAAAGGGAATAATTTCCTACTTCAGAAAAAGTGGGAAATATCTGGATGTCAGTGGAAACAATAAAGGCAATTTGGACAGTCAGATAAGACAGACCATAATGGAGGCCTCGCCCTGTGAGAAAGGAAACAGTTACTTGAATTTATGTTCCATCCAACAAGGGATTGAGAATATTTTTGATGTTTTTGAGAATCCAGGAATATCAGTGGTGGAAAAGATCCACTGATCTGCCTATTGTGGAATCAACAAAGATTGTAGAATTATGCTTGAGAGGATCCACCCTGGAGAAAAGCCATATCAGTGTTCCCAATGCAGCAAAAGCTTCAGTCAGAACAGTTCCCCGTTGTTCATGGAAAGGCTCACACCAGAGAAAAGCCCTACCAGATGTCCCAATGTGGCAAAAGGTGATAATATACCAGAGGACTTACACAAGAGAAAGCCCATATGAATATCCAGATAGTAAGAAAAAAATCAGTTGAACTTTCAGTTTGGCAATACACCAGAGGATTTACATAGTGAGAAGCCTTTTGAACGTCCTGATGTGAGAAAAGGTTCAGTCATACTTTTGAACTGGTGATACACCACAGGAGAAAGACCCTTTGAATGTCCTGACTCAGGGGAAAGATTTAGATCATAATTTTAAATTGGTGATACACCAGAGGATTCCCAGAGGAGTGAAACTTTTTCAACGTCCTGACTGTGGGAAAAGGAATGGTATTTGGGAGTGGTTGGTAGGAAGAGAGGAAGAGAGAATAATCAAGAATATTTGTACTACCTGTCTTATAGATGTATCTGCACACCCCCACTATTCAAAGACACACGAAGGCTATCCCCTTCACCTACCTCCAGATAAACCAGGGGTCCTCAAAGTTTTTAAACGGGGGCCAATTCATGATCCCTCAAAGTGTTGGAAGGACAGACCAGCTGGATGGGGCTTGGCTAAGTCATCCTGTGACTGAGTGGGCATGGCTAGGTCATGTGATTGGGTGGGGTTGGCCAATTTAGTAGTCTATTCACAAGCAAAATACCTTCACCTCCAAGTGATGGGATCAAGACAGGACATGACTTTCACCCCAACCATTGAAAGAGGGGGAACAATACAGTTCCTTTAATGAAGCAAGGGTAGAGGTAATAGAGAAGGGAATAAAATCAATTACATATGACTGAACAGGATTAGGACCAAGGAAGTGATAATTAAGACCCATCATGAGCCTTTGGAAAAGAAGTAAAAATAATCAAATAATAAAAGCTCACAAAGGAAACTTCAAAATTATAAAACACTGTAAACTCTATAAAAATCCTTGCATTCATCAAGCTAATTTGTCAGCTGTCCCAGAACTGCATGCGGTGGTTCTGCTCATTAATAAATGGACTTCCTTTCCTTCCTGAGCAGCTAGCCTTCATTTTATTTCCAGAGACTCCTGGCTTGGAACTGAAACAGATGGATTTTTCTTCCAACATCTTTAGTTCTTGGAGGTGCCTGCTTGTTACCCCGGTGGTAGCAGCACCCACATGCTGACAAATTGGTTGCTACAATCTTGGTTTTGGAGCTGGGAGGAAAAAAAATTATTTGATGGAAAATGTTTCATTTCTAAAAAAAGCATTGTGCTGCTCTTTGAATAGCTTTTGAGAATGAAAGAAATGGGTATTGTCAGCATTGCTGTGAATGTGGGTGTAAGATAATGTAATCCTGTCTTCCCAACACATGGGAGATGCTTCCATTTCTTTCATTCGTCTGTCAGGGCTTTTTTTTTAAATTTCCAAATAATCCAAACAAGTAAAGAGTTGGAGCAGAGAACTGGAATTTTAGCTATGCAAATGAATGAGGTGATATTGCTGAGTTTAGAAGACACCAAAGAATTGCAGGTTTGTTCATTTCACTAACACAATTCAGAGGACTTGTTATATATAATGGTTCATGCTAAGTCCTCAGACTTAGGATCAAGTACTCCCATTGGCTAAAGCGTGCACTCAGTTTGGGCTGGAGAATTACAGGTTCCTTATTGGTTAATCGTCTGACAGCTGACCCTATATAACAGCAGTCAGATGGGTGGTTCTTTGTTACAGTTTGGTTCAGTTCGTATTAAACAGTTTTGTTTTTTGCAAAAAAAGTTTTATTCCCCCCCCCCCCTGAGTGGTCTAATAGGACTAGGATAGAGGAACAACCACATTATGCTGTGCTTTTGGGATCTCATCCCTTGTCAGCCCTCTTACAAGTTTAATATATGTCTCTCTGGATACATCATTTGTTCTGGCATATGCTGAGTTGTAAGGCATTCTTTCAAGATCAATTCTAAACATACAACCATCAAAATCTGTTAATTCTTTTTGTGACTCCTTTATCTTTTCCCCCATCACCGCTAACCCCCCCCCCCCTTCACCTCCCTGCCTCCGTGTTTTTACCTCAGAGAACAGTCTTGAGCAGGTCACTTTCCAAATGATCCATCTGCCAAAGGATGCCCACAACCAGGGGCTAAGTGAAGCAGCCTCCCATTTCACTAGGCTAAGATGCAAAGATCACTGTCTAGAAGTCAAAAATGACTTGATAGCATTTAATCAGTGGAAACTTGTTGCAAACGCCTTAGGGAGAAACTGGAGAAGGATTGTTTTTCTGCCTCCTATCTGGAGATGGTGCTCAAACAGCTCACACCCCTGCTTAGAAAGAGGATAATACCTGTCTTTGAGCTTAAAGGGGTTAAAACCATCGAGTACTGTGTTGCTAGAAAGGTTGGGAAGCGATGGAAAAAGTAGAAGAAAGAAAGTAGAGTTGTCTTTTGAAAAAGCACCTTTGGGAACAACTGAACTTCCTGTTCCGGATGACTCATGGGAGGAGAGTGGTGTGCAGAGCGGCTTCTCTGCTGTTCCCATGGTGGAAGGAGCTGCTGGAAGGTGAGTGGAGGGCAGGTGGGAGGAGAATCCTGAAAACAGAGAAGCAACTGGGCTGAAGCATCTCAGCTGCTGTTGGTGGTTCCTTCCCTCCCCGAATTTAAGCCCACTGTTGCTGCACGCTGTGAAACTGGTGGCTGCAACTTTCCTTCTGGTGGGAAGATGGGAAAAGTCTTGCAGTGGAGGTGGATTCTTTGGGAATGGCTTCCCTCCAGAGGTTGTGGCTGCTCCCCCATCATTGGAGGGTTTGTGACAGAGCTTGGAGGGACCTTGCAGGTCTCATATTCCGACGCCCTGATCAAGCAGGAGACCCAATCTCCTTGGCTGTCCTGTCTCTGATTAAAAGCCACCAGGGATGGAGCTCCCACAACCTCTGAAGGGAAACTCTTCCACTGCTTCACTGTTCTCCGTGTCAGGAAATCTCTCCTTAGTTCTAGGCTGCTTCTCTCCTTGATGAGTTTCCATTCAGTTCCTTGTCCTGCCTTCAGGGGCTTTGGAGGATAGATTGACCCCCCTCCCTCTTTTGTGGCTCAAGTATTGGAAGATGGCTATCATGTCACCCCTAGTCCTTCCCTTCATTAGACTAGACATACCCAATTCCTGTATCTCCTTCATTTAGCCTCCAGGCCCTTTAATCATCTTTGTTGCTATTTTTCTCTCATCTTTTTTATGATATGGTTACCAAATTCTGTGCAATTTGCTAAGTGTGGTCTTGATCTTTATAAAGTAGTACTAGTACTTCACATGATCTTGAGTCTATCTCTCTGTTAATACAGCCTAGTATTGTATTGGCTTTTTTTGTAGCTGCAATACACAGCTGGCCCATATGTTCACTAGGACTTCAAGGTTCCTCTCATAGTTATTACTTGAGCCAAGTGCTACCCATTCTGTCCCAGTACATTTGGTGTAAAACCCTTTTTCCCCTCCATTAAAATTGATTTTGTTAAGTAGGGCCCAGTGTTCAAATCTATCGAGATTCTCTATCTTCACCCTAGCTTCTGAGGTATTGGCTATTCCTGTCAACTTGGTTTCTAATTTACCAAGAAGTAAGTTAAGGTCTACTTTATCAACTGCCTTACCGAAATTCAATGATACTATGTATTTGATTGGTCCACTAATTTAGTCACTTTGTGTAAGAATGAAATAACATTTGTTTTTGGAATGCTGTATTTTTGAATAACCCATGTTGACTTCTGGTTAAATATTTCCTTGCTTCTAGGTGTTTGTAGACCTTTTGTTTCATTTGCGGTTTTTTTTGGTGGGGGGGTTTTATGGTTCTGGAGATTTTGTGATGATGCATGAGTGGCATTTCGCTTTTATATATATTTTTAATAATAATTTTTATTAAATGTTTTAATCTTTAAAAACAGTCAGAAGACATAACAAGTATATATAATTAAAAAAAACCAAAAAAAAAACAAGAGTGCAAAACAAAAGAAAACACAGAGCATATAAAACAATGTACAATAATTTTACAGCTTTCTATACCGGCTTTCCTGCTTAGCTTTTGTAATTATCCCTTCTGCATTGCCTTCCTATTACTCTATCCTTATATTGTAATTTAGCAAACACAATATTAACACTTATAATGATATTCATTATTTGTATCACCATATTCTTTATTTTCTGTTTTGGCTTCTGATTTCTAGCCATTTGTACATTTTATTCCATACTTTATAAAAGTCAGATTCTTCTCTTTCTTTTAATTCTATTGTCATTTTGCCCATTTCTGCGCATTCGAGTATTTTTCTGATTATAGTTTCATCTCAGGGTATATTAATTTTTTTTCCAGTTTTGTGCGAAAGCAATCCTTGCTTCAGTGAGTATGTGTATGATTATGTATTGAGATTCTTTTGTCTATTTTTGAATCCAGCAGTCCTAATAAAAATGCTTCCGGTTTAAGTTCTATTTTTCGCTCAGTAATTTCTTCCACCCATTTCCGAATTTTACACCAGCATATCCTTGAGATGGGACACATGTACCACATGTGATAGAATGTTCCCAGCTTGTGGCTGCATCTCCAACATTTGGGGGATAAATTTGGGTACTAATTCTGACAATTAGTGATATCTGTAGTTTAGTCCAATTATCCAAATCTTTTTCTATCTGTCGTAGCAGTTTGTTGTAGTTATCTTCTTTTGTTGCAATACATTTTGCCGATAGCCATATTTCCAAATATTTAATCTTCTTGGCCCTCAAAATTCCCAGTTTCTCCTCCAGGTCTTCATTTTGCTTTAGGTTAAATTCTTAGTTAATATTTTAGCTTTCTCTTTGTTTATTTTAAGCCCTGCCACTTTGCCGAATTGGTTTATATCTTGTAATAGTTTTAGTCCAGTTTCTAAGGGCTCCTCTATGATAAATACTAGATCAATTGCAAAGGCCTGCACTTACATTCCTGTGTTCTAATTTTCAGTCCCTTTATATCCATATTATGCCTAATTTGCAACAGCAATGTCTCTATTGAGAGGATAAATAACAGGGGGGATAGTGGGCATCCTTGTCTTACTCCTTTGGTTATGCTGAAAAATTCTGTTGCTTCCCTGTTTAGCATTATTTTTGCTCTCTGACTCTGATATATTGCTCTGATCATCCCTATAAATTTCTCTCCGAAATTCATTATTATTAATTGATTTATTATAAAATCCCAATTTAGGTTATCAAATGCTTTCTGTACATCAATAAATATCAATGCTACTTGTTTTCCTGAATGTATCTCATAGTATTCTAATCTGTCCATTATTGTTCGTGTATTGTATTTTATGTGTCTGTTGGGCAAAAATCCATTTTGGTCTGGGTGTATGATTCCATTTAATATATTTTTAATTCTTTTCCGCCATTATTGTCATAAATATTTTATAATCAGCATTTAGCAGCGACATTGGCCTATAATTTTGGATCTTTTGATTTTCAGTGTTGTCTTTGGGAATTCGTGTTATTATTGCCTCCATCCAGGATTTTGGTGTCTTTGCTCATTCTAATACTTCATTATACATTTCTAATAATATGTTCTCTAATGACTTTTGCAATTCTTTATAAAATTCTGCTGAGCTTCTATCTGGGCCTGGGGTTTTGTTATTTTTTTTATTTTTGGATTGCCCTTTTTAATTCTAGCCTCGTTATTCTCTCATTTAATGTTTCTTTTGTTGTTTCTGGTAGGGTTGGAAGATTCCTCCCTTGAAGATATCTTTTAATATGCTCTTCTTCTATTTCCTCTCTGTAGTATAATGTTTGAAAGTATCTTACTGCTATATTTTCTCTCTCTTCCTTTTGGTGATGTATCACCCCTTCTTCATCCTCTAATTGCGGTATTAGTTTTTCTTTTTTTTAGTTTATAGGCTAGCCATCTCCCCGGTTTATTGGCATTTTTAAAATAATTTTGCCTACTTGATCTAATTTTCTGGGCTACTTCTTCTTGTGTAATTAAGTTTAATCTATGTTTAATTATTTCTTTTTCTTCTTTAGCTTCTTTGTTTTGAGGTTCTTTATGGAGTTTATATTCTAATTTCCCCAGTTTCTCTTGGAGCTGTGTCAGAAGGAGGAGAACCACCGAAGTACAGTGCCTCCCACCCCTAACCCCTCCAACTGCCGCAGCAAGATACCATGGTTGATGGTATCAAAAGCCGCTGAGAGCTCTAATAGGACCAGGACAGAGGAACAACCCCTATATTGAACATAGTTCTTTTCTTTTGCGGGATCGGATCCTTTTGCGGGATCGGATCCTGCCTCATACATCCTCACGGCCGATTCGCTCCCACAGAGAGGGACTTCTCCGGGTGCCGTTCACTAGACTTTGTCAGCGGGCGACGCCCAGGGGAAGAGCTCTCTCTGTGGCGGGCCCAGCCCTCTGGAACGACCTTCCCCCCGACATTAGAACGACGACGGACCTCCGCTCCTTCCGTCTAAAATTAAAAACATATTTTTTTTGCTTGGCCGGCCTAGGGTAGTCTCTCTCTATGGGGTTTTAGTTGTTAATTGGGAATTTTAGTATATAAATGGGGTATTTTTAGCACAGGTATTGTTTAATTTGTTTTTAATATGTCTATATATTTATTGTTTTAGTTTTTCCCTGTGCACCGCTCCGAGTCCCTACGGGGAGAGGGAGCGGTCAACAAATTAAAGAATTATTATTATTATTATTATTCTTTTACAACCCTCTGATTCATGGTCCATCTTTGCTTCTCCTTTCCATTTGATTATTAATGGGTTGTGGTCTGCCCACATATTCGGTGCTATTTCTGCCTCTTCTACATCCTTCTCCATTTCTGGATCCATCCATGAATTATGGGGGTTTGAAAAACAATGTATATTGACTCTTCTATAGGTTGATTACTCTCCATACATCTTTTAGGTTTAATTCTTGGGCCATTTCAAAGAATGCTTTTGGTAGAGTTCTCCTTTCATACTTTTTTTACTATCCGTTTTATAGTCTTTCTTTGGATCTACCACTACATTGAAGTCCCCAAATAGGCATATGTTGTCCAATTCCACTTCTACAATCCGTTTATGTAATATTCTTTGTGGTTTGTGTTTGGTGCGTTTATGACCGCAATTAGTACTCTTCTTTGTTTTATTGATACTTCAATTAATAATGTTCTTCCCTCTTCATCTGCATATACCTGTTTAGGTTTCAGCCGGTCCTTTATATATACTGCAATTTCTCTTTTCTTCCTGTCAGCCAGGGCCAGATGTAATTTTCCTAACTTTGGAGATTCCAAAATACTACCATTTCCTTTTTTAATATGAACTTCCTGTAGACATGTAATGTCCATGTTTTCTTTTTGAAGTTTAGAAATTGTTTGTCTTCTTTTTATAGGTGAATTTAGTCCATGTATATTGACCGATATTAATTTCACTTCTTCCTCCATCCTGTTACTTGCTTGTCTCCTTAGTGCCTCTACTTGGTTTTGCTGCCCTTTGGTTTCTTGTCCTCACTCCTTCTCTTTCCTGGGTTTCTGTATTGGTCTTCTTTCTCCCATCTTGGTCTAATGCTTTTTCCTCTGTCAGCTGCTCCTCTTGGCTTTGGTTTCGCTTTTATATATGTAGATTTTCCAGTATTTCCCCCCCCCACTCCTTGCATTGTTTTCTCCTTTAGGATTTTTATCCATAAGATTTTGCTTAGGCTCTGAATTTGTTAAAATCAACTCTTCTTAAAGTTTAAGACACTTGTTCCATTACGTTCTATTGTTTGTGTTTGCATTATATTGAATTCCAGTAAGACGTGGTCACTCGCCCAAGGTTCCAGCAACGTCAACTCCTTCTATCACTCCTCTATTAGTAAGAATTAGGTCGAGTATAGTTTTTCCTCTAGTTCCCTCCTCTAGCTTTTCAATGACAAAGTTGTCAGCTGTTTAAAAATCTATTCAATCTCCTACTTGCTGTAGAGTTTGTCTCCCATTTGATATCAGGGTAGTTAAAAATCTCCCATTATATCTTGAAGTTGCCCTCTTGATATAGTTTGTAATCCACACGTGTATTGAAAATGACAGATGAATAAAATTTACAATAAAATTTACGAGGTTTTTTCATTTCCATGCCTTGCCAATAAGTATCTCCTGTCCCATCCATGTATTAAACAGGTTCAACTTTGCTTAATCCAGCACTTCCTAAGAAATAGCAATTGAGGACCTTTTGGTTGCACAGGTAGTCCTCATTTACCACGTCTTCCTTGAGCCTTCAAAGATACTATGATAAAATAGAAGCAGATGTGAACCTGATCCACAGAATTTGTGGTAATCTTAGCACTTGTTCAGTGACCACACTTCAGCAGTGACTGTGGTTTTGAAGTTGCAAGTAAAGGAGTTGCCAGTAGTTACACATTTATGATGGTGGCAGCATCTGATACTCATGATCCCCATTTTTTACCTTCCCAGCTAGCATCTGACAAGCAAAATCAGTGGCTATATTGGCAGGAAATTGCAAGTCACAGTCGTATGAAATTGCCTTTAACAATCCACAGTAATTAGCTTAACAACTATACAGGAAAAATGTAAGTTGGGACTGTCATGTAATATATCATTCTTAATGATTGAGCTGCTTAGTGACGCAAATATCAGATCCAATTGTGGTAGGTTAAGTAAGGACTACATGAGTGGGGTGTCACCGGAGGGATTGTACCGTATTTTTCGGAGTATAAGACGCACCTTTTTTCCTCTAAAAAGAGGCTGAAAATCTGGGTGCGTCTTATATATCGAATACAGCATTTTTTAGCCTCCTGGAACCCCACCCCCTTCACCAAACTGGCTGTGCCTAGTCTTGTAGAGGCTTCCAGAAAGCTCCTGGGGGCTGGGGAGGGCAGAAATTAGCCTCAAACGGGCCGTTTCCCCCTCCCCCAGCCCCCAGCAGCACTCTATAAGCATCCATAGGACTATGCATGCAATTTATTTGACCCGTTTTCGCGATAAATGGGGTGGTTTTTTGCCCCCCCCCCCATCACCCAGGAGCACTCTGCAAGCCTCCTCAAGGCTAGTCATGCTTTTTATTTGAAGAAAATTGGCCCTGTTTTCGTGGAGAAAGAGCAGTTTGAGGAAATATGCAAAGCGCAAAAAAACCCTTTTTGCCTCCTGGAACCCCGTCCCCTTCACCAAACTGGCTGTGCCGAGCCTTATGGAGTGCCTAGTCTCCTGAGTAAACGGGGCGGGTTTTTTGCTCATTTTTCACCCCCCCTCCCCCAGGAGCACTCTGCAAGGCTACTTATGCTTTTTATTTTAAAAAAAACAGCCTCATTTTAACGGAGAAATGGGCTGTTTTGGAAGTTTGCCGAGTGCAAAGGCTCCCCCACCACCACCTTTCGGAAGGCTCTGAGCAAGCAGAAACGAAGTTTTAAGGTTTGTCTGCGATTTCCTTCTGCAGGACATAAATAAATAAATACACCTGAGAACATCAACCTACCTACCTAATCTCTCTCTCTCTCTACCTACCTACTGTATTTTTCCCTTTCTCTCTCTCTCTCTCTATCCTCCCTACCTGACTACACACACACACACATACACTCCCTACTTACTGTATTTCTCTCTCTCTCTCTCTCTCTCTCTCTCTCTCTCTCTCTCTCTCTCTCTCTCTCTCTCTCTATCTATCTATATATATATAGAGAGAGAGAGAAATACAGTAAGTAGGGAGTGTATGTGTGTGTGTGTGTGTATATGTTTTCGTAGATTTTCACGGGTATAGGTATGCTGGCATAGCTGGCTTCGGGGATTTTCCCGTGTATAAGGCATAGAAATGTTATTGCAACGTTTCGACAAGATCTCACTTGTCATCATCAGGCAGGCTTCTGTCACAGTCACAAACAGAAGCCTGCCTGATGATGACAAATGAGATCTTGTTGAAACGTTGCAATAACATTTCTATGCCTTATACACGGGAAAATCTCCGAAGCCAGCTATGCCAGCATATATATATATATATAGTATTTTTTTTATTAAAAAAGTTTTATTCAAACCAATTTTTCCACTTTTTACCCCCCGACATATAATATAAGTCACATACAAATAATATACCCCCCTGACTTCCGCTATACACCACTCTAATAATTCCAAACATCCCATATAATATTTGCTCTGTTCACATTGTATCCCT
Organism: Rhabdophis nuchalis; assembly: GCA_039707465.1. Classification (NCBI taxonomy): domain Eukaryota; kingdom Metazoa; phylum Chordata; class Lepidosauria; order Squamata; family Natricidae; genus Rhabdophis; species Rhabdophis nuchalis. Next base: position 27,609,980 of record CM077646.1, on the reverse strand, counting down.
TGCTTATCACCCTATCAATCTAAACATTCTTACCTAAAGGCTACATAATACTTCCTAGTCTGATATTTATTCTGTATATAATCAATCCATTTTGCCCATTCCTGTACATAATTCTCCTGTTTCTGATCTTTTAAGAAAGCTGAAATTTTTGCCATTTCCGCAAACCCCGCCAATTTCTGAATCCATTGATCAATTGTCGGTAAAAAATCTTTTTTCCAGTGTTGAGCAATCAACAACCTAGCTGCTGTAACCGTATACAAAACCAATTTTGTTTCCCCTTTAGTAAAATCCTTAATTATACCCAATAAAAACATTTGCGGAGTAAATTGTATTCTTTTCTTAAATACATTTTGCATAACCCACCATATTTTTATCCAAAAAGCTTTAACCTTATTGCAAGTCCACCATACATGAAAAAAAGTAGCATCTAAACACCCGCATCTCCAGCATTTTGGTTGAACATTTGGGTACATACATGATAATTTCTTAGGATCTAAATACCATCTGTAAAACATTTTATAAAAATTCTCCCTTAAATTCTGTGACTGCGTAAATTTAACATTCTGAACCCATATTTTTTCCCACGTATCCATCATAACCGATTCGTCAAAGTTCTGAGCCCATTTAATCATACAATCCTTCACCAATTCGCTTTCTGAGTCTCTTTCTAACAATACATTATATATTCTTTTAACATGTTTTGGACCAGTCTCTTTTATCTGCTTGATCAATTCCACTTCTTTATCCATAAAGCCGACCCTGTGATCTTCTTTCCATCTCTTATACAATACAATACAATACAATATCAGAGTTGGAAGGGACCTTGTAGGTCTTCTAGTCCAACCCCCTGCGTGGGCAGGAACCCTATACCATTTCAGATAAATGGCTATCTAACATCTTTTTAAAGGCTTCCAGGGTTGGGGCATTCACAACTTCTGGAGGCAAGCTGTTCCAGAGGTTAATTGTTCTAACTGTCAGGAAATTTCTCCTTAGTTCTAAGTTGCTTCTCTCCTTGATTAGTTTCCACCCATTGCTTATTGTCCTGCCCCCAGGTACTTTGGAGAATAGTTTGGCTCCCTCTTCTTTGTGGCACCCTCTGAGATATCGGAACACTGCTATCATGTCTCCCCTGGTCCTTCTCTTCATCAAACTAGACATACCCAGCTCCTGCAGCCGTTCTTCATATGTTTTAGTCTCCAGTTCCCTAATCATCTTGGTTGCTCTTCTCTGCACTCTTTCCAGAGTCTCCACGTCTTTTCTACATCGTTGCGACCAAAACTGTATGCAGTATTCCAAGTGTGGCCTTACCAAGGCACCATACAGTGGCATTAACACTTCACGTGATCTAGATTCTATCCCTCTGTTTATGCAGCCTAGAACTGTGTTGGCTTTTTTGGCAGCTGCTGCACACTGCTGGCTCATATTTAAATGGTTGTCCACTAGGATTCCTAAATCCCTCTCACAGTTGCTACTATTGAGCAAGGTACCACCTATACTGTACTTGTGCATTTTGTTTTTCTTGCCTATATGTAGGACCTTACTTTTTTCACAATTGAATTTCATTTTATTACATAGTGCCCAATGTTCAAGTTTGTCTAGATCCTTCTGTATCTTAAGCCTATCTTCTGGAGTGTTGGCTATTCCTGCCAGCTTGGTGTCGTCTGCAAATTTGATGAGTTCCCCATTTATCCCCTCATCCAAATCGTTGATGAAGATGTTAAAGAGTACTGGGCCTAAAACAGAGCCTTGGGGGACTCCACTGCATACTTCCTTCCATGTAGATGCAGTTCCATTGAGGACTACACGTTGAGTGCGGTTGGTCAGCCAGTTGCGAATCCATTTGCTGGTGGTGCTGTCTAACCCACAATTTTCTACTTTATCTAATAGTAGGTTATGGTCTACTTTATCAAATGCCTTACTGAAGTCCAGGTAAATTATATCAACAGCATTCCTCTGGTCCACTGATTTTGTCACTTTGTCAAAGAATGCAATTAGGTTCGTCTGGCATGATCTGTTTTTGACAAACCCATGTTGGGTTATCTATTACTTTGTTTGCTTCTAGGTGTTCACCTATTTGTTGTTTAATTATCTTTTCCAGAATCTTTCCTGGTATTGAGGTCAGGCTGATGGGTCTATAGTTTCCTGGATCTGTTTTTTTCCTTTTTTGAAGATGGGAACCACATCAGCTCTTTTCCAGTCTTCTGGCAGTTCCCCGGTGCTCCAGGATCTCTGAAAGATATAGTTCAGTGGTTCTGAGATTTCGTCTGCCAGTTCCTTCAGAACCCTGGGGTGTAATCCATCCGGTCCTGGTGGTTTGAACTCGTCCAGGGCAGACAGGTGCTCACTTACCATTTTCTTCCCTATTTCAACTTGTGTTCCTAATCTGATTTTTGTGGTGCTGTTTTTGATTGGTTGGACTGTTTTATCCCTTTGTGTAAAGACAGATGCAAAAAAAGAGTTAAATAGTTCTGCTTTCTCCCTGTTGCTTATCATCTTCTTGCCATTTTCTCCCAGCAGTGGACCAATTGTTTCCTTAACTTTTTTCTTATTTTTAACATGTTGGAAGAAGTTTTTTTTATTATTTTTTACTTTTTTGGCAAGCCTTTCTTCATTGCGAGCCTTAGCTTTCCTCACTTCATCTTTACAGGCTCGGGCTATTTGCTGATATTTTGCCTTAGTTATGTCCCCCTTTTTCCACTTTTTATATTTATCCTTTTTGTCTTTCAATTTGTCAGAGAGTTCTTTATGCAGCCATGCTGGTTTCTTTTGGGAACTGTTATTTTTCTTCTTCATTGGTATTGCGCTGGACTGGGCTTTTATAATCTCATTTTTCAAAATTTCCCAAGCTTCTTGAGTTGTTTTCCCCTTGAGGATTCTCATCCATGGAATCCTTCCCAAGCTCTCTCTGAGTTTATTGAAATTAGCTCTCTTAAAGTCTAAGACTCTAGTTTGACTTTGTTCAACTACTTTTGTTTGCATAATATTGAATTCCAGTATTTCATGATCGCTTGCCCCCAAAGTTCCTGTAGCTTCTACACCTTCTATCATTTCCTCTCTGTTAGTGAGAATTAAGTCCAATATTGCTGATCCCCTTGTTCTCTTCTCTACCTTTTGGGAAACAAAGTTGTCTGCTAGGTTTGTTAGGAACCTGTTGGATCTTCCACTTGGTGCAGAGTTTGTTTCCCAATTGATGTCGGGGTAGTTAAAATCTCCCATTACTATTGTAGTGTGCTTCCTACATACCTTAGTTAGCTGGTTAGCAAAAAGTTCATCCACTTCCTCTGCTTGGTTGGGTGGCCTGTAGTATAGACCTATGACAATATCATTCCCCCCCCAACCTTTAATAATGACCCAAATACATTCAAGATAGTTCTCATCATTGTTATGCTCTATTTCTGTAGAGATGTAATTATTTCTTATATATAGTGCAGCTCCACCTCTTCTTTTATTTGGTCTATTTCTTTTAAATAATTTAAATCCTTCTAGCTGTATGTTCCATTTGTGGGTTTCATCCCACCAAGTTTCTGTAATGGCAACAATATCGTATCTGCCCTCATTTACTTGAATTTCTAATTCACCCTGTTTATTCCTCATACTCTGTGCATTGGTGTATAGACATTTGAGTCCATTTTGATTGACCCTGTGTTTTCTGTCTACGAAACCTGTGTTATGCCTGACTATGGTTCTCTTTGCCCCTATTTCTTTGCCACTTGTATGGTTCATGTACATGGTACGGCACTCACTGTTAATTGTTTGGTTTTGCTTGACAGCAGTGTTGATAATATTACCCGCACAATTATCTATGTTACATGCACTGATAACCCTATGAATTTTAGTTTGCTGGGGACAGAAATGTTCTTTATCTATTGATTCTCGGTCCCCACTATTCAGTTTAAATGTTTAGCCAGGAAATCTTTGAATTTAATGCCAAGTAATTCAGTCCCTTTCTTGGATGGGTGCAAACCATCTCTTTTGTACAGTTTATCATTGGACCAGCTGCAGGCATCATGACTAATAAGACCAAAGCCTTCCTTTTTACACCACTCCTTTAGCCACACATTAAACTCTGCTGTGCGCTGGCCCTTTCCTTTTTGTTCCTTGTATACTGGTATAACCTCTGAGAAGATAAGCCTACAACCTGTACTACTAAGTTCGTACCCCAAACTCTGGAAATCATTCTGCACAGAAGCTACATCTTTTTGGGACAGATCATTTGTGCCAAGATGTATAATAGCATCAACTTCACAGTCCTTACTTGCATTCTTGACTATCGTAAGAATACGCCTCTTGTCTCTGCTGGCTGTAGCACCCGGCAAACATCTGACCTCTTTCAAAACCTCCATATCCTTACCTAAGTTTACATCTTCTGTAACTGTATGTAATGTAACCAATTTATAGTAATTCCTACGTCCAACAGTTGTTCCAAAGTCTTCAACTGCCATTCGACCCCATCAAAAATAAGCACATCTTTATATAAACACCCCCCGAGTGACTTAGTATTTGTAATCCACATGGTGTCTGCAAGATCCAACCAAAGCGGTATTTTATAATCCCAATTAGGCCGGTGCTTCTTCCATATTCTCATCAAGGCACTTCGGAGAATATGATTGTTAAATGCTTTATCCACCTTATCTTCATAAAAAAGATATGCATGCCATCCTAGAACAAGGTCATGACCTTCTATATTCAATAATTCAGTTTTTGTCTTCCCAAACCAATCTGCTACATACGTCAATGCCACAGCTTCATAATACAATCGAAGATTTGGGAGTCTAAGGCCACCTCTTTCACGAGTATCTTGCATAATCTTCATCTTTACTCTCGGTTTTTTCTCCTTCCAAACAAATTTATTTAATGTTGCTTGCCATTCTGACAAGATTTTATCTGATTTAAGCACCAGTATGATCTGGAATAAGAAAATAAATCTAGGTAGAATGTTCATTTTGATTGCTGAAATCCTTCCAAGCAAAGATAGTTGTAACTTTTTCCATGCTTGAAGGTCTTTCTGTATCTTTTGCCACAACACTTCATAATTATTTAGAAAAAGTTTTGTATTTGATTCTGGAATTTGTATTCCTAAATATTTGACCTTAGAAACTATTTCGAAACCTGCCAAACTTGCAAGTCTCTTTTTTTGAGTCTCTGATATATTTTTAACCATCATTTTCGTTTTATTTTGATTCAGTCTAAACCCAGACACCATGCCAAATTCTGCTATGATATTTTTCATCTGGATTATTGAATTCAAAGGATGTGAAAGGGTAACAACCAGATCATCGGCAAATGCCCTAGTTCTGTATTCCTTTTGCCTAATAATTATGCCACTTAAGGAGTTTGAGTCCCGAATTGTATTCAACAAGACTTCCAAAGTTAAAATAAATAACAATGGAGATAATGGGCAACCTTGTCTTGTACCTTTTTGTATCTCGAAAGTTGTAGACAAATTTCCATTAATAATAAGTTGTGCATTTTGTTGCTGATAAATTGCTCCAATCGCCTGTCGAAATCGTGGTCCCATATCCATCTTTTCCAAAGTCTTGGTTAGAAAGTTCCAGTTCACTCGATCAAAGGCCTTCTCCGCATCCAAGAAAACCAGCACTGCAGAGATCTGCTTATTCTTATCAAGATAGTCAATTAAGCCTATGAGTTGCCTTACATTCTCCTTCATGTGTCTACCTTCAATAAATCCTGTTTGGTCATAATGAATAACCTCTTGGATAACTGGCATCAGTCTGTTGGCTAGTACTTTAGCAAATATTTTATAATCTGTGTTCAGAAGAGATATCGGTCTGTAATCCTCTGGTTTCTTAGGGCCATCTTTGTCTTTGGGTATCAATGATATAAAAGCCGCTTTCCATGAGAAAGGTATTTTACCTCCTTGCTGTATATTGCAAAATAGTTCTGTAAGATATTCAATCATTTCCAATTGTAAAGTTTTATAGTACATTGCAGTCAAACCATCAGTCCCTGGAGCCTTGGCTAGTTTAAGTTGATTTATAGCTAAAATAATCTCCTCTGCCGTTATCAAACGTTCCAAATTTGCCTTTTGAAACACGGATATTTTGGTAACCCTTTTTCCTTCCAAAAAATCATCCACTGACTTGTTCTGTATATTATCCTGTACATATAACTTAGCGTAATAGTCCACAAATGATTTTTTAATCAAATCTTGTTGATATACCGTTTTCCCTCCATATTCAATTCTGTCAATAATTCTATTATTCGTATTCTTTCTCAAGTTATAAGCCAACCACCTACCAGGTTTGTTAGCATTAGCAAAGGTGTTATGTTTAGCAAATTGTAAGTTGGTTGCTGTTTGTTCTGAAATGAGCATTTGGAATTGATCTTTCAACAGCTTTATCGCCATCTGGAGTGCCCCATCCTTTGGAGTTGCTATAAGTAGCTGCTCCTTCTTTTTTATTTCATCTTCCAATTCTATTCTCTTTTTCTGTCTACTTTGTTTATGTTTAAAATTCATATGTATCAGGACCCCACGCATATAAGCTTTACTTGCATCCCAAACTGTTTCAATGGGGGTACCCTTATTCATATTAAAACTAAAAAATTCCTTCATATGTTTTTTAAGTTCATCAACATTTTTTTCATATCTAAATAAATTTTCATTTACTCTCCATGACCTTCTTGACCTCTTCCCCAGCTCAATCTCTAACCACACCGGGCTATGATCAGATAATGTCCTGGAACATATCTTGGTTTTCTTAGCTTTAGGAAGTAAATCCGGTGTTAACAAAAAAAAATCAATCCTTGAGAAAGATTTATGTCTATCTGAATAAAAAGAAAAGTCCATCTCGTTTGGGTGTTGTATCCTCCAAACATCCTTTAGTTCCAAGTCGTCTTGTAAGTCAAAAAAAACCTGTGGTAATTTGGTAGTAACTTTAGTCTTTGTTCTCTTGTCTATCCTTGGAGAAATCACTCCATTCCAATCTCCCATAATTAAAATACTCTTAAAATTCCAATCCAAAATTTTTGAGTGAAGCATCTTATAAAAGTTTTCTTGTTGTTGATTAGGTGCATATATTCCTACCATCAAAATAGGACCAGAATCTGTATCAAGTTCAATTGCTATATATCTACCACTATCATCCGCCTCTATAATTTTAGCTGAAAATCTTTTATTTATATATATCACCACTCCATTTTTCTTTACCAAATTAGAGGCTGCATAAAATGTTCCCAATCTGGGATTTGCTAAATACTTCTGATCTTGCAGCCTAATGTGAGTTTCTTGAAGGCAAACAACATCATTATTAAATTGCTTCAAATAATAAAATATTTTTCTCCTTTTTTGTGGAGAATTCAATCCATTCAACATTCCAGGATAATAATTTAAACATCTTTTGGCCTAGTCTGAAGCGTTGAGAGCATTCGCTGAAGATCTCTCTCCACAATACTAATCTTCGGCTTTGCTCCTCCCATAGCTTCAATTTGCTTCTTACCTTTATCACTCTTAACACATTGTACTTGGGGCTTCCCCTGCTTCTGAGATTCTTGCATTTGTCTAGTCGTAGATCTAGTAACACGTTGTTCCACTGGCTTAAGTAATGGCATTTCAATGAGGGTCTTGGATGGTCCCTCCAAGGAAGAACTCAAAAAAAATCCAGAAGAATCCACTTGGAATCCACCTGCAGCACCCTGGGCTTCCTTCTCTTTTTGCGTCTGCTTTATTTGTTCTTCTGTCTCTTTCTCAAACAACCTCTGCTCTAAGACATCCAAATCTGCTGGTGTTGGTGTGGATGTACGTGGGGGTGTTGCACTTGCCTTCAATATTTCATTGTAGAAATCTCTTGCCTTGTCTATAGAATTCAAACGATACCTCACCCCTTCATATCTGAATATAACACCCATTGGAGCATCCCACCTATACTGTATCTGTCTTTTCTTCAGCTCCGCTACCAAAAATCCAAAATCCCTTCTAAACTTTAACATCGCTGGTGGTAGTTCCTTGAAAAAACCAATCGACTTCCCATCTATGTGAAGAGAAGAATAAAAAGACTTCTGCAGAATATCATTTCTGTAGTTTCTCTCAGTAAAATATATCACAACATCTCTTGGTAATTGCCTTTGTAATGCTGTGCGTGAATTTGCTCTGTATATTTTAGCAGAAATCTCATCAGGATCATCCACTTTTAATAACGTAGCCAAAGCATCAGCGCAAACCTTTCTTAAATTCTCTCTAGGATTTTCACTTAAACCTCTCAGTCTGATGGCGTACTCCATAGATCTAAATTGTATCATAATAAGCTCATTAACCATCCTTTGCATATTCCCCTCCATTTCCACAAATTTCAGCTCCGTTTCTTTCGTTTTAGTTTCCAAATCCAGAGCCAGTTGCTCAACCTTGCTATCCACCTTGAGAACAATTTCTGACAAGCCCGTGGCTATTGCTTGCATGTTTTTATCAAGCTGATCATGCTTTTTAATGGTATCCTGGACCATTTTTTTAACCTCATTAATTTCTTTACCTAAAAAAGCAATTTCTTCACCAATAAAATTCTTCAAATCCTGGAGGTTTATTACAGCACCTGGGGGAGCCCCCCCCTTGTTCTGTTGCCATGCTTAAAAAAAAAAGGGAAAACACTTCTTCCCAACTTTCTCACAGAATGCTCTTCCAAGTAGATCCAATTATGTAAACAAACTTAGAGTTGTAGATTTTGGTTTATTCGGGTCTTTTCCCGTGTAAAATTAAAGGTGTTTTTGCAACGTTTCGATGGGATCACCCCCATCATCATCAGGCTTTGGCTTCTGCCTTTTGCAAATGAACTGCATTTGAAATGGCAGTTTTTCTGTAAGTGGAGGTGGGAGGGGTTGGAATGTTGGCTCTGCTACTTTTAAATCGATTGGTTGGCTGATTTGCCACATCCTGATTGGTAGCTGGAGTTTGTTGAGAGTGATTGATGATGGTGTCAGTGTTTGTGGCCGGGACTTGTTTAGTGGCTGGGACTCGTTTAGTGGCCAGGGTTTGTTTAGTGGCCGGGACTCGTTTAGTGGCCAGAGCTGGTTTCCAGATGTCTGGCAGGCGGGAGGCATCATCGCGTCTGTTCATATTTTGGGGATGTTTTTCTATTTCAATAGCTTCCATAATCATTCTCCTGTTGGAGTGTTCAGTCCTGGAGAGCAATTTGGTTTTTTCAAAGTCAATTTGATGACCTGTTGCTTGGAAGTGCTGGAAGAGGGAGGAAGTATTTACTTGTCTTTTAACAGAATTCCTATGCTCTGAGATACGTGCACTAATTCTCCTATTAGTTTGTCCAATGTATGTGGACGAGCAGACTTTGCATGGTATTTCATAGACTCCTTGGTTTTCTAGCTGGATTTTGTCTTTGGGGTTCCTTAAAATGTTGGCAATTTTTTGGTTAGTGTCGAAGGATGTCTTTATATTGTGTTTGTGGAGAATTTTGCTGATTTTATCAGTGGTACCTTTAATATAGGGGAGGAGAGCGATGCCATTGTCTTGTTCTGTGTTTTGGATCTTGGGGGGTGTCTGCTTTTGGATTAGTTTGGTGATTGTGTTTCTTTGGAAACCATTAGAGATTAATATCTTTGTGAGGGTTTGTAATTCATTTTTCAGGTGGTCTTTGTCAGCTAGGCGTTTGGTTCTGGAGATGAGGGTCTTGGCTACAGAGTTGATCTGTGCAGGGTGGTGATGTGATTGTGCGTTTAGGTAGCGGTTTGTGTGTGTTTTTTTCCGGTAGATGGTGTGTCCTAGGGAGCCATTGGGTTTTTTGTAGATTAGGACATCCAGAAAGGGAAGTTGGTTGTTATCTTCTATTTCCATAGTGAATTGTATTTTGAGGTGTAGGCTGTTGAGGTGTGTGAGGAAGTTGTGTAGTTTTTCTTTTCCGTGTGGCCAAATTACAAAAGTGTCATCCACATATCTAAGCCAGAGTTTGGGTTTGTGTTCCGATTTATCTAGGGCATTCGTTTCAAAGTGTTCCATGAAAACGTTTGCGATGACTGGTGAGAGTGGTGACCCCATAGGCGCTCCTTCTATTTGTTTGTACCTTTGTCCATTGTGAATGAAGTATGTGTTAGTTAGACAGTGGTTGGTTAGATCCAGGATGCATTTGGGGGGGGTTGTATTTCTTCTGGATAGCTGTCAAGGTTTCTTTTATAGGCACTTGGGTGAAGAGGGATACGACATCAAAACTCACGAGTAGATCGCTGGGCTGTAGATTTTGTTTCTGGATCATCTCTACGAACTGGAATGAGTTTAGTACATGTGATTTGATAGATTCTGCATAGGGTTGTAATTTTTTGCAAGAAACTTGGCAAGATTTTGTAGAGGTGAGCCTATGGAGCTGACTATGGGCCTGAGTGGTGTTCCTTCTTTGTGTATCTTGGGGAGGCCATAGAGCTTGGGGCATCTGGATGATTTTTCTCTGGGGATGATTTTTTGCTGGATTTCTTTGCTGATGGGAGAGGCTTTTATTTTGCATTTGGTGGTTTTTTCCAGGTAGGTGGTAGGATCTGTGTTTAGAAGTTTGTAAGCAGGGTCTTGGAGTAGGTTGGATAGCTTAGCCTGGTAGTCAGATGTATTCATTACCACTGTGGCGTTGCCTTTGTCTGCTGGGAGAATAATTATGTTGTTGTCTTTCTTCAAGTTGATGAGTGCTCTTATTTCTCCTTTCTCTAAATTGCTTTTGGGTGGCTTATTGGAGCATAGGATATTGGTAACTTCGAGTCTGATTTTGTTGGCTTCGTCTGCATTGATTTTGGTGAGTGAAGCTTCAACTCCACATATTATGTTTTCTGTGGGGATGTGTTTGGGGGTGACAGCAAAGTTAAATCCTTTGGAAAGGACCTTGGTTTCTGATATGGTGAGGGTCCTGTTTGATATATTATGTACTGTTTTTTTAATGAATTGTTTAGGAGGGGGGTTGGGTTTCTGGTATTTTTCAAGTTTGCGGATTTTATTGGTGTGCTTTTCTGTTTTGTGAGAGGTTTCTGTTTCGGCCATCCAGAAGGCTAGTTGTTTTAGCTTGTCCCAGAGTGCTGGGTGTATTTTGTTGCTAAGTTTGAGGTGAAGAATGAATAGATCTTTATATATCTTTATAGATCTATAAACTTAGAGTTGTTTATAGTTGTTTCCGCCGTTCCACCTTTAACTGTGAGTCAAGAATTAGATACAAGCCAAAGTACACAAAACAACTAACTTTCGTTTCTATTCTGCTTTCCGCTGATGATTAACGCCATCTTGAATTCTTTGTTCTAAATGCTTTGTTCTTAAATCTGCTGTTATCTAGTTCACAGACTTTAAGTACTTGCGTTTGAGATGATTAGCAAGAGGAATTTCCTTTGAAGTATGAGGATTGTCTGGAATGTAAATTAAAAGTTGAGAACGTTGCCTTGCTCCGCTAATTTAATTTATAGCGAAGTCTCCCACTCGTCCGGAGCAGCAGTCTGAGGGGGGGTCTCACCTTGCTCGCCTCCTCAGAGGAAAATAATCCCTCTGAGGGGCTCCGCAGGGAAGTCTACCCAAACGGCGCTATCTCTCTCACAAGCTCGTTAGAAGCTTGGAGTTTCCGAGGCTTTTGATGGCATAAAAAAAGCCTCAACAGACGAGTGGGATGGCAGGCTTGAAAAAAACCTGCTGACAGCAGCTGCAGCTCAACCCAGAAGTCCCATATATATATAGTTTTATGAGCTGATCAATAAAATAAATTAGAGAGAGACCTAATTTATTGATCAGCTCATAAAACTAACACACATAACTAAAAAAATTATACAACGTAATTCTTGGCTTGCTGTCTAGATGGTCTCTGGTGATGAGCCGAAAGGCAGGAAAGGAAACAGTATGTCTCCTCCCTTAATTGGGGCCTAATAATAACAGGTTGTTGTGAAACAATTACATATATATATATGAGAGAATATTTTCACAACTCCTGTTATGGGCCCCTTTAAGGGAGGAGACAAACTGTCATCCTTCTCTGCCTTTTCGGCTCAACCCAGAGACCATCTGGGCAGAGAGCCAATGAGATTACTGTTGTGTGAATTTTTTAGATATGTGTTAATCAGCCCTTAAAAATCTAACATATATATATATATGTTAAAAATCTAACATATATATATACACACACATATATATATATATATATACACACACACACACACACACACATATATATATATATATATATATATATATATATATATATATATATATATATATATATATATATATATATATATATATGAAAGAGAATATTATCACAGCTCCTGTTCAGGGGTCCCTTTAAGGGGAGGAGACTTTATGTCATCCCTCTCTGCCCTTCGACTCAACCTAGACGTCATCCAGACAGAATCAATTAGATTACTGCTGTGTGAAATTTTTTAGATATGTGTTAGATTTTTAAGGGCTGAAAATAAAGAGACCAGGATGGATCCATTTCAGGCTTATTAGCCTTCTTCAGCTGGCCATACTCCTTCTACTGGGATTTGAACCGGTGCTTTCCAGCATATGAGGCAAGCCTTTCTATGCCTTGAGCTATCCGGTATCCCTGATACATCAGCCAATTTACAGGACTCTTAAATGAGAGAATATTATCACGTTAAGTCTCCTCCCCTTAAAGGTGCTTCCAGGAGCAAGGATGACAGAGAAATAGAGAGAGAAATAGAGTAGGTAGGATGAAAGAGAGAGAGAGTGTGTGTGTGTAGGTAGAAGTGTGTGTGTGTGTATGTGTGTGTGTGTGTGTATATATATATATATGTGTGTGTGTGTGTGTGTGTGTGTTAGATTTTTTTAAGGGCTGAAAATAAAGAGACCAGGATGGATCCATTTCAGGCTTATTAGCCTTCTTCAGCTGGCCATACTCCTTCTACTGGGATTAGAACCAGGGCTTGCCAGCATTTGAGGCAAGCTCTCTATGCCTTGAGCTATCTGGTATCCCTGATATATCAGCCAATTTACAGGACTCTTAAATGAAGACTAATTATCACAGCTCCTGTGAAGAGGTCCCTTTAAGGGGAGGAGACTCAACGTCATCCCTCTCTGCCCTTTGATCAACCCAGAGTCATCCAGACAGAGAACCAAATTAGATTACTGCTGTGTGACATTTTTTTTTTTTTTAGATGTGTGTTAGATTTTTTTAAGGGCTGAAAATAAAGAGACCAGGATGGATCCATTTCAGGCTTATTAGCCTTCTTCAGCTGGCCATACTCCTTCTACTGGGATTTGAACCAGGGCTTTCCAGCATTTGAGGCAAGCTCTCTATGCCTTGAGCTATCTGGTATCCCTGATATATCAGCCAATTTACAGGACTCTTAAATGAAGACTAATTATCACAGCTCCTGTGAAGAGGTCCCTTTAAGGCAGTGGTGCTCAATTATTTTCTGTCAGGCCCCCCCTAGGAAGAAGAAAACATTTCGCGCCCCCCGCGCGACTGTAAATAGTATCATTTGTCTATAAAATTGTTAGTACACCTCTGCATAACACTGTATCCTTATTAACGTATAAGAGAATAAAAAAAAGAAAGAAATGTGGATCAATTTACAACAAAGAATAGCTTTATTAACTGTAGCAGAAAAGATTTAAAGTGCATTAAATCCTTAATTAAACTATAAACATTTTTTGATTGGACATGTCAAACCATGTGACCGGGTGGGAGTGGCCAATTTGGAAAATGTGAAACTCACTTAACAATGGTCTTGGTTAGCAACCAAACTTTTGGGCTTAATTGTGGTCATAGGTTCTCTCTCTCTCTCTCTCTCTCTCTTTCTTTTTCTTTCTTTCCTTCTGTCTTTCTTTCTCTCTTTCTCTCTCTGTCTCTTTCTTTCCTTCCCTCTTTTTTTCTCTCTCTCTCTTTATTTCTTTCTCTTTCTCTTTCTTTCTCTTTCTCTCTTTCTTTTTCTTTCCCTCTTTCTCTCTCCCTCTCTTTCTCTCTCTCTCTTTCTGTCTCTTTCTTTCTTTTTTTCTCTTTCTTTCCTTTATCTCTTTCTTTCTCTTTTTCTCTGTCTGTCTTTCTCTCTCTCTCTCCCACTTTCTTTTTCTTTCTCTCTCTCTCTCTCTCTTTCTTTCTTTTTCTTTCTCTTTCTTTCCCTCTTTCCCCCCTCTCTTTCCCTATTTCTCTTTCTCTCTCTCCCTCTCTCTCTCTCTCTTTCTTTCTTTCCCTCTTTCTCTCTCATTCTCTTTCTTTATTTCTCTCTCTCTTTTTCTTTCTGTCTCTTTTCTTTCTCTCTTTCTCTCTCTCTTTTTTCTCTTTCTTTCCTTTCTGTCTCTCTTTTTTCTCTTTCTCTCTGTCTGTCTTTCTTTCTCTCTTTCTTTCTCTCTCTCCCACCTTCTTTTTTTTCTTTCTCTCTCTCTGTCTCTCTCTCCCTCCCACTCTCTGTCTCTCTGTGTGTGTCTGTCACTCTCTGGTTCCCCCCTCCCTCCCTGTCTCTCTGTGTGTCTGTGCCTCTCTCTGTCTGTCTGTCTCCCCCCCCCCCCCCCACACACAAACCTCCTCAGCTCCTGGAAGTAGCCTGACCGGCCCGCCAGCCCGCTGGCTGTATTTACTCGCTCGCTCTCTCACCCATCCACCGGACGAAGGAAGCTATTTGAGAAACGCTGCTTTAAGGGGAGGAGACTCAACGTCATCCCTCTCTGCCCTCTCTGCCCTTTGACTCAACCCAGAGTCATCCAGACAGAGAACCAAATTAGATTACTGCTGTGTGACTTTTTTTTTTTTTTTTAGATGTGTGTTAGATTTTTTTAAGGGCTGAAAATAAAGAGACCAGGATGGATCCATTTCAGGCTTATTAGCCTTCTTCAGCTGGCCATACTCCTTCTACTGGGATTTGAACCAGGGCTTTCCAGCATATGAGGCAAGCCTTTCACACAGGTGAAAGAAGGGAAACTTTTCTGAAGGGAAACTCTTCCACTCTCTCCCTCTCTATTTCTCTCTCTCTCTATCCCTTTACCTACTTACCTACCTACTCTCTCTCTCCCTACCTACCTACTGTATTTTTCTCTATTTCTCTCTCTATCCCTTTACCTACCTTTCGTATTTCTCTTTCTTTCTATCCCTCTCTCTCCCTCTATCTAAAAACCTACCTACTTTTTTTTGTAATTTGCCTCTTCAAAACCTTGGTGCGTCTTATACTCCGGTGCATCTTATACTCCGAAAAATACGGTATATAGTATTTTATTCCCTTATTTGCAGCTGAGCACTTCTATGAGCAAAAGTGATGTATACTATTTTTCTTTTTTCACATCATCTCTAACCATTTTAAAAACAATTAAAGTTACATTTTTCTTTGAATCTTACAGAGAAAGAGGATCGCAGTGAGCAATCTGGACAACTGAAAATAAGAAGCAACATTGAAAAGGGAAGAAAATCAATCCAGAAATCAGAATATTTTCAATTTCCTTCAGAAACCAATACAATTCTGATTCTACTCCAGCAGCTGATAGCCAAAAGAGAGAAAAGCAAGGAGGAATAAGCATATTATGCAGAAATGAGGGATACAGTACAATGAAAAGTGAAGGGAGAAACCTTATGAATATAGAAATTGTGGGAAAGGTTTCATTAAAAATTCCAATCTCCTGAGACATAAGACCATGCACACAGGAGAGAAAAACTTTGAATGTCCTGATTGTGGGAAAAGTTTTAGTCAGCGTTCTAGCCTGGTGAAACACCAGAGGACTCACACAGGAGAGAAACCATTTGAATGTTCTGACTGTGGGAAACGTTTTAGTCTGCGTTCTAGCCTGGTGAAACACCAGAGGACTCACACAGGAGAGAAACCATTTGAATGTTCTGACTGTGGGAAACGTTTTAGTCTGCGTTCTAGCCTGGTGAAACACCAGAGGACTCACACAGGAGAGAAACCATTTGAATGTTCTGACTGTGGGAAACGTTTTAGTCAGAGGTCCAGCCTGGGGAAACACAAGAGGACTCACACGGGAGAGAAACCATTTGAATGTTCTGACTGTGGGAAATGTTACAGTCAGAATTACCACCTGGTGATACACCAGAGGACTCACACAGGAGAGAAACCCTTTGAATGTCCCCTCTGTGGGAAAAGCTTTAGTGATAATTCCAATCTGGTGATACACCAGAGGATACACACAGGAGAAAGGCCCTTTGAATGTCCTGATTGTGGGAAAAGTTTTAGTCAGAATTCCAAGTTAGTTATTCACCGGAGGTTTCACACAGGAGAAAGGCCATTTGAATGTCCTGATTGTGGAAAAGGTTTCAGTCAAAATTCCCATCTGGTGATTCATCAAAGGACTCACACAGGAGAGAGACCCTTTGAATGTTCTGATTGTGGGAAATGCTTCATTGATAATTCCAACTTGATTAGACACCAGAGGAATCACACAGGAGAGAAACCGTAATGTGTCGATTGTGGGAAAAGTTTCATTCAGAGGAATTCTCTAGTAATACACCAGAAGACTCACACATGAGAAGTCCACTTTGAATGTCTCTATTGTGGGAAAAGTTTCAGTCAAAATTCCTATCTAGTGACACACAAGAAGACTCACACTGGAGAGAAACCCTTCAAATGTCCTGATTGTGGGAAAGGTTTCAGTCAGTATTCCAGGTTAGCTATTCACCAAAGGATTCACTCAGGAGATAAATCCTTTCAATGTCCTGATTGTGGCAAAGGTTTCATTGATAATTCCAACTTAGTTAGACACCAGAGGACTCACACAGGAGAGAAGCCATTTGAATGTCCTATCTGTGGGAAAAGGTTTAGTAATACTTCCAATGTGGTGTCACATCAGAGGACTCACCACAGAAGAAAAACCCTATGAATGTCCTGATTGTGGGAAAGGTTTCTGTCGGAATTCAAGCCTGGTGACTCATCAGAGGACTCACACCCTGAAGAAATCTTTGAAATGTCCTGACTATGGAAAAATTTTCATTAAGAATTTTAACTTGGTTAGACACCAGAAGATTCACACAAGAGAGAAACCCTATAAGTGCCTTGGCTGTAGGAAAAGTTTTAATCTGAGTTCCAGCATGATGAAACCCCAGAGGACTCACACGGCGAAAAAATCTTTGAGATGTCTAGCCTGTGGACTTTACTTCAAGCATAAATAATCTCTTATTGTCCATAAGGTAATCCATACTTAAACAAGTAGATGCATTTAGAGTAGAGAATGCTTGAATTTCATTTGTGTTCTCCCATTGAAATGGGTTGATTTAATTTTGGACTGATTCTTTTTGCTCAAACATGTCTCAGAATTAAATTTGTAGGAGGAGAGAAAAGGAAATGGAAATTTATGGTTATCAGCAGAATCTTCTGGATATTTTCTTTTCCAGAAGTAGTGAAATTCCTTAAAAAGAAATTTTGGATGGAACTTTTGTCTGTTGATTGTGAAACTCCCATATGTGGAGTTTCAGCCTTTTATCTTCGTTTCAGCCAGGTTTTGAGCCCCAGAATTCTGCAGCCAACATAAAAGTAGTCCTCAAAATATAACTATGATGGGCCTTGAATTACCATTGCACGTTGCAATGGCTGCTAAATGAAATTCCCTTCCTTTACTACCTGAATCCACCTTCTCTCCCTGAGGCAGCCATTAATCAAATGTTCAGGTCACTAAGCAGAACACTGTATTCTCAGTGCTGGAGAAAACTCTTGGAGGTCTAGTGCAGGGTCAGGCTAGCCTGCTGTAGGCATCTCTGGGCCTCACCCACCCTGTTTCTTAACCCTTGCATCCCATTGGCCCTTCACTCCCTCCCCAGGGTCCCCTTACACTTGGCTCCCACCCCACCCGACTTCACACCCTTCTCCCTTTTACCTTTTGAAGCTCTCTTAACCTTAGGTTGGAGAGGGAGGGAAGGACATATATCATTTGGCCTCACGACTTTGTCTTGCAAGTAGCTACCGTTTTCAGCAGGCCCTGGATTCATCTCTGGTGTGAACTATGGTAATGGTGCAGTGGCCAAACCACGTCGTGCGGCAAACTGCAGCATAACATACAGTAGACATACTTGACTCACATTCTTCTCTGCCTTCTCAGAAGGGAAGCAAGAGTGAAAGAAAATGCAGTCAAGTGGAAATGGTTGGAACGCACTTAGAGGAGTTTAGCCACACCTTGCACGCACTACGCAATAAGCTATGCAGTGTCTGGCCCCATGTGGCTGCAGAAGTCAGACTGTGCGAAAAGTGTCAGGGCATGGGGTGCCTACCTGCGATGGTCCTAAATCTATGATGACAAACTTTCCACTTGGGTGGAGAGTTGGACTAAATGACCTACAAGGTCCCTTCCAACTCTGTTAATCTGTTACTGGAGATTCATATCTAACCAAACGCTGGTCGGCTAATTTTCAGCCTTCCGGAGGATTGGGGAAGGCAATTTTCAACCTCCCCAGGCTTCAGGAAAGTCTCCGGAGCCTGGAGAGGGCTAACCCATTGGACCCATATTTTGCCCTCCCCGATCTTCAGAGGCTTTCCTGTAGCCTTGGAGAGTGAAAATGGCCACCCCCTGCTCCCTGGAGGAAATTCCAAGCTCAGCTTGGAGGCGAGCAGTGTGCCTGTGGGAGGGGTGTGTGTGCTTTGCATTATGGGTGCCAGCATGTGCCTATGCTATTGTGTGCACGCACTTGCATTTTTGGCCACCAACAACAAAAAGGTTAGCCATCACTGTCCTATTTTCAGCAAAACACAGGTATGTATGCTGTATATGTATAATCATTCCCCAGCACTTCCAGATATATTTGATGCTAACTTGTGCAATTCTAGGAACACATGATTGACCCAAATCAACAAATTAATTTTATAACTGAATGGGTATTTGACATGTATATTGAAAATGTAAATAATTAACATAAGAGGTTCAGTTAGCATTTTGGCATCTTTCCTTTTATTTTAATATATGGCTTTGGATCTGTTTTTTTAAAATATTGTGCAGCCATTTCATAAACCCTAATTAAACTAACCATTTTATGTGAATCTTACAGGCAAAAGAATGCCAAAGAGAACACTGTGGAGAACTGAATCACAAGCAGCATTAAAATGCATAGGAAACCAAGGCAGCAATCAAAATCTTATTATTTCTTCTGGAAATCGAAAACTTTTCTTTCCCCGCAGCTTACAGATAAGGAAGACAAAAGAAGGAAAAGAGTTTTGAGCTGGAGAAAAAATAGAGTATCTGGAAGAATCATATCAAAATATCAAAGGGAATAATTTCTTACTTCAGAAAAAGAGGGAAATATCTCGATGTCAGTGGAAACGAAAAAGGCAATTTGGACAGCCAGATAAGACAGACCATAATGGAGGCCTTGCTCTGTGAGAAAGGAAACAATTACTTGAATCTGTTCCATTCAACAAGGGATTGAGAATATTTTTGATATTTTTGAGAATCCAGGAATATCAGTGGTGGAAAAGATCCACTGATCTGCCTATTGTGGGATCAACAAAGATTGTAGAATTATGCTTGAGAGGATCCACCCTGGAGAAAAGCCATATCACAGTGTTCCCAATGCAGCAAAAGCTTCAGTCAGAACAGTTCCCCGTTGTTCATGGAAAGGCTCACACCAGAGAAAAGCCCTACCAGATGTCCCAATGTGGCAAAAGGTGATAATATACCAGAGGACTTACACAAGAGAAAGCCCATATGAATATCCAGATAGTAAGAAAAAATTCAGTTGAACTTTCAGTTTGGCAATACACCAGAGGATTTACATAGTGAGAAGCCTTTTGAACGTCCTGATGTGAGAAAAGGTTCAGTCATACTTTTGAACTGGTGATACACCACAGGAGAAAGACCCTTTGAATGTCCTGACTCAGGGGAAAGATTTAGATCATAATATTAAATTGGTGATACACCAGAGCAGGGGTCTGCAAAGTTGGCTCTTTGAAGACTGGTGGACTTCAACTCCCAGAATTCCCCAGCCAGCCATGCTCGCTGGGGAATTCTGGGAGTTGAAGTCCACCAGTCTTCAAAGAGCCAACTTTGCAGACCCCAGCACCAGAGGATTCCCAGAGGAGTGAAACTTTTTCAACGTCCTGACTGTGGTCAACGTTGGGAGTGGTTGGTAGGAAGAGAGAATAATCAAGAATATTTGTACTACCTGTCTTATAGATGTATCTGCGCACCCCCACTATTCAAAGACACACGAAGGCTATCCCCTTCACCTACCTCCAGATAAACCAGGGGTCCTCAAAGTTTTTAAACGGGGGCCAATTCATGATCCCTCAAAGTGTTGGAAGGACAGACCAGCTGGATGGGGCTTGGCTAAGTCATCCTGTGACTGAGTGGGCATGGCTAGGTCATGTGATTGGGTGGGGTTGGCCAATTTAGTAGTCTATTCACAAGCAAAATACCTTCACCTCCAAGTGATGGGATCAAGACAGGACATGACTTTCACCCCAACCATTGAAAGAGGGGGAACAATACAGTTCCTTTAATGAAGCAAGGGTAGAGGTAATAGAGAAGGGAATAAAATCAATTACATATGACTGAACAGGATTAGGACCAAGGAAGTGATAATTAAGACCCATCATGAGCCTTTGGAAAAGAAGTAAAAATAATCAAATAATAAAAGCTCACAAAGGAAACTTCAAAATTATAAAACACTGTAAACTCTATAAAAATCCTTGCATTCATCAAGCTAATTTGTCAGCTGTCCCAGAACTGCATGCGGTGGTTCTGCTCATTAATAAATGGACTTCCTTTCCTTCCTGAGCAGCTAGCCTTCATTTTATTTCCAGAGACTCCTGGCTTGGAACTGAAACAGATGGATTTTTCTTCCAACATCTTTAGTTCTTGGAGGTGCCTGCTTGTTACCCCGGTGGTAGCAGCACCCACATGCTGACAAATTGGTTGCTACAATCTTGGTTTTGGAGCTGGGAGGAAAAAAAATTATTTGATGGAAAATGTTTCATTTCTAAAAAAAGCATTGTGCTGCTCTTTGAATAGCTTTTGAGAATGAAAGAAATGGGTATTGTCAGCATTGCTGTGAATGTGGGTGTAAGATAATGTAATCCTGTCTTCCCAACACATGGGAGATGCTTCCATTTCTTTCATTCGTCTGTCAGGGCTTTTTTTTTAAATTTCCAAATAATCCAAACAAGTAAAGAGTTGGAGCAGAGAACTGGAATTTTAGCTATGCAAATGAATGAGGTGATATTGCTGAGTTTAGAAGACACCAAAGAATTGCAGGTTTGTTCATTTCACTAACACAATTCAGAGGACTTGTTATATATAATGGTTCATGCTAAGTCCTCAGACTTAGGATCAAGTACTCCCATTGGCTAAAGCGTGCACTCAGTTTGGGCTGGAGAATTACAGGTTCCTTATTGGTTAATCGTCTGACAGCTGACCCTATATAACAGCAGTCAGATGGGTGGTTCTTTGTTACAGTTTGGTTCAGTTCGTATTAAACAGTTTTGTTTTTTGCAAAAAAAGTTTTATTCCCCCCCCCCCCCCTGAGAGGTCTAATAGGACTAGGATAGAGGAACAACCACATTATGCTGTGCTTTTGGGATCTCATCCCTTGTCAGCCCTCTTACAAGTTTAATATATGTCTCTCTGGATACATCATTTGTTCTGGCATATGCTGAGTTGTAAGGCATTCTTTCAAGATCAATTCTAAACATACAACCATCAAAATCTGTTAATTCTTTTTGTGACTCCTTTATCTTTTCCCCCATCACCGCTAACCCCCCCCCCTTCACCTCTTCCGTATATTAAACAGTTTGAAGCAGCTCCCTGCCTCCGTGTTTTTACCTCAGAGAACAGTCTTGAGCAGGTCACTTTCCAAATGATCCATCTGCCAAAGGATGCCCACAACCAGGGGCTAAGCGAAGCAGCCTCCCATTTCACTAGGCTAAGATGCAAAGATCAAAAATGACTTGATAGCATTTAATCAGTGGAAACTTGTTGCAAACGCCTTAGGGAGAAACTGGAGAAGGATTGTTTTTCTGCCTCCTATCTGGAGATGGTGCTCAAACAGCTCACACCCGTGCTTAGAAAGAGGATAATACCTGCGTTTGAGCTTAAAGGGGTTAAAACCATCGAGTACTGTTTTGCTAGAAAGGTTGGGAAGCGACGGGAAAAGTCGAAGAAAGAAAGTGCAGTTGCCTTTTGAAAAATCACCTTTGGGAACAACTGAACTTCCTGTTCCGTATCACTCAGGGGAGGAGAATGGTGTGCAGAGCGGCTTTTGTGCTCTTCTCATGGTCCAAGCAGCTGCTGGAAGGTGAGTGGAGGGCAGGTGGGAGGAGAGTCCTGGAAGCTGAAGCATTGAGCTGAAGCATCTCAGCTGCTGCTGCTGCAGGTTCCTTCCCTCCCCGAATTTAAGCCCACTGGTGCTGCACGCTGTGAAACTGGTGGCTGCAACTTTCCTTCTGGTGGGAAGATGGAAAAAGTCTCCTTCGGGTGAAGGTGGATTCTTTGGGAATGGCTTCCCTCCAGAGGTTGTAGCTGCTCCCATCACTGGAGGGTTTGTGGCAGAGCTGGGAGGGACCTTGCAGGTCTCCTATTCCGACGCCCTGATCAAGCAGGAGACCCAATCTCCTTTCAATCAAATGGCTGTCCTGTCTCTGATTAAAAGCCACCAGGGTGGAGCTCCCACAACTTCTGAAGGGAAACTCTTCCACTGGTTCACTGTTCTCAGTGTCAGGAAATCTCTCCTTAGTTCTAGGCTGCTTCTTTCCTTGATGAGTTTCCATGCAGTTCCTTGTCCTACCTTCAGGGGCTTCGGAGGATAGATTGACCCCCCCTCCCTCTTTTGTGGCCTCAATATTGGAAGATGGCTATCATGTCACCCCTAGTCCCTCCCTTTACTGGACTAGACATACCCAATTCCTGCAACTCCTTCATTTAGCCTCCAGGCCCTTTAATCATCTTTGTTGCTCTTTTTCTCTCAACATCTTTTTTATGATATGGTTACCAAATTCTGTGCAATTTGCTAAGTGTGGTCTTGATCTTTATAAAGTAGTACTAGTACTTCACATGATCTTGAGTCTATCTCTCTGTTAATACAGCCTAGTATTGTATTGGCTTTTTTTGTCGCTGCAATGCACAGCTGGCCCATATGTAAATGATAGTTCGCTAGGACTTCAAGGTTCCTCTCATTACTTGAGCCAAGTGCTACCCATTCTGTCCCAGTACATTTGGTGTAAAACCCTTTTCCCCTCCATTAAAATTGATTTTGTTAAGTAGGGCCCAGTGTTCAAATCTATCGAGATTCTCTATCTTCACCCTAGCTTCTGAGGTATTGGCTATTCCTGTCAACTTGGTTTCTAATTTACCAAGAAGTAGGTTAAGGTCTACTTTGTCAACTGCCTTACTGAAATTCAATGATACTATGTATTTGATTGGTCCGCTAATTTAGTCACTTTGTGTAAGAATGAAATAACATTTGTTTGGAATGCTGTGTTTTTGAATAACCCATGTTGACTTCTGGTTACATATTTCCTTGCTTCTAGGTGTTTGTAGACCTTTTGTTTCGTTTGCGGTTTTTTTTTTGGTTTTATGGTTCTGGAGATTTTGTGATGATGCATGAGTGGCGTTTCGCTTTTATATATTTTTTTAATAATAATTTTTATTAAATGTTTTAATCTTTAAAAACAGTCCGAAGACATAACAAGTATAAATAATTTTTAAAAACCAAAAAAAATCAAGAGTGCAAAACAAAAGAAAACACAGAACATATAAAACAATATACAATAATTTTACAGCTTTCTATACCGGCTTTCCTGCTTAGCTTTTGTAATTATCCCTTCTGCATTGCCTTCCTATTACTCTATCCTTATATTGTAATTTAGCAAACACAATATTAACACTTATAATGATATTCATTATTTGTATCACCATATTCTTTATTTTCTGTTTTGGCTTCTGATTTCTAGCCACTTGTACATTTTATTCCATACTTTATAAAAGTCAGATTCTTCTCTTTCTTTTAATTATATTGTCATTTTGCCCATTTCTGCGCATTCGAGTATTTTTCTGATTATAGTTTCATCTCAGGGTATATTAATTTTCCCCCCGGTTTTGTGCGAAAGCAATCCTTGCTTCAGTGAGTATGTGTATGATTATGTATTGAGATTCTTTTGTCTATTTTTGAATCCAGCAGCCCTAATAAAAATGCTTCCGGTTTAAGTTCTATTTTTCGCTCAGTAATTTCTTCCATCCATTTCCGAATTTTACACCAGCATATCCTTGAGATGGGGCACATGTACCACATGTGATAGAATGTTCCCAGCTTGTGGCTGCATCTCCAACATTTGGGGGATAAATTTGGGTACTAATTCTGACAATTAGTGATATCTGTAGTTTAGTCCAATTATCCAAATCTTTTTCTATCTGTCGTAGCAGTTTGTTGTAGTTATCTTCTTTTGTTGCAATACATTTTGCCGATAGCCATATTTCCAAATATTTAATCTTCTTGGCCCTCAAAATTCCCAGTTTCTCCTCCAGGTCTTCATTTTGCTTTAGGTTAAATTCTTAGTTAATATTTTAGTTTTCTCTTTGTTTATTTTAAGCCCTGCCACTTTGCCGAATTGGTTTATATCTTGTAATAGTTTTAGTCCAGTTTCTAAGGGCTCCTCTATGATAAATACTAGATCAATTGCAAAGGCCTGCACTTACATTCCTGTGTTCTAATTTTCAGTCCCTTTATATCCATATTATGCCTAATTTGCAACAGCAATGTCTCTATTGAGAGGATAAATAACAGGGGGGATAGTGGGCATCCCTGTCTTACTCCTTTGGTTATGCTGAAAAATTCTGTTGCTTCCCTGTTTAGCATTATTTTTGCTCTCTGACTCCGATATATTGCTCTGATCATCCCTATAAATTTCTCTCCGAAATTCATTACTATTAATTGATTTATTATAAAATCCCAATTTAGGTTATCAAATGCTTTTTGTACATCAATAAATATCAATGCTACTTGTTTTCCTGAATGTATCTCGTAGTATTCTAATCTGTCCATTATTGTTCATGTATTGTATTTTATGTGTCTGTTGGGCAAAAATCCATTTTGGTCTCGGTGTATGATTCCATTTAATATATTTTTAATTCTTTTCCGCCATTATTGTCATAAATATTTTATAATCAGCATTTAGCAGCGACATTGGCCTATAATTTTGGATCTTTTGATTTTC
Source organism: Rhabdophis nuchalis (assembly GCA_039707465.1). NCBI lineage: Eukaryota > Metazoa > Chordata > Lepidosauria > Squamata > Natricidae > Rhabdophis > Rhabdophis nuchalis. The sequence goes on along the minus strand of CM077646.1, from coordinate 27,584,915 downwards.
AGTGTTGTCTTTGGGAATTAGTGTTGTTATTGCCTCCATCCAGGATTTTGGTGTCTTTGCTCATTCTAATACTTCATTATACATTTCTAATAATATGTTCTCTAATGACTTTTGCAATTCTTTAATAAATTCTGCTGAGCTTCTATCTGGGCCTGGGGTTTTGTTATTTTTTTTATTTTTGGATTGCCCTTTTTAATTCTAGCCTCGTTATGCTCTCATTTAATGTTTCTTTTGTTGTTTCTGGTAAGGTTGGAAGATTCCTCCCTTGAAGATATCTTTTAATATGCTCTTCTTCTATTTCCTCTCTGTAGTATAATGTTTGAAAGTATCTTACTGCTATATTTTCTCTCTATACAATACAATACAATACAATAGCAGAGTTGGAAGGGACCTTGTAGGTCTTCTAGTCCAACCCCCTGCATGGGCAGGAATCTTATACCATTTCAGACAAATGGCTGTCTAACATCTTTTTAAAGACTTCCAGGGTTGGGGCATTCACAACTGCTGGAGGCAAGCTGTTCCAGAGGTTAATTGTTCTTACTGTTAGGAAATTTCTCCTTAGTTCTAAGTTGCTTCTCTCCTTGGTTAGTTTCCACCCATTGCTCCTTGTCCTGCCCCCAGGTGTCTTGGAGAAAAGTTTGACTCCCTCTTCTTTGTGGCACCCTCTGAGATATCGGAACACTGCTATCATGTCTCCCCTGGTCCTTCTCTTCATCAAACTAGACATACCCAGTTCCTGCAGCCGTTCTTCATATGTCTTAGTCTCCAGTCCTCTAATCATCTTGGTTGCTCTTCTTTGCACTCTTTCCAGAGTCTCCACGTCTTTTCTACATCGTGGCGACCAAAACTGTATGCAGTATTCCAAGTGTGGCCTTACCAAGGCACTATACAGTGGCATTAACACTTCACGCGATCTAGATTCTATCCCTCTGTTGATGCAGCCTAGAACTGTGTTGGCTTTTTTGGCAGCTGCTGCACACTGCTGGCTCATATTTAAATGGTTGTCCACTAGGATTCCGAGATCCCTCTCACAGTTGCTACTATTGAGCAAGGTACCACCTATACTGTACTTGTGCATTTGGTTTTTCTTGCCTATATGTAGGACCTTACTTTTTTCACAATTGAATTTCATTTTATTAGACAGTGCCCAATGTTCAAGTTTGTCTAGATCCTTCTGTATCTTAAGCCTATCTTCTGGAGTGTTGGCTATTCCTGCCAGCTTGGTGTCGTCTGCGAATTTGATGAGTTCCCCATTTATCCCCTCATCCAAATCGTTGATGAAGATGTTAAAGAGTACTGGGCCTAAAACAGAGCCTTGGGGGACTCCACTGCATACTTCCTTCCATGTAGATGCAGTTCCATTGAGGACTACACGTTGAGTGTGGTTGGTCAGCCAGTTACGAATCCATTTGGTGGTGGTGCTGTCTAACCCACAATTTTCTACTTTATCTAATAGTAGGTTATGGTCTACTTTATCAAATGCCTTACTGAAGTCCATGTAAATTATATCAACAGCATTCCTCTGGTCCACTGATTTTGTTACTTTGTCAAAGAATGCAATTAGATTCGTCTGGCATGATCTGTTTTTGACAAACCCATGTTGGCTTTTGGCTATTACTTTGTTTGCTTCTAGGTGTTCACTTATTTGTTGTTTAATTATCTTTTCCAGAATCTTTCCTGGTATTGAGGTCAGGCTGATGGGTCTATAGTTTCCTGGATCTGTTTTTTTTCCTTTTTTGAAGATGGGAACCACATCTGCTCTTTTCCAGTCTTCTGGCAGTTCCCCGGTGCTCCAGGATCTCTGAAAGATATAGTTCAGTGGTTCTGAGATCTCGTCTGCCAGTTCCTCGCCTGCCAGCTCTCTTCCTTTTGGTGATGTATCACCCCTTCTTCATCCTCTAATTGCGGTATTAGTTTTTCTTTTTTTTAGTTTATAGGCTAGCCATCTCCCCGGTTTATTGGCATTTTAAAAATAATTTTGCCTACTTGATCTAATTTTCTGGGCTACTTCTTCTTGTGTAATTAAGTTTAATCTATGTTTAATTATTTCTTTTTCTTCTTTAGCTTCTTTGTTTTGAGGTTCTTTATGGAGTTTATATTCTAATTTCCCCAGTTTCTCTTGGAGCTGTGTATATGGTTTCTTATTATCTTTATTTCTTCTTATTGTATATGCTATCGTAACACCTCGCACAAAGGCTTTAGTTGTATCCCATAGGTTTCGAATGGTTGTCTGTTCATTCCAATTTTCCTTTAGGAAAAATGCTAATTCTTTTTCCCCTTATTTATTTATTTATTTACTTACTTATGTGCTTACTATACCGCCCTACTCCCGAAGGACTCAGAGCGGTGTACAGCCAAAGTAAAACAGATATATAAAAGTTAAAAACAGTTTTAAAAACATATTAAATAATTTGGCCTCTCATAAGATTAAAAACCATCAAACTCCAATTAAAATTAATAAAAATTCATATTTACGCCAGCCTGGCTTGTTGGAAAAGAAAGGTTTTGAGAGCACGGCAGAAGGTGCGTAGGTCAGGGATAATTCTTAACTCAGCGGGCAATTCGTTCCAGAGGACAGGTGCTCCCACAGAGAAGGCTCTCCCCCTGGATGTCCCCAGTCGACATTGTTTAGCCGACGGCACCATGAGGAGACCCTCTCTATGGGAACGTACTGGCCGGTGGGAGGCTCTCGGTGGCAGAAGGCAATCTCGTAGGTACCCAGGTTCTAAGCCATGGAGCACTTTAAAGATAGTAACGAACACCTTGAATCGCACCCGGAAAACCACCGGAAGCCAGTGTAGCTCACACAGGAGGGGTGTTACATGGGAGTGTCGCGTCGCCCCCATAATTACCTATGCGGTCGCATTCTGGCTCAGTTGGAGCCTCCGGGTGCTCTTCAAGGGGAGCCCCATGTAGAGAACATTACAGTAGTAATGAGATGAGGGCATGAATGACTGTGTGCAGTGCATCTCGATCCAGAAAGGGACGCAACTGGTAGATCAGGTGAATCTGATAAAAAGCCACCCTGGTGACACCCGTCATTTGATCTTCCAAGGACAGCCATGTCATCCAGGAGGACACCCAAGTTGCTATGGGGGGCTAAGGTCTCACCCGCCCCATAGCCAGCAATGGAACAAGCTTACTGTAACGGGACGCCGAGAACCACAGCCATTGGAGTCTTGGAGGAATTGAGCCTGAGCCTGTTTTTCCCCATACAAATCTGCACGGCCTCCAAGCACTGGGACATCACGTCAAGAACAACATTGGGATGGTCTGAGGATGAAACAGACAGCTCTGTATCATCAGCGTACTGATGGAACTTTACCCCCAAACCCCGGAGGATCTCGCCCAGTGGCTTCACATAAATATTAATAATAATAATAATAATAATTTAATTTATAACCCGCTCTCTCTCCCAGAAGGGACTCGAACAGAAGGGGGTGAGAGGACCGACCCCTGGGGTACTCCACAACTAGGGCACCTTGAGAACGATCTCTGCCACTCCGCCAACACAAACTGCAAACAGTCAGAGAGGAAGGAGGAGAACCACCGAAATACAGTGCCTCCCACCCCTAACCCCTCCAACTGCCGCAGCAAGATACCATGGTTGATGGTATCAAAAGCCATCATATGTGGGGTTCCTCAGGGGTCGGTCCTCTCGCCCCTACTATTCAACACATATATGAAGCCGCTGGGTGAGATCATCCGTGGTTTTGGGGTGGGATATCATCTGTACGCTGATGATACTCAGTTGTACATATCCACCCCAAACCACCCCAACGATGCCGTCGAGGTTATGTCCCGGTGTTTGGAGGCCGTACGGATCTGGATGGGTGGTAACAAACTCAAGCTCAACCCGTCCAAGACTGAGTGGCTGTGGCTTCCGGCGCCCCGGTTCAGCCAGATTATTCCAACACTGGCCATTGGGGGCGAAACACCGGCCCCCGTGGAGAGGGCGCGCAATTTGGGTGTCTTCCTGGATTCCCGGCTGTCTATGGAAGATCACGTGGCAGCCGTGGCCAGGGGGGCGTTCCATCAGGTACGCTTGATGCGCCAATTGCGCCCCTTACTGGATCGGGGTGCCCTACGCACAGTCACTCAAGCACTCGTCACCTCTCGACTCGACTACTGTAATGCTCTCTACATGGGGCTTCCCTTGAGGTGCACCCGAAAGCTGCAGCTAGTCCAGAACGCAGCCGCGCGGGTGATTACGGGAGCGCCTAGACACTCCCGCATAACACCTATCCTGCGCGAGCTGCACTGGCTTCCTGTGGTCTTTCGGGTGCGCTTCAAGGTCTTGACGACCATCTTTAAAGCGCTCCATGGCTCGGGGCCTAGTTATATGCGAGACCGCCTCCTGCCCCATACATCCCTCAGACCGATACGCTCCCACAGAGAGGGCCTCCTCAGGGTGCCGTCGGCTGGACAATGCCGACTGGCGACACCCAGGGGAAGAGCCTTCTCTGTGGCTGGGCCAGCCCTCTGGAACGACCTACCCCCTGAACTCCGCACCATCTCTGACCTCTGCCTCTTCCGCAAGTGTCTGAAGACACATTTATTCCATCTAGCCGGCCTAGCGTAACCCCCTGTATTGACCATTAGACAGTTTTAAATTTGGGATTTTAATTCGGTTTTTAGCACAGGTTTTACTAGAATAAGTTTTTTAAATTTTATATGTGTTGTATGTATTTTAACATTCCTGTGCGCTGCCCTGGGTCCGTTTGGAGAAGGGCGGGATATAAATTTAATAAAATAAATAAAAATAAATAAATAAAAAAGCCGCTGAGAGGTCTAATAGGACCAGGACAGAGGAACAACCCCTATATTGAACATAGTTCTTTTCTTTTACAACCCTCTGGTTCATGGTCCATCTTTGCTTCTCCTTTCCATTTGATTATTAATGGGTTGTGGTCTGCCCATATATTCGGTGCTATTTCTGCCTCTTCTACATCCTTCTCCATTTCTGGATCCATCCATGAATTATGGGGGTTTGAAAAACAATGTATATTGACTCTTCTATAGGTTGATTACTCTCCATACATCTTTTAGGTTTAATTCTTGGGCCATTTCAAAGAATGCTTTTGGTAGAGTTCTCCTTTCATACTTTTTTTACTATCCGTTTTATAGTCTTTCTTTGGATCTACCACTGCATTGAAGTCCCCAAATAGGCATATGTTGTCCAATTCCACTTCTACAATCCCTTTATGTAGTATTCTTTGTGGTTTGTGTTTGGTGCGCTTATGACCGCAATTAGTACTCTTCTTTGTTTTATTGATACTTCAATTAATAATGTTCTTCTCTCTTCATCTGCGTATACCTGTTTAGGTTTCAGCCGGTCCTTTATATATACTGCAATTCCTCTTTTCTTCCTGTCAGCCAGGGCCAGATGTAATTTTCCTAACTTTGGAGATTCCAAAATACTACCATTTCCTTTTTTAATATGAACTTCCTGTAGACATGTAATGTCCATGTTTTGTTTTTGAAGTTTAGAAATTGTTTGTCTTCTTTTTATAGGTGAATTTAGTCCATGTATATTGACCGATATTAATTTCACTTCTTCCTCCATCCTGTTACTTGCTTGTCTCCTTAGTGCCTCTACTTGGTTTTGCTTCCCTTTGGTTTCTTGTCCTCACTCCTTCTCTTTCCTGGGTTTCTGTATTGGTCTTCTTTCTCCCATCTTGGTCTAATGCTTTTTCCTCTGTCAGCTGCTCCTCTTGGCTTTGGGTTTCGCTTTTATATATGTAGATTTCCCAGTATTTCCCCCCCACTCCTTGCATTGTTTTCTCCTTTAGGATTTTTATCCATGAGATTTTGCTTAGGCTCTGAATTTGTTAAAATCAACTCTTCTTAAAGTTTAAGAGACTTGTTCCATTACGTTCTATTGTTTGTGTTTGCATTATATTGAATTCCAGTAAGACGTGGTCACTCGCCCAAGGTTCCAGCAACTTCAACTCCTTCTATCACTCCTCTATTAGTAAGAATTAGGTCGAGTATAGTTTTTCCTCTAGTTCCTTCCTCTAGCTTTTCAATGACAAAGTTGTCAGCTAAATTGATTAAAAATATATTCAATTTCCTACTTGCTTTAGAGTTTGTCTCCCAGTTGATATCAGGGTAGTTAAAGTCTCCCATTATATCTTCAGGTTGCCCTCTTGATATAGTTTGTAACACGTGTATTGAAAATGACAGATGAATAAAATTTACAAGGTTTTTTCATTTCCATGACTTGCCAATAAGTATCTCCTGTCCCATCCATGTATTAAACAGGTTCAATTTTGCTTAATCCAGCACTTCCTAAGAAATAGCTTTTGGTTGCATAGGAAGTCCTCATTTAGCACGTCTTCCTTGAGCCTTCAAAGATACTATGGTAAAATAGAAGCAGATGTGCACCTGATCCACAAAATCTGTGGTAATCCTAGCACTTGTTCAGCAGTGATTGTGGTTTTGAAGGTGCAGGTAAAGGAGTTGCCAATAGTTACACATTTATGATGGTGACAGAATCTGACACTCATGATCCCCATTTGTAACCTTCCCAGCTAGCTTCTGACAAGCAAAATTAGTGGCTATACTGGCAGGAAATTGCAAGTCACAGTCGTATGAAATTGCCTTTAACAACCCACAGTGATTAGCTTAACTGCAGAGGAACAAATGTAAGTTGGCACTGTCATGTAATATATCATGCTTAATGATTGAGCTACTTAGTGATGCAACTATCAGATCTAATTGCGTTAGGTTAAGTAAGGACTATATGCGTGGGGTGTCACCGGAGGGATTGTATATAGTATTTAATTCCCTTATTTGCAGCTGAGCACTTCTATGAGCAAAAGTGATGTATACTATTTTTCTTTTTCCACATGATCTCTAACCATTTTAAAAACAATTAAAGTTACATTTTTCATTGAATCTTACAGATGAACAGGATGACAATGAGAGCACTCTGGACAACTGAAAATAACAAGCAACCTTGAAAAGGGAAGAAAATCAAGCCAGAAATCAAAATATTTTCCATTTCCTGCAGAAACCCATAAATTCTGATCCTCTTCCAGCAGCTAATAGCCAAAAGAGAGAAAATCAAGAAGGAATAAGCATATTGTGCAGAACTCAGGGATACATTACATGAAAAAGTGAAGGGAGAAACCTTATGAATATAGAGATTGTGGGAAAGGTTTCATTACAAATTCCAATCTCCTGAGACATAAGACCA